>JAWZSL010000036.1:2053696-3253696 GCA_034769285.1 Lutjanus argentimaculatus | reverse complement strand
TGTTTGTAGGATTCACCTACAGCTTAAAGGACAGCTCAGATCCCAAAATCAAATATACATGTATTTCCCCTGACCTATAGCATTGTTTATCCATCTAGACAGTTTTGAGCTGCAGAGTTTTGGAGGTATCGGCCATAGAGATGTCTGTCGTCACTCCAGCATAATGTGACTAAACAACACTCCAAAAAGACTCCAACAACACTCCAACCAAAAAGCACATTTGAAAATGTCTCTCCAGAAATCATGACCTGATTACAAAGCAATATCATGCAGGAACTGAAGAGCTGAATTGAGGTGCTGAGCTGTAACCTCTCATTCATGAGTAGATGCAAGCTTCCTTCTACACAGTGATACAGTTGGTGGGTGTAGTTTGGTAGGCAGAAAACAGTTCCTGCATGAAACAACGTGTGGAATATTTTGAGTAAGCGGGTCGTGATTTCTGGAAAGAGACATTGCTGTTGAGTTTTTCAAATGTATTTTTTGGTGCTTTGAGCACCACAAGCTGAGTGTCATTAAGTTCCATTATACTGGAGAGAAGGCAGACATCTCTACAGCTGATATCTCCAAAACTCTGCAACTCACACCAAAACTTTCTAGATGGATAAATAGCACTACAGGTAAGAGGAAAACCTTCATTTCTGATGTTTTGGTGAACAATCTGCTCAATAATCATAATAAGTATGTGTGAAATGAAGTTAGTCTCAGATGGCGTCCACTGTGGCAGAATAAAGACGGAGTGTATGATTTGGGTTGATGTTGATTATAGCTTACTGCCAGCCTTCACAGCCAACACAGCCACCACAGAGGCTGCAGGACAGGGACAACACACTGCAGGCTTTGACAGACATGTGGACATCCCAGTGAACATGTCTGGCAGGTGTTGCACTGATCGTCAATGTCTCTTAAAGATGTTTTTCGTTCTTAAGAGTGGCCCACAGATAAGAATGCAGACCATCTAGGAGTGACAGATTCCTTCACTTTCATATTTTTCTGGTCAGATGGCAGCTGGATCCCAGTCCTTCCAACTGAAGACTGACCCTGCTGTCTACAAATAATAACAGTGTGTCCCTGCCTGTGATTGACTCATCAACATAATGAACTAAATGTCTAGGGTGACCCATTTTATGTCCTGAGCCACAACCGCCCCAGTCTGTCAGAGACGGCCTGAAGAATATTTATTCATTTATTTATCTATTTATTTATTTCTCAGGGACAGTGCATAACATTACTGTAAATATATCAGAATTAGCCAAAAGGCAAGTTTTCATCCATAGTCCCTGGCCAGATGTAAAGTTGGCAACCTAAAATCAATATAAAAGATAATAATTAAGAAACAAATTAGAACAACAATTCTAAAGGCATGTTAATTACAGTAAAAGCAGAACACGGACAGTATTAATAAAAACAGAACAAATCAACATTCAAAAAGACCAGAAGCAAATGCAAGCCAGGACAGATAGAAAAAAAATTAAGAGTAACTTTAGACAAAATTAGACATAAGCAAAGATGCTGAAGAGCAAAGACAGACAGGCAAATACAGAGCAACAGGAAAACAGTAGAACCCAGGGGTGGAAGTAACTAATTACAAATACTCAAGTTACTGTAATTAAGCTGATACACAAACACAATCTGAGCTACTCAGAAGAACTGAAAAAGACTTTCAAGTGCTTCAGAAGACATTCCTTGAGCTGAAAGTCCATCAAGAGGTAATGTCTCCAAGAAATAAACTGCTGCAAAAAATGTGTCTATTATTTATTTATTTATTCATGTATTTATTTTTAGGTATTGATATGTTTATTTGTTATACAAATTGTTGGACATAAGTTGATCATTGGTTTTAAAATCAACAGTTTGATCATAAAACTGGAATGTGTAATTTATTCTGACTCAAATGAAATAAGTTGCCAATACTCAAATAAATTCAGGTAACAGTGTGCCTGAACATTTCTGAGTAGACTTAAAGTAAAATACATAAGTTAGCATAACTTAAATGATTTGACCATGATTTGACTAGTTAATAGCACCACTTAATTCAACTTAATTAAGCCTGTAGAAGATGAAGCAAATCATGTTGGCTGTACCAAACTAAATGAGTTGGTCTGACTGTAAAACGTCTTGTGGGATTTACTCAATCATAGCTGAGTTGGAATAACTTAAAAAGATCCATGCAAATTGTTACCTTAATTTTTTTTTCAGTTGAAGCAGTGTATTCTTTTTTAGAGTGTAGTTTTTTGTGCAGTAGATTTTCAAGTCTGTACTTTTACTAGTATTCATTACACCATGTAATCTACTTAGTTACTTTCAAAATCATAATTGAGTACTGCGTACAAGTTGAGTTAATGTTCAAACCTTTAATCTGCATTTTTGGAGCCAGTAAAGTGATCTGATCCCAAACAGGACGACAAGAACCAGGACAAAAACTAAACAGTGCAGCAGCACAGGTTTGGAGTAAAATGTTAATCATTAATCATTAATCGATCAATCTGCATCGAGAATTCAACCAGTTAAAACTGTATTTATGAACATCTGTTGCACAAACCTCTGTATCATCCTTGATAACCACCTCAGTTTCATTTTTTAATGCCTCGAGCTCAGAAACAGTAATCCATTTATTCATTTCATCTGGGTGTGATTACTACATCGCACTCTTCTCTCACCTCACACAACAAAACCTCTGTTTAAGGTATAATCTGCAACATTTTCCTAACTCATATAAACATAATCCTGTTCAATCATCACTTATGACCAGTGGTGGAAAGAGTACTGGAAATCTGTACTTATTTACAAGTACTGTTACATTACTAAAATGCATATGCATATTTTGTGCATTTAACCAATGAAAAGGCTAACAACTGATTAATCAATAATCATTTTTTAGATTCAAAACACAAAGGATTTTTAAATTTTTATTCTCGTATTATTTTTTTCTGTTTTTTGGTCAGTTTTTAAGTTAAAGATTCCTTATTCAACAATGATAAATGAGGTTCAATTACTGCTATTCTTAGACTACTGATTAAATATTGATTCATAGATTCTTAGTTGGTTAAATTCTAAACAGTGATTAATTGATTAATGATTAGTCATTAACATCCTTACTCCAAACCTGTGCTGCTGCAGTGTTTTGTTTTTCGTCTGTTGTTTTTATTGGCCTGTTTGTGATCAGATCACCTGATTGGTTATAAAAATGGAGATGAAAGGTTTGGATATTAACTCAAATTGTACTCAGTACTCAATTATGACTTGAAAAGTAACTAAGTAGATTACATGGTGTAATGAATACTTAAGTCCAAGTAAAAGTACAGGCTAGAAAATACAAATATCAAAAAAACTACTTAATTACAGTAATTTGAGTATTTGTAATTGGTTACTTCCACCCCTGCCTATGACCCACTAGAAGTGTGTGGTGTTGACTATCTGCAGAGAGCCCACAGCCCTCTAATTGTATTTCCTTATTTTTTTCTCATTGTTTTGCTGCTCGGGACATTTCACCAATCCAAAATCTAATGTCCTGATGCGTTAATGAACAGCTCAGACAAATCCCACTGATTCTACCTTTAATTTTAGCTGATTCAAAATGCTGCAGCCAGACTTACAACCAGCTACAACAGGAGAAAAGACATCTCACCAGTGTTTAAAATCCCTTCAGTGGCTCCCAGTCTGTCTTGGAATAGATGTTAAAATTTTACTGATCATTTTAAAGACTTGTAGAGTTAGCTCCAGAATATACAGGTGACCCCCTATGAGTCTAAATGCAACCTGAGATCCTCTGGTAGGTCGTTCCTGGCTGTTCATCAGTCAAATTTTAAAACTAAAAGTGATGGGCCCCTCGCTGTTCGGGCCCTTCAGTTGTGTTATGAACTGCTGGAGGAGATCAGGGACGCTAAAACTTCCTATATTTTATATATTTTAGTCTTCCTTCTTATTTATTTTACTGTTTTAATGTCTTTCATAGTTTTTTATCATAATGTTTTATTAAAATTGTATGAATTGTTTTGCAGTTTTTTTTAAAAAGCTCTTTTTAAATAAATGTATTACTATTATTATGATTAAGCACACAAAAGCACCTCTGTATAGCCTATGGAGTAATTTATTATCCACACAATATTTATGTTAGCATTCTTTGCACTATCTTTATCACAACCCATAGGTACATGAGGAAGGAATCTTCCTGCTTCCTCCAGTCTGCATGTCCAAGTGTCAATAAATACTGAACCCCCAATGGCATCTGATGTCTGTGTGTGTGATTGTGTGTGTGAATGGGTGAATGTGACAACAGTGACCAGCAGGGGCTGGTTTCACAAAGATACACTTTGTGGCTTAGATACAGTGAAACAGATAGTCAGGCCTCAGTAAACATCTAAATTCATTTGTTGCAGTTTAGTTCTTGACTATCTTATGTAGGACTATGGCACAATGAATTCTGGGTAAATTAAGACCTTTTTCAAAAAAAAAAAAAAATGTCAGACCGCATCCAAAGGCTCAGCATTGTTTACCCCAGCAGTAAAAAATGTGTCTTTTAGAGGAATTCAATAGTTACACAGACTTTGAAAGTTTAGTAAAGAGTGTAGCAGTACAAGAAAATCTGACATAGAAAAAATCCCACCACTGAGAGGAGCATCAACGATGTTTAAAAAAATATAAAAATATGGTACAAGAATCATTGCAGACTAGTCTAACACTACAGACGAGTCTAACATATCTCTGTGAAACCAGCCCCAGATAAGAATCGGTGAAATCTGGAACAGGGGAGTTGGTGTCAGGTCAGATTGATTAAAATGTAAAGAATAATTTAGAGTAACGTGAGACTGTAACTGTGACGATTTGTTATTAAAATCATGAAGATCAGTTACAGATACTGAGGACGATGTGAAGCACAGTGTAACACACAGGTGGTGTTTTACAGCCGATTTAAATATGATTTCAGCAGCTAAACTTCTCATTAAGCTGTTGGAGCATCCTACAAACACATTTTTAGAATTTTTTTTTATCACAAATTCTCCTCCTGTGGTGGCAGCTGCACTCTCTGTCATCTGGTTTCTAACAGGTCGAACAACATCAACAATCCTGTATTCATGATAGCCTAATCAGTGAAGTGAAAACACATTAATAATTACACATTTAATTAAAATTTAATTGCACTTTACACATTGGGTTTTATTGCTATTTTCTTGTTTCATTTTGTGCAATACTGTTCTTTATTATGGTCATGGCAATAAAGCCTCTTTGAATTTGAATTTGAAATAATACTCAATAATACTGAACGAACAGGACATTTTTTAATAACTAAAAGGAAGGAGGGAGTTATAGCCCACATAACTGATTTGATCAGAATATTCTCATGGATTCAATTGTTGTAGTTCATATTATTTATTACTAACAGTTAACTGACAGATCATTTTTGGGACAAACAGGACAGAATTTGAGATTTGGGACAACTGTTTTTAATTTGTGACTTTTCATTTGGGACAAAATCATATTTTGAGGGGGATTTTGATTTTTAAACTTCAGTGATGCTGAAATATATATTTTAAAAGATCAAACTCTTGGCTATTAAATCTTGAAACAGGCCAACCTCCTGGTGAGTAAACATTTTATTAAATGTAGACGTTAACTCAGTCAGATGAAGAATCTGACAGAGTTGACGACTTACAGAGTCGACAAAATGTTTTCATTTTCCAGCATAGTTGTAGTGAGCAGCCGTTTTATTGTTTAAAGTGTCTCAGAGTTATTTTATGGCTGAGACACATCTGATAGCAAAATTATTGAATGAATTTGTCTAAAAATAGAAAACAGGAAGTGAGACAGGGGTCCTTAGGGTAAAGCTAACCCTTTTTATGCCTGATTAAATCGTGTTTTTGGAAAAATCTGACGGAGTTGACAGAAATCTGGGACATAACTTTAAAGGGCCAACATTTTTATTAAAAAAATGATTTTAAAACAAAGATAATACCACATTTTTATACTTGTATTGAATCTAAGTTTTTTGTATGGCATGATTTGTGTCAATTTTAAAAAATGGAGCACTTTGAGTGATCGATAGACTAAAAAGGGCTACATTTACACAGTCCATTTACAATTTATTGCATGTCTTCTGGTGCGAGAGTATAAACACAGTGAGAGCCAAGTGAACACTGACAATCAGCACGAAATAAGGACTGTCAAGAGTTTGACTCTTATAATAATATGTCATTTCAGAGCATTTTCCACCTTCTGACTTGTTTCCATTCATTTCAATAGACTGTGAAAATCAACTGGCAGAGAGTGGAAACTACCTCTAGTGAAATAATACATCAAATCATGTCTGTGTCTATTATTGTCAAAGGTCCATTATGATTACATGGTAATGCAGCAGTGGACTGATTTGACAAGTCTGCACAGTATTAGGCAACAATGGAATAATAATGTAACTGACAACAAAGGCAGACGGGAATGTTCATAGTGAGACAAACCCCCTGACTTTCCCAGGAGACTCACATTTTTTACTGCACACTCTCTGTTTCCTTCCAAGATCACAAGTCTTCTGTATTTCTCCTGATTTATGACAAACTTCACAATTTTTTTTTCCTTTTCATTCTCACAACCTGTTTTTGTCTGGTTTTGAATGTTCTTCTTTGTTTTGTACTTGTCTTTCTTTAAAGTTGATTACATACAAAAAAATATAGAGTCAGTGCTCTAAAAGGCCTATGTTATAAGTCAGAATGATGAATGAAATTCTTTCAATCAAAAAGATAATTTGCAAATAAAACAACCCCTTTCTGGCACTACACAGCGTGTAGAAGCCCCACAACTCCAAAAGTCTTTTGTTTGACCCTGGACAACACAGGAACACCAAGCCAGACTGAGAAGAATTTCATTTCTTTAGGAAATTTTAAAGGAAAGGTTAAAGGAAAGGGGCATGCATTTTGTAAAACATGCCACATCAATATTCTTCTAGCGTCAGGGCAAAAAATTCACGAATGAAAGAAAACTTAATCAATATCAGTTTATGCTGGATTCAGCCAGAGGGATGACTTATTCTGTATTCTTTGAGTATTGAACATGAAAATGCTGTTGCAGTACTTACTATTTTATTATTTTCATTCTGAAAAATCCCAAAATGCAGGAAACAAAGTTTCTGGTGCTCAGATTTTTTGGTTTCAAAATCCTCCCTATTTTTAAGGTGTCAAGGTTGGTGAGGATGGTGACAGATGACCAATATCATTCAAGTTTAAACTGCTTCAAACAGATGCTGAAATAAAGTATAGAGTAGAGTAATAAATGACCAAGGTTGGGACAGTTTCTTTAAAAATGTTTTTCAATACAGCTACTAATTATCTTTTTTAAAAAATGTAGTCACCAAGTATCACAATATTAAAGTAATGTAATTTGATTACTTTATGGACTACCTCATTATAAACTCTTATGGCATTCAGCCTAACATAGTGTTTTTAGGGCTGACACTAATGATTATTTTTCATCATTGATTAATTGGTTGATTATATTCTCAAATAATCGATTAGCAGCTTGGTACATGAAATGTCAGAAAATGGTGAAAAATGTTGATCAAAGCTCAAGATGACGTCCTCAAATGTTTGAACAAAACTCAAAAACATTCAGTTTACTGTCAGAGAGGAGCAAAGAAACCAGAAAATATTCACATTTAAGAAGCTGAAATCGGATAATTATGACTTGTTTTAATTAAAAATTACTCGTCCATGTGCTCCACATGCCTGGACCTATTTTTCAAGTCTTACTTGTAATGATTATTTTCATTATTGATTAATCTGTCAAACATTTTCTCCATTCATCAATTAGTTGGTTTGGTCCATAAAATGTCAGAAAATGGTGAAAAATGTTGATCAAAGTCCAGGATGATGTCCTCAAATGTCTTGTTTTGTCCACAGCTCAAAAATATTTGGTTTATTGTCAGAGAGGAGTAAAGAAACCAGAAAATATTCACAAGCTGAAATCAGGGAATTAAAAAAAAAGATTCAAAATGATTAGTCATTCATCAAAATAGATGCAGATTAATTAAATAGTCGCTTAATAACAGATGAATGGTTGCAGCTCTAAGTGTTTTATGTTTGTTGTTAGGTTTAATAGTTTTTTCAGCTGTTCCTTCCTTTGTTGTGCACAATTTATCGATTGATTTAAACACAAAAAATGGCAAAATTGCACACTGAATTATTTTTTGACTAAAGCCCATGATAATGATAATTGATAATTGGCAGCTTTCTTTATTTTAAAAATGTACTAATCCTCCTAATAATACCCATTTGAACTAAATGCGTCTGTAATCTGATTACGTCTTTTTAATGGAAGTTTTTTTTGTACCCACATAATGTAACACTGATACATGTAATTACTCCCCAAGCATGTACATGACAGAATAAAACACAAAACACCACGCTCTGCTGTGATGGAAAGATGTGATAAGTCATACAATACATCATAAAGTGCCATTATATCCTCAATAAGTGGATGTGTCTGTCGTCCCCCTGCCCGGATCTATTGGGTTTGACAGATCAAAGACGGAGTCAAGAGATCTGATTGGCTGCTGAGACTCTCTCAGCCCCCTGTGATTTCTCTTCTGATGCATCAAACATGCTGCCAGGATCATCTGTCTGATTCACTTCCCACAGTCTGCACATTCAAGCAGAGAGCTTCATTTACTGTTTCACTACCTGTTAGAGCTCACTTTACACAGGGACACTGTAAAGCAGGGACAGGGCTGCACAGCTGCAGAATATTAAGTCAAATATACATAAGACCTTATGAGAGGTCATTTTATGGCATCATTTAGGATCTGCAGGACCCCTTTAAAGAATTCCTTTTGTTTTAATATAGGTTATATTTATGTTGCTTTGCCGTCTTTGCACATCGCTGTTCTTCCAGCCAACATTTCCCTCTTGAAGCCATGTTAGGGGGGCGTTTTCACTGAATTTTTCCCCTTTGCAGCATCAGTAGCACAGAGCCAGCCTCCGAGCGGACTACGCTGTTCCTGCTTTGCTCTGTGGCTTGTGTGTGTGTTTTTTTTTTTTCTAAGGTTGGGAAGCAAGATTACACGCACAAGGACAGCAGATAAACAGAAGGAAAACAAAGCCGAGGGGATTCGTCAGTGTTCGGTGCAGGAGCATCTGTGGCTCGCGCTGATCCGCGTGAAAGGAGCAGAAAACAGGTAGAAACTTGGGAGGCTTTTTCATTTTTCATGCCTCGGCGGCGCATATCCGGACTGACGGGGGACGCGTTACTTTCCATGTCTGATGTGATTCCACACATGCACACAGAGGAGCGGAGAGGGGGGCGGGCGGGGGCTCGCTGAAACAAACGGCTCGTCGTGGTTAATGTGTCTATTGTACAGTAACACGCAGGAGAGCCTCCCGGAATGTAGACTGGATAATTAGGTTTAGCTAAGCAGAGCATGGAAGCTAACAGTAAGCTTTAGCGTATGTTTTCCCGGCTAAACTGGAGTGAATAAATAAATACTTCGTCGTGTAAGCTAATGTCAGGTTTTTTTTCTGTGTAATTAAGTCCAGTTTAACGTCTGCGTAGCTCCGCTGAGGTGCTGCCTGCTTCATGTAACGCTCAGCTCGCGACTGTAACGTTAGCCTCCATGGCCGCGGTCACGTTCCCGTCCTTTTCCATTCGGCTCGTGGGCCGCCGAACACCGCACATACACATCATATCCCTCCACCTTTAACGCCAGCTGTGGGCTCCCGCGTTAATTAGTCCATACATGTAAATTGATGTGTTGAGCTCCAGCGGCGCTGCTGCAGGCCGCAGCCTATCAGAGCGCTCACTGCTGGAACTTGTTTACATGGAAACCTCGGGAGGGGGGGGGCAGAGCGGTAACCTTTCCTCCGTAACAGCCGCGGTCAACATATGGTTTGAAGGAAAGAAAGAAAAAAAGATGACTGGCCTTCATTATGGCAGCCGAGGTACGAGTGGTGGATGTGACGTATGTTCGTTTTCTCTCTGGTACAACACTGTTAAATATTATACAAATATGTGACATCACTTTCTCGCGCAGAATTTGTGTTCAGCTGTCTCATTGACTTCTAGTAGTTGTTTGATGGTTCTCTGAAGGTTTGTCTGCTCACAACCTCATCATGTGTTACACTGAAGATTTAGACAGTGTATCTAGGGTTCGATATGTAACATAAATGTTGAAAAAGCAAGTGACTGATTAGTTTATTACACATGTAATTCAACTCTCATAAATCATTCATAAGTTACACAGTATTATTAGAGCAAGGCATGAAGGAAAAAATGCGAGGGGGAGACAAGGAAGTTTTTTTTTTTTTTTTTTTGTTTTCGAGAATAAAGTTGAAATGTCATAAAACTTTCAGCCTTAGTCCCAAGCTTAAGAAAAAAAAAGTTGTAGTTTTTTCTTTTTGCCTTTTGAGAAAAAAAGTGGAATTTTCAAGAATAAAGTCAGACTTTAAGTGTTAGTCCCAGGCATAAGTAAAAGTAACAATATTATTTACCTATTTTTAGTTAGTTAGTTTTATTTTTTAGGCATAAGAAAAAAGTAAATCAGAGGAGGGAGATTTTTTGTTTGAATTCTTTCTTTCTTTTTTCTTTCTTTTTTTTTGCCTTTGTAGAATGAAGAGGAATTTTCAAGAATAAAGTCAAACTTTAAGTGGTAGTCCCAGGCATCAGAAAAAATAAGAAGATATTATCATTATTATTATTTATTATTGTTGTTGTTGTTTTTGTTCTTGTTGTAACTGTTAATATCAATATTAGTCCCCGGCATAAGATAAAGTAAATCAGGGGAAAAAGATTTCTTTATTTATTCATTGATTTATTAGAAAATAAGAATAAAGAATAAAGTCAAACTTTGAGTATTACCACCAGGCATGAGAAGAAATAAGAAAACAAGTTGTTGGTTTTTTTTTGCATTTAGAGAATAAAGTGGAAATATCGTTTTGACGTTATTGTCAAAATAATTAACTTTTACTTATTCCTTGGACTACTACTGAAAGTTTGACTTCATTCATGAATTTTTGACTTTATTCTCATAGTGAAAAAAACAAACAAACAAAAAAATCCTCTGTCTTGCCCTCTTGCATTTTTATCTTTTAAACCTGGCTTAAATAAACTGTGCTGGTTTTGTTTGTGCAGGTTTTGAAATATAATTTCAACCAAAGAAATACTCCCTATGAAAACTGTCTCCAGTGTTTTCTGTGGATTATTCAGAGAACAGGGACACACTTTCTGGAAAGAGATGTTCCTGATAAATTTTTAAAAGGTCATTTTCAATGCAAGTGTAATTCAAATGTTATAAAGAAACCCAAAAAAGCTTCCTCACTGTACTGTGGAAGAGGCAGAAAACTGAGAGACAGGTGTGTCAAAACCCTTTGCAGATTGAAAGTATGTTTTTTTATTTTCTCTTTGACAATATATGGATGTGAACCTTTCACGGGACATATATGGTTGTTTTTTTGTTTAAAAAGCGTGATATTTGTGTTTCTCACTGGCTGTGTTTGTTCTCTGTATCCAGAGCAGGATGTCAGCCAGAGGAGGAAAGAAGAAGGCCACCAAGCTGTCCCGTTCAGCCAGGGCGGGTGTCATCTTCCCTGTGGGGAGGATGATGAGGTACCTGCGCACCGGTACGCACAAATACCGCATCGGTATGGGGGCACCCGTCTACATGGCAGCAGTCATCGAGTACCTGGCAGGTAGGGGGGCATCACATGACTCACCCTCCATATATACCAGCTGCAGCATCTGTAACAACAGAATTTTGTATGCTGGTTATTCCAGCTGTAAACAAACAGTGCAGAAAAATCCAACACATATATTACAATGTTGCTTATTAAAATACCATAGTTGAACACATCATGTGTCCTATTATATAACTTTTTTTTAACAACTTTATTTACAATGTTTATAATGAATATGTTCTCTGATTGTGTTTATTTGAATACCAACATGAAACATTCTTAGATTGTTGTGTTAGTAATTTTAATATGCATTTAGTTTACATCATATAACATTGAGCACGTCTTTTCATAAAATGATACATAATTTGCCAGTGCCTTTGTCTGACATGCATTATAAACATGCTTATAATGTGTTATACTGTGCTTATAGCAGGGTGTAATTATAGTATAGTTATAGTTAGTGAGCAGCAATTTATGAAGTATTATAACACTTTACCTTATAAGCCATACAAAATTGAGTACTCTGGACTCTAAATAATGGACATTTGGGTTTTACCAGTGTCATGTTTCCTCCCAAAACATAGTGGTAATACACTATAATGGTCAATGCATTAAAACCACATTGTAATGCACTCTAACAGTGATGTAATGCATTTTAAAATGGTTAGAATTTATTACAATTTTGAGAATATCCACTGATACTAATACACTATGATCTTTGCCAAAATATCAGTCAGTGACCAGCAGTTATGGAGTATTATGACACTTGACCTTATAAGTCATTTACAGTGTGTTATGATTGTTGTTTGAATGTTTATAACTATAATTATACATTGCTATAAGCACAGTATAATGCATTAGAATCACTGTTTTAATACATTATAATGTGATTATAATGTGTTATAAAATCATTCTAATGCATAACAGCTATTTTTTTTGGGGGGGGGGGGGGTGTATTACAACTATGAAAATTATACTATGAGAATTCTATTTATTATAATAGAATTATAATAAATTGTATTATAGAAGTATAATACACTATGATCCTTACCAGAAAAAGTTAGTCAATGAGCTGCAATTATGAAGTATTATGACAGTTGACCTCATAAGTCATTTTGAAATGCTTTATAACGGGTTATAATTATTTTTATACAACATTATGAATATTGAATATATTAAAGTGCTTATAACTATAATTATACATTGCTACAAGCACAGTATAACACATCATAAGAATGTTTATAATGCATCATAGACGTGGGTGTCATAGACAGTGTTACCAGTAAGTCTTTTGAGTCTTAAAGCCAGAAACAAAGAGGATCACTAAAAAGAAGAAAAGCAGACTTTTCGTTGTGTTTATTTGCTGTGTTAGTGTCCACATCACTGCTGCAACGCTCCAGTGTCCTCACAGGAGACATTGTCCTGACTGCTGTATTGTTGTTGGTGATGGGTTCGGAGTCCACACAGGTGAAAGTCAACAGCAGAACACACACTGGATGTTTGATGGCTTTAACAGTGTGTTTCCTCTCCTCTCAGCTGAGATCTTGGAGCTGGCGGGAAATGCAGCACGGGACAACAAGAAAGGCAGAATAACTCCCCGGCACATCAAGCTGGCTGTGGCCAACGACGAGGAGCTCAACCAGGTAACACAGTCACACAGCGCTCCACAAGTGGCTCGCACAGACGTGTGTGCAGACCTTTACATTTCAGGTATTACAACAATCACATTTGGGCTGTCATATGGTGGAGCTGCTTAAAAAAACATCATGTGCAAACAGAGGCAGCTTCTCTAAATCAGTCACAGTGTGTTGGTACACAGGAGTGGATCATTGTCCTGTCCCTGCTCACCAACACACTGCAGCTTCATCCCATTGTACCCACATATGTTTAGATCAGTGTTAAAAGGATAGTGTTAGGCCTCCCTCTGGCTCCTCATGCAGCCTCACACAAGAACATTTTCGTATTCTTGTCTTAAAGTTCTCTTTGTGCAAAGGGCTTGTACGAACATGCCACATCAGATTCAGCAAACACTTGTAACTTCAGATAACTGTAAATGATCCACCTGTGCTTCCTGCGCCATATGTCAGGAGGTGGTCGCTCATGAAAATGACATTAAAGAGTAAAAAGAAGAACTTTAGGAGTTCAGAGTTTGGCATGTTGGTTTCAGAGATCTTTAAAGAAAAATCTGTCACTTTAACAGTGTCAGCACACCTGCCAAAGCAAAGAAACAAGAAAAACAAGTGCTGTTAATGCTGTGTTACCTGAGGGTCAGACTGTCACTGATGTAAAGAGGACATGTTGTGATATGAAAATGGTTTCAAAGAAGAAAAAAAAAGCCTCACCACATCAAGGGGCAAAAGATGACTGCAAGGAGGAGAGGGTCGAGGGGAAGTTTCCATCATGGAGACAGAGGACAGAATAAGTTAGGATGTTCCCTTGAACAGCAGCTTCATAAACCTGCATGTGTAGATGTAGGGCCAATACACCTGACAGCAGGTAATAATACATCAATAAATCGATGATGCTAGGCTTTATATGTAAATTTACAATTAGATTATAATATGAAATTCAGTCAAACAGGATAATGTGGACATAATTATGAAGTGTCATTTATTTTTCAAACTCAAACTGGACAACAAACTCTTCAGACTGAGGAAATATACAGTCATTAGTGAAAAACTTGTGTTTGTGTAACAGCAGACTGACTGCACATGACAGGTCTGGACCTTGTACATTGTGTTTGTATCTGAAAGAAAATTCAACAGACGACAACTTCTCTTAAATCACTTGTACACACCACTTCAGAACAAATATGTTCCTACTAGTGGTTCTTGTATGAGGCCAGTTTGAATGTGTCCAAACAGGCAGAGCTGAGGGGAACAGCAGACTTGAGGCCCAAATGCACTAAAAATGCTAACTGATGCACCACATTTGCTATGGTCATGGCCATTTATCAACAATATGAAATAAAAGCATTTGCAAATTTTTTGGTGAAAGTTTTGTGCTCAAAAAATTGAAAGTTATGAAGCAAGATCTTATTGTTGTCTTGGGAAGGAATAATTCTGGTCCCTTTTACAACCAAACTCAGCTGGCTTGCCAAAAGTTTCCTTTTTCCTTCCAAACCCCGTCCTTTTTGAGGATATTCCTATAAAAAGGCCGCTGTGGAACGTAGAAAAGGTGCAGCTTCTTCTCAACTACGTTAATTAGTCTCTCGTCCTCCTTTCGACTGCTTTGATGAGGGAAAACACAAATGCCAAGGTTGCCACATCCATTTTAATCAGATAAGATAGATTGGAGGTGTGTGAAGCTTGTCTGAAATAGAGCCAGGGTGAGAGACTTTTCATCCTGCTGGCTGACACACGGAGCAGGTTAGGATGTCCTCATTTCAGAAAACTAAACCAGTCAGCTGTTCATTTGCTCACTCGTTCACATCGCCTCCAGTTAGGAAGTGGTGTGAGCTCTGACAGCTGTGCTGTTTAATGTTGCTATGGTTAAGCTGGGTGGTGCATGAATTTTGAACAGCGATTAAACTGCATGTGCGTTTTCACCCAGACCATGGTATAATGTGTTATTAACAGCAGTTTACACCAGTTTGAGAACATTTTAAAGCAGACTACAAACTGAACTTTAACATGTACCAAGGAAGTTACGAGGGAGAGACAGCATCTGGACAGTTCATTATAGTTTATAATAATGCAGCGCAGTGACAGATGTCTCACAGAGGAGACACAGATCTGTCTGTCTGAGACTGCAGTGTCATTCATGTTCCACTGATAAACCACAGAGCTGCACAGTAACATCACCCGGGATTTACACCAGGCACGGCTGCGCCGCGTCACGGCTGCGCCACAGTTTTGTTCCGTCATACTCGCGACTTCAATTTACACCAGCAGCGTTTCAGATGCGGAGCGTCTCAGAAGCGGATCAGTTGTTGACTTGTTTACTTCGTTGCTTTGGGTCATTTTTCCTTGATTTTTGTGCTTCTACCATGGGTAAGAAGTCTATGTAGTTATGTGGTTTCTTTTTTTGTATGTTTTTTTTGTGTTTAATGTTGTTATTTCCTCCTTTATTGTGCTGTAGTCTTCGAAGTCATGGATCAAAGTTTTGGAGCTCTGTTTAATTAAAAAATACATCTCTATAATCATCTCAATATTATGAAACATACCTGTTGTTGCCGGGTATGGCGTAATGTTGAATGAATGAAGTGAAATACGATCCATCGTCGACACTAGATGTTTTATTTTGAAAATTGACTAGAATGGGACTTCGGGACTTCCTGTCTGGTTCGATCTCCTCTGCGCAGTTTGACGCGCCATCCGTCAAAAATAGACTTGCTGCGTATTCTCTGCAGAGCGGAGCGCTGAGCCACTTCTGGGACGCTGCTGACACGCTGCTGACACGCGCCGCAGCGTATCTGGTGTAAACACGAGCATTGACTAGAATGCGTATTTCCCTGCGTGCCGCGGCGCAGCCGTAACGCGGCGCAGCCATGCCTGGTGTAAATTAGGGGTCAGGATTCATGATCAAAATAATTTACATCGCGTCGACACATCTGTCAATATTCATACGCTCCCTCCCTCTCTGCTGCCTTTCCTCATAATTATTTATATATTATTATTAGCATGGAGTAATTGACTGCATTTACAAGTACTCAAATGGCAGTTGGTTATGGTCATTGAAGATCCTCGAACCTCAGCGTTTAAACTTTGACACAATAAAAAAACGGTACTCATGAGAATTTTTTTTTCTCTTTTCAAGATTTAATACAATCATGTGAAAAACTTTGGCCGGAATGTTCCAATAGAAAAGTATCAGTAAATAAGTAACAGAATAATATGTAAGTAATAAAACATAGAACAATAATGGAAAAATAGATAAAAATATGCAAAAAGATAAGATGTGCCTTTTTAATTAAAATATACAATACTGGAAAAAAAAGCATATATACACACACACTAATCTATAGCAGATAAATATAAAGCAGTGAAGGTTGCATAGTTTGTATTGCACAAAGCAATAAGTCCTGG
Source organism: Lutjanus argentimaculatus (assembly GCA_034769285.1). NCBI lineage: Eukaryota > Metazoa > Chordata > Actinopteri > Lutjaniformes > Lutjanidae > Lutjanus > Lutjanus argentimaculatus. Next base: position 3,237,021 of record JAWZSL010000036.1, on the reverse strand, counting down.
GGCAGAAAAAATTCAGGCAGGACAATGAAGACTGAACTGAACTGAGGTCTTAATGAGCAGTGAGATAGTTCTTTCTATAGGTAGTAGGGGTGCAATAAACCACAAAATTCATGGTTCGGATCGTATCACAGTTTTGAGTCACGGATCGGATCATTTTTCAGATCAGCAAAAAAAAAAAAACAAAAAACAAAGAGGTGGGATTAGGGTTAAATTATTTTAAAAATGGACTTGGCTTTGATCTCTCTCTGTAGTTATCACCATAGTAATGTAATGTGATAATAATAATAATGATAAAATATACATATATATATATAATAATATATATATAATAATAAGATATGCTAAAAACTACAGTATAATAATAGTAGTGTACAGTATACTTACTGTACAAATACTATACTCTACTGTATTATACAGTCCTGTACTATGTATTTACTATGCATATAAGAGATAATTATACACTGTACAGTATAATACTCTACTACACTCTGTGGTCTGGCTCAATGTCCTGCCCACAGCACTCTCTGATTGGTTAGATAGCCAGTCAACACAGACACACTGTGTCACAGACAGACAGACACAGAGCTGCTCTGGTGATCTGAGAGGAGCTGTGTGTGTGTGTGTGTGTGTGTGGTGTGTGTGTGTGTGTGTGTGTGTGTGTGTGTGTGTGTGTGTGTGTGTGTGTGTAAAAGTTAAGACAGCAGATATCACCAAAGTTTCACCAAATATCACAGTCTTTCACTGGAGACAATGTGATGGCTTCAGTCACTCTTTACAGAGATGAGCTGCACAGTACAACACAGCAGCATCTGTCCTGACTTTAATTGCAACTCTGCATTGAGATTTCAGGTATTATTACTTATATAAAAGTACAGCAACAGTAAAACTGTTTCACACCATGATGGTTACATGTAGTACGCACACCCCTAATAGGTAGGGTACTTTTGATCCTATAATTAAGAGATATTGTATTGTTTTAAACATGTGGTATTATAAAAATATTGATGCTTCGATACTTTTGACAGCCTTTTAGTCCTGTGTGTGGAATGCCCGACTGATGCAGGCCTCAATTGTAAATAATTGTAGAATAGAAGCGTGTGTGACTGGTACAAGTCATGAAACACAGAGAGTATGTCTGACACTTTACACCCAGTCATTTGATCCATAGTTATCATAAACATATTGATGAGTGCAGCTTCAAATGAAGTGTTTGTGGGAATGTCTCCACAGCAGGAGTGACATTTAAATGAGCGAGAGCATCCAGCTTGATCTCTAAGTAAAGAAGACGTCTCTCTGCCATCTGGATTCCAGTGGATCAGGTTACTGCTGCACCTTTTACCCTGTCTCCTCTGCAGGACGCTCCAGTGCCTCCTTCACCACAAACACATGTTGGACTGCTGGTCTGAGTTCAGTGAAACTGTAGTGGAGATCGGACAGTTTCCAGTGAGATCAGATATTCACAGCGCTTTTTGACAGTATGTTAGTGTTGTCACAATACCAGAATTTTAAATCGTAATGTTCAATCTTCAATACTACCATAAAAAATAGACTGCACGATTTGGTAAAAAAGCCATATTGCAATTATTTCAGCTGAAATTACGATATGTGATAGGATTAGTTTAAATGATCAGTTTTGCATTTCAGTTTTCATGTTCACTGAAAACGACTTGTCCAGGGTGTACCCCTCCTCTCGCCTAATGTCAGCTGGGATAGGCTCCAGCCCCCCGCGACCCTCATGGATAAGCGGTTACAGAAAATGGATGGATGGATGGATGTTCACTGAAAAAAAAATCACAATAATATGATATTTATTGAGGTCTGAACCAAACAAACATGTTTTCTGTCATAAAGATTTTTAGTCTGGCTCATCTCTGCAGCTCTACAGTATCTGTTTTCTCACACATTTTTACTTTTTCAAAGCAATTTGGTTCTGGTTCTGCGATATGGATATTGCACTTGGACATGTTTTATTGCGATTAACTGTGCAGCCTTAATAAAAAAATGATCGTAAATTTTCAATTTCACAACAAAAGAAAAGAAATCCTAGGCTTATTTTCATTTTCAATAAATCAGTTCATTATTTTCTCAATTAATTGATTAGTTGTTTGGGCCATAATGTGTCTTAAAAGGAGGAAAAATGTTGATCCCAAAGCCCCGAAATTATGTCCTCAAATGTCTTGTTTTGTCCACAAACCAAAAATATTGAGATTACTGTCAGAGGAGCAAAATAAACCAGAAAATATTCATATTTAAGAGCTGAAATCAGAGAATTTTGGCTTAAAAAAAGACAAAGTGATTAAAACTGGCTCAATAGATTAATTGATTATCAGAATAGTTGGCAATTTATGTAAAAATTGATTTATGTTTGAATAATTGTTGCAGCTCTACTAGGCACACAAAATAAGATTGTATAAGTTAAGAACCTGCACACAGTAGTGGTACAGAAAAAGTTAGAGAAAGCTGTCTGGTTTTGCTGAAAGCCAAATTTCAGGCTGGAAAATAAATACTGAACTGACCTGAGGTCCTGAACGTGCACTTAAATCTTTTTATTTTATAGCTTCGGTACCTTTGATGCTGTAGAATCTTACTGTTGTATTATTTGTTTGATACTTTTGGCAAACTTACAATGTCTAAAATGTGAAAGGCATGAACGACTTGATGAAAGCAGTGGTCTAGCCATTAAAAATGTTTTAAATCGTTCTAATTATGCTATTACTGTTATATTAGTAACAAGGTACTGTGGTAATAACAGGAGTGTAAGTCTTTCCTCTGTTTGTGAGGCGTACTGTGTGCATGGTGACTGAAGGTTTCAGCTGACAGCAGATGGTGTGTGTAGCAGCTAATATTTCAGAAAGCGTGAAGTATCCCAACACTGCAGGGAAAAACCACAGTCATCTCACATCTGCCTGCACACACAAGTCACCGATCTTAAAGAGAACACTCTGATGAAGACGTGAGGTGTGTTATTGTGTGTTTTAGTACACAGTCACACTCTTGTTTTGAAATGCTCTCTCCGTCAGCTGTTGCGGGGGGTGACCATATCAAACGGAGGGGTTTTGCCTCGCATCCACCCAGAACTGCTCTCCAAGAAGAGGGGCAGCCGAGTCAAAGTGGACAACCAGGCATCTGTTCCCGAGAAGGAAGAGCGCTCAAAGAGCAAGAAACCCAACAAAACCTTAAAAAAGGTTAAAGGCAAACGAGGCCGCAAGCCAAAGGTCAGTGAACGCAACACTGTGCACAGAATATACAGGGAGAGGAGGGACATGAAAGCCCCGTCTGCAGATTGTCAACCACCAGAATCAGGGGCTGCATCTGATCTGTCTTTAACTCTCTGAAAACAATCCAAACGACTATTTCCAGCCTCAAGAATTTCATACTTAAAAGGACAGTTCACCCCAAAAATCACAAATACCTCCCCATGTTATGGTTTGGTATTTTTGTTGGTCACTTCCTGTTTTATTTTGTAGTCTTGGTCCTCCCTCATGTGTCTAGTCTTTACTTCCTGTCTTTGTTCTCTTCCTGCTCTTTTGATTGTCATTTGTTTCACCTGTTTGCCCACCTGTGTCTCATTTAGTTGTGTCTATTTAGTCCCTGTGTTTCTCCGTGTCTGTGTCAGTTTGCGTGTTGTTTTGTGGTTGAGTTCCTGAGTCTTGTGAGTATTCCCTTCATTCTGTGGATTCCTGTATGTGTTCCCTTGTGTTTTTGGATTTTTACCTTGTTTTGGTTCCTTCCTTAGTTTTTGCATTTTGGGCTGCCACATCATTTCATGTAGCCTGAACTTTAGTTACCTTTTGTTACTATTAAATTACTTTTGAACTCTGCGTCCTCTGTTCCAGTCTGCATTTTTGGGTCCACTCTTTGTTTTTTCAAGTTTACTCAACATACATATAACAGTACGAACTGACCATAATGTACCCAGCAGACTTTTCTGTGCTGGAGGAGCTGAAGAAGGCATGTTCAGAATTTGATCAATTGCACTCAGCCATTAAAGGGTGCATTGATTTTAAGTGCAGAATTTTTGTTTATTCCTTAATGGAAAAGACTTTTTTTGTCAAGGCCCCAAATTTTGTTTTTTCCACTAATAACTCAGAACCTGGCAGTGATTGCAAGCCTAAAGCGAGACTTGCAGGCTGACTTTGATTCCACAAGCAATCCTGATTTTGAGCTCTGCATGGACTCTTTAAGCCACCAGCCACCTGCTAAGCCTGCTCCTCTGCCAGCCAGTTCCCTGCCTGATCCTGCCCCTGAATCATTATCTGAGAAGCCCCCCAGACGCAAGCATGGCTGTCGCAGACGTCACGCCTCTCAGCTGCCCAGCGTCCCTGAACCTCATCTGCCCAGAGTCCCTGAACTTCAGCTGCACAGCGTCCCTAAACCTCAGCTGCCCAGTGCCACGGAGGTTTTGCTGCCCAGCAACCCAGCTTTCGTCTCTCCTGTTCCGGTGGGACTGTCGCCGCCATCTCCTGTTCCGGTGGGACCGTCGCCGCCATCTCCTGTTCTCGGTTGGGCAGCCACCTCCAGTTCCTGCTCCGGCTGGGCCGTCTTCGCCGCTGCAGCCACCTCCATCTCCTGCTCCAGGTGGGCCGCCACCACAGCCACCTCCAGTTCCTGCTCTGGCTGGACCACTGTTGGAGTTGTCGCCAGTTCCTGTTCCGGCTGGACCACCGTTGGAGTTGTCGCCAGTTCCTGCTCCGGCTGGACTGCCGTTGGAATTGTCACCACTTACTGTCCCGGCTGGGCCGTCTTCGCCACCGCAGCCACTTCCTCGTCTTCGTCGCCGCAGCTACTTCCTGGCCGGCTGCCAGAAGGGTCCCGCCTTCGTCTTCGCTGCTGGCCGTCAGAAGGGTCCCGCCTTCGTCTTCGCCAGTCCCGCTGGCCTCCAGAGGGGTTCTGCCTTCGTCTTTGCCAGTGCCGCCAGCCTCCAGAAGGGTCCCGCCTTCGTCTTTGCCATCTTTGGTTGAGTTCCTGAGTCTTGTGAGTATTCCCTTCATTCTGTGGATTCCTGTATGTGTTCCCTTGTGTTTTTGGATTTTCACCGTTTTTGGATTTTTACCTTGTTTTGGTTCCTGCCTTAGTTTTTGCATTTTGGGCTGACACATCATTTCATGTTGCCTGAACTTTAGTTACCTTTTGTTACGATTAAATCACTTTTGAACTCTGCATCCTCCGTTCCAGTCTGCATTTTTGGGTCCACTCTTTGTTTTTTCAAGTTTACTCAACATACATATAACAGTACGAACTGACCATAATGGACTCAGCAGACTGTTCTGTGCTGGAGGAGCTGAAGAAGGCATGTTCAGAATTTGATCAATTGCACTCAGCCATTAAAGGGTGCATTGATTTTAAGTGCAGGATTTTTGTTTATTCCTTAATGGAAAAGACTTTTTTTTGGTTCCCAAAAGGCCCAAAATTTTGTTTTTTCCACTAATAACTCAGAACCTGGCAGTGATTGCAAGCCTGAAGCAAGACTTGCAGGTTGATTTTGATTCCACAAGCAATCCTGATTTTGAGCTCTGCATGGCCTTTAAGTCACCAGCTACCTGCTAAGCCTGCTCCTCTGCCAGCCGGTTCCCTGCCTGATCCTGCCCCTGAATCATTATCTGAGAACAGTGTTAATTTTGACAAGAATTTTTAATTTCATTTTAGTCTTAGTCACTCACCAAAGAATGGATTTAGTTAAAGTCACATTTTAGTCTTTTAGTTTTGTTTTGTTTTAGTTAAAATTTAGTCCGTGGAAATCAGTTATAGTTTTAGTCTCATTTTTAGTCTCATTTTAGTCTTTTTGAGTAATTTGACAGTTTTGTTATACTGTAATAGATTTTCCAAAATTATGTTTGTCATGGTAGTAAAAACTCCATTGTAAGCATACCTTTAACTATGTGTTTAGTCATTTAAACTAAGAATGTACCATATTACTCTTGTATAATAAAAAATGTCTAAGGCCTTTTAGAAAAAGTGCAATACATAATCATGTTCTTCACAAGTTTGTGTTTATTTTCTGTATATTTGAACAAATGACTTACAACCTGCAAGAATAAAGCTCCAATCCTCTCAAGACGGGTGTCAAACTCAATTTCATCTTGGGCCACATCAGCGTTAGGTTTGCCCTCAAAGGGCCAGTTGTAAATGTAAGACAATACAGTTGTATCTATATCACATAATTGCCTCTGCATATGATTAATATTGATTTTTATAACAATTATAATAAGCTCTAATAGCAAAAATCATGGCCAGTAGACATTCGATTGTGCAACAATTATGTATTAAAAAATTAAACAAAGTTGTGTCTGTGAGCAAACTTAAAATCTTGTTTAAAATATTAGTATTTTTGCAGTAAGATGATCAGCTGCTCTGTTTCATATGAAGAGTTCTGTGGTTCTGATCAGTGTGGAGGAAGAGTGATGCTCCGTGCTACCTGCTGTCACAGTCACATGACATCTCCGTGGGTCAGACTCGTGTCTCTGTACTCTGCTGTCAGGCATGTTTTACATAAATAATTTGCAGCAGAGTTTCTCATCTTTCCTGAAAAACTCAAACTTGTTCTACACTTGCGCATTATGAAAGTTTGGTGGTGCAACACGGTACAGTGTCACTTCTGTCGCTGTTTTCATCGCGGTCTGTTCTGATGAAATGACGAGGAGACACAGAGGGAGGAGGGAGCGCTTGTTTTGTGTGAGCGCGCCAGCAGGCGTCCAGTAAGAGCGGTGCAGACAGAGACAGGAGGAGAGAGAAAATGGAGGAAACTTACAGTGGCAGCTCCTTGATGCCAAAAATGAAACATATGCGTGTCCTAATGAGATGCATCTAGCTACTAAATGACTTCAGTATGTGTGTAAAAGGGATGCATTCTTGGACATGTAGTTATTGGACACCATACTTCTATAATGCAGTTTAGGCTTGTATGATGCAAATTATATTTTTTGCAACTTCTCGCGGGCCACATAAAATGATATGGCGGGACTGGATTTGGCCCGCGGGCCTTGAGTTTGACACATGTGTCTTAAGACATCAAAAGAAGATCATAACAGCTTAACTGTTATGCCCATTTTAATTTAGTATTTTCTTACAAGGGCATCAAAACCTAGCCAACACATTTAGGTGAAGATAATCCGCTCATCATAATTGTTGTCATTCCCGCTGTGGAGCCAAGGCGTCTGTGTGGCAAAACTGGATGTGCACCGCCTCAAAGATAGACTGAGAGTTTAAATTTGAGTTAAGATAATTAATTGGTTAAAAAGGAAAACAATGACTGGTTGTAATCCAGATTGTCCGGCCGGCCAGCGTCATCTTTTTTGTCACGTTTTTACTCGTCACGTTTTTACTCGTCAGCTGATAATGAACAGAGATTTCGTTTTAATTTTTGTCAGTACTTCTTAAATTTACGTTCTCGTCACAAATTAGTCACGGAATAAAGGGTCGTCAACGAAAAGTTTTCGTTTAAGTTTTAGTTGACAAAATTAACACTGTCTGAGAAGCCCTCCAGACGCAAGCATGGCTGTTGCCGACGTCACGCCTCTCAGCTGCCCATCGTCCCTGAACCTCATCTGCCCAGCGTCCCTGAACTTCAGCTGCCCAGCGTCCCTGAACCTCAGCTCCCCAGTGGCACGGAGGTTCTGCTGCCCAGTGCCACGGAGGTTCCCATGCCCAGCAACCCAGCCTTCTTCTCTCCTGTTCCAATGGGACTGTCGCCGCCATCTCCTGTTCCAGTGGGACTGTTGCCGCCATTTCCTGTTCTGGTGGAGCCGTCGCTGCCATTTCCTGTTCCGGTGGGACTATCGCTGCCATTTCCTGTTCCGGCTGGGCCGCAGCCATTTTTTGTCCCAGCTGGGCTGTCTTCGCGGCTGCAGCCTCCTCCAGCCCTGCCTGGGCCACAGTCACCTCCTGCCCATCCTGAGCTGCAGCTGCCTCCAGTCTCCCAGGCTTCACTACGTCTCCTGTTGGATGCTCCATCATCTCTGTGCCGGCCTCCAGAGGGGACCTGCCTTCGTCTTTGCCAGCGCCGCCGGCCGCCAGAAGGGTCCCACCTTCGTCTTCGCCGCCGGCCGCCAGAAGGGTCCCGCCTTCGTCATCGCCAGCGCCGCTGGCCTCCAGAAGGGTCCCGCCCTCATCTATGCCACCGGCCTCCTGTTCGTCTGCTAGAGGGGTTCCGCCTTCGTCTTTGCTAGTCCCGCCGGCCTCCAGAGGGGTCCTGCCTTCGTCTTTGCCAGTGCCGTCAGCCTCCAGAAGGGTCCCGCCCTCATCTATGCCACCGGCCTCCTGTTCGTCTGCTAGAGGGGTTCCGCCTTCGTCTTTGCCAGTCCCGCCGGCCTCTAGAGGGGTCCTGCCTTCGTCTTTGCCAGTGCCGCCGGCCTCCAGAGGGGTCCCGCCTTCGTCTTTGCCAGCGCCGAAAGGCCTCCCGAGGGGTCCCGCCTTCGTCTTTGCCAGTGCGCCGGCCTCCTGAGGGGTCCTGCCTTCGTCTTCGCCAGCGCCACAGGCCTCCCGAGGGGTCCCGCCTTTGTCTTCACCAGCGCCACTGGCCTCCCGGCGTCCCGCCTTCGTCTTCGCCAGCGCCGCCGGCCTCCCTGCTCGTCCTCACGAGGGACCTCGCCTTCGTCTTCACCAGTGCCGCTGGCCTCCTGCTCGTCTCACCGAGGGTGCCGCCTTCGCCTTCACTGCCGGCCTCCCGCTCGTCCACCTGATGGGTCCCGCCTTCGCCTTCACTGCCGGCCTTCCGCTTGTCCACCTGAGGGGTCCCGCCTTCGCCTTCGGTCTCCTGCTCGTCCACCCGAGGGGTGCCGCCTTCGCCTTCGGTCTCCCGCTCGTCCACCCGAGGGGTCCCGCCTTCGCCTTCGGTCTCCCGCTCGTCCACCCGAGGGGTCCTGCCTTCGCCTTTGGTCTCCCGCTCGTCCACCCGGGGGGGCCCGCCTTCGCCTTCGGTCTCCTGCTCGTCCACCTGGGGGGGGGCCTGTCCTCGCCTTTGGTCTCCTGCTCTTCCTCCCGAGGGGTCTCATCCTCGCCTTTGGTCTCTGGCTCATCCTCCCGAGGGGTTCCACCAATGTCAGCTGCCAGAGGGGACCTTCCGTCTACGCCCTCAACGTCGGCCGCCAGAGGGGACCTTCCATTTACGCCCTCAACGTCGGCTGCCAGGGGGAACTTCCGTCTACGCCCTCAACGTCGGACACCAGAGGGGACCTTCCATCTACGCCCTCAACGTCGGCTGCCAGCAGGGACCTTCCGTCTTCACCTAACCCGTTGGCCACCAGAGGGGTTCCACCGTCTTCGCCTTACCAGTCGGCCACCAGAGGGGCTCCACCATATTCATTGTCACTGTTGGCCGCCAGAGGGGTCGTGCCATCTCCGCCTTCATCGACAACATTATGGTTGTCACCCAGATCTGCTGTGTTCCCCTGGGTTGACTCCAGGCTTCCTGCCTGAGGACTCTGGCTCCGCCTCTGCCCTGCTTTCAGGCCGTCCGCCTGAGGTCTCCTGCTCCGCCTCTGGTCTCCCTTCAGGCCATCCCCCTGAGGTCTCCTGCTCCGCCTCTGGTCTCCCTTCAGGCTGTCCGCCTGAGGTCTCCTGCTTCACCTCTGCCCTGCCCTCAGGCCCTCTGCCTGAGGCTTCCACCTGGCCCCTGTCCAGTCCCTGGGTCAACAGACTTGTTCCTGCTTTACCTTGTTGCCAGGCTGTGTGCCTGTGAATTGTGACTTTTTGTTTGCAGATTGTCAACCACCAGAATCAGGCGCTGCATCTGATCTGTCTTTAACTCTCTGAAAACAATCCAAACAACTATTTCCAGCCTCAAGAATTTCATACTTAAAAGGACAGTTCACCCCAAAAATCACAAATACCTCCCCATGTTATGGTTTGGTATTTTTGTTGGTCACTTCCTGTTTTATTTTGTAGTCTTGGTCCTCCCTCATGTGTCTAGTCTTTACTTCCTGTCTTTGTTCTCTTCCTGCTCTTTTGATTGTCATGTGTTTCACCTGTTTGCCCACCTGTGTCTCATTTAGTTGTGTCTATTTAGTCCCTGTGTTTCTCCGTGTCTGTGTCAGTTTGCGTGTTGTTTTGTGGTTGAGTTCCTGAGTCTTGTGAGTATTCCCTTCATTCTGTGGATTCCTGTATGTGTTCCCTTGTGTTTTTGGATTTTTACCTTGTTTTGGTTCCTGCCTTAGTTTTTGCATTTTGGGCTGCCACATCATTTCATGTAGCCTGAACTTTAGTTACCTTTTGTTACTATTAAATCGCTTTTGAACTCTGCGTCCTCCGTTCCAGTCTGCATTTTTGGGTCCACTCATTGTTTTTTCAAGTTTACTCAACATACATATAACACTCCAGTATAACAGGACTAAATGACACTTGGCTTGTGGTGCTTAAAGCACCCCAAAAAAAAACAAAAAAACAAAACAAAAAAAACAACATCCTAAACCAGTGTCTCTTTCCAAAAATCTTGACCCAGTTTCTAAAGATAATCCACAGACCTTGTTGTGAGCAGTTTCATGTAGGAACTACTTTCTTTGTGCAGTAGAATCTACCAGAACTACTTTAAAATCTGCCAAAATTTCTATGGCCAATATCTCCAAAACTCTGCAACACACTCCAAAAAAATCCAGATGGATTAACACCACTACAAGCCATGGAAAAAATCTGTTTTTGATTTTGGGGTGAACTGTCCCTTTAACATGTTTGAATCTTTATTTCATTTAACAGAACATGCCAAATTGCTCAATTGATCTGTGTTAAGTCAAGAACTTTGCCAAAATAAAATTTAATAAAGCTAAAAAGTTTAGATTCATGAAATATCTGCTCTAAGAATAACCCAAGAATTTGATGAGGTAGTGGATGCCAGTTTTGTATCCATGGCACTTTTTACTCAACAAGTCCTGAGGTTTGATTCTCAGCTCCATGACTATTTGTGGAAGCACTCTGTGATGATTTAAGTGTGGGTTAAATGTGCCTTTGTTTTCTCCTTCTGGCAAAGAACACAGACGAGTCTGTACCAAACTCCACAGTGGAAGACGGTCCTGGAGACGGATTCACCATCCTGTCAGCAAAGAGCCTGTTCCTTGGACAAAAGGTAACGCACGGTTCCAATGTTAAATATCCAAAGATTCAAAAGCAGCACACACTCAGATCTTCAGGACAAAGCTGACTCATCTCAATTTCACCAATTTATTCTGCTCATGTCAACAAACATGCTGATGAGAGAAACACATGGATTAGACTCAGTGAAGGCCAGTGCTGATGTTTCATGTACTGAAGCTGCTGATGGGTAAAAAAAATCCTCATTAGAGTTCATATTGAGGTCTTCCAACTGACAACAAGTGTAAATATGTAATAGTAGGTGCAACAGCAGCTGTGTTTCCATCTTGCTGACAAGCAAATTTGAAGCAAACTTTTGAAATGTCACAAAGAAAAAGAAGAAAATGCCAATTCATTAACTGGTTTGGAACAAATAAACCAAGCTACACAATGTGTAGTTTGTCAGAGGTTGGCAGTATAGGCCAGTGGTTCCCAGGAATATGGAGAGAGGTCTTCAAGAATCAGAGGGGCAATTCTTAATGATTCTTACATGGGACAGTTGACACTGACAATAGAAACAGCTCCCTCTTCTTTTTTGTCTACTTCTTCTCCCTATTCTGCTTCATCTTCCTTTTCTTCTTCATTGTCTACTTTTTCTTCTTCATCTTCTTCCTTTTCTTCATTGTCTACTTCTTCTTCTTCTCTCTGGGTGGAAACAGATAACCAGTCATTGGAGTTAAATGTTTGCTATGTCAGAACCTAATCAGAAAAGGTGTGTCCATCTCCCGTTAAAGGTCCATTGTGTCAGATTTAGCAGGATCTACTGGCAGAATGTCTAAATGAAAACATATTCCTTATTATTTTTTCATTAGTGTATAATCACCTGAAAATAAGAATCAATGTGTTTTCATTGTTTTCATTAGTTTTTTGTTTTTTTTTATCTGTTTCTATCAAGCTGTTTTGAAGGGATGCTTCAACATGCACATAAAAAACTGTTGATAGAAACATGACTGGTGTGATTTTTGGTAAAAGGCCAACCAACATATCAGTCTAATCTACCATGTTTGCCAGATAGACCAGGTAAGCGCACTCAGGCAGCTGTTTTCTCACACTGTGTCGATGACTGTGTGAATCCACAGCTTTCACTAACAGAGAGTGAAATCAGCAAAATCGGAACAATCAAGGTGGAGGGGATCATCAACCCAACAAACGCAGAGATGGACCTCAAAGACGGAGTGGGTGAGTCGGACGAGTTCTTCAGTATTTAATCTTTTATTAACAAGTGTTCAGACCTCCCTCTGCCCACGCAGTCGTGAACTCACCTGCTGCTGTTCACTGTTTTCAGGCAACGCTCTGGAGAAGGCTGGAGGTCGAGAGTTCCTGGATGGAGTCAAGGAGCTGCGAAAAGCACAGGGGCCTTTGGAGGTGGCATCAGGTACACTCCTAATGTCTAAGATGGGCTGTTATCAGCAAAGAGGCCCTGGACTAAAATTACAAGTACAAAAAAATTGTTGAAAGTGACGACTTCTCTTCAACATTTGTGTGTGCTGCTGAAGAACAAATGTGTTTTGGCATGATAGTCCTATTTTATAACTAGAAGCAACTGTTAATCCAGACATTACTGCACACCTCAGAGAGCCAGTATTGATGTAACACACTAGAGCTGCTCCGTCATGTTACTTTGACTCAACTCAACTCAGCTTTATTCATACAACACCTTCATACACATATACAGCCCAAAGTGCTTCACATAGAAAAATTAAAACAACCAACAAATAAAAAGATGCAAAAGATGAAAAAAAAATATATAAATACAAATGAAAGTCAGAAGAATTAAGTAAAAGAAACACTAAGAATTGGAATAATATAACAACCAGTGACTGAAGCTTGAAAGTCCAAGATTATAACATCTCTGCCAGTTAACAATTAAAAGCCAGGCTAAAAAGATCGGGCTTTACTTCCCTCTTAAAAGTATGGAGAGTGTGCTGATCTAATGTCCAAAGGCAGTGAGGTCCATAGTTTAGGGGCATAAAAACAGAAGGCGCTCTCACTGGTATGTTTATGGGACACAAAAGGAACAGAAAAGAAAAGTGGTGGAGAACCTCAGAGATCTGGCTGGAACATAAAATGAAAGAAGATCTCTGGAGCGAGGTCATTCAGCACTTCATAAACAAGTAAAAGAACTTGAAATCAATTCTAAAAGAAACGGGTGGCCAGTGTTGTGTTGGAGTAATGTGATCGGTTTTCTTGGTTTTGGTTAAAACTCTGGCCGCAGCGTTCTGAACTTGCTGTAGTTTCCCTATCGGCCTTTTTGGTAAGCCAGCCAAAAGTCAACTGTGGTGCTCTAAACGGCGAGTTATAAAAGCGTGGGTGAGAATTTCTGCATCCTTCTAGGATAACGGTAAGTAAAAGGGACAGTTCACCACAAAATCAAAACTACCTGCTGTAGAATTGCAGAGTTTTGTACATGTGAGCTGCAGAGACATCTGCCTGAGTTTTATATTGGTCCATCATGTCACATTAGTTAAAGGCGTGTTGAATGTATGTTGCTTAAAAGTTATGTGAGTTGAGTAAATGTTATTAAGAATAAATATCTTTATTGTCCACAAATGTGAAAGTTTGCCTTCAGCGTCACAGGTTGGTTTAAAAAATACATCACATTAAATGACACTTTCAACAAGACTTCTGTAAACTGTCTCCAAAATGTTCTTGCTTATATCACATGACTTCAATTTCCTAATAATATACAAGCCCTGCACTGCTTTTTTTCAAATGTAATCCATGTTATCATTCCCAAACCTCTGACCCTGACTAAAAATCAGACGCAGACCTTTGAGTGACAAGTTTGAGAACCCCTGGTGCAAACTGTGCAGGAGTACCAGCCTGATGAATCACCTTAACTCAGTGCTTCTCAATCCTGGTCCTCAAGGACCCCTGCCGTGCATGTTTTAGGTGTTTCCCTGCTCCAACACACCTGATTCAAATGATCAGCTCATTATCAGGCTTCTGTGGAGGCTTGATGATGAGCTGATCATGTGAATCAGGTGTGCTGGAGCAGGGAAACATCTAAGACATGCAGGGCAGGGGTCCCTGAGGACCAGGATTGAGAAGCACTGCCTTAGCTGCTTCCAGCACTTCCACAAATATTCCTCCTCGCAGGAGGATCAAAAAGGAAAAATATACAAGTTTGAATGAAATATTGTCTTGCCAACACTTCATATTCTATAGACTCAAGGAAACCACTTTGTTTGGTTCAGATCCCTGCCATGAATTATAATCATTTTAATGATTTTTTTTAAATAAGAAAAATCATGTAAAAATGATCATTCCCTCTAATATCGATGTATCGTTCAGTGGAAAAAAATAGTTCCTACATGAAACTTCTCACCACAAATGGAGCCTGGAGAGAAGCTGATATCTCCAAAACTCTCAAACAAAAGGTTCTCAAACTGTGTGCGAGTTCTGGGGCGGACGTCCGACCCATGTATGGAGGCTGTTAGTCCTCTGCAGTGGCCGCTGGTTCGACTCCCGCCTTCGGCACTTTGCTGCGTGTCATCCCCTCTGTCTCTGCCCCGTTTCCTCTCTGATCTCTGGCTGTCTTATCTCATAAAGGCAAAAATGCCAAAAAAATAACTTTAAAAAAAATAATAAAAAAATGTGCGAGTTCTTTCTAGTGGTACACAGGAATTTTTTTTGAATGAAATGAATTGACAAGATTTTGATTGAAAATTTGAGATGAGTGAAATGTAATTTAAAATGACACAGTCGCCTGTATTTTTGTTTCAACATCAGCCTGCCACATAGTCGCGGTCATGCACATAGCGTGAAGCACAAAGAAAAGCACAGATCAGGAGGAGAATATTTTAAGCAGCTGTTGAAAATGAAGTGTACTGAACAATGAACCAAGCAGAGCTGCTAGTTGCTACTTAAGAAGCCTCAGTGAAGTGTCCACAGCTCCTGCTGGCTCCAAATGGTACGGTGCTACTTGGAGGACTTCATATTTTCAGAGGTGGTACATGGTGTAAAAAGTTTGAGAAACAATGATCTAGTCAGATAAACTGCACCAGAGGTAAGAGGAGAAATATATATTTTTTTGATTTTGGGGTGAACTTGTTACAGGGGTATCAAGTAAACTAGGGAAAACAAAGGGTGGACCCAAAAAGCAGACTGAAAACGCAGGAGGCAGAGTTCAAAAGGTGCTTTAATAATAAACAAAAAGTAACTTAAACACAGACTTACATGAACAAAGTGGAAGTCCAGAAGACAAAACTAAAGCAGGCAAAATCCAAAAGGGTAAAAGTCCAAAAAACACTGGGAGAAACAGAGAGGGCTCAGGAACTCAACACCAAAAACCAACAAACTGACAAAGAAACAGGGAAACACAGGGACTAAATGGACAGAGAACTAATCAGACACAGGTGGACAAACAGGTGAATTAAATGACAATCAAAAGGGCGGGAAAAGGACAAAGACGGGAAGTAAAGACGAGACACATGAGGGAGGACCAAGACTACAAAATAAAACAGGAAATAAGCAACAAAAACTCTAAACAGAACGGTGTCTTTCATGAATAAACTCAAACTCATTCTTCTGTCCAGGTTAATTATAGCATCAGTGATACATGTTGTATCTGCTACATACATACAGCACCATGGAAAATAAAAAAGCAACACTACATATCTTATTAACTTTCGAGAGAAAAAATATTGTTATTACATTATTATTGCATGTATGATTAAACATTAAAAAAGAAAGTTGTCAACACTGAACTGTTAAAGGATAGCTTGACGAATATAAGAATACAAGCAAAATGATTGAATTGAACAGGGTTGTAGCTGGGTGTGCATTTAAGGGTTAACTTGTCAACTGTGTGTGTGTGTGTGTGCTCCCTGCAGTGGCGGTGAGCCAGGCCAGTGGGATGGCGGCCCGCTTCATCATCCACTGTAACGTCCCACAGTGGGGCTCAGAGAAGTGCGAGGACCAGCTGGAGAAGACGGTGAAGAACTGCCTGTCAGCAGCAGAGGAGAAGAAGCTCAAGTCTGTGGCTTTCCCCTCACTGCCTGCTGGACGGTGAGCTGCAAACTCACACACACCCTCTGTCTGCTGTGTGTGTGTCAGTCAGTGGTGCTCAGAGTTGACAGGCAGGTCACTTTATGTAACCTGACTGAAGTTTGAACATGAACGGCTGCTCCACAGTCCCTGATGGAGACACTCTGGGCTCACTGTCAGACACATGATGAGTTTTGTTGGTAATTTAAAGGAACGATATGTAGCAATTGAGCGTGGAAAAATGAGTACAACAGTCCACAGTGTTAGACTGAGTCATAGATGGTACATTAAATAGTTTGGAATCATATTTAATATACAGTCCCAGCTCAGGCTGCAGGAGCTCTGCAGGAGTGCAGGACATGTTAACTGTCAATCAGTCACAATGAGTCCTCCACTGTAATCAGCCGTTTATAATTGTCAGTTGTCTGTCAATGTAAAGTGGAGCCTGTTATCCTGAAAACAAACACTGCTCTGAAATAACACTCTGAATGATGAGTTAAGTGGCTGTCTGTCTCACTGCTGCCAAACTCCATTAACATTTTGCTCAGTTAAACAGTTCTAAACATCTACACCTTCTACAAGATTATTAATGACTTCTTATGACTCATATACAGACATTTACTCATTCAGCGATCATTCAGCGTTCATTTGAACTCTTATTAATGTGAAATGGGCAAATAATAACACAAGTTACAGACCAGAATAGAAATCTCAAAGGAGAACATGCTGACTGTAGTGCTGTTGTCAGAGAAGCCAGTATTTCATCTCAACATGTTTCCTTGTGGTCATTTTATGATTTATTACAGTGAATATATTACAGATTTCTCCTTTAACATGCTGGTCTCATGTCTGAATATAAACTCATAAAAATATTTTTGTATCATTTTCAATACAGCAAGTCAGTCAGATTCATGTCAACATTGTGTCAGTGATGCAGCCTGTAATAAAACAGAAAACACTCTTCTTCCTTTGTGTCATTACACTCCTCGCTGTGACACACACACACACACACACCAGAGGTCAAACAATAATGGATTTTTAAAGGCTGATACAATAATGATAGTTTGGAGCAGTAAAAAGCCGACAGAAACAGGATAACTGTTGAACTGAATATCAAACTCAGAGAAATAAAAACCTGACAAACGTGGTTGTCAGATGATCAGATGTCTGTAGTGGTACTGAGCTTGTTCTTATAGCTAGCCAAGATTCCAGTGACCATGCTTGCTACAAAACAGAGACAGCATGCTTTGGGCAGCAGTCATCTTCAGTCTAATGCATTAATAATAATCTATAACCAACATTCTTATCATGCTCACAATTTATTAATACAGCTTATATGAATTTAACTTTCAAATGTAAATGATCTCTGGTACACACTGACATTTCACTGATTCATGCAAAACAGTGATGTGGATCCTGGTGGAAGCTGTACAGACATGAGTGACTGTTAAAACCAAGTTCCACCTGTAACACATCCATCAGCACTGATTAATCAGTCAAACCACCTCTAATACACACATCCTGCTGGCTGAATAAAACCACAGCAGACATAAACATGTAAACATCCAGCTGTCTGAGTGTGAAAGACAAAAGTCCATCACTTGTAACAGTTGAGGACATCAGTGTGATATTGTCTCTGAAAAAGGGTTTTATACTGAGTCTGTTTCTGGCAGCGTCACTGACCAGCTAAAGTCACACCAATCAACAGTTGTGCTCAGTTATTCTGATGTCAGCGGAGTTTCTCTCTCATATCTGCTGGACTGAAGTTCATGCTCAGACTAACTTTAGCCCCGCATGCAGAAACACAGCTCCTTCATTCATTTGAATGAGTCCAGTCTGTCAACACAGGGTCACCCAACCACAAAGCTGATCCAGGCTCAACTTCTTCCACAGCACAACCCGTCAGCAGTTTCATGACAATATTCCTGATATTCAGATTTCAGAGTTATTGTGATAACTGTTTGATTATTGCACTTTACAAAACTGTCCAGCATCAACCAAAGTCAGCGTCAGTCTCCCAGACGGAGGAGCAGAAGCAGTGTGGGTTTGTTTTGTGTCACTAAAAAACCAAATCACAAAGAACATGATGTCATTTCAGATCTTTCAGAGCTTTTCAGTATAAAACTTGGTGAAATGGTTTCAGTGTGTATCAGCACTTTATCAACATTTTCAGCACAATTTAACAAAATCATGGAACTGTGATCATTTGTTGACTGTGGGGCTTTTTACACTGCATATCCTTAACCCTGGACTAAGAGTTAACCTTGGGATAACTTAGCCTCTTTTCACACACATATTGTTAAGCCAAGGTTAAGATAAGCCCAGTGTTATATGATTCACACTGCACTTGTACTAGCTCTGGGTTACATATCTGTTGGTGCAACAAGGGGCTTTTCACACTGAACGTAGCCCCAGGCTAAGAAAGCTTTCACACTGGCACAACCCTGGCCCTGCTCCAGAGCAGGGTTAGCCCAGAGTTTGTGGGCTTATTCCCTGAAAATCGACTAAACCCAGGGCTAAAAAGTGCTGGTGTGAAATGGGACTAAAAGAAAGGAGCAGCCAGGGAACAGTCTAAAAGGTTTTTTTTTTTAGGGGATAACCCTAACCCTGCTTTTGAGCCGGGCCAGCAAACCCTTGGTTAAAGTCAGGGTTAGCCCACTTTGGAATGTTCCAGGATTGTGCCAGTGTGAAAGCTCTCTTAGCCCAGGGCTAAGTTCAGTGTGAAAAGTCCTCATTATGGTGATATGAAATTTTCGTGCCTGTTTCTGCTGGCATCTCTCTTGCTTTATGTTTTGATGTGCTGTTTAAGTCGACTAACATAAAGAGCGAGAAGGTCTGTGTGTGGAGGAGGAGGAGGAGGAGGAAACAAACAGGACTTTTCACCCAGCAGATCAGGGTTCATGTCTCATGTGAAACAATGATTTCTTTTTAACTGATCTGTTACGTTACATACATGAACTTACATATCATCACTGTATCGTCACTAAAACCTTTACTTTTCAGGAAATAAAAAAACAAAACAAAACTGTATGCATCCTAAATAATGAACCACTGTGTTGTCAAAGTTGGTAACTCTGTTTTAGCACTTTTTATGGTGACCAGCAACTAAGTATGAAGATACAAGATCCCATACATGCTTATTTTAACCCAAACCCTGATCCTTTCCTTATGCCTACCCAAGTAGTTTTTGTGCCTTTATTTTGAAAGTCTGCCTAGATGTTGCATATTTATTAAAGGGACAGTTCACCCCAAAATCAAAAATACCCTGGCTTGTAGTGATAGAGATGTCTGCCTTCTCTCCAGTGTAATGAAACTAAATGACTCTTGACTTCTGTCTCTTTCCAAAAATCATGACCAGATTACTCAAGTTAATCCACAGACTTTGTTGTGAGCAGTTTCAAGTAGGAACTACTTTCTTTCTAGTAGAAAAGAAAGTAGTTCTGGTATATTCTGAGGTAGTTCTGGTAGACTCTACTGCAGAAAGAAAGTAGTTCCTTCATGAAACTGCTCACATCAAGGTCTGCGGATTATCTTGAGTATCTGGGTTATGATTTTTGGAACGAGACGCTGATTTTGAATATTTCAAATGTATATTTTTGTCACTTTGAGCACCACAATCTGAGTGGCATCTAGTCCCATTGTATTGGAGAGAAGGCAGACATCTCTGCAGCTGATATCTCCAAAACTCTGCAACTCACACCAAAACAGTACAGATGAATAAACAGCACCACAGACCAGGGGAAGATTATGTATTTTTGATTTTGGGATGAACTGTCCCTTTAATGCTAACTTGACTGTGGAGTCCTGCACGTGCAAAACTGACAGTAGAGGGGTTCAGAGTCAGGGTTTGAAGTGTAGGGCCTCTGATTCGGTAACGATTTTGGTAAAAAAATCATTGTGATTAATTTGACTGCAGTTGAAAAATGGGATTCGATTAGTGGAAATAATCAGTTTTGCATCACAGTTTTCATGTTCACTGATATTTATTGAGGTCTGAACCAAGCAAACGTTTTGCGATTTGAATATTGCACTCGGCCATATTGTGATTTTATTGCGATTAATTGTGCAGCCCTCGTTGAGATGATGTCAGGCTGAATGAAATCTCTGAAATGTGAAGACTTTGCACAGTGTTTTCATTTTCTGTCAGTATTTTGGTGACTCTTTATGAAACAGCTCCCCTGCAGCTGTGATAACAGCAGTAATGATCATCAGGTCGTAGAACTGGAGGCAGAGTGCAGCTCCATCTGTGACTCTTCTATTTACGACCACATCATGTTTACAGCTCTGATGCTTTCAGCTGTCCCTCCTGTACATTAGTCCTCTTCATTAGTCTCATACGTTGTCATTCCTCCTGCTCACTACAGATCGATTCTCTCCCGCAGGAACGGCTTCCCGAAGCAGACGGCGGCCCAGCTCATCCTCAAGGCCATCTCCAACCATTTTGTGTCGTCCACCAGCTCCTCTCTGAAAAACATTTACTTTGTCCTGTTCGACAGCGAGAGCATCGGCATCTATCTTCAGGAAATGGCCAAGCTGGACGCCAAGTGAGGCCTCAGGTGCGAGGGGTCGGTCTGTTTTTCTAACTGTCGTTTGTTGCAGCTGGTGTAGATAGGTGACATGACATTTAGGGGTTTTGATGTGGAATCTGTCTCGGTTAAAGAGGAAAAAAACAATATTTGTGAGTGGAGTGCTGTTCACGTTTCTGTTCCACTGTCCCTTCATGAGGTTGCATTCTTTCTAGATTAGATAATTTAAATCCGTACAGTTTTTGCCATGATGGTTCCTCGTTTCAATGATGTTTTTACATTCCATGTACAAATATAACCGTTTTTTTCCTGCCTCTGTAGTTTCTGATACAGTTAGTTTACTAAAAAAACTGTGGTTCTCATTCTGCTTTTAAATAAAAACTCGGATGTTTTACACCAGAGAACACTTACATTTCTTTCTTTTGCCTCATTATTTTTTAAATGTTACATTTTTATGAATCAGTTCATCTCAAATGTTACAGCACAGTAAAAAGAGGCACAGATGTAGACAGTCTGCTCGGTGGGAGCAGACACTGATTAAAGCATCTATGAAAGAAACACTTCCTCCAGTGTGATGAGAAAAAGGATCCTGTGAGTGATTATAATAAGAAACTTTCTCCAAATCTAACTCATCTTTTTGAGAAAGTTTCTTATTATAAAGACTCACAGGATCTTTTTTTCTCGTCACATTGGAGGAAGAACTCTTCGTCAGACATCATTTGCAATTTTACAATAAGAGTAAGTCTGGTGTTATTCTGTACTTTTCTGATAATCAAAGCCCAAATGTAGAAGCAAACTAACAGTGTGTTTGCACATTGTGCCCACTGGTTCCTCCTGAAGTTGTGAAAAACAGGATACAAGATACTTTTGTAGAAACTTAAAGGGATAATTCACCTAAAAATGAAAACACAGTCATCTACTCACCCAGCTGATTGAAGTCAGTTAGTTTTTTAGTCCACAAAACACTGCTGGAGTTTCACAGGAAAACAGTGCTGCAGAATCTCCTAAACAGTGGAAGTGAACGGTGACCAGTTTTCAAATGTAAAAAACAACAAAATAAAAACATCAAATGCCTCCATACTGCTCGTCTGGTGTAATCCAAGTCTGCTAAAGCCCCAACATGCCAAGATGAATAAAAATGACTAAAAAAAATGTTATTTACACCATGTTTTTATCCTGAATCTTCACTGTAGAATCTTAGCTTGGAGCCACGTTCACATGCACACTGTCTGAACTGGGTGTGTGTGCTGTGATGGTGTGCGAACAGCAGGATTCAGCGCACAATCTTTAAGATTCTACAGTGAGTCAAATGAGTTGTATCCTATTTTTCCTTCTGAAGTTGTAAATCTTTATGAACTCCTCACAAATATATACTTTCATCTTTTTTAAAGGCTCAGTAATTTCCTAAAACAGCAGCTCACTGTGGTTACATGTCAGTCAGTGTAACAGGCAGCTCACTGTTTTTTATTGTTGGAGCACAGTGGAGCTCTGTGACAGAGTTTCACAGAGGAAGAAGAAACTGAACGATGCTGTGATACACAGATGCTGTTTGTAGATCAGCTCACTGGTGGTTTGTATCTGCACATGAGATTTGTTAACAGGGTGAGACCTTTAAAGTATGTTGGTCCTGACTCTAAGTTTTATTGCAGAGTGGTTCACAAACACTGTTTGGTGCTAAAAGCAGCTCTGCAGTGGTCGACAGTCCTGAGTCTGTTCACTGTCATGAACCTCACAGCATCACTGCTTTCAAAGATACTAATCATATTTGGTAACGCTTCAATTTCCAGGTCCCATCATTTCATGGTAAATGGGTGGTAACTACCAAGAAATATACTTGAAATTTATTAGAAATTGCCCACAAATTTTATGGTAAGAATGCGATAATTTGCAAGTGTTGTTTTCATGCATGTTTACCTTGAAATTTGTGGGTAATTTCTAAGAAATTTCAAATATATCACTTGGTAATGACCACCTATTTACTATGAAATTATGGGACATGGAAACTGAAGCTTTACCTCATTTTCTTATGGAGGTGAGTTCACTGGGAAGAAGAGTTTGTCAGCAGCCACACCAACATGTCCTCTGTCTCTGCTGAATGGCTGAAGTTCAGCAGGTGTGGGTTTGGCTCGTACAGGGATGGGATGTCTTATTCCAGCGCATGACGGGGACGTGGCGCTGTAGGAGGCGCCTCACCTGACACACCAGATGGTTTGGTAAAGAGATGTCGTCCTCCAGATGAGAAGGACAAGGTCCTGACTCTCTGTGGTCAGTAAAGATCTCATGGTGTCCTGGCAGGTGAGTTGAGTTTCCCTCCGACACTGTGAAGTGTTTGGGTGTAAATGTAAAAGTAATCCATTAGTTTGATCACCTGAACTGAACTTACTGATTATTAACTCATAATTGCTCTTTTCAGACACCAGTTTGTTTCACCAATCATCCACCAGACTTCATGCTCCTCGTCCTGTGTGCTGATGAAATGTTCATATGTTTTATTTTATTGATACTTGATCGACTGTCCACCAGTCACTGTAAACATCCACACATAAAGAGGAAGATGATTAGAGCTGTAACGATTTATTGATTACGATTACTTGTCAACTATTCAATCAATCCCCAACTATTTTGATAATCAGTTTATCAGTTTGAGTCATCAGTGATTTCAGCTTCTTAAACGTGAATATTTTCTGGTTTCTTCCCTCCTTTATGACACTACACTGAATATCTTTGGATTATAAACCAAAACAAGACATTTGACAATGAAAATGTTATTTGCAGCCCTAAACATGACCTGAAACACAGAGCTTTATCTTCTGCTCAGCACAATGCAGCACCCTGTCATTGCTGTTTTCCTTTTGTTTTGTTTTTTTGACCAACACAGTTGTCATTTTCTCAAATAGGATGAAGCTGTACGACCGTGTATCTCCCTGATCATTAAATCTTTTAAATGTTGAGAAGCTCGAGCTTTCCAGCTGGTTGTGTTGTATTTTGATGTCTCAGTGTTTTCTGTCACTTTTACTTTAATGATCAGTGAGGCTGCTTTCAGGAATTAACTTAACATTTCCATACACGTTGTAATGTCCCAGCAGTCATGCTGCTGCATGGGGTAAAAGTGCACACACACAGTTTGGATGGGGGGACTTTTATGCCTTCAATTGACAGGTGGGAGTTGAGCCACTGCAAAGGACTCACAGCCTCTACCAGTGGGTCGTCCTCAGCGTCTCCCGTTCATGTCTCCTGTTTCCTGAATCTGTCATTTAAATAATAAGGTGCCAGGTGCACCTGGCTCTGAGAGGGAATGAGGGATAACACTGATTGGTTTCATTCATCTTATGCCCAAAACACACCTGATGATTATCAGGAGACTAAATACAACCTCTTTGTGCCTTGTGCTTCACTTAGTGCCCAGGGGCCAGTATTTCAAAACTTTTAATCTAGATCAGAACGATCCAGATGTTCTTTCTTTCTTTTTTTTTTTTTCTTTTTTTCTTTTTTGCTGTTCCAGATAAAAACTGCTTTTGTACTTTTTGTCCTGGTTTTTCAAAGAATTTTCAGACAGTCATTCTGGTCCAGATACCACAAGATCAGGACTACAAAATCTAGATTTGCAGTGTTTGAATCAGCCTCCATCTGTTGTTTAAAGCAACATTTCATTAACACGGACACGAAAATGCTGAGAAGTGCAAATCAGCCTGCATATTATTTATATTCACTTATCTGCTCTTGTACACAGTATATTGGCCAGAATTGCAAAATTTGCTGGAGCTGGATATTATGTGTTTCTGTGGTTTAATCATTGTATTTATTAATAAATTTAACGTATCATTATTATCACTGTTTTTCTTGTTCAAAAGATCCTCAGTAAAATAAGTGTCTCTCATTGACTGTCCAGCTGGTTGCAGTACTGGTCGGTCAGGGTCTATTTTTCCATCGCAGTGAGGAACTTTGTGTTGTTCAGAGATATGAAACACGATGCAGGCGAGAGTTACGCCGCATGCTCGCTGTGGGTTTACATGTAGGCTGTTCAGGCATTCGAAGTGTCTTTTTAACACCCCGTTTAATCCTTCAGTTCTTCTTTTAGTTCTTCCAAGAATGATTAAACATGTACCATGTGTCCTACATGTTTGATTGATTGATTGATTGAAGTGTTTATTTCGAATATGAAAACCAAAATAAAAAAAGAAAAATAAAACTAAACATTTAAACATAAGACATAGAAATACATATTCGAAAAGGAGTGAGAAGTATAACTTATAAACTCCCACCCCTTCTCTTTAACTAATGAATAACAATGACAAGCTTGCTTGTAAACCTGTCTAGATGCTCATGCCTGATACTTGTAGATAAATAAAATGTATTTATGACTTTGTATTAAGAAAACCTAAATGTAATTTACATATATCCACTATATATACACATATATACATACACATATACATACATACATAAACACAAACATACACATACATACATATCCCTATATACACACACCTCCCCATATGCATATACCCATATAATATATATCTAGTATAAGCATTACACCTTCACATACAGTGCGCACGCACACACACAGACACGAAAAGAAACAGAAAAAGTATCCTCATAACACTTAGTGCTACCCAACACCTCCCTCATCCCTGTACCTCTTGAAAATAGTGTCTTTGTACCTCATTTTAAACTGCTTCAACTCCATGATGAACCTGTTCCATTGTCTCACCCCGCTAACTGAAACACAAAAACTTTTCCTGTTTGTACGAATTAAAGTTAAATTAAAGTTAATTTTTCCCCTTAAATTATAACTCCCCTCATGAATACTGAATAATTTCTGTATATTTATTGGTAATAGATTATTTTTAGCTTTGAACATTATTTGACTCTACATCCACCCTTCCAGTGGGTTCAGGATTATCCTGATCTTTGGAATCAAAACTATCCTGATCGGCACCTTGGAGTTTTCAACCGCATTTGATCTGGATTCTGACTTGGACTGGATTACCAAATCGGTATCCCTATTTTGCAGGCTCAGGCTCATACATCCTGGTTTTGAAATGCCCTGGTTTGTGATTTAATCCTAACTGGATCATTCCAATAGATTCAAACTTTTAAAACTTTTAATCTCTAGATTAAAAGTTTTGAAATTCTCTGTCCAGATTATGTGCAAAGTGGATCTGACACCCTGAATGCACATACACCATGAACTTTGGACCATGCACTGTAAATTGTCTCAATAGGAGCCACAATGTCGGGTTGTTCTCTTGGTTCTTCAGTCAAAGGAAGCCTGGCTGGAACTCACAGTGGTTTATTAAGATCCTTTGTGAATACACACTGAATTTCATTTGGTTAAAATACAACACAACACGCAGAGTGAGTATTTTCTTTACATTATATTTATTACATAGTAAAAAGTACTTTACCTTTCATTTATATATACACATTATATTCATGTAATTTCCTGTTCAAGCAAGAATCAGCTCCTGATATATTTACTGTAAGAGTCCCAAACAACAAGTAAACACACAGCTTACAAACTGTCTCATGTTGGTGGCTCTATAAGGCTGTAGTGTTACCTGACTCACATGCGCCCCGCACACACACACACACACACACACACACACACACACACACACAACAGGTATCTACAGCATGTCAACTATACTGCAGTGGAAGAGTCTCTCTTCTTTCCCAACTCAATAAATAACATTAAACATCAGTGAGAGAATCCCAGGGCCACTCTGAACACGTCTGTCCACATCTACAGCTCTACGTCACATATTTGGCATTAAAATGGTGAATCAGACTCTTATCAGTTTGTCAGGGTCCATGTTGTTGTACACCGGCACAATCAGCATGCAAGAACGTCAAAAGGTTTGTATGGAAGCAAACTGCAGCAACTCAACACCGACCTGTCACATGGAAACAACTGAACTTCATCAGCACGTCAATATTTTACCATGAAAAAGTTTGGTGGTTTCAGATTCAAGTTGCTCAAATGTCTAATTCTGATCTGAAGACTCAAGTCAGGTCAAACAATCAGAAGCAGACCAGCAACGATTAATCAATTAATTATTTTGATAACTGATTAATCATTTTGAGTCTTTTTTTATTTTTTTTAAAGGAAAAATTCTCTGATTTCAGATTCTTTTCTAGTTTCTTTCTGACATTTTATAGACAATTATTAATCAATTAATGAAGAAAATAATCAACCGTTTAATCAATTAATCACCTATGAAAATAATCAGAATCATGATATCGTCAGTCTCAACAGTCTCGCAGCAGTTTGTGAAATATTCACAAAATTAAATTTATTTTACATGGCCACAACTTTTCCATGTTTTTTGTGACACTCAGTAAACTAAAGTATAATCAATAATCATTCTCATTCCTCAGTCAAGTTAACAATAATGAATATGCAACATCCAGTTAGACTTTCAAAATAAAGGTCTTATGTAGGTTTATGCACCATAACTACTTGGTCTGGTTTAGGAAAATATCATCTGGGTTAAAAAAAAAACTTCTTCATTAAAAGAATCAACATTGAACATAGAACTGTCCTCCTCCCTGCTCACACTAACTTAGTCTATACTACCTGCACCCTTATTATTTTGAAACTAATGCTGTCACAAAAATACATGTACATGAATCTATGGATTATATTTCATGGCACTTTTCACCAGCTGCTGTGATACTGGGCCGAAACTGTAAAAAACATCACAAGGAAATTAGTTCCTGTGTGGTTTGACTCAGATTTTTACAGAAGACCTGCTAAAATAGACCAAGATGGACACAAACTCAACACATCTCTGCTTTAACTCCCTGTCAGTCTAACATATCGGAGGAAATCCCTCCACTCACATGCTGACATGCATGTATGTTACCATGGTTACCAGACAGATACATTTTAAATCAAAGTTAAAAATCACCGTCACACATCCTGTGGTTAGTCAGTTTTGCCTGAACATCACAAACAAGCGGACGTGGATGGAGACAAACAGGTTTGGTGTGAAAACTTTTGTTGAAAAATTCAGTCTCAAAGATCTGTTTGGTCAACAAGCCCAAAGCCTGGAGCCTGAATGAAGTCAATCAGACCTGTGTTAGTCAGTCATATGATGTGTTTAATCTGCCCACATATTCAAGTTTTCATTTGGAATTTTAGCATCAAATCTGAACACACTGACATATATTTCCTTTTATTATCTTGTCCTATTCGCTCTTTTGAGATGCTGAAAAATGCTGAAATATTCAGGCTATAAATGAAGATGGAGGGTTTCAAAGTAAAAATATTTCAGTGCTATAAACTGAACAGGAAGTGTTCAGTAAGGATCCCATTAACAAGGTGTTGTGTTACTGCTGTTGAGAGCTTCCATGCATGTTTGCTGTGATGTGATGAGTAACTCAGTGTTGTTACATCAGGCCCTGGGCATGAATCATGTACGCAGTGAGCGTCACAAACATGATAAAACTACATCAATACTCAACTCTTTAAATCATCTGTTAGACTCATCATAAACTGTAAAAGCCACTATTTGGGTCTCTACCTGTCCTGCGTTTGTACAGCGGCTCGAGCTCACCGCACTCTCTGCAGACTATCTACATTTTGGAATGTTGTACATGTGACACGTCCCGTCCCTCTGAGGAGGGCTTCATGTGCACACGATCCCTCTTTGTTACATGAATTCATAAGGTGCCTGAAATCAGAGCTTGTTTCTTGTTGGGGGCAAAAAAATATAGAATTAAAAAGAATTGTGTTGAAAGAAGCAGCAGCTCAGGCCTGTGTGTCTGCCTCTGGCTGTTACAGGAGAACTGAAGAGAATTTGGCCTCTGAAACAAAAATAGACTGCTGTACTGTATAAATAAAGTCATTTTTCTGTACAGTTCCCACTGATCCCTCAGTGGTGGATGATAGAACAGCTCTGTTAAGACCTCTGGAACATCGGACTGAAGTCAAAGCTCTGGAAATCCTATTAAATCAACAACATGCAGTAGTACCTAAAATCCAAAGAACGCACTGACTGTGTGGGTCTTTACTGTCCCTGCCTGAAATCTCTACATTAATATGAAGCCATGAGGTCAGCCTGGTCTTATCAAGTTCAGATCTGTGGAGGAAAGAGAAAAATGGTGCTGCCCTTCAGGTGAGAAGTGAATCCTCTTTCTCTTTTTACTGGAAACCTCAGAGTGGTTTGATGAGACACAGAGCTCACAGTCTGAAATCTAGACTGAAGCCCACCTTGGATATCCCAGTGTTTTATACCACATTTTTAATCATGTCTAACATCAGGCTGATGTGTTTTGATGTTAAGTGTGGTTGTGGCTGAGCTACCTACCCACAGTCAGTGTTACCTACAGTAGATGGTGGCTGACACTCCCAATCTGGAGAACTACCATCTACTGTAGGTAATACACTGACTGTGGACAAGTACCTTCAAACAACCATGCTTCAAATAATTTGAACTACCCCTTTAACCTGATGTTGGTCATAATAGGAATAATTCCACCCTCTCATATGAAAACTGTTACATGGATTTAATTAATCTGTACATTCAGGAGTTTTTTTTTTTTTAAAGACAAAGTCTTCAGTCATGAGACCAAGTTCCCCAGAACAGGTGATATTTTATATTTCTTTATTAGCAACAAATCCCACGAGCAGAGCCACACTAACACTGAGTGTATCTACTAACAAGTGTGTGTGTGTGTGTGTGTGTCACAGCCTGATGTGTCTTCTTCCTCTGGACCACAGAGCTCCACTGTTGTCCAAAAACTGTTGAAAACACACCAGTGAGCCGGTGAGCATGAACACACACACTGTAGTTTATTTGGACTAAACCCCACATACACTGTGGTGCTGCCACAAATACTCACTTGAGCACCAAGTGTGGATTAATCCGCTGCTGGAAATAGTCCCCAACAAATGCACTATGAACCTCCCATTTGAGGAATGTTTGATAAAAAACATTCAGTCACCAGCTGTTTTAGGACATTAACATTAAACTACACATCTGTCACGTGGTTTTTAAGATTTCCATCTTCAACAGGAGCCAGTGGGTTTGGAGCTGAGGGTCTTTTCTTGGGATTTGCAGACAATAAGAGATATACAGAATACCACCTGTCTTATCATGGAAATTTGAATTTGTGTAGTTATTTTATTATTTTGTATTTATTTTATTGTGTTGATCTAAAATATATATGATGCATTGATTTTAAAAGTCATCAAGTAAAATGTTCACCATGTGTAGTACAATAGAAACTCTCCAAAACACCATAAAATCATGAGGACAGGACTTAAGTGTTCTGTGTGAGCTACATTCAAGGTTGGAATTGACAGTTTTGTCAAAGCCACTTTAGTTCAGTCAGTCTTTGATTTGTAATATTTTTCCTATTTGTCCCCAAATCTCTGCAGCAGCTGGTGTTTCTTCAACAGTGTCAGATGATCAGGGGGATTGTTCCTTTAAATGTGGTATAAATCTGTCCTCTCGTTCATGTTACATCATTTCAGGAACCTGCTGAGAGCAGATCTTGAGGCTGTAGTTGAAGTCTGTTGGGTCCAGTTGTCAGAGGACAGAGTGGGGGTGCAGGGTATCTGTAGTTGTCTTACTTGACCTCGTCAGAGGGGCTCGTGGGTCTGGGACCGGGCAGTAGCGGTACAGGAGACGTGGCTTCGATGAGGGCGGGTTCAAGATGATTGGCAGGGACATGGGCGGGACTCCCACCTGCAGGGGGGAGGCGAGGGGCTGCAGGATGAGGGGCGACTGGCTCAGGGGTGAGGGAGCCTGGGCGGGGGACGCTGTTAACGGCACCGGCATGGGCATAGAGGGGACCGGAGACGATCGGTCTGATCCTGGAAGACAGAGGAAAACATCAGTGCTATTGATTACGGGGACATGTCAGCAGGACGCAGCTGTGCAACAGAGTTAAAGGGATCTTTCAGATCTGGGGTCACATTTGTCAAACTTCTATAACAAATTAGGGACAAAGAATGCGGTTGCATTAAAATGAACTCAGGGGAGGCTTTGGCCATTTGCATCATCAGTCTGTACCCCACTGAAGTGAGGACATGCAGTTAGCACTGGGTGATATGGCTCATAAATAGTATCTCCATATTTTGGGGCTATTCCACAATATACAATATTTATCTCAATATAAAAAAATTCTCTAAAATAACATACTTTAAATTCTAATATAGTGCAAACATATGATGACCTTATAGAATATGATGCATTGCTGTAAATTAAACTACACAACTGAGTAGTAGTTAGGTTTTAGGTCCCTAAAATCAAAAATGTTTTTCCTCTGGTCTGTAGTGCTGTTTTTTCTATCTATACTGTTTTGGTGTGAGTTGCAGAGTTTTGAAGATATCAGCTGTAGAGATGTCTGCCTTCTCTCAAATATAAAAAGACTAAATGGCACTCAGCTTGTGGAGCTCAAAGAGCCAAAAACATGCATTTGAAAAATTCAAAACCAGTGTCTCTTTCCAAAACCCATGACCTGGTTACTTAAGATAATCCACAGACCTTGTTGTGAGCAGTTTTCATGGCAGAGCAGAAAGTAGATCAGGCAGATTCCACTGCAGGAAGAAAGTAGTTCCTACATGAAACTGCTCATGACAAGGTCTGTGGATTATGTTGAGTAACCATCCATGATCTTTGGAAAGAGACACACTGGTGTGTGTCAAATGTATTTATTTGGTCCCCTTATATTACAAAGAAGGCAGACATCTCTATAGCTGATATCTCCAAAACACTGCAACTCACACCAAAATTATCTAGACAGATAAACAGCACTACAGGGCAGGGAAAAAACATGTATTTTTGATTTTAGGGTGAACTATCCTTTTAAAATGAGCACAACCTTAAACATCCATAGTAGTAAAGTGTGACACGTTAATGCAACAGTAATATGAATCTTAAAACATTATATGTAATAGTAAAACACTGACAGTCGGGCCGGGTGATATGGACAAAATCAAGCATCACAATATTTTTGACCAATAGGCCTAATTTATTATATTGTGGCAATATTGTAGTCATGACTATTGGTGCTTTAACAAAATATGAACACAATGAGAGGTTTGGTAAATAATCATCAGTAATGTGGATACAATAAGTACAATAAGTGGCTAAAGACAAACAAATAATAGAACAGATGGAACAGTCTGGTAAGTTCAGAAAATCACTTTACTACAACGCAGCCTTTTAAACCAGGAAAAGACACACTTCTGTCACATCATGATATAACCATATCTAAACTCTACGCCCTTATCTAGTCTCATATGTGGATATAATGTCCACATGTAACAATATAATAAGTGTTCCACTATAAAGAACATTAACTCACACTCTAACACTAGTGTAAGCAGAATTTTGACCCAGGCTTTGGACTGCAGGAATGCCCAGTTGCCATGCTTATACTTTTTCAAGAGCAAATGATTATCTGTAGCCTATCAGATGTCTCCTTCTGTTTCAGCCAATCACATGAGAGTCACATCTGCACAATCTCCAGTTATTGTCAGCAACATCAGCTGTTCAGAGAGTCAGTGTGTAACATTACTGTTGTTGTTACCGTTGGCACTGGCTGGCTGGGGCTCCTGGGGTGATGCTGGCCTGCTGGGGGTCTGTGTCTCTGCAGGGGCTACTGGGACAGGGACTGGGGAGGGCATCTGGGCAGGTGGAGGAGATGCTTGAGGGGATGGAGGCCGGCCTGCTGGAGGTGCTGGCTGCACAGGCTCTGCTGGAGGACTGGGTACTGGATCTAAAAACAGAGACGATACATGAGAAACAGCATTGTCAGTGTGAAGCTCCTGGTACCACAACACGTTAACATGCACATGTTGTCACGGCAACACATCCAGCCAATCGCCTTCTCACACAAACAAAGTATGAAAGCATATAAAAAAATCTAGACTCTGCTGTACCTGGTATGACAGTCTGTTTGAAGAGCTCCTCCCTCAGGTTAGGTAGGAAGCACACGATGCGTTCCCACGTTATTTCCCACAAGTCTGAGAATCCTGTCCTGGAGTCAGCGCTGTGGAAGATCCCTGCTGTGTCCATCACCAGCAGCATGTTTTTCAGAGACTCAGGGATCGCCTCCAACTACACAGACACACACACAATCAGCATGGAGTCAATCAGTAGCAGGCTCACAGCTTCAAATCCTGGCAGATATACTCCTTTTATTCCAAGTTTAGTGATTTTTACTACTTGAAGGAAAAGCTCCTTTATTATTTGTTGAGAAAATTATCCTAAAAACACTCTTAGCCACTGGATTTCAGAGCTTTAGTATCTTTAAACAGGCTGTTTTTAAATTCAACTTAATTCAAGAGGCTTTACTGGAATGACCATATTTAAGTACAGTGTTGCCAAAGCACATTGTTCAAAGTCAAACAGGAGAAATAAGCAATAAAACACTGTTACATTACAAGGCTTTATGGTCATATTTTTGCACATAGCACAGTGTTACAGAGGGTGAAAGTTTTGTAGCACAGGCCATAAAAACTGTAGCATGAGAATAAAATGCCAGTTATCATCTCTAAAAACTACCAGTAGTACATCACTGAAACAGGCATGTGACTGGCAAAGGACAACAAATGAGACAAATATTGTCTTTATTTGCCAATAATGGTAAATTTTAGGGACATAATTTGCCTGCTAACAGACTGAATTTTCAACTTGTTACACTTTATTTCCATATTCAGAGAAACAGCCAACTCAGTGGAGTGGGCACATCTGGAGGTCTGGACCCAGGCTACAAACGAACAACACTTACTATACAAAACATCCACATAAATCACTTTAAATGAGCAGTACAAAAAATCTGTCTAATTTATATGATACCAGGGGTATTCAACTAAAATTCAAAGAGGTCCAGTTAGAGAAAATTTCTGAAAGCAAAGGTCCGGAACATCATAATGTCTAACTTGCGTTATGATTTAGTGTGATATATACTGAAGTAGCCTAGTAGTTGTTTCAACGTCTGTAAGTAATCAACATCTGACTGTCAAATCAAATAAAGAAAGTACAAAAACATTTTGACAATAGTTATTGTCACTTAACATTGATCTATACAGATATGCATTTAAAAATAAAATAGAGAAAATAAATGAAATAGTTTTTGAAAAATTGTGCATCTTAAAGTGCTTACAGCTTGAATTTTCCTTTTTCTTTGTTAACTGTTTCACATCTTAACAGTCTCAACTAGGCCTGCAGCTATCAATTCTTTTAGTAATCGAGTAATCTATCTATTATTCTGGCGATTAATTGAGTAATCAGATAAGAAATATTGCGCGTTCTGCAATTTCTTCTATTATATTACTTTTGCTTTGTCCAAGAGCAATGGTGATACATAAAAAAGAAAATAAGACAGGTCTGTCACATGAACAACTATTAATTGCTAAAGTAAGATTACAAAGTAAAGTAACTTTACTTTTACTGTAGTACCTTGCTTAGTACTTTTTACTGAGTACAAAAGTAAAAGTAAAGGTATTCATGTCTGCGGAAACCATGAACGAATGTTGGTCACTGTTTTAACTGAAACAGTTACCAGAATGCTTCATTAACGTGTTAAAATTACGACATGTTTCTTCTGGAGCAGGACGCTCCCAGACCCGCTACAGGGGACTGGTTTACCAACATGTCACCTTTTTCTCCTCTTATGAGTTTGCAGGTCTGTATTTAGTAATCAAAAACACCAAAAAGAGAACCATTAAAGTACAACAAAAGCAATAAAAATGTTGATTTTTCAAAAAAAGGAAACAATTACATGCAAGATTTTTACTTGTAATTAAGTAGTTTTACATTGTGGTATTAATGTTTTTACTGAAGTAAAGGATTTTGAGTATTTTTTCCATCCAACAGGTCAGTGTTCATGTTTCAGTGAAATCTCTGTGGTTCAGTGAATACACTGTTTTATTTATGGCGGCTTGTCACATTAAAACATCTGTACCACGACATGATTGTATATTCTTGGAGGAGCGCACCGCTCTCGATCGTCTAGAAGAACTCTTTATTTGCAAAACTCTTGTGAGATTTGTTTCCGTTGTTTCTAATAAAATAATCAAACTCGCGCGATCTTTCGCGGGTCTAGGGTTCCCTTCTAGACACGACCCTCTCTGTCTCTCTGTCTCTAATGACAGCAGACTGTCTGTGAACAGCATGATGTTACACTCTGCAGTGTTTCACACATACACTTGTGCGGACACCCAGGTATAGTTTGTGACCAACTTTGGCATTTTTATTTTTTTAATCAGTCCGAGAGGACGACGGCATCCGCAATTGATGAGTGATCAATCTGTCCTCCTCCCCCTCCCTCACCTGTTTGCTCTGCTGTGAGAAGGTCTGACAGTTTCTGACAGAGAAACACAGACTCTCTTGTTTAATGTAAAGGCCTCCTTATACAGTTGTTTAATCTTATAAGTGCAGCTGGTTGGTGTCATTCAGCATCACGTTAGTTTCGATTGTTTTAATAAACTCTGTCATTAACAACAAGTCTCCTCCACATGCAGCTTCTCTGCTGCTGTGAAAACTGAATCGCGGGTGAATTACATGGAAAAAAACAAAACGCGAGTTGGGTTTGAGGGTGACTTTATAAAACATCCTACTGATGAAGAAAGTCAACAGACACAGACAGGGTAAGAGAAACACACTGACCTCCTCTGTGTGTGTGTGTGTACTGTATGTGTGTGTATGGAGGAGCTGCACTGACACACAGAGAGGAGAGGCACTGCAGCCGTGTGATAATAAATTACATCAAAACTTAAACATTGGAACTTATCAATACTCTGGTCTTTAATAATTCAACCGTTTAATACCGAATTTCAGTACCCACCCCTACATACACAGTGCACTGTACAGTTGTTCCAGGTCCGTAGAGGACGGCGTCTGGGCCCGGACTCGGACTACGGTCCACCTGTTAGTGACCAGTGCTTTATACAATATTTAGATTGAATTCATACTGATCAGACAGTATAAATCTGTTAAGTGTTTTAGTTCTTTTATCAGTGATTGACACAGATAAACATTGGGAATGATGTAACAACTGAAAACTCAAGATTTTTGTTGTTTGATGCAACAGATTCATATTTTCACACGTGCGTCCATTAAGAGATATACGAAGTCTCGCGAGATTGACGCCATGTTTACATCCTACCTGCTACATGCTACAGTTGACATTTCGGCTAAAAACATGGCGTAAATGGCATCTTTTGTGGTTGAATTTTAATGTCGCGGCTCACAGACACTTGGATTACATCATATGAGCAGGATGGAGACATTTTGTGTTTGTTTTGTGTTCTTTTTTTAACGTTTTAAACTGGGTCACCATTCACTTCCATTGTACTGGATTTGGCTGCAACCCTGTTTTCTGCTGAAACTCCAGGATTGTTTTGTGAACTGAAGATCTTCACCCATCCTCACATCAACATAGGGGTGAGTACATATTGAGTGGATTATCATGTAAAGGTGGAATATCGCTTTAATCACTCAAAAAACAATTTTTTTCACGTGCAATTTCATTTTCACAACAGGAGAGGCACAATCGTCAGTAACCGTAGCGGAGCGAGCAGGTACAGGATGTAGAGTGGCCACTATTTAATCGATCATGGATGGCGCTGTTATCTCAGATGAAAAAAACATAAAAATGCTAAAATGGATCCCCAAACAAGTTTGGGCAGCTGTTAATATACCCAGTGGCCTGCCCAAGTTAAGTCTATGTTTAGGAAACATGCATCGATTGAACTCATACACAAACAAGCGGCTGTCTCACACACTCACATTGCAATGCTGTATGGCACAGGTGCTACAGAGGTCATAATGCAATGTACAGCCCTGCAGTACAGTTTTTGTTTGAGTCTCTTAAGTACCGACAACTTTTAACCTGCATCACATCAGAGGGGGAGAACAATGACAGAATAAAAGCAACAGTTGTCAGTGTGAGTATTAACGCTCACCAGCAGATCACTGGATCCTGCGTGCATGTACTTGTCCATGAAGTCCAGGATGGTGAGCCAGAGGGCAGCGAAGGTGGGCAGGGACAGCAGAGGAGACAGATGCTGCAGGAACACCTGGACACATGAACAACAATCCAACATCAGACACAGCTGCTGCCACAACAATGAGCTCAGCTCACCTCAGAAAACTGCTGCTGGCTGTTAATGGCTACACAGACAACAAGCTCACTGAGCAACGCAAGGAGTGTTAAAAGAAAATGATGCCTTTATGTGCTACATGTTTAATGTTTTGTCTCTTATTACTATTGGTTACCATAATAGTCTACTTGCCAGCAATGTGAACCCAGAAATATTGAGTTTTATGTCAGAAATGTAAAGTATGGGGCTCCAACAATATGAAACTGCTGGATGCTAACTTGTATATGTTGGGCAATTAGCATAATTAGCACTGCTTAGCTTTAGCTTTAGCTTAATGACCTATATGGACAATATTTCAGCAATTGCTTGGCCAGTTTGGACACTATGGGAGTGGGTTTGGGAGTTACTGAGGATGCTTAATTCATTTCTGACATTTTCAAAATTCAAAATGGCCATTAAAAGTGGAAGTAGCCATATTCCATTCCTGCTGGGCTGATTCTGACAAAGTTCCAGTCAACTTAGATGCTTTAGAAGACAGTGAATCGATTGTACAGATACAGTAACTTGAAATAACTTCAAATCAGCCCTAAATTATAGGATGGTTATGAACACAATTATCTAAATGACATTTAAAATGTATTTATTTAAAGTTATTTAAAACTCAAAATGGCCATTTTAACCACATGTTTTTTAACCACAGCCATATTTTGAGCCTCAGTCAATTTATATATTTTAGAGGATGCTGAAAATCGATTGATGACTTTCTGAAAAACCAAAAAACTTTAAACTCTAACTCGGTTAGAAATTGTAGGATGTTGATGTACACAGTTATCTAAATCAAGCATAACATGTACATTTTAATCCACAGGCCATTACACTCTGATTTTACAAAGGGCAGTAACATGCCAAGCTGGAATAATATGACTGTGGCTAAATCCTCAAAAAGAGAAGAGAGTACAATACAAGTTAAATATGTTTAACAAGTAGAACACGAGTCTTGGAGCAGGTTTTAAAACACAGGTAAAACGATTCATGTGATCCACATGATCTACATATATGAAAAGTGTTACTTTAATATAAACGATATATTTGCTACAGAGTGTGTTGTTCTGAACCTTTGACAAGAGCGTGCAGGCTCTCATTCTGGTCTCCTCCATGCCGCCCACATCCGCTGGGCTGATGTTGTCAAGCAGTTTAGTCAGCAGGGGGAAAAGCACCTGCAAACACACACAAACACACACGCTACATCAGCAAAGCTCTTGAATTCTGCGAAAAATGACTGATTTGAAAATGAACACAAGTGGAGCCAGCGTTCTGAAACTACAAATGAAGAGTGTAAAATCAGGTTTGCAGGAGGTTTGATGATCTGGTTCATAATATTTAACCTCATTAGCACATTTTATCACCCTGCTCTGTATTACATAAGCAGATAGAGGATTTGGAAGTAGCTTTAAGTGCAGACATGTAGCCTCTCCTCTCCTTTCTTACCTTATTGAAGCAGGATTCCCACTCAGTTGCATCAAGCGTCTGCAGATCGTGCACCAGCAGCGCCCTCTGCAGGTAGGTGAGGGCCTGCATACGAACCTGTCGTCTGGCATCACAGCACAGCCAAGCAATGCCTGCGGTGGATAATGATACATCAGACATGAACGGCTGTAGCGGACTGCATTAGACCGTCTCTCTGCTCTGTATTTTTGATGAGGTTCTACCTTGCAGCAGCGGGCACCAGCAGCTGGTCCACAGAGTCTGGGAATCGGCTTCGATCTTCCTGCCTGCGGCCTCCAGATGGCGCTGTTCCTCTGCCCAGGAGCTGTAGATGCTGGCAGCCCGGGTGTGCAGTGTGTGCATCAGGTCTAACAGCTGCCATACACACACACACACACACACCAAGAAAATTGTTAGCAATAATAGGATGTATTAGATCTAAAGTATAAGACTAAAATGTGGAATAATGTTACTTTGACAAGTGAAGCCAAGAAAATATTGTATAAATATATACTGTATATAGAGTCATTTCGATCTCAGTTACTGAAGTCCTTTATATGTCAACTCAGTCTTGTGAATTGGGACAAAACTGTATTTTTAGTGGGTTCTGATTTCTACTCTTCAGTTACGCTGGAAAATATATTTTAAAAGATGAAACATTTGGCTATTAAGACTTTGTAACGGATCGACCTCCAATTTTAATTCTTTATTAAGCGGTACTTTTGTAGCTGAGGACTAAAATTCTATCAACTCCATCAGACCCAAAAAATCATTTCTACCCTAAAGAACACACATTATGTGTATCATGAAGTTTTTTGTTGACTTAAACTATTGTTATAAATCCCTATGAACATATATTTAATGAATATAGTAGAAATGAATATGACAGAAAAACTTTTTTCAAGACTTTTTTGACTGGGTGGACCAAGTGGGCACTTTATTATTTTTTTTTATTAAATTTAAAAAAGTATTACAGAGAACTGAGAATTATATCACTTCTGTCAGCATAGATGTCAACTGCATAGGATGGAAAATCCAACAGAGTTAACGTCTTACAAAGTCAACAAAATGTTAATTTTTTTCATTTCACAGCATAGTCGTAGTGAGCAGCCATTTTATTTTTTAAAGTGTCTTAGAGTCTCTTAATGCTAATCAATATACACATTTTCAACCATAATTCTTATTTAGTTTTGATTTAGAAGGACTACAGAGTCGACATGTTATGGTTGAGACACATCTGAATTTGTCTAAAAATAGAGAGTTTAGCAGTGTTTGAGCAGTATTAATACAGGAAGTGAGACAGGGGTCCTTAGGGTATAGCTGACCCTTTTAATTCCTGATTAAATCATGTGTTTGTAAAAAAAACTGACAGAGTTGACGGAAATCTGGGACACAACTTTTAAGAGCCAACATTTTCACTTATAAAATTTGATTTTAAAACAGAGATGATTATAATAACACATTTTTACACCTATGTTATCAGTAGTTTTTGTTAGTTTTAGATTTTAAAGGCTTTTAACACATTGGAAGTTGTGAATTCCTGTCTGGAACAAGGCTGTTTTCTGGCACAGAGCAAGTTTAGAAATAATAAAAAAAAAAAGTTAAGCAGCACAAAATATTTTATAAATTACATAATATTTCATATATAAATATATAAAAAGAATAAATGTTCACCAAAACATTGAATTTGTCTTTAAACTATTTGATCCTCATGTAAAAGGGCATTATATTGTATAATAATGGCATTATATTATGTAGCTGACAAGCAAACAAACCTGTAACTTTATACTTCATACAGAGCTATTTACATGTGTATTGCTATAAAACAGCCCCCTTTTAAAAGATGATCACATCTTAAACAAATCTTCTAAAACCATGTTAGTTACCACGAAGAAACGTCCACAAGATTCATTTAAATGTTACATAGTGATGAGAGGACAGGCTTCAGTTTCACAAGAGGAGGACATACAGAGTATATTTAATGTTATTACAGGTAATATAAAGTACTTTATAAAAAGAAGTGAAGCTTTGTGTGTGTGTGTGTGTGTGTGTGTGTGTGTGTGTGTGTGTGTGTGAAAAGGGAAAACAAAGGTTTGACAGTACTGTCATGTTCCCCTACAACACAGATTAAAGGATAACACTGGTGAAATATTCTGTTGATGACATCTAGTGGCATGTAGATGTTTTTGAAAACAGCTGGAAAATACTGTATAATAAGAACAGCAACAGGATAAAAATACACAGGTATTATCCTTTAACCCTACATTCCCACCCAAGACAATACAACAGCAGAAACACAGGACAACAGGCACACTATCAGGAGGGGTGTAATGCTGTACTTAAATTAAGTACTGACATGACTCTAAATGCTGCTTTGTTCCACATGACAGCTGGAGGGAAAGCTTCTCTGTGCAGCATTTTCATGTTAGTCATCATCTAATGTTACACCCATCCTAAATGTCCCTTTGGGAGCCAAAGCCACAGTTTCCCAAAAACATCTTGATGCCACAATGCTCTTACTCTAAAGCACTGATTAGTCAGCCACTGAACAGGCAGGGGGGAAGGTGAAGGTGAACATTGCACATGTGTGGGTGAGACAAGATGCTTTTGGGGTGGCTGTGCTCAAATCAACAAAAGGTAGAAGGGTAAAGAGGGCTGTTGTACTTACGTCCTGACTAACCTGTAAAGACACCGTGTGGTAGCTGGCCGGGACACCCTCGTCCTCCTCGTCGTCGCTGTGGGAACGTGACGGACGCTGGCTGGATGCCCGGCTGCCACCTCGCCTCGTGCCACCTCCGCCCTCCTTCTCCCTCCCCCCGGCCTTCTTCCTCACCCGGGACTTGGAGGAGTCATACTTGTGGCTCTTCTTCTTGTCATGGTTACGGTAACCTGTTTTTTTTTTTTTTTTTTTTTTTTTTCCAAAGAAAAAAGAAAAAAAAAAAGAAAATTGATCTTTAGAGCACCAAATCATTACAGGAATGGAGCAGGTCTAGACTGTACTAGACTTTACTGAGACCCACCATGAGCAAGCAGTGAGGAGACTGCCTTTCAACAGGCAGAAACTTCAAGCAGAACCAGGCCTTGTTTTATGTGTTCTCAAAGATTTTTAATTGAAAGAAGGTCTGAATTAAGTGTCAACTAAATATTAGCTGATTCAGGAAATAAAGGGAAATTAATTGATTGGTGGCACACCTTTTTAAATAATATTCCTTTTCACATTTTAAATGTTTTGAAACTTTGAATGACTGAGTTGGTAATTTTTTATTAATTCATTCATTTTATTTTCTGTGTTAAGCAGCCGGCTTCTAGAAGCTCACACAAGGTATGTTTCCATTAACGTATTTTTTTATGTATATTTTGAATTAACCCATTAGAAAAGGTTGATGGAAACGGTAAAATTCAAAAAATCTTACTCAATTTCAATTAAAAAAAAGTTTGAGGTGGTTTTTGCTTTTTTTGATTAACAGCCAAAGAGTGCACTGAATGAGAAATGGAACTCTTCTTCTTTTCCTTCTCGTTCCTCTTCACAATCTCTACTTCTCCCCTTTTAATCACATCAGAGTGTAATGCTGGCTGTACTGCCAACTTCTGACACAATTATGCAGTTGATGGAAACATGCCTAAATCCCAGTGTTTTTCTTTTCTTGTTTGCATCATTTGAAAGGTTGGCTTCAAATTTGCTTGAGAATTAGCTGGAAACATGTATGTTGGGGTGAAGTTAGTTTCAATGGGGTATTTTGAGAGTTGAAAAAAAAAAAAAACACTTTATGTGAAGAGTATCAGACTGACTTTATTGGAAAACCACAGCAGTAACTGTTCAAATGCCTTTTAAAGTTTAAAGTTAACTGACAAGAACTTTTAGTAACTGTGTAAATTATGAGGGTTCCACTTCAGAGGCAAAGGTAGGCGTTGTAGAAGGTTGTAAAACATCCCTAAACCTCTTGAGGCGGTGGCTGAAGTCTCCATTTGGGTCAACAAAGTGTGTAACTTTGGCACTGGAATTTCCTACAGTGAAGTGCTTTCATTTAACCATGGCTACAAATTGTTTCCTGAACAAACCAGTTGTTTCAAATCAGAAAAAAACCTTATTGTGGTGATGGCAGATCAGACATCAGCTGATCTAGACATCCCAAGATGAAGCAGCCAACAGCACTACTGTACCATCTTATACCTAACCTACATCCACACAACAGAGTTATGGTAAAAAAAACAAGAACAAAAAAAAAAAACCTGACATGCAGCAGACCAACGTAGAAATCAGAATTCAGTTACAGACTGAAGTACTGAAGACTCTGTAATGGTTCATGACAAACATCAAACAAAATATGTTCACCACACCCAATTTTTACTCTTTCCCACACTCCTGTGTTAGGTGGTATGGTACATTATCATGGCAGAGAAGCTTGTCATGAACTAATTACACCTGATTCTCCAAACAATCAAACAAAACAAAACCACCTTTAACAAAAAGATATGAAGTCAGACCGCAAAAACTCAACAGAGTAAGAGCAGGTTTTGCACTTTCTATTAGTGTCTCAGTCAGATTAGCGCCATCCTCATCCCAGCGCTTTGATCGACCCATTGCTTTTGTTTGTGTGTGTAAAGCTCTGTTGACAGCATGTATCCAATGGCCTGGAGCATGAGGAGAAAATGAATAGGCCATCAGCTATGCCAACGCACAAGTGCACCACTGCCATTTCTCAAGCTTAATCCTG
This sequence comes from Lutjanus argentimaculatus, assembly GCA_034769285.1. Classification (NCBI taxonomy): domain Eukaryota; kingdom Metazoa; phylum Chordata; class Actinopteri; order Lutjaniformes; family Lutjanidae; genus Lutjanus; species Lutjanus argentimaculatus. The sequence continues at coordinate 3,194,179 of JAWZSL010000036.1, read as the reverse complement.
GTCTTACTGTAGATCACAAACAGCACAAGGAGGGATGAATGGAAAAAAAAAGGGGGGGTGTTTGAGGGGTGGATGACAAGGAGGATAAATAGCAGAGAGAGGAAGAGGAAGGAGGAGAAGAATGTAGGGCAGGACACTGAGGTGGAGACATGAAGGAGGACAAGAAACAAAACAGACTGAAGACAGGCACATGGTTGCTATTAAAAACCTGTCAGGCTGAATGATGGATCATCTGAACGTCTCTGGAGTGTCTTATCACTGTTTACAGGTTAAGTAGATGGATCAATGCTGGGACACTAATTGTTTTGTGTCCATATGGTTTAGTTACATTTAAAAGGGTTAATTACTTGCATACATTCTTTTTTTTTTTGAGGACCTAGACTGAAATTTCTGGTTTTAATTAATGTTGAGAAAATATTTTGGGAGCAAAGGCAAAAATGTCAATGATGTGTAACCATAAAAATTTGTATCAAAACATTCAGGGTATCTCAAGTGTTCTCCAAGTTAAATGTAAGACTTAAAAAACCTTTTCAATACCACTTAGAATGAAATTTAATGCCAACTTCACAGCCATAGTGGCAAAAGTAGTAAAGGTATAATTTGAAATCAGTATGGGTTTTAAGTTCTAGAAAACAATTCTGTGTTACTAAATTTAAGTACTTAAATTTAGTAACACAAGGTATTTTATTATAATTCTCACATTTGTATTGCCTGGAATAGGCCAACTCCTATTTTGGATTCTGCTGGCATTTAAAAAAAGAGCACTTAAATGCTTTTTTTCCAGTACTAAATAAACTGCTTATAAATTCAGAATGGGTTCGGGATTTGATATGTTAAATATAACTAAGTGTTGTTTGTAGAGCAGCAAACAGCAAAGTCACTATAAATCTAAAATGTCACATAATAAATCGTATTCCTCACTGAAGTTTAGAACGAATCAAGACCACAGACATCAGTCAGTCTCTGTTCACCTCACTCTGCTGCTGGTGTGATTTGCTGCCTGCAGGTATCACAGGTGGAGGGAGGGGGAGTTTGTTTGTCTCAGCCAGCAGCAAAGTTTACAAGAATCTGACAAACTTTAAAATATGTAGCAAACTAAGCTGAAAAGTTAGATGCTATTAGCTGAGTGTGAAAAGCAGCAGTGGATTAGGGGCAGAGAAGCAGAGGGGATCAAAACATCACTGTCATCATGTTTAAGCTTGTTGAACAGGTCCATTGGAAAGTATTGGCTTTTCACTTGCCAGGTTTTCTTGCACTTACAAGCGTAGTTGTCATCAGCTCAAGTAGGAAAATCTTTGACTTATCTTCACTTTATTGTCTCCACCTCTGCATCTCTGCTCTGCTGTTTACTGACTTTGCTCTGTGTGTGTCTTTGTGTGATTGTGAGTGTATGTGAGGAGCTGGTCTGAGGTAAGACAGCAGGGAGAAGCTGCAGCGTAGATTACACCAAAATGATACACATTTCACAGTTATTTATGACGTTATAGCATTTATTAAGGCTGCAATGATTAATAGATTATTAATCAATTATTGAATTAATCACCAACAATCCTGATAATCAATTAATCGGTTTGAGTGATTCTTTAAGAAAAATTCTTCAAAATTCTTCTAAAATGTGCATATTTTCTGGTTGCTTTACTGCTCTTTTACAGTAAACCGATTAATCGTTTACTAAAATAACCATTAGTAGCAGCCCTAGTATATATATAATTTTATAAAAGATAAGAAAAAATGAGATCTTTGCTAACAAAATTTAAGGCTTTGTAAGTGAAATTCAATACTTGAAGCCTTAATTTTAGATTTTTAAATATAAATATACAGATTTTTAATACTTTAAAAGATACTGCGGGTACCCTGTAAATTAACATGCTTAAAAAAGCAGTTAGAGCAAAAAGTACCTGCTATTTTTGTTACACCACACAGCTATTTCAATTCATCCTCAAGTAATTTCATGTAATCTTTTTGGTCAATATATGCTCACTTCATCTTATTCCCTTCAGTACTTTGTACATTTTGTCTTTGAGACAGCTCCTCTGAAATGTAAAATGTGTCTGAGCGTCTCACCTCCGTTGAGGCTGGCCTCCACAAACACTCGTATTGCTCTGACGCACAGCTCAAAGTTGTCAGGGGTGACGTGCGCAGCGTCACGGACGATGAAGGACAGCGTTTCCACACATTTGATGAGAGACTTGGTGTCGTGCTGGCCCAGATCCTGACCCAGAGTCAGACTGTACTGGTTGACCAGTGGATGATTGAGCTGAGCTTTAGAGCCCACTGCAGAGCTCTTACTCAGCTCCAGGTCGTCCTTACCAACCTGGAAAACAACAGAAATCACAAGAACAGGTGAGCATCACAATCTGACCACACATCAGGGCATCTGAGTGTCTGTGTGTCTGTGTGTGTGTGTGTGTGCTGACCACAAGCCACCCGCTGCTTGCTACATCCACGTCTGTAGTGGAGCGAGGGATCCGGGTCTTGCTGTGCTCAGTGTAGACCTCAGAGTCAGATGTGTAGCCACGGTCGACACTCACTTCACTGGGGTGATGAGGTGGCAGCTCGCTGTCTGACTGAGCTCCTGGAGACACAAAATACACAAAGACATTTTCATTCTCTCATGTCACCAACTGTTTCCGCCCGGGTCAGGTCAAGATGCTGAGAGAGACGCTGAACCTGTGTCGTTGTCAGTGGTGGTGGAGGTGAGCTGGAAAGAGGCGGGAGGTTTGACTCCGGCTCCGATGCACTCCAGCAGGGAGAAGAGCGTGTACCAGTCGTCTGTGCAGTGGATGTTGGCCGCGTTAGTCTTCAGCAGCTCGTGGAGGCCATAGGCCACCTCCCTACTGACCCGGGACAAGACGTGAGGTTTCATCATCAGCAGGAGACGCAGGGAGAGGAGAACCTGGGGATGCACATGGAGAGAAGAGAAGATCAGGGCTGGGAAAGTCTGGTGAGCTTGCTGTAATTATTATGATTATTTTCTTTGTTAATTACTCTGTCAGTTGTTTTCTCGATCAATCAATTACTTAATCCTGTCACTATCATGTCACTTGAGAAACAAGTCAAAACATGTGGAGCACATGGACGTACGTACGATTTTTCAAGTCTTTTCTGTACTGACTTTTCATTGTCGATTAATATGTTGATCATTTTCTCTATTAACCAATTTGTTGTTTGGTCTATAAAATGTCAAAAAATGGTGAAAAATATGGATTAGTGTTTCTTAAAGCCCAAGATGATGTCCTATAAATGTCCTACAAAATCCACAACCCATAGATTTTCAGTTTACTGTAGAGGGGTAAAGAAAGTCAGAGAAAAACTCACAGAGTAACCTTCAGTTATGGTGTCAGGACATAATCAGGAGGATATTATATTTATAGATATTATATTTATATATATTGATTAAAAGTACTGATTTGTGGCCACGTTTTCTTGCCAGCTGGCAGTTCTTATTTGACCTAAAATGTTTCCTCCTCCTGGTTTATTAAAAATGCAGATTTTTCCTTTTGCCTGTAGTGCTGTTTATCCATCTAGATTTTTGTGTGTGGTCTGCAGAGTTTTGGAGATATCAGCTGTAGAGATGTCTGCCTTGATCTTGAGTAACGGGTCCCAATTTTTGAAAAGAGACAGTGGTTTTGAATAATTTTAAATTAATTTTTCTTCACTTTGAGCACCACAAGCTGAGTGCCATTTAGTCCCATTATATTGAAGAGAAGGCTTACATCCCGACAGCCAATATCTCCAAAAACTACAGGCTGTAACATCACACCAACTCTGCTGCAGTGTTTGTGTCCAGGTACGTGTGTGTGTGTGTGTGTGTGTGTGTGTGTGTGTGTGTGTGTGTGTGTGTGTGTGTGTGTGTGTGTTGTACCTGAGAGCTGATGTCTTCTCGTCGCAGCAGGCGGATGGCGAGTCGGAGGAGTCCCACCACAGCCCTCTCCACCAAGAAGCAGCTCTCACTGGCATGGACGCAGAGGTGGTAGAGGTGGTCGCGCACTGTCTGCCACACACACGACACACGGTCTCTGCACACACAAACACAAACCAAGACAGAGATGAGAGTATGACGACACAATGACAGCGAAGGCTGATGAGATTATTGACAGTCTCCTTCCTACCGGTTCTCCAGAACAATCCGCAGCAACATCTCCAAGCAGAAGGCAGCATCCTCTTCATCATATGTCTCTTCATCAGGGGTGACTGATATCAGAGCCTGAGGAGGAGAATCACATTTGTTTTGTTGTCTTTATAACAGAACAATAATTTAATGCCATTTATTAGATTCATTTTCTAAACTAGCTAAAAAGCACCTTGAACATATACTTCTACAAAGGCAGCAAAAAGCAACACATGACAAGATTGTTACGAGCTACATACATATATATACACATATATACATACATATATATATGTACACATACTGTAGTATGTTGATATGAAATGTTGCTAAAACATAATAATAACCTTCATGAGCTCCTGCAGAGACTCCAGCTGTAGGAATTTACTCTCTGTAATCAGCTTTTCTGGGTCACATTGCTAGAAAGAAGGAAACATAAAATTCAGTGATGTTGATACATTTTATACAGTGAAAACTGTCTGAATGGCTGCTGGGAAAACACAAGAGTTCTAGTAGTTTAACATACAGTATATGATGTACTACCACACATTTTAAAAAATCAAATTCAAACAATCAAAACACTTTAAGACCTTTCGGGCCAATGTAAAAATACAACTGACGAAACAAAGCAAGTGAACTTAGTCCAGCTTCAACAGTTGATAGAAGCTTTAAAGTTCTTTTTTGATTCTCTCATTTGGATTTGGATATTTAGAAAGGACAAGTTATTGTACAAATAATGCAATCATTCAAATAAACCACAAAAGCACTGTGAATTCTGATGCAGCTTTCCTAGAAAGAACAAATTAGTTCAGTTGCAGTCTTATGGAGAACGTCATGCTGTCGATCATAAATGTACCATAAATTATGTACATTCAATCATCAGTTCAGGGCATTTAAACCTCTTTAAACAGAGTTTTTGAAACTATTTATAGGCAGACTTAATAACTGCAGACAGAGAGATTAATAGTTCTATAGTACCTGGTTGTATGGTCCTGCACTTAATTGTACCATGTCCAGCACTCATTGTATGTTTTGCATCACATTCTTTGTACTGTGTTGTTGTATGCACGTGTGTCAGTTTAGCAGCTTATTGTATATCAGGAGTGTCCAGTGTCCCGGACCGTCCCGGGCAGCAGGGTCAACATGTCTGGAACAGGTATCCATACACATGCACATTTATGAGTAGGTACATGTATGGATTATTTCTACAGTTGTAGGTCCTGTGGGATGTCCGTTACATTTGATTGTCTAAATCGCACATGTCCAGACTCTATATGATGTTTTTAATGTTTTGTAGTGTATTGGTCATTTGTTTTTGTTGTTTTTCTGTTACCTGCCTCAGGACCACAAATCTAAATCAGCATCCTTGTTAACTCTGGCATATTTACATCATGTATTATACACTGATGTTCATTAATGGGCTCTGTCCCTGTTAATAAAATAAAATACATACAGCTGTACTACAAATATTATTCTGCATTAACAAAGACCTAAGAAATGGGGCTCAATATGCTTCAAAGTACATTTTGGGCAGGGTAGAAACTGGCATGGTGATTTTAAAGGGGTCTATTGACGTCTCACCTCAAGATATCTGAATGAAAATGGGTTCTATGAGTGCCGAATAGTCTCCCCTTACAGACATGCCCACTTGATGTTAACAATTTTAACGTTGCATGTACTAATTTGAAACATCGTTAAGATGTAATCTAACAGATGTTTTATGGAACATCATAAATAAATTATAACTTCACCTTTATGCAGAGGATGGCAGCCTGTTTGGCCTCCTGGTTTTCCGTGGACGGTCCTCTGAGTCCTGACTGCTCGGCCCCACTCAACGTCAACCAGTTGACAAAACTCAACACGGCCGACTCTCCACTGACATGCAACATAGAGAGAAAATTTAGGTTTGACTTTTGGTCCTCTTGGTCAGCGCTGTTTTATAAAATACATTCTACTTATCATAGAAAGCTGGTCTCTTCTTCTATGAAGTAAAGTACATCAGCAGATCCTAGATGAGGTTTGTGCGTACCGATTTGAAGGCGTCTCCTCTCTTTGAAGAGAAATTTTCCCATTTGGCTCCACAAAATCCTCCACCTGAGGCAACGGGCACAGTGTGTGAGTTGTGAACAGCAGGTGGCAGCAGAACATGTAGAATGAATGCAGAACACAGAAGCAGCCCACAGACTGCATGTGCAGTGCTATCACAGAGCAGATATGATCCAATCAGTGACAGAATGGAAAAGAGTGTTTAGAGTTTAGAAACGGAGCGCTGACCTCGACCATGGCTTTGGGCAGCAGCTCGGCTCTGAACAGCTGCAGCATGGAGTCCATGATGTTCTTCCAGCCCTCCCTCAGGATGTTGCCGTGCCGATGGGCGAGGTCAAACACTGTCTTGGCCGCTGTCTGTGCCTTACTGTTGCTGCCAAACACTGTAGGAAGGTTTTCCACAGACTGCAGAGGACACACCAACACACAGTCAACAGACTGCATACATACTATATATTTACAATATTTACTGATACCATTCTGCCTGTTTTAGTTACAGGACAGACTTTTTTTTTTTATACATACAGCTCATCATTACTTTCATTCATTTAAAGTTGTGGTGGTTATGATGTTCTCGTCCCAGGAGGGAAATGTATAAATCTTGCTGTAGATCGCCACCTGCCTTCTACCACTTGTTTATACGGCTTCTGTTGCACCAGCAATTTACAAATGTTCAACTGAATTACAGCTGCAACAACAAGAAATTTTGATAATCATCAACTGTTTCAGTCATTTTTCAATTACAATTGTCAAACGTTTGCCGGTTTCAGCTTCTTAGATGTGAGGATTTGCAGCTTTTCTTTGTCATTAATGACAAAATCAACAGTCTTTGGGTTTTGGATTTGGGTTTCTGTTGCATGGACAAAAAAGCAATTAGAAGACATCACTGTGGGAAATCGTGATGAGCAATCTTCACTATTTTTTGACTTTTTAGAAACAAATAATCTGCAGATTAATTGATAATGAAAATAATCATTAGTTGCAGCCCTAAACTGAATAAAATGGCCTGAAACACCGATTCTTAATTACAAGCAACATATTATAATAATACTTTCCTGAATTATTTAGAGATTAATATTTGATATTTAATGGCATATTTCTACTTTAATATACCAGTAGATTAAGAAAAACAATAAGAAATATGAGTGAGGAATGGTCTTTTTTTTTCAGTGAAGCATAAAGAACAGAATGGAAACTTCTCTTATATTTTGCGGCCCTGCTGTGTGTTTTCTTTTTGTTTTTTTTGGGAGCTCCATAATCAATACAGTATATTTTTGTTCTCACTTTTATATTCTTATGACCCCTAACATGTGTCTACTTGCACTTTTAATCAAAGAAAATCAATGATAATCTATTGACAAAATGAGCATCCACTTCCACTCAAATAGAAAGCATAGAGCTAACAGAGGCTGTGGTCTGAATAGTGTCTGGTTTGTGCTTTGCTTTGTTGTTAGTGTGTATACTGGTGTGCATGCATGAAGATGTGCATTTATGTGCATGTGTGTTGTGTTTTTCCTTTTGTGTTGTATGCTTCTACTGTATATTTTGTGGTGTTAATTTGGTGTTGATTGGGTTTAGGGGAAAATAATGCATTTGTTTAAAAAATAAATAAATAAAAGAAATGAATGATATTGCCTTTTCAAAGTCTCATCTGCTTTAGAGCCAAATTAAGTAAGTGTAGCATTGATAAATTCTACAATAAAGACAACATATCCACCACATCAGAGGAGAGATTTTCAAAGATTTAAGCTTAAATTATCACCAAATCAATTTCTTTTTCTAATCTTGTGTTTCCTGCTGTGTCTTTCTGTAGTTCAGGATTGGATCCTGTCTTTAATTTATGTGAATAATAGCAGTTTAATGCAATATGTGAAAAATGCAAGATGTGAAAAATGCAAACTGAAGTTTGCTATTCACACTATATATATGTTGTTAAGACAAACTGGACCACTGTAGCACAACAGGAAGCTGTGGAGCTCACCTCACTGCTCAGAGTGGTGAACTTGCAGAGGGAGATGATCAAATTGTCGAAAACATCACTGAAGCCATAGTGAGCTGCTATCATTGCACATTTCCTGCAAATACAGAAACACATGAGTATATACCTTAAAACCATACAAAACACATAATTTGTGTGCAGCCATCTGAAATAACATTTTATGCCTGGCAAACTGTGGAATGAGAAAAGCAGAAATTGTGGGCGGGAAAGGTCAGCTACAGTGGCCTGTGAGTGAAAAAAATGGGCAGGTTTTGTTCCAGAACAATAAAGGAAGAACTTGTAGAGGATATGAGTTTGATGCTGTGTGGCTGTATCTCACAGTTCCACCACCGTAGCTGCTGACAGTTTTGAAACCGTGTACCTGAAGCCAGTGATGGCCTTCTGGATGATATTTTCGTCCAGGCTCTTGTCAAACACGTAGGACAGGGCAGCGATGGTGGGACCCCAGGTCATGGTGAACAGGTCGTGGTCGTAGCTGCCGGGCGGCAGGTGGAGGAAGATGCCCTCAGATGTGGCACCGCGGTGTAGCAACACACTCCAGACGTAGTTCTCCTTCACCAAACCTGTCTGCTCATCTGGCATCACAATCTCCTCATTCCTACAGAGGAAAACACATCTCAGCTCTGACAGCAGCTCAGTCATGACAGCTTAGGAATTAAAGCTCTGGATAAGGCTAGTAGGTCTTTTTCGCATTGGAGTTTCACATTCAATTGGAATCTGGTCACTACAAACAGAGCAATCAATCAGCTGTTTCAGATTAAACAAAACGTATTTTACGCTTTAAAAAATTACTCCTACTGTAGGGATCCTCTCCATAATGTTGTCAGACACTTAAAATAACAATCTGGGCCTGTCAGTGGCAAAAACAAGCGTTTTTAGTGGACACTAGGGGTGGGAATCTTTTACTATCTCACGATTCGATTCGATTCCGATTTTTGGGGCCACGATTCGATTTAAAATCGATTTTCGATTCAAAACGATTTTATTCATAATGATTTCTGATCATGATCTACTCCCATCTGCTTTGCAAGACAGAATGACAAATGGAGACATTAAAGTGTCTTTTTCACATTTATTAAGTTTTAAACATTTATCCATGCTTAGATGGAATTGTTGGAACTGTTACATAAAAGCAATATCACATAGGCTACTGCTTAACCTGTTCATCAGGGGGCCTATTTTTTCTACCTTCTGTCCAAAATGACTTACCCAAAATAAATGGAGGATATTTTCACAACTACAAGGGCTATATGTATAATCTTGGTGTCAAAATAACGGTAATAGCTACATGTGAGATTACTATAGAAGTGTCAGAATCAAGATATGTGTTACTGTGTCAGAGGAAATTCACCTTGAACACAGAAACAAATGTGAATTTTTATCTATTAAAAAAAAACAAAAACACACTGTTTAGAGTGAAAAACACTTTTGAATCATAGGATAGTAGCCTGATTCATCTAGGAATTAGTAAAGTGATATCTGATGAGTTAACTGTGCAAAACTTGATGCTAAAAAAGTGAACCTGAACAGTTTTACAGATGTTTTAACACAGACACATCCAGGCGAAACTGCACCAAATGTGCCATTTGGGCATCAGTCACACTGACGTTTGGCACTGTGTTGTTAGTATGTTAGCACCGCTATATGATTCAAACAGTCAGAGAACCACCTCTGCTGTATATTTCTCCCGTTTTATCCTGACCGGGTCTAATAAGCACTCTGCTAAAAGCGTCTGAAAGTGTCAACAAGCTGCGTCCTGTAAACTCACTGAAGCAGTCCAGGGGACTAGCTCGGCAACCCATTGGTCAATTTTAATGATCGACACCTCTATAAACCAATCAGAGTCAGGAGGTTCTATCGCTACCACCCAAATTTACCTTAGCAACACCAATGACGATACAGAAGGACGTGCAGCCAAAGATAAAGTACTGTAGTGAAGATACGTTACTCCGCTCGAAAAAAGCCCTTGCTCTTTATAAAAACAACCAGGACCATCGCGATTCATTTCAAACTTCTGAAGAGTCATAGGAGTAGACATTAGCAGCATTTTTTCAAGCTAGAATATAACTTTAGGCCACAAAACAGCTAAAGTAAGACATATTTTATGATTCTGTGAAGGTTTTTTTGCGACTATTTGGCGTCTAACTCTCAGAGTTTTTGTCGCACAGTGACGAGTGAGACTTCTTCATAATCAGTAGGATCTCTGTTTTCATCTGACACCTCACTTGTGTGGTTTGCCTGCAGTGGTGAGAGTAGTAAAAGCACTCAATGGGGGGTGGGCTGTTTTCACGTTTTTGTTAAATGCCCATATTATTTCTTGTGGTTTAAATTGTGTTTCGTTTAGGTGGCAATGCTTGATAGAGGATTTTAGCTGCCTGCTCGGAGCTGGCCTGGCAGAGAGCTTCGTGAAGCACTGCAGTGTGCGTTGGTCTGCAGCTGGCGGCTGACTCTGCTCCTTGTCCGTCCCGCGTAGTTACAAAATGGAGGTGGACAGCGGATTTTTTTTTGTTTTTTAAAATCGATTTTGGGACATTTTATATCGATTCTGAATCGTAGCAAATGAGAATCGCAATTCTTATGTGAATCGATTTTTTGGCACACCCCTAGTGGACACACTTTGACGTTACACAATTTGCCCATAAGGATTACATTGCAGCCTGTTGGCTGCTTTCAATACTGGACCAGTTTCAAAAACTATTGCCCAGTTTGTCCCTTAGACACAAAAATGTGAGGAAACAGGGACCAGGTTGAAAAATACCAAATCTGGCCCGCCATCACATTTTATGTGGCCCGTGAGAAGTTGCAAAAAAATATAATTTGCATCATGCAAGCCTAAACTGCATTACTGAAGTATGGTGTCCAATAACTACATGTCCAAGAATGCATCCCTTTTACACAAATATGAAGTCATTTAGTAGCTAGGTGTTAATAATCGTATCAAATAACTACTAATGAAAATTTACGATTAATACAATATAAATTAATGACTAGAATATATTATAGTAGAGATAAAATCCATAAATTCAACACTAGCTCCTCCAAATATTGTTTAAAATGCAATACACAAAGTGACTCCCTCATCCACGCCTTCTGGTACTGTAAAAAGATTAGGAAGACTTGGGAGGACATTGAAAAATGGCTCTCAGTGACATGTAACACCAAATTTATTTTTTCACCAACAATCTGCATCTTCCAAAATATTGAGAAAAAACATCACTCAACAGTATGTCAAATCCTTTTTTCATCCTTAGTTTTTAAAAAATTAATACTACAAAATTGGAAAAATACAGAAGCTCCCACAGTTAATCAATGGAAAAAACTCATGAAATATTATTTAAATATAGAAAGGACAGTATTAGAGGACAATAACAAAAAGCAAATTTTCCAAAAGGTATGGAGTGTATTTTATGAAGCTTTGTAAAACGAAACGAGTTGCAGAAACACAAATTATAAATCAAATGGAAATTCAAAGGAACCTTTTTTCTTTTTTTTTTTTTTTTTTTTTTTAGTATTAGCAATACGTGCATTATTACTGTTGCTGCTGCTTACTTATATTTCATATTAATTGATTAATTAATTAATGTTTATTTGCCCTGTTCTGATCAATTAACTAGCCAAGCAATTTATTTACTTATTTATTTATTTTTATTTATTATTATTATTATTATTATTATTATTATTAATTTATTTATTGTTATTATTGTTATTATTTATTTATTTATTTATTTATTTTTACTGTCACGATTGTGTGTGTGTGTGTGGGGGGGTGGGGGGTGGGGGGGTAGTTTGTCTGGGTTTATACATGTGGATTGGCAGATGGGAATAGCTAAGGGTGCTATTTGATTTCGGTATGAAATGACAAATGTATGAAGAAATGACTGTGTCACTGCCTAAGCCAATAAAAAGAAAATTATAATAGTAGCTAGATGCATCATTAGGGGTGTATCTGATGCATCAGACTTTAATGTGTAAGATACGAGGGCATCGGTTCAGACAGCCTGTATTGGTAAAAAGCTGAACATGAATTGGAAACAGATCGATGCATCACTAGCGTGTCGATACATCTCATTGGGACACGCATATGTTTTATTTTTGGCATCAAGGAGCTGCCACTGTAAATTTCCTCCGTTTTCTCTCTCCTCCTGTCTCTGTCTGCACCGCTCTTACTGGACGCCTGCTGCCGCACTCACACAAAACAAGCACTTCCTCCTCCCTCTGTGTCTCCTCCTCATTTCATCAGAACAGACCGCGATGAAAACAGCGACAGAAGTGACTTTGTTCCGCGTTGCACCACCAAACTTTCATAATGTGCAAGTGTAGAACAAGTTTGGAGTTTTATAGGAAAGCTGAGAAACACTGCTGCAAATCATTTATGTAAAACATGTCTGACAGCAGAGTACAGAGACACGAGTCTGACCCACAGAGGCGTCATGTGACTGTGAGAGCAGGTAACACGGAGCATCACTGTTCAAACACACTGATCAGAACCACAGAACTCTTCATATGAAGCAGAGCAGCTGATCATCTTACTGCAAAAATACTCATATTTTAAACAGTTTTAAAGTTTGTTCACAGACACAACTTTGTCTGTTTCATTTTTTTAATACATTATTATTGCACAATTGAATGTCTTTTTCCTAGATTTTTGCTATTAGAGCTTATTATAATTGTTATAAAAATCAATATTAATCAAATGCAGAGGCAATTATGTGATATAGAGACAAATGTATTGTCTTACATTTACAACTGGCCCTTTGAGGGCAAACCTAACGCTGATGTGGCCCAAGATGAAATTGAGTTTGACACCTCTGCTTTAGATCATTTATGATTTCCAGTTCTAGCTTCTCTAGTATGAAGTTTGTAACTTCATTTTCAATTTATAATGAAGGAGAAAGTAGTGCTGCTTTCTCCTTCATTATAAATTGAATATGTTTAGGATTTGGACTGTTTGGTTGGACAAAACAAACAAGCCTCAAAAGTTAGGAGATCATATTTGACTATTTTCTGACATTTTTGATATTAAATCAGTAATTGATTGGTAAATTTAAAAAATGACAGACAAGGTTAGACAGCAGCTTACTTGATAGCAGTGTAGATGTCCTCCAACATGTCCTGGTCAAAGTCTTTGTTTCCATTTACTCCCTTCAGATTTTTCTTGAATTGCTGTTTAAAGAAAAAAAAAAAACAGTGCAGTTAGAGTGGAAACTTTATTCAATCACCTCACATGCTTTGGTAGAAACATGGACTGTCATTTCTCCACCATCAACATGTCAGTCAGTGCATCTCAACACGGCAGCTTAGCTCAGACACCCAAGCCTCTGGCATTCAGCGCTTCATTAACTGTGCATCCAACCAACAATTAAAAGGGCCCGTGTGGAAACACACTCGTTATGTGTTACTTAATACGCTTTAGTTGCGGCGTTAGGAAAACAGGGATTAGAGCCAAGAGCCTCCTGTAAATAAATAGAAGCACCCTGCGATGAGTGACAGCCTCAAGGCTTGGTTTTATGCCTCCACGAGGCAGGCTTTGTCCTCCTGGCAGGTAAGAGGAGGGAAACAGGAGCTTCTCTGCAGGGACACAGAGAAAAATAAACAGCAGCACAGAGAGCCAGAGAAAGCAGAAGGCTACAGAGGATCAGGCCTCTATTTGTCATGCTCATAACAGGGACACGCACCGTCTCACACTCACACGCAGTAAGTCACTCACTATCAGAGAGCAACTCTCTGAGCTGCCATTGCTCACACACAAGCTGCCAAATGGAGCAGCATGCTGCGTTTTCTGGACAAAATTGGACATTATAGCGCTGACCTCACCTGTACTGCACTGAAAACATGTCAGCACACTGTCACATCCTTGGGAACAGGATCTGATTTACACACAGTGATGCTAGGCATACTTTTCCCATTTCAAAAATAACCCCACTGCCAACACATGCTGTGGTGAATACTACACATTGCAAGCTGCTAAGTAACTGAAGTGCTAGGCGCCACTTTTATTGGCCCTCTCCAAACTATTGTGTGGAAGCCTCTGCCTGTTGTCTGAGCCTGGAGGTCAATGAACCTTCTTCACCAAACCACAGCTGACCTTTAGGGAATGTATAGGGATCATTAGGGACCATACAACGCCAGCTGTATGACGAGGTATGACTCGACTCAAGACGGATTAATTCTACAAAGTATGTGGACATAAAAGACAGAAAGAGAAAGCAAGTGCTTGCTATTGTTTGTCAGTGAGAGTGGCCCACCCACAAGCTGCCCCACAGACTCTGTTTAGTCTTCATCTGCTGTCAATCACGGACAGAAAAAACACAGAGATGGCAGATGAAGAGGGACACACACACACACACACACACACACACACACACACACACACACACCACACACACACACACACACACACACACACACACACACACACACACACACACACACACACACACACACACACACACACACACACACACACACCACCCCCTCGCCGCCTGTTTAGGATGAGTTCACCTCTCAGACAGACCACCACTGGCTACAGCTGTTGGCTGTGGGCTTTCTGAGCCGCCAAGCAGCACCAGTGCAAATGCAAAGCACTCACAGAGGAATGTCATATCATCAGACACAAATAGTGGCATGTCCAAGAGAGAGGGAGAAATAGATATGTGAATACAGTTCAGCTTTTTTCCTTTTTAGAATTAAATCTGCAAACTTCAGGTCCAGTGTGTCAGAGGAATTTATAAGTATGTTTTCATTAGTGTATAATCACCTGAATATAAGAATTGTTGTGTTTTTGTTACCCTAGAATGAACCCTTTACATCTGTGGAGGGAGCGGCTCCTGCAGAGGCCACCATGTTGCACCACCATGTTTCTACAATAGCTCAGAACAGACAAACCAAATACTGTCGTGAGTGTGTCACGTTTTTCACGAGTCTCTTGGTCACTACACTGCCCTAAAAGGGAAAAGGCAGTAAAGGCAGTAATTTAATTTTTGCGACATTAAAGATATTCTTTATTGTGTGGACAAATATCTTCTCTCAAATGTGTTTTATTTTGGAGAAAATAGGGGTTTGTAATTACAGTAACTGCAAAAAGCCATAGAGAAACACAGCAAATCACCATAACTTCAATTACTGTGTTCTAACATGTAAAACATCTGCAAGAAAATAAAGATATGCATTATACTACGACACACTGCATTAAAATTAAGCAGTCAGTGTCATATTTTATCAGAAAAGATTTGATGGTATTTAATATTTTTTCTATTGCGGCATATTGCCTTTTATATTTAAAGTTCCATTTTTTATTAGAATATAATTACTAGTAGCTTCAAATGATCAGAAACATCTCAAAACCATTGAAATGATTTGACTTAAAAAATCAAATGGAACATCACAAGCGTACTGTAATATATTAATGGATACTGCTTTATAAAGCTAAAGTGATCAGATCAGAAGTTATTGCCTTTTGCTTTGGTATGAGCCAATACATTTTGGTAAGCTCTGCAAAGGTCAAATCAGAAGTCAGGATTAATATGTAGAAACAATAACCTGATATTAAGATATAAAACTGCCTCCATTATCTGCCTGCAGCTATTTTGGCTCAACAAGAAAACTTATAAGTCATTTTTCACAGTTCTGCACTCTGGGAAGTTACTGGTTTTTCCTTTGTAGGGCAGCGTAGGTTCTCCTACAAGCTTGGAAGGAGAGGGAGAGGCAAGGTGTTTGTAATCTGCAAGCTCACCCCTGTTGTACACATTGTCCTTTTGAACTCAAAGGTACATTCTTTTTTACCATCTTTACAGATATGCATCTTAAGCCCATTTTGCACTGGACAAAAAACTACTAACATCTGGCTTTTGTCTTCAGTGTGAAAGGGTACAATCAGCATTCAGTCCCAGGTCAAATGACTCTGCAGTGGTCACGGGTATTTATCAGCAGTGTTGGAAACATGACACCCGGGTGGATGATGTTAATCTTTGCCTCCTTTCTGGCACGATGCTATGAAGGCTTGTTGCCTCAGTTTGTCTCTTCTGTGTCTCCTTCACTCCATTTCCACCTGGTATTAAAATCTGATCTGTATCTGGATACGTTATCCAGAAAGGGACAAGGCTTGACAATTGGCATATTGAGAATATGCATCAGCTTACATTGTGTTCAGATCTCAAGTAGGTGTAAAACGCAATCTGTACTACAATCTGGATGACGTATCCAGATACAGATCACATTCTAATACCAGGTGTACATGAGGTTCTTGTTATCTCAATCACAAAGTCCATCAGTTTCCTTGCAAGTGGTGCCTTGAATATCGTTCCGAATTAGTCAGAATTGAGTTTAAAAGAGATAAAAGATATAAAATAGCAACCACGGTGTTTGTGATGTTGAATGTGACATGAGGAAAAGAGAAAAAACTCAGAAAGTCTACTGGCAATGGCAGAGTCAATCACCTATTGGGATTTACCTGTGTTTTAAAAACCTAAATACACAGTGTGGTGTAAAAGAGTGTCACTCAAGTTTTTATTTATTTTTAGGACCCCCCTGAAAATAAGATGCTGCATTTCAAGGGGCTATCCTTCAATAAATTCCATTTAATTCCAATTATTCTGATGCAACGTCAATATGAAAGCATGCAAACCTCAGTATAACTACCATTAGTAGGCAGACTATGGTGAAGATGACTCTCACCAGTAGTTTACAAACTATCTCACATCAGAGGTATTTTTAGTTGAATTATTTGTCAATGCTCAGACAACATTTCTCATCAGTTAACAGACTTTTCACTGGTCCTTTACGACTACCAAATTCTAAGAGCTCTGTGGCTTAATGCTGGATTTTACAAGACAAAGACACATAGAAATGTTCAACTTCTACTGCCTAAATAAATGAATGTCATATGGCCACAAAGGCTGTTTGTTCTTTTAATTTCCCTAGTTGAAATACATGTCTACATCTGTCATTACTTTCCTGTTGTTTGACTACAGCATTTTAATACTAAACATAGCATTTATTTCGACATAGAAAGATTTTAAGAATTCAATTAAAAAATCTTATTAAATTGTTATTAAAAAACTCAACTATATTCTTGTACAAAGGGTCCCCAAATACCTCTGTGATCATTTTCACGTTGTTTCAAGATACTACGACGACCTTTCATATTTTGTTGATCTTGTAATAATTAATTAATTCTTCCATTTAATTGGCTAACATATTACTCTCTAACTTTGCCTGGGAAACATTAAACACAGGCTTGTTTAATCTGATTTCCCAGAGAATCTGACCCAGCGGCAGATGTTAAGAATAACTATATAATACAGCCGATCTCTCTCTGACGGTCCTGTTTGCCTATACAGGTCATATAAAGGCATCAGTATTAAAAACCCCCTTGTAGTAGGTTGAATAGACAACACTGGTAAGAATAGTTAAATAAATGCATAATGCTACATAATATACACTGCCCGGCCAAAAAAAAAGTCGCCACCTGGATTTAACTAAGCAAATAGGTACGAGCCTCCTATTGGATAATTACTGCATGGGCGACTATCTTTCAGCTGGCAACAAGTTATTTAACCCCAACTGGTGCAATGAGTTGCTTCTCATTTCCTAAACAACCATGTCGAAAGACACATCCCGTGGTCGTGGAAAAGATGTTAGTCTGTTTGAGAAGGGTCAAATCATTGGCATGCATCAAGCAGAGAAAACATCTAAGGAGATTGCAGAAACTACTAAAATTGGGTTAAGAACTGTCCAACGCATTATTAAAAACTGGAAGGATAGTGGGGACCCATCGTCTTCGAGGAAGAAATGTGGCCGGAAAAAAATCCTGAATGATCGTGATCGGCGATCACTTAAACGTTTGGTGAGATCAAATCGAAGAAAAACAACAGTAGAACTCAGGGCTATGTTTAATAGTGAAAGTAAGAGCATTTCCACACGCACAATGCGAAGGGAACTCAAGGGATTAGGACTGAACAGCTGTGTAGCCTTAAGAAAACCACTAATCAGTGAGGCTAACTGGAAAAAAAGGCTTCAATTTGCTAGGGAGCATAAAGATTGGACTCTGGAGCAATGGAAGAAGGTCATGTGGTCTGATGAGTCCAGATTTACCCTGTTCCAGAGTGATGGGCGCATCAGGGTAAGAAGAGAGGCAGATGAAGTGATGCACCCATCATGCCTAGTGCCTACTGTACAAGCCTGTGGGGGCAGTGCTATGATCTGGGGTTGCTGCAGTTGCTCAGGTCTAGGTTCAGCAACAGTATGTGCTCAAAGAATGAGGTCAGCTGACTACCTGAATATACTGAATGACCAGGTTATTCCATCAATGGATTTTTTCTTCCCTGATGGCACGGGCATATTTCAAGATGACAATGCCAGGATTCATCGGGCTCAAATTGTGAAAGACTGGTTCAGGGAGCATGAGACATCATTTTCACACATGGATTGGCCACCACAGAGTCCAGACCTTAGCCCCATTGAGAATCTTTGGGATGTGCTGGAGAAGGCTTTGCGCAGCGGTTAGACTCTACCATCATCAATGCAAGATCTTGGTGAAAAATTAATGCAACACTGGATGGAAATAAATCTTGTGACGTTGCAGAAGCTTATCGAAACAATGCCACAGCGAATGCGTGCCGTAATCAAAGCTAAAGGCGGTCCAACAAAATATTAGAGTGCATGACCTTTTTTTTGGTGGCGACTTTTTTTTTGGCCAGGCAGTGTATAAAATATAAGGCTTCACATAGACCATGTGATTTGTAACAGCCATTACCGCTTCCAGTGACTGGTGATGGGCTCCAAATACCCTGATCAGTCGATTACCAAAGTGACACACACTGAAACATTTTCTCACATCTCCCTCCTGAAAGCAGATAGATCTTTTGTTTTTTGGACCATCAGGGTACCCCCAGGATTCTCCAAGTTAAATGTAAGACTTTTTAAGACCTTTTTAATACCACTTAGAATGACATTTAATCCTGACATTACAGTCATGCTGGCAAGAATATGAAAGATATAATGAAAAATCAGTATGGATTTTAATACCTGGCAAAGAAATATTTACAAGATATTTGAGTTTAATAAAACATTTTATTATAATACTCACATTCAGTATTGCCTGAGATAGGCTTTAAGGGATAGTTCACTTAAAAATAAAAATTCAGTCATTATTTACTCACCCTCATGCTGATTGAGGTTCAGGTTTATTTTGTTAGTCCACAAAACACTGCTGGAGTTTCACAGGAAAACAGTGTTGCAGAATCTCCCAAACAACTGCAGTGACCAGTTTTCAAAACAACTGGAAAAATAAATAAAATGCCTCCATACTGCTCGTCTGGTGTAATCCAAGTCTCCTAAAGTCTCAACATGCCATTTGCACACCATCACAACACACACAGTGTTTTGTGGACTAAAAAACTAAACTTGACCTTTAATCAACATGAGGGTGAGTAGATAATGACTCATTTTGGAGTGAACTATCCCTTTAATCCACTGGTATTTTGGATTCTGTTGCCACTTAAAAAACGTATCTTGCCAATTCTGAGATGACAAGCTAGCTTGTTCATAGCAAGGTGCAAGACATTTTGTTTTCTTTCTTGACAACTGACTGATTCACACCAGAGCTCAAACACACTCACAGTCGAGAGTGCAAAGCAAGCAAAACACTACGGAGGTAAATGGCATTTTGATGGTTACTTTGCACAAGCTACAGACCTGGTGTTAAAA
This sequence comes from Lutjanus argentimaculatus, assembly GCA_034769285.1. Taxonomy (NCBI): domain Eukaryota; kingdom Metazoa; phylum Chordata; class Actinopteri; order Lutjaniformes; family Lutjanidae; genus Lutjanus; species Lutjanus argentimaculatus. Next base: position 3,174,317 of record JAWZSL010000036.1, on the reverse strand, counting down.
GTTTTCAGTGGAACTGCTTATTGTGTGTGTGTGTGTGTGTGTGTGTGTGTGCGTGCATGCCTGCGTATGCGTGTGTGTGTGTGTGTAGAGAGAGAGAGAGAGAGAGAGAGGGAGAGATCACTCACCTCTACAGTCATGGGGATGTTCTGCTTGCGGACATTGTGGTTATGCTGGTCAGTGTTGAGCATGATGACAGCATAGGCCAAGGCAAAGCCTGCATCGTTGGTCATGAAAGGAGAGCCGTTCACCTTCTACAAACACACAGTACACACAATATAAGAACACAATAAATAGACAAACCAAACATTAAATCAGACTGTCCTACTGCATATTACATAAGAAAAGCTAACCTTGTTCCTGCACTGAATCTCACCTTGCTCATCCTGCTGATATTACAGTGACCCCATAGAGTGGAAAACTCATTTACAGTGTTACTGACTAAAATTACTCATCAACTCTCCCAAGGCCATTATTTGTGTGTATGAGGCCAGCCTAAGAAAAGGACATTACTAGAAATAGTTTCCAGGCCACATGGCTCCTCCTGCTATTTACAGAAGTCAAACATTCCCCCCTGTGGAGTTTGTCCTTTGGCCACCATTGTGTATATGTGTCAGTGGTAACACTTATGTCATCTTACTACTACCACCTGGAGGCTTCATCATGTGATCAGGTAATCATGTTCCAGCTTGGAAATGAATCACAGTTGTCTTCTAAGACATGGTGTGTATAATATGGCAGGTGGGACCAAGTTAAACTCAAGTCTGCACAAGTAGAACAAAGAAGTCTTTGTTTTTTGGGCACAAGTAAGCAGGGCTGTAACTAATGACTATTTTCATAGTTGAGTAATCGGTCGATTATCTTCTTGATTAAGTGATTAATAATTGTTTGCCTATAAAATGTCAGAAATGGAGTAAAATATTGATCAATGTTTCTCAAAGTCCTCCACTGTCTTGTCTTGTCCATAACCCAAAGAAACTCAGTTTACTGTCAGAGAGGAGTAAAGAAATGAAAAAAATTTCACATTTAAGAAGCTGAAATCAATAAAAATTTACTCAAATCAATTATCAAAATAGTTTATTAATTAATTGCGATTAATTGCTTAATTGATTAATCGATTAATCGTTGCAGCTCTACCAGTAAGTTTCAAGTCTTGGCAATGAATTCCGAAGTCAAGTTGATGTCTTTGTTATGACAACTTGACATTATTCAGGACAACATAACCTTTTAATGTCTGTCAAATCCAAACTGTATCACTGTAGTTGAGATCAAGGAAAATATTCATGACACATTTATGATGGTCTCATGATAGCCAACATCAAAACCAATTTCATACCTACATAACCTTGGTCTTATCTGGATGGCCTGTACAACAGCTGCTGCACAGCAGTATACAACAGTGTCATTAGCATAAAAATTAAAATAAGCATCCGACACATTTTGACCCACATTATTCATCTCAGTAGTGAATGAAGTGGACCTAATACACAGCCATTGTGGACGAATTCAATATCAGAACATAGACCATCATATCTAATGCACTGAGAGCTATTCAGTAATTTGAATACCAAAGGACTGCCTCCTCTGAGAGTCGGGAGTTAAGAAGTCTAGGTTTAACTGAACACAGCTCTGGAATGTTGTCCCCTATTAATCTGCATGGCAGAATGTTTCAGATTCATAGTAAGAAAGAATTGTTGAGACAAGTTGAAGAGATGTGTCTTACATGCCAGTTGTCTGTAAAAGTTTCCAGAAGTCTCTGGATGACAGGAGCCTCGCCAGGTAGTCTAAAGGCCTCCAGGTAGAGCCGCAGGGCCTCATCAATACGAAGCCCCTGAAAGGTGAATGTACTGAAAAACAGATTCACATCATTAGACCACACTTTCATCATTATTAACACTAAACACACCAATACTGCAAAAAAATAAATTGTCATAATTTTTTAAATGACCAACTACAATTTGAGCCTACTTTACAAAGCTGTCTAGAAGTTCCATGTGTTTGCGATCGCTGATGTACTCCCCAATCATCTTTTTGTCCAGTCGGGGGTTTTCTCTGAGCCACTGGGCCACCTGGTTGTTGTCCATGGGGTTACTGAGAAGGCCTTTCTCCTGCAGGAACTGGATTCCTTTCTTGGGCTTCTGGTTAAACTGCTCTGTGCCTGTGATCAACAGCTGGACACATGACAGAAATGACAGTTTAAAGGAGACGTCATAGATTCTGTAACATTAGAAGCAATCTAGTTCAAGCAAAACCTCTCACCTTTTTCTTCGTTCTAATTTCCATCAACTCTTGAGAATCAGGTAAACATGATGAGAAGCGTTGGGGTTTTTTCGGGGCTCTCTTCTCAGCTGGGTGAAAAAAAAAAACATTTGTATGATTTCCATCCCAGTGCTTAGGAAGGCTTTAAAGTCAGACTGTGTCAGATCAAAGTCTCACCAGCGTCACTGTCTCCTTGATCCTGTCTACCCAGTCTCATTTTCTCTGCCATCAGATGTCCACTGGTTGGTGGACACACCGGGGTATTCTCAGCAAGTGGAAGACCATTGGTACTACCCAGTCTGTTAAGATCTGGAGTCAAATAGAAAATACATTCTGTTCAAGCACAAAATGGTCAATACCTGTAAAAAAACAGAGATTAAGTACAAATTTTCTAAGCTTCCAACATTTAAATGTGTAAAGTTAGATGTATATACCATTTAAAGTATCTGTTCCGTTTTTGGTTGAAGCTTCTCCCTCTGCCAGCAGTGTTTCTGACTGGTCCTGCTGAGCAGTGTTGTTGACCACCTTGGCCTGGCAGTGGGCTTCAGTGCTGTCGATCACTGTGAGCAAAGCCTCCAGTGACAGGAGGTGGGTGGTGTAGAGCTGCCCTGACACTGGGAATGCATTCTGTATCAAGGGGAGGAAAAACATTTTTTTTCAACAAAATCTTGGAATTAATTTGATATAAAAGCACCATTAGAGGCATAAACTGATTTTCAGGTTAGGTCATTTATCTGATATTCATCAGTGTTTTGTTTTACATCCATTGTCTTGAAAAAGGTCAGGATGAATTCAGTGCCTTTTTCACAGCCATGCCTGTCAAAGATCGACGGACCGGAAAACCAGAAACAAGACTGTCTCAAAAACTAGAATATGGCTTAAATGTTCATGAAACTTTGAGGGCTTTTAATTTGAAACAGGGGCTTTTAGTTTGAAACATATACACAAAATGGCAGCCATGATCCACACAGGACATGGTTGAGGACTGTCCATGCCACGCTGTGAAGCTCTGTTTGTTTATGCTCGATGCAGTGTCCCGATCGTAAGGGTGTGTGCACCTAAAGTGACATCATTGCCACTCTGAGTTGTACGTTACCTCTCAAGGACGTAATTCAGGACTGTTTATTCTCACTGCCATAGAGCTGTTGTTGTTGTTTTGGTTAGGTATGTAAAGACTACTGGCAACACAGCATCATGCTACAATTATTGTCAGTGGAAGCCAGCAACATGAAGCCAGGAACACATCTGCCACTGGTCACTGTGTGTCGGGCATAACAGGCTACAAATAAAAGTTGAGATGCTACAGCTACAGGATAGAGATGCCTGAAGCTTGAACAGCTTCCAGCATGCACAAACCACTGTCACACCAGTCCTACTTGTAGTTTATTGATGTATAATGTCATTAGCCAGCAACCACAACTTAAAAAAGTTATAACTAATATTACTGTATTTAGGACAAAAACATTCAAGGCCTTTGTAATTTCAATTCAATACATTCTGATAAATTTCAAGAGCTTTTTAAGGGAACTGAATTCAATCTTTTTCAAGACTTTTCAAAACAAGCAAATATTCACTTACACTTAATTTTTTTTATAATTACTTGTACTACATTATGGTGGTGGAAGATTTGTGGAAAAAGAAACCCCTTGAAAGGAATGGAAACTAAGCACTTCACTTGAAGTCTGGCCAATCCAACAAGAATCTCTTATGTACAACAATTCATGATGTGTGAATACCGAGAATCTTAGAATCATGGGGTCCTGTTACCTTGGACAGCAGCTTGGTGAGGTCCTCGAACAGATTGGAGCAGTAGAAGTCACAGTCGTAGTTGATGTAGAGCTCGGTGACAAAGCTGGGGATCCTCCACAGCTGCACCAGTGCCTCCAGAGCCATCTCCTTCATCTCATAGGGCATCTTAATGTTCTCTGATGTAATGATGTCCATCAGTTTCTTTAGGTACATCTGACAGTTCAGCACACAGGGGGATGATTATAAGGGCATCAGGACTAGTTTTAACCAAATATTCTGATTGTATAAGATGACAGTCAAATGACAGCATAAAGACCATTTGATCCATATAAGATAGAAAAATTAGTCACACGGTTACCTCAAGTTGAAACTTTAGATGCACTCTCATGCTTTCGAAAAGCAAGAAGCAAACTCTTATGGAGGACGCGTACAGGTTCATGCGGTCCACACTCAGCAACTACAAAACACAGAAATCATCAGAACAGACACAATAAAATATTAACATAGAACATCAGTCCAGCTTTCTAACATACAGCTTCACTTATTCACTAAAGTTTTGCTCCAACTTTGATTTGGAAAGAACATATATATAATGTCTATAAGCATTTCTCCATTCTACTTCACCTGGAAGAGATGTCTGCACAGCTCATCTTTGACCAGTCCTAATAAAGACTGGTAGTTCTCAATGTGTCCCGACTCCAGCGCCACAGTCAGCAGCTGTAAGCCCATGTGCATCATGGCATCAGTGTTGTGGCGATCATGGGGGTTGGTCAGTGAGATCAGGAAGCGAAAAAGCTCTCTTAGACATGGAAGGCCATAAGGGATGAGGGATGCTCCTAAAGAAGGGATGACAGGAGGTTAAGGAGGAACAAAGAACTGTGTAGGTAAAATTTTTATCTGACATGTAAAGCAAGTGTCCCCAATATGTAAAGAAAACACAATTACTGTTTTCAAAGTACTGATTCTTCAGCTAAATCATTATCAAAAGCAACTGTTTTCTTGCAAAATGTGTATCAAGAGTAATCAGAGGTTTAGAGACCCTCAGTATCCTGACCGTCTCTTTGTGTGGACTGCGTGAAACGGACTCCTCGGGGGTTGACGTAGTCCATGTCATGGACAGAGGCACTGTCTGACTGCTCTGTAATGGATTCTTTGTCCTCCAGAACTTCAGGGATGGACTCCACTGAGGCTGACTGGGCTGGTTCCACCTGCCTGCCCTCAGACTACACGCACACGAAAAGAGAACACAAATCAATAAGTCATCAGGAAAGTTCAAGTCACATACCAGTGTCTCAGAACAGATAAGAGGATCTGACTAGAGTTCACTGAATACAACAGCTTAAAGACCAGTGTAGATTTTTTTTTTTTAATTATGGAGCAGAGGGAACGGGTAATATTTTGAGAAAAAACTTGTCATAAAGTCATAAATTTATGAGAAAAATCTTGGATATTATGTAATAAACTTACAAGAAAGAAAATCACATATTTACAACAAAACACTTGGATAGTGTCTGAGATTAGCATGGTAAATTTAAAAAAAAATGACAAAATTATTACACAACTTTACTAACTATATAATCTCAGATAATATTTGACATTTTTAATGTATTTTTTTTCTCATGAGGTTTTTTTTCTAATGTCGGAAAAATCTTTTTTTTCCCCCTTGCCCCTACCTGTGCATCCAGAGAGCCAGGCTCAGTGCCAGGGAGTGTGGTAGCAGTGCTCGGGGTGGTTGCAGATGAGCTACACTGTTCCAGGTCAGAAAGGTCTTCCCTGGAGGTAGCTTTGGAACAGGTGTCCAGGCCGCTGTCTGTGGTTGTAGGACTGGAAATGGATGAACCAGCGCTGTCTGAAGCCGGGAGGATAGAGGTGGACAAGCCTTGCTCGATAAACGGGACGCCACCTAACAGGAAAGACATACAGATGATGTAACATGATGTGTGCCACCATACATACACAAATGTATACAACTGCTTCATCTGTCATATAAAAACTAGCAGCTACATGTAAGATATTAACTGCAGATTTCTTATACACTTCTTCTTCTTTGCCACAAAGTAGGGTCAATATTAGATCATTCTAAATGAGAAGAGCATGTTACTCTTGCCTACTTTTAACCCTAGCAGGATTTTAAAAAGAAGAACACAGAATTCAGTGTGATTTTAGCTTCTAGAAAGTCATGAAAGCTGAGGAAGTCAATTTGATGATTGTGAGAGTATTATTACAACAGGGTGTCTCCTACCTGAAAGGTTGTTGTTGCTGAGGGTGCTGGGCTGGGTTGGGTCCATCTGACCAGAGGGACTTCGGACCATGTGGCGAGGCGGCCTTGGCGAGCGTTTCTGCTTCTTCCATTTGGATGACTCACTCATCCCGCCGGCACGCATTTTTAACTAGAGGAAACAGAGTGGATCACTGAGTAAGGTCCCTCCAAACACAAAGTAGTACTGGACCATTATTACTAGATTAGTAGATTAAGGCCATGATCAGGTAGGATGCTCCATTTCTCTTTAAATTCTTCCTATTTTTCTCTTTAGAAAATAAAAGACAGAGCTGTGAGCATTGCCAGAAACAGACAGAAAGCTTTATGGATGCGATCACATCAAGGGTAAATCCAGTATTTTATTAATTAATTAATTTAATTTATTCATTTATGACACTTACACTGCTGTATGTTGTACTAGGGCTGGGCAATATAAAGATCCTGTAATGATCTAGTCTCTATGAGACTAAATACCATTTTAGATTTTGAATATTGTTATATTGTGATTTGTTCCATAAGTCTCACCTTTTCCTGGTTTTAAAGGCCAATTACAGTAAAGTGAAGTTATTTTCTGAACTTAGACTGTTCTAGCTGTTCTATTATTTTTGTTTACCTATTATATCCACATTATCGATGATTATTTATCAAAAATCTCACTGTTTTAATATTTTGTGAAAGCACCAATAGTCATCCCTACAATATGGTCGCAACAAGGAGGTATTTGGTTAAAAATATTGTGACAGAGAGGTAGACATTTCTTGAAGTCTCTTGATGTTCAGCTCTCAGTACTTTTGTAGCTTCTAACTGAATCTCTGTGGTTTGAAATGTAGTTTCTCTCCTGTGTCGCTGTTTGTACTTTCAGGTATCTGCACTATATAACCATTTCGTATTCACTTTCAGCTGTGTCGGAGTCATGTTAAGTTACTGCTGATGAAACCCCTGAAGGAAAACATTTCTTGATCGTGCTGCTTTATAATAGAAACGTTTAAATAACAAAACAACAGGGGATTTTTGTTGTGAAGAATTTAGGAAAACAGCATGCTCATCCCAGAGACGTATATGAACGGTTAATCCACCGCTACACAGCTGCTCGACTTGAGCCTCCTTGAGCTTCTCTTAACTTGAAAGACACACCTTCAAGTGTGTAGCCCTGTTGTAATGGTAATGCAAACCCCCACCATGCCTGGCTGATGGGCGAGTCAAACCAAGTTGAACCATGCCAGCTCTGTGTATTTAAAAGGGCTATTAGTTGCCAGGGTAACCCTGGTTCTGTGAGAAGCGGGTGGTGCGTCCCACTTTAGTTCTAAAGAGAACATCCTATTTGATCACAGCATAAAATGAACACAGCTTCAGCCGTGATTAACCAGCATTTCATAAGAATGCACAGACAAAAACAGCACAGTATGAACATGCACACTGATACTCAATATGTTTGATGTAAGGTTCTGTAAAGATACTGGTTGAGTGTTTGTATCTATTTATTTAGATCATTTAGGATTTCAGACAGAATTTTAAATCTGTTAAGTGACCTTATCTCACCTTTCTTTAAAAAAAAAGTTACTGAGACATGCTCTACCTGCAACAGCTGAGAAAGCATATGGGTGGCATGATAGACAGCAGCTGAGACATATGCGTGAGGGTGTAAACCCAAAAGACAATTCAAGTAAAAAAATTACAATGTAATGTGAGCATTCACAAGCACAGACATGTCACAGTGAACTGTGTTTGTCATGATAAAGACTGTCAAGATTTGCTTATTTCTTTAATACAGCACATGTCAACTTCCTCTTTCTAGCCACGATTACAGACTACAGAAGTGGGAGGTTAGTGAGGTCTTAAAAAGGTTACGGGGAGAGATTCTCCAGCCTGAATACTGAAAGTCAGCTTCCTTACCTGCACTCGTTTGTTTTTCCACAAGATATTGTAAGCCTCAGAAGAGAAGGGGAGCGGGCAGGTGCCCGTGATTAGTGATGGGTAACATGTCAGCAGTGGGACCAACACAAAACACACTCGAGCATACACGTTAATGCATGATGGGGGTTGGGGGGTGGGATCCAAACAGGGGACAGACGCAGCCACTATAGGCTCTAACACTAGAGAATGAGCAGCCAGCTAATGAGGAGGCAGTGTGAGTGGACAGGCAGACACGACATGCAAACAACCAACGACTGCTTCCAGCTCAAGATTCAAACCGAACATTCAGGAAATACTTCATGTGGAACAACATTGCCATTCAAACAAAACAGCAAAACAGGGACATTTTGGCCTACAGTGTATTTATATTAAGGGTATTAATCATCATGATATGATATTATATTGATTCTTTATCCAACAATGTGATATTTGACGATCTCACAAAATCTGCCATGATATGATTTGATTCAGGCGTCTGGGATCAATATCAGATTATATCATACATTCATTTAACACATTCATGTTAACTCACAAAAAACAACTTAATTATGATTTGCCAATTTTATGACTGAAGTCTTCCAAACATTTATGACACAGACATAACATGGGAATTTCAAAATAAAGCCATATCTTAAAGATGACTATATAGATCAATATTTTCACTTTGCATTGATTATACTGGATCACTGAGCGTTGAATCAATGTATTGATTCAGATTAGGGATGACAGAGATAACAGAGATTACTTTTATGAGCACGCTCTGTGTGTTCTCTGATATTTAAGTATATGTGTTTAATATGTTGGACTTTACATATTTGAGGGGGAAATGAATTTAGTTTTGCTTTGTATAAGCAATTTTTTTCTCTTCTTTTTTTTTTTTTAAATAATGATTAATTGATTAATTGATTGTTAATGTTACCAGTGATAAATTAAGGAACATGCTTATGATTTGCAGCCCTAATTCAGACTAATGTATCTTTACAAACCTAATTTAAACTGTATGTAGCTTGCTTGGGTGTCTTATATAAAAATTCTGCCCTTGCACACTTGACATGAACGGGGAAATTAGCTATAGAGACCAAAGCTGTTTTTTGTACCAGGCTGTAAACATGTGTACTTCTACTGTAAAGTTGGACATTTTAATATGGAGGTTTATGGGGATGAGGGCTGCACAATTATTCATTAAAAAAAAAAAAAAAAAAAAAAAAAATTCACCATCTCGATTCATGCGTCTCTGCAATCCCATTTCGAAAAGATGACAATTCACTCACTCCATTATGTCAAACAAACCACATCACAAAGTCGCAGCCACCTGACCACACAGATCTCTGTGTTATTCAGTGCATTGCCTTCTTATTTTTTTATGTTTATTAGCATTTAAGTTAATTACTTTATTTAAACATTCTAAAGCAAGAGAGGAAACAACACTTGAGGTATTTTTTGTTACAAGACTTTTGAGTCCAGCACTTTGATATATGTTTTGTCGTCTGTTTAAAGCCCTGTCAAGACAGCAAGGGTCTTACTGTAGACACAATTTTTTGACTTGAGTCTCCATGAGTGCAATACATATTTGTGCTGAAAATATAATAATCACATGAGAGAACTGTGATCTCAGTTTGTATGGAGAAATTTCAGTGATTCATATTTTAGCAAGAACCATGCAGCCCTAATGAAGACTGACTCTCGTTTGGAGCCAGACTCAAGTGGCCTTTACTTGAGACGACCAGTTTCCTTTTGCAAAAACAGCAGGTCACAAGAGTTGCTGGTCTACTGCTGCCTTGACTGGTCAGTTTGTTTGTGTTACTATGTTTAAAAGGATTGGTTTGGATTCAAGTTGCATAATGACACAAACCAACTAACCAATCAAAGAAGCGATAGACCAGCAAATCCCATACTTTGCAAAGTAAAATGACTGATTTTGCTAATTGAGTCTGGTTAGAAATGGTGGTGGAGAAATATAGCATACACTGAAACTGATATAGATTTTTTTAGGTGGCTAACATATGTTTGCTGCTGATCCTGTCCACAGCAGTACATTGCTTAGCCTCCTACACTGGTTCTCCTGCCTCATAGTACCACACTTCAAATAATCTGAACTATCCCTTTAAGGATGCATGTACAGTAAATAGCAGCACTTGATATCTACTGCTCATACCACGGTTCTACCTACTAATGTTCTCGTTTTCATCAGTTAGAGCAACTACAATGTGCAACATTTTATCTCTAAAGGAATGAATTCAGTGTTGATCTTCAATAACTTGAAAAGGCGTGAGAAAAACAGTTTCAGAAACCCTGAAAACCACCAAAGTTTCATAGCAACCCAATGCACCCCCATGCACTCCCACCAAGAAGCCATGTTAGCCCTGTCTATGTCAGTGCACTATGCCAGTGGGCCAATCACGTGGGAAGGTAAGTACCCTCTGTAGGCCATTCTGACTTGTGTTCCTACTCTGCTCTGCACAAATAAGATCCTGAGTGTCCAGGACACAGGACGGACTCTGTGGGAAGGAAAACAGGCACACACACAAAGATGGGCAACTTAAACTGAAAACTAAAAGTTCCAAAAAGCCAAACTGAGATGAAAGGGCAGATATGAGATTAGAGGAGACTGAACTGTTAGGGACAGGTGACAGGAGCAGGACAAGCATAAACGGGGGTGTGTTTAAGGTTCATCCAGACTTTGAGTCCTTAATTACATTGTTTAATGAATCACACTCATTTTACCTAAGATGTAAAGTGCTTCAAATTAGAATATGCAGGGATAATGCGGCTGATCTTGGAATTTCAGACATGTTCACATGATGCTTTTACGTTATTTAGTGTGTTTCACAGCCACAGATACAACATTCAGACAGAAATCTAAAAACAGCATAATGATGATGAGGAAAAAACCAGGACAGTAAAAATGGAGTAAAGGAGCACAATAACAGCGAGCAGATCAAATACACATTCAACATGTCAGTCCTGTTACCTTCTTCATGTTGGCACCCACATAACTCTTGGCCTCCTCTTTGAACTGTGGTAGTCTGAAAGAAAAACAAACACCCAGACACTTTGATTAAAACAGTCTTAGTAACTTGCAGACTATTGTAAAGGTACCATCCTAGCTGTTTGTTTAGACTGTCTCAGCACTCTTAAAACTGCTGGATGGCCCAAAACTTTCTCCAACTCACTAACTCAAAATCTGCATCATTCAATCAATCATGTTCAGCCTACAAAATTTCATCAGTCTCATTGAAAATCACACCCATGCCCCCACACACTGACCTGAAAAAACTAACTGGCACTTATTTTTTCTAGACTAGAATACTGCAATGCACTCCCCTCTGGCATTAACTCTCCTGCCATCTTTTAACAGACAACATCACATGACCCCAGTCCTGGCTTCCCCCCACTGGCTCCCTGTGTGTTTTAGAATTGATTTCAAGATTTTACTGATCACTTTTAAACCCCATCTGGGTCTGGTTCCAAGCTACATAGCAGAAATGTTGACCCCATGAGTCAGCGTGCAGCCTTAGATCCTCAGGCGGGACCCTCCTGACTGTTCCAGCATCGAGGCTTAAATCTAAAGGTGACCGTGCTTTTTCCACCAGGGCCCCTCGACTTTGGAGCAACCTGCCTGAGGAGGTAAGGCTGCAGAATCAGTAACACACATCACTGTCACACGGGTACTTTGCCAAAATGTAGGCCATGCCCCCTTTTGGAGGATAGAAAACCAGGGATCCCATAGACAACAATGGAAATTTATGAGTTTTACAATTTTGACAAGCTTGTAAGACCTTGTCTGAACCTGAGCAATTGCAGTATCTTAATAAATTAAGGTTGATCAGTCCGCCATCATGCTTCTTCAGCGGATCAATGAGCCGACAGAGTGGTCAGACACTGCTAATACTGAATTACCAGGTATGGTGAGGCTTAATGTTGTATGTAAATAACAAAAAACGTCAATAGACAACTGTTGAGCTAAGCTAGACTGAGATTTAATTATGATCATGTGAATGAGATTTAATTTACAACCTGCTGCACAGCAGCTTTTCAGCATTTTCCATCTCTCCCTTTATATGAGATCAAGAGTTTTCACCCAAAAGTGGGTGTGGCCTTTTCTTATTCCTTTATTTAATTGCTTTTATTGTTTTTAATTTATATTGTCATATGTACCTGATTTATATGGTTTGTATTTTAACATTCAATGTCCTGCTTTTTAGCGTCTTTTCTGTCTTCTTGTTTTAACTTTCTTTCTTCATGTGGTCTTGGTTTTGTTTGACTTTAGCTTCTGTTATACTGCCTTGCTTTGCCTGTCAAAGCACTTCATAAAACAGTTTTTAAATGGTGCTACATAAAAAAAAAGTTATTATTATTATGAAGTACAGAAGAAAAAAAATTGTGAATGTGTGACTGAAAAGGTATTCATTGTGCTGCTGATGCCTTAAATTGCTTCAAATTTAAAAAAGGAGCTTCAAATTGCTGGGGGATGGCAGGTTAACAAGGGGATGCATTTTGGTCACTTTGCTAACAAGAGGGATGGCACCCCGCCCCCCCCCAACTCCCCTCAAACTGCCCACTGCACCAAATAGATGAAACAATTCATACAAAAGGAATCAGAACGTATCCTAAGCTGCTCAAGAGGCAATATCACGGTGGGAACCCCAACATTTTAAACCTGAGCCAATAAACTTTTCCAGTATTGCTGTTCTCAAGGCATCACACTCTTTCTGTGTGTGTGAGTCTGTGTGTGTGAGATCTGTGGACTCTAAAGCTTTGCTGGAAAATGAGATGTCACCGGCAGTCACGCACACATACACACAGACAAACAAAAAAAAGGAGCCGGCAGCCCCCTCCTGACATTAACTCGCCGTTAATAGAGTGTTGTCTTGCGAGCACGATTATTGGATGATCTGTGGGTCCAACAGATTAACATGCCTAATACTTTCAGCAGGCAATCTAAGACTCCTTGTGAGGGGCTGAAGAGAGCTGCTGCTCATTATTCTATGATGGCGGGGTGTGGAGGGGGGCAGCCCAGACCCTCTCACATCTCTATTATCCAGGGTCTGTGGACAAGTGGGGGGCTGGGGGTGTTGAACATGACCAAAATGAGATGTGGGGCCTGTGTGTATGTGTGTGAGCAGTATCAGAAGGATGTAGTAAAAAGCCCACACTAAATTTATATCTGCCGCTCATGTGTTTACGACTGTGGCTGCCATGCGTTTCTATTTCCATGCTTGCACAGTCAAATCTAGTTAGAGGACATGATAACAAGGTGCCATGCAAGAGTCTTGCCAATAAATCAAAACAGGCCAAGAATGCTTGGAGGCAGCGGCGGTGAAATGGTGACAAGCTTGGCAAAAACCAACACTGGACTTGACCAACCCATCGCTTTGTGACAAATCCTGCGTCAAATAGTCTCAGTGGGGACGCGCATGCCTTCAGACAGGAGGTGGATAACAGCAGAACTTTATTTAGAGCTCTGTTTGTTCTCCAGGTGTGCTCCTTCACATTCAGATGAGCTTTTTTGTGGCTCATTTTCCTGATTGCTTCAGTCTGGGATGGCTGGCGATGCTAATTCTGTATGTGTGTGTGTGTTTTCTCAGGTATGCTTCTTAGTATTTATGGGGCTGGGAGCTTTGCTGTTGGAGCAGAGAGCAGCTTCATCTATATGCAGATCATGCGGTATGAAGCTCAATTGGCTCATCCGCTTGTCTGTGACTGAATGTGACTGGCACTCTGATGCATCTAGACAAGGTGCTTTGTTCAGAGGGGGGTGATGGGAAGAGAGGAGCTCTTATGCTAAATGCCAAAGGAGAAATCATGTTATGGCATTAGTCAATCAGTGGCCCATTGACCCTGTGCACAGTACAAAATGAAATTCATGAGCTTGGAGGGGAATAATGAAGCCTGAGAGACAGACAAATGCAGAGAACCGTCCATCGATAATCCAGAGGTGATGGAGGAGTGCAGCGGCAGTCCGGCCTGCTCTTCTTCTCTGGTGAGACAACTTAAGATTTGGGATTTAAAACTACCCTTCTCTTTCCTTCACTTTGAAGCAGTGTTCATGCTTCAATTCTAAAACTACAAGAAGCTTTTTGATTAGATCATTAAAAAACAGCCCCTAACCAAACACCAGATTTTACCAGAGAACGTGTAAACAGTCCTAACCACTTCAGGAGTGTACACAGTAAAGAGACAGTTCATCCAAAAATCTAAAATACATATTTTTCCCCTGGCCTGTAGTGCTATTTTTAGATTTTTTTGGAGATACTTGCCACAGAGATGTCTGCCTTCTGTCCAACATAATGGGACTAAATGGCACTCGGCTTGTGGTGCTCAAAACACCAAAAATTAGCTGGTTACTCAAGATAATCCACAGACCTTGTTTGAGCAGTTTCACATAGGAACTATTTTCTTTCTGACACAGGATCTACCGGAACTACGTACTTTTCTGATAGAAAGAAAGAAAATGACATTGGGGTTGTTCACGAAGAAAGAATTAGAGTATAGCGACATTAGGTGGGCCAATTCAGGTGTATTTGGCTCATGCCTTCTAAATGATGATGTTTTTTTAAATATTTTTACCGTTTTGTTTTTTTACTTAAAGATGCAGTAGCAGTATAAAGGTGTAACAACATAAGTGCAAGTCACATATGCATCATTATATATCTTCCCACCCTTCCCAGCCCCATAAAGATGACTAGAATTAATAGGTTACACTGGTAGTTTATATTTAAAAAAATATGAAAGTAGAAAAGAAAGAGTGAAATCAGTTAATACAACACACAGCAACAAAAACAGCAAAACAATAATAAAAGCTACCAAATATACAAAAACACCATAAGGCAAAAGAGTTTTGGGGGTTTAAACAATACCAGGAGAGAAACTAACACAGCACCCGTCTTCATTCACCACAGTTCCATTCATTTACCTGGAGAACAGTAGCTGCACCATGTCGACCAGTGTATGCTCAGCTGATTTCCTGAGGAGCTCTGCAAACACACAAGAGGAACATGTTTTAGAGCCAAAGAGATTCAAACAGAAGCAAGATATATAGAGATGAGAAAGAGAGACAAACTGACAGACATTTAGACAAACTTCACAGGGAGTCTAAGCGAGGTAGAGAAGAGTTAATAGAGTAGGAGCTTCAAGTATCAACTCAGACAAAGTTCAAAATGGGAGAAGGCTCATGCAGAATGTTTCAAATTTCTCTAAATCACTCATTCAAACAATTCTTTCTCAGTTTGACCAATTTAACGCCAAGAAAATGACCACATGTATCAAAGAGAAACCAGTGTGCTGAGTAATAAGCATATCATAAGACAGAATAAACACAGTACAGTACAGTTAGTACTGGTTACAATAAACTTACAATAAAAGTCTATGTATATTCAAGAAGTGACCAATGTCTCCTTAAAATGAAAATCGTTGGATTTGAATCATTTTTAGACGCATGATCAGGTAAAAAGATTGAGTACTCCACAATAAAATAGAAAAGCTTATCAAAAAACTCTGAAGAAACAAATATAAGATAAGATATTTTGGATTGTATTACTATATCATGCATTATTTGGGATTTTTGCATACTTGTAGGTCCTGATCAGCAGACTGCTCACAAACCACAGGAGTTGTTTAAATATTTTATAGTATGAGTTGATGTGTTAAACTAAAATCTGCTTGTGAATCTTAGTAGAAATGATCATATCTTTAATGTGACTCACCACTCAGACGCATCTCAAAGCAGATCCTGAAGCAGGACTGCATGATCTCACAGACAGACTCGTTGGTCAGATGGGCTCCAACTGGTGTCAGCAGCAGAGTCCTCAGGACCTGAAACACAGCAGAACATAACTGCACTAAAATCCACAGTCACATCAGTCACATTCATCAAACAAGTGACTGAGATCATGGCACTGAAAATAATCGAACATATCTGGGAACTGAACTGAAATCATCTCTACTACATGCATGTGTTTGTTTTTTTAATCCAGCACTAAAGCTGCAATCATTAGTCAATTAATCAATTAGCTGTCAACTATTGAATTAATTGGTAACTATTTTGATAATCAATTAATCTTTTAGGTTTGTTTGTTTTGTTTTGTTTTTTGTCCTAAAATGTTCTAGTGTATTTGGTCCTCTGTGAGAATAAACTGAATATACACTGCTCAAAAAAATTAGAGGAACACTTCGAAAACACATCAGATCTAAATGGGGGAAAAAATAATCTTGGATATCTTTCCTGATAATGAGTAGGTGATGTATTAGTAACAAAAAGATGCCACCATTCCATTTGATGGAAATGAAAATGATCACCCTATAGAGGGGTGAAATCAAAGACACTCCAAAAATGAAAGTGAAAAAATGATGCAGCAGACTGCTCCATTTTGCCAAAATGTCATTGTAGCAACTCAAAATGATACTCAGTAGTTTGTGTGGCTCCCACGTGCTTGTATGCATGCCTGACAACGTCAGGGCATGCTCCTAATGAGACGATGGATGGTGTCCTGGGGGATCTCCTCCCAGATCTGGACCAGGGCATCACTGAGCTCCTGGACAGTCTGAGGAGCAACCAGGCAGCGCCGGATGGACCGAAACATAATGTCCCAGAGGTGTTCTATTGGGTTTAGGTCAGGTGAACATGGGGGCCAGTCAATGGTATCATTTCCTTCATCCTCCAGGAACTGCCTCATACTCTAGCCACATGAGGTTGGGCATTGTCGTGCACCAGGAGGAATCCAGGTCCCACTGCACCAGCGTAGGTTCTGACAACGGGTCCAAGGATTTCATCCCGATACCTAATAGCAGTCAGGGTGCCATTATTTAACCTGTAGAGGTCTGTGCGTCCAGGGATATGCCTCCCCAGACCATCACTGACCCACCACCAAACCGGTCATGCTGAATGATGTTGCAGGCAGCATAACGTTCTCCATGGCATCCCCAGACTCTTTCACATCTGTCGCATGTGCTCAGGTTGAACCTGCTCTCATCGGTGAAGAGCACAGGGCGCCAGTGACGTACTTGCCAATTCTGGTGGTCTATGGCAAATGCCAATCGAGCTCTACAGTGCTGGGCAGTGAGCACAGGGCCCACTACAAGACGTCGGGCCCTCAGGCTACCCTCGTGGAGTCTGTTTCTGATTGTTTGGTCAGAAACATTCACACCAGTGGTCAGTGGAGGTCATTTTGTTGGGCTCTGGCAGTGCTCATCCTGTTCCTCCTTGCACAAAGGAGCAGATACCGATCCTGCTGAGGGTTTAAGGACCTTCTACGGCTCTGTCCAGCTCTCCTGGAGTAACTACCTGTCTCCTGGAATCTCCTCCATGCTCTTGAGACCGTGCTGGGAGACACAGCAAACCTTCTCGCAACGGAACATATTGCCGTGCCATCCTGGAGGAGTTGGACTACTTGTGCAACCTCTGTAGTGTCCAGGTACCGCACCATGCTATCAATAGAGATGTTGATGCAAGCCAAATGAAAAACTACAGCAGTAAAAAGTCAGTCAGTAAAAAATCAGCCAGAAGAGATGAGGAGGGAAAAAAAAAATATCAGTGGCCTCAACCTAGAAAACCATTCCTGTTTTGGGGGCCGTCTCATTGTTGTGCACCTGTTGTTTATTTCATTAACAACAAAGCAGCTGAAACTGATTAACAACCCCCTCTGCTACTTAACTGACCAGATCAATATCCCAGAAGTTTGACTGATAGGTTGCTATACTCTGATTAAAAAGTGTTCCTCTATTTTTTTTTGAGCAGTGTATTTGAGTTGTGGAAAAAACAAGACATTTGAGGATGACAGCTCAATCTTTAGGAAACACTCTAATTATTATTCCAACCAAACAACAAATGAATCGACAGATTAATTGAAAAAATTCAAAAACAGAGAGCTCCACAGCCCTACATGAAAAAAACTGCAGATACACAAAAAGGAACCTGAAAATGCGTTGTGTCAAAAATGTGAAACATTATTTTTTTCCCACAGATCAAAGGAAATGTGTGCCTGAGAGTCTAAAACAAGAGACATAATGCTCTTTATGTGCATTTAGTCGGTCATTGGTTGAGTATAGGTCAAAGTAAGCTGGTATGGGCCGGTAATAGGTAGTATCATCAGACTTTATTATATCGGATGATACATGTATTTTCTTATGGCAGAAGAATGAGAGACAGCATTATGATTCGATTTTGTCTAAATATTTAGAAATATAGTGAACATTTTTGAATGGTTTAGGCTTAAATCTAAAGGTATTTATCTTAATTTGCTGTCCTTACTGTCACAAAAAATCTTTAGTACAGATATTTCTGAGCAAACTGTTATCAATAGCAAACTATGCAGGATATTGTCTCAAAATTATACATGTGATACTCAACTTAAGGTCCAAAGGCCAATTCTGGCCTGCAGTAGGGTGCCAGGTGGCCCTACAACCATTCTAATTCACAATCAAAGCTGCATATTAGCCTACATGTACTGAAAGAGCTCCAATGTGTTATTCATCTTGTCCCTGGTAGGAACTGTTGATGTTTATGTGTCATGTTTATGAATCATTCCAACATTTCAGTGATTTGATGATGGAAGAGGTTCCACTAATGTTTAATGTTACATGAAGTCTTTCAAGTGTAACGTTTTTATCTTTCAAAATGTAAACCATTTAAAACTAAAATGCAGCTGCAGCTATTAAATGGAGTGAAATATCTGATTTCTGATATCATATAAATGTGTACTTGTTCCAAGTTAATTTAGTTAATAAGTTAATAAGTCAGTTCATTTGAAAATAAAGAATTTCAAAGAAAGATGAGTTATGGGCATTTCAATATTTACTAATTTTATCTGATAAATATTATTAATGCTTAGAATAGAATAATACTATATTGATTCCCGAGGGGAAATTGCCTTTCAGTTACATCCCGTCCAAGAAACATAACATGTTTATTATCTGGCCTCTGGCCTCCCATCATTTTGCAAAAGTGGCCCCTGGGTTAAGCACTTTAAGTATCCCAGTTATCATTCTTATTATAGATCTTTTTCACCATCTCATCCTGCTCTACTTGTGACCCTCCTCTAAAAGAAAAACTACATGTTCATTGTTGAGGCTGCAGAAATGACCATGAACTTTAATGTATTCATCAACTAAACAGGGATCAAGACAACGTGGACTTCATCAGTCTGGTCCATCAGGTCAGAGCAAACCCAGTGTATTTACAACTAATAAACATGTTGTACCTGTAGAATTTTCATGAGGACAACTTCATCACTGGCAGGGTCCGTTCCTACAAATCGAGCATGCGTAACTGCGTCCGCCATGTTCTCTATGGCCTCTGCTGCTGCTTCATGGTTAGCATCTGCAAAACACACAAGAAACATGCAATTTTCTCAAAAGGCTGGAATTCAAACTCCAAAACAAATGTGATTAGCTTGATAATGAGGGCTTTTATTAGGAAAGAGCACTGAAAGGAAGCCAGATTACTGAGGGCAGCTGGACTCTCTGAGCTGAGATCGATTATGTGTGTCGGTGTGAGACAACACAACAGCTCTGCCATAAATTCTACCTTTACAAAGCTTAGACAGTTCAGGATTTGGTGATTTAAATTCAACTATACAAGTTGTTTAACTGTTTATTTTTGAGGTTATAATTATTGTGTGATGGTGCTGAACTGGACTGCATTATGTATATATACTGAAAGATACTTTGAATGTTTTGTCTATCCCATCTGCTTACATAAGGGAAGCTCAATATTAAAAGTGCCTGCCAGTATAATGCAGATCAATGCAAAAACACCACTTCTACCAAGTAACACCTTTCTGACAGTGTCAAGAGAAAATGAGCATCACAAGCTTCATAAAGGTGAAATTCAGAGGAGAAATGTTCAATCAACTAATCAGCCAACTGACAAGAAAACGTTTTAGTAACTCATACATCCTTTCATTCGCTTTTTTAAGCAAAAATTGCCAAAGAAATTACAGTTTCCAGCTTTCCAAATGTGAAAATTTTTCTTCTATGATTGTAATCTGAATATACTTATTTCACAGCAGCTATTTCGACATGAAATATTAGTGTAAAGACAGGTGTTATCGATGATACTAATTATGATTGATCCATTCAGGTCAAACAGAGTCAGAGTGCTGCTCAATGTAAAGGCTCTGCTGCACTGAATGGAATGGGACCTTTATGAGTATCATTGCTAACACCTGTGTTTGCCCTGATGATTTCATATGAACATGGCTGCTGTGAAAAAGGTCTATATCTATCAGTAACATACATCACCTGGGAACATGTGACGGTATTTTTTGCAATTTTCTGACATTATACAGATTAAACAATCCAACTGAGAAAATAATCAGTAGATTAATTATAGGAATGCACTGATTTGTTAGCCAAGCATCGTTATCAGCCGATTCCCTGACACAAATGGGGTAACAAATAACAAAAATAAAAATGAACAACCACAAACATCAGTATCAGCACCAGCTAGCAGCCAAATCGGTACTTGAAACTAGAGCCTGACCAACATATATCAGCCCAATATCGGCCTGATATGGCCCTTCAGACGATATATCAGTATTGGTGTATATGTTTACTGATATGCACAGATTTTTTACAGGTCTTATAATATAGAAAACGAGGCCTGGCGTGGCAGAGATTTAGCACAACAGGGAATGTTTATGAGGATAAGGGGAGCTTCCTGCAGGTGTAAATACTAACAACCTGCTTCATATTTGACAACCTGCCCCTATTTGGCTAAAAGTATTAAAATATTCAGCAACTGACTGATACTGAAGAGTACTGGTGTTTAGCTATTTATTTTATTTTTATTTACTCTCTTCTCAACGTACCTGTCCACAATTGTTTGGTATATGTTCATGTTAAATTATCTGACACTTTAAATAAAATGTATAATATTCTATAATTAAGTTATTTGTTCAAGCAAACAGCCTTCTGAGACCTTTATATAGTTATATTGGTGCACAATCCTCATATAACAGGTCTTTTGTTCACTCTGATCATCGAATCGGTAATATGTGATTTCTGTTCCCTCTAAAATTGATATCAGTAACGGTCTCAAAAACTCCATATTGGTCGGGCACAATTTGAAACTGTATCAGCCCAGAATCAGAGCAAACCTAATTTATCGCTAATAAAAATTACTGTTATTTGCAGCCCTGAATGAATTTATGGCAGAGCTACTGCTGTGGATTGCAGCAGATTGCACAGGTGTACCAAATAAAGTAGCCACTGAGCATATATTGACGGGTAAATGTTCCACAAAGAAAATGGATTTTAAATAGTGACTAGATTTTCTTTGTATATACTGTAACTATACAGCCAATTATCCATGGGACATATCCATGAAAGACTCAGTAAAACGTTCTTTAAGAATATTACTCTACAAGCTGACAGTAAAGAGAACATCTGTAGTAGCCTGTTAATATCTGCAGCTGCCATGTCTACTACGTCCATTCAGAGAAGGCTTTAGATGCACAGCGGGATGTTGGAACTGTGCTGTGGACTCCCTCTTTACTCTCATAGCATGAAAAATTTGAGAATGGAACAGGACTGCTTCATGTATTGGTAGGCTACTCATTTCCACCATCCAATAAAAAGAGCTAGAGCAGTGCATAACTAGCCCTAACCTATGATGCACATGGTAGAAACCCACTCCAAGTGTTTAAGTTCTATTTCTAAATGCATTTGTGTACTTGGGGCAATTAAAACTATTCTATGTCAAATATGACAGACAGAAAAAATGTGAATGAGTCATTCCAGTACCGATGTAAATGTAGGATGAATGAGACATGATATCTAAGAAGTAGGGGCAATAATTGTTAGTTAACTCGGTGACCAATAAAGCGCCAACAGCTCAACACATAAACAGAACTAGACAAATCTAGTACGGTCTGTCCACATTGTCCTTCAAACCCTGGGATCTAATGACCAGATGTGGCCTTTTGTTGGAGGCAGGCTGGGACAAATTGGCTGTCAGAGCAACAGGAGCCAGTGTTTTTGAAACCCGAGCGGCTGGCCAGCTCTCTGCCAGGAGCCAGCCTGTTTTCCTTTCCCATCGCCCCCAGGAGCAGCAATTCATTAACTAATAAGCACAGGAGAGAAAGAGAGGGGAGCGGAAAGACGAACGCAGGGAGAGATGGAGAAAGGGAGGTGCAGATGAGGATTTTCCAAGTAAAACAACAATGCAGCCTGTCAACATGGAGACCCTGATATGTGGAAAAAGACGGGCAGCTCAGGGTTCAGGGTGACACTGAATCTTTCTGAGTGAGCATGTGATCACTAGTAGACAGGGTTGGACATTAACCATGGTTCCCAAAAAGTGACTCTGTGGCCACTAAATATTCCATGTAGGTGGCCCCTGTGGCAAAATTTTATCCCCATACAATGAGCCTTGACCAACACAACAATCCTGACATAAGAACCAAAAACACAAAAGGGGGAACTAGGAAAAAAATTAAATGGCAACAAAGATTTAGGAGTGAATGAAAGCAGGAGTTTAAATGTGTAGAATATGACACATGTAAGGATGTACTGTGCTGCAGTGTGCCATCAGTTTCCTCAACTAACTGAGGAGTCGAGCTCATTTTCATCAGCAACAGTCCCCTCAGGAAACACCACTGGAAAATGGACAACACAAGTGTCACAGTTAAGGAGGGCTGTGATAAGCTGCATTAAATTGCCTTTTCTGTTTTGTACTCATTCTTGAGAACTGGAACAAAACTGTACTTTGAGGGGGTTTTGATTTTTACTCTTCAATTATGCTGGAAAATATACAGTAGAAGATCAACCTCTTGGCTCTTAAACCTTGAAATGAACCATCCTCCTAATGATGACATATTTTATTAAATGTAGGTTATCAACTCCATCAGATGGAAAATCTGACAAAATGTTGTTTTTTTTTTTCATTTCACAGCATAGTTGTAGTGAGCAGCCATTTTATTTTTTTTAAAGTTGCTCAGAGTTCTCTTAAAAGTCAAAATACAATTTTTTTAAATCATACTTCTTATTTAGCTTTGATTTAGAAGAGAAATGGAGTTAGAATGTTATGATTATTAAATGAATTTGTTGAAAAATAGAAAAATAACGAGTACTTGAGCAGTATTCCTGCCTTTTTTAAACCAGGAAGTGAGACAGGGGTCCTTAGGGTATAGCTAACCCCTTTTATGCCTGATTAAATCTGTTTTTTGTAACACTTAAAAGGGCCAATATAGAAAAAAACACACAATTTCAAAACAAAGACTTTTATACCTATGTTATCAATAGATTTTGTTAGTTTTACATTTTGAAGGCTTTTAAGGCTCTTAACACTTTTAAATTGTTTTAAGTTGTGAATTCTCGCCTGGGACAAGTCTGTTTTCTGGCACAGAGCAAGTTTAGAAATTAAAAAAGTTAAAACAAAAATATTATAAATTACATACATTTCATATGTATAAATGCTTAAAGAATAAATGTTGAGCAAAAAAATGGAATTAAGAGTGCTGTTAGTAATCATTTTTAAAGGGTTTTTTGGTAGGACATAATTTGTCCCAATTCTCAAGAATGGGTGATTGTCAGGGATGATAATTAATCGAGGATCGATTAATTGATCGTTGATCAATTAAGCTAAATTTTAGTCGATCTATCAAAAAAGATCTGGAATATAACGATTACTTTTATGAGTGCACACTGCATTTTATCTGATGTTCAAGTATGATGTTTGTTTAATGTAGGGCTGTCAGGATGATGCAATCTGTTGCTGTGGAAATAAAACTTTGAAGGTGGAAAAAAAACACATTTGCTATTGTTTGGTATTAGCAAAATTGTTATGCTTTTCTCTGACAATCAAATAATTGATCATTAATGTTACCAATGATTGATAAAAGAAAGTACTTACAATTTGCAACCCATGTAATTTTTTTTTTTTTTTTTTTTTCACATTTACATTTGGGCCCGCAAAAATGTGCTTTGGCTACCAAAATTAGGAGCTTAAAAATATTAGTGTCTATTCCAGCATTAGATAAATGATACGTGATGTTAGTTCTGAGGAAATTACCCACTTAGAAAATGTTTGGGCCATCTTAGTGACTGGTGGCTGCAGTGAGGACCTGGAGTGCAGACAGTGCATCAGCCAGAAGTCAGTTAATGGCTGAGAACTGGTTTATGCGCGGCTGAGGCTGTTGAGACAAAGCAATGCCAACATCCCTCCAGAGGCAAGGGCGACAACAAGCATGGAAGTTGTGCTGAAAACATCCAACATCCAGACACAGAAACTGGAGCCACAGGGGGATCCAGCAGAATGTCAGAAGTGATATAAAACACTAATCCTTCTCTTGGCACACAGTCTATACAAGCAGTGTCCAAAGGAGGGGTTGGGGGGCATTGTTAAAATAACACTGAGGAAAGGAGAGGCTCTGTGTGTGTGTGTGTGTGTGTGTGTGTGTGTGTGTGTGTGTGTGTGTGTGTGTGTGTGTGTGTGTGTGCGCGTGCGTGCGTGCGTGCGTGCGTGCGTGCGTGCGTGCGTGCGTGGTGTGTGTGTGTGTGTGCCTGAGGGTATGTGGGCAAAGTCAATAGGGGGTTGAACCAGCTGCCACATAAAGCAGTTTAAGTAATATCAAACTCTGGTCACAAAAATCAAAGACGTGGCGTGAGTGAGAGTGAGCAGAGAGGGCAGAGTGGCTGCTGTTTAAGCGTGCGACACACAAAAAGCTCTTGAGCTGCACTCTGCATGAGGGCCAATACATCTTTAGAAACCAAACAAAGGCACTGCTGTTTTTTTCCATGGTCAGAGAAGAAAATGAGTTTGTTCACCTGTTCATCTTCTGAATAGCACAAGATCACCTTTCAGCCAGGCTGCTCTGCCCCTGGCTTCAGCTACACAGTTGGTGTGAACACGGCTAAATGCACAGAATACATACATTTATAGCATGTTTTGTGGCACTGTTGCTGTTTTTGTATGTCCTTTTCCAAAGAAGCAACAAACAGGATCTGTGGGATGTGTTTTTGGTTTTCTCTGGGTATTTTGGTGAATTTATTTCTATTTATTCTATTTCTAACTAATAACCGAACAAAACTAAAGTACAAATCTCTAAATACAAAACCACAGTCATCACTAAGAGCAGAGACAAAGCTACATCCAAACATTAATATGAAGTCTGCTGGTTTTGAGCAGGTTATCACTCAAAATTAAACCTTTTTTTGTCCATTTTTTTTTTCAAACTGTTTGTTTTCTCACTCTCTCTGATGGGGATGCACAATAAATAATCTGCCAATAACAGGAATTTCATATTTTTTATTCAGATTATGAAATTATAGCTGATTAATATTAGCTATAATAATACCTGATTTGACAGTTTATGCTGCACTATATGGTAAAAATAGACATTGCAACTGCGGTATGAAAAAAATCACAGTAAAATCATGATGATGTGACATTTCTTGGGATTTGTGCCAAACAAACATGTTTTGTTTTGTAGGCCATGGCATCTCTGTAGCACTACAGCACTTCATTATAATGCAGCTTCTGTGATTCGGATGTTGCATTTGGCCACACGGCAATTTCAATATTTCCATTAATCATGCATCCCTATGTCAAAACGTTTTATATAATTTCTAAAGCAAAATACTCTTTAAAAGCCAAAGTATTTGTGCTTTCTGATGTACTTTGCTAAAAAAATAAATCTGAGGAGTCAGAAATGTTTTTGTTTCACAGGTTATTATTAATCCATATCGTCCACCGCTACTCTCTGAAGGTTTATAAAAGCATACTTTGTGGATTATGATCCCCTTATCCGTTTTTTTAATTAAAAGGGGTACTGTGGCTATTGAGTGCTGTGTATCCATAATAGTGAGGGAAATTTTAAAAAAAGGCCAAGACAACCTTGATGACGTCATAGGGATATTTTCTCAGATTCAGACTTTTTTTCTTTAAATCAGTGCCATTTCTCTTTTTTTGCTTTTTACCATCATCTTTTCCTTTTACCTTTACATATGGTTTGCCTGGGCCATGTCACAGGTCAAACTGTTTTCCCAGAGCCGACTGGTGTCAAAAAAATCATCATATTTCTTAAGACATGGGGTGATTGCCATGTTTTTTCTTGGATTTGTTTTGTGGACTCCTGCTGCCATGTCTTTTTCCTTAGATTTTCTGTCTGTCTTTGAGAAGGAGGTGTTGTTCTTTTCTTTGCTGAACTACAAGTGATGTTGCTGCTCATGCTAATTGTGCTTCTTCATTTAATTATAACAAGCATTTCAATAAAGAATAACAGTTTATTCAAGCCTAAAATCATAGGCAGGCTACAGCTGTACTCTAAGCTCATCTCTTCTGGCAGTGGCTGCAGCTTAAGCCTCAGCTGAGCCTCACTGTGAGCCCTATGTGGGCTGGTGACCGTGCGGCTGCGAGCAGCACGGTGATGGGCTTTGCTGACTCTGCTGGGCAGGAGGAACGGAGGGAGAACGGAGGAGGAACAGGGGAGGAGAGATGAGCAGTGGGAAAAGAGAGGATAGAGCAGAGATGTGGATATCTGTCAGCAGTGAGGCTTAGCTCGCTGCTCCCTCCATGCCAGTAGACCTCAGGCCACAGATTGAGAGGAATTACCTCGCACTAAATGAAATGGGTGAGTGAAATGAGTGGGTGTGTGTGGGAGACAATCATGTTTCCCTTTCTCTTGGGCCCTGGACTAGCAAAAGAAAAAAAAAAATTAAAAGAGGATACAGGGGACATGTTGGCGGGACAAGGGGGAAAATGTTGACAGCGACACACAGAAGGGGAGGATCATATTCAACACAACACCCAGGATAAAGAGGAACACAGCCGGCTGCTGGGGGCGGTTTTCTACCTGATGATAGTGTAATGTATGCAAACCTGAACTGACCATAAACATTAACTTCCTCTGCTGAATGTTTACAAGACATAACATGGTAACGAGACATTCAGCATGTATTACAATGCAGTAGCAACATCATGTCCACTTCTAGAAGCATATCAAATATCATCTGTCTTACTGCAGGTAGAGAGCTGAAAATAAGGTATCACCATGTGAAAACCTAATGCTAAGTGCAACTGTCGAAGCTAATCTGAATCCAGAGGAGATAACTAAATAAGAAAAGTGTTAGACTCACAAGTCAGATTTTTGTGTTTCATCTTAGCCAGAAGATGGCAGTACTTGACAAGACCAATGTTGTTGTAATTTCTGTCCATTTACAACTCAAATCTTCCCAGCTATGACTGCAATTTGACTCTGATAGACCCTGACTTAAGTTATGATTTTTTTTTTTTAGTTATTTTTTGGGGTATTTTTGCCCTTATTGACAGGACAGGCTTGAGAGTAGACAGGAAAAGGGAGCAGAGAGAGAGGGGATGACACGCAGCAAAGGGCCACAGGCAGGAGTCAAACCAGCAGCCGCTGCAGAGGACTGACAGCCTCCATACATGAGTCGGACGCTCTACCAACTGAGCTAAACGTCCGCTCCATTTAAGTTATTAAGTTATAAGTTATTAGTACTGGTACCTAATCAAATCAGTCTTCAGACTTTCGCTTAGAGCATCAAGAGATATGGTTGTATATATCTTTGTGATGAATGTTATTATTATCTGTGGAATATTATGTAATTTGCATGATTAGCTTTGAACTAGAATTATGGAAACTCAGGGCACATGTTTTTTTTTAGTTTTTCTTCTGTTTCTTAACAGCATAATTTCTCAACTGTATGGATTATGTTTTTGCTTGTGTGGCCTGAATTGGTGTGTGTGGTTGCAGTGACCAAAATGATCATGTTATCAGTATTATCAGTATTGATCAAATGTGCCGAAAATGTTCAATAGTGATGTTCAAAAAGTCCTCATACACACACTGAAATCGTCTGATCAAGTTTTACGGTATACTGAAAACCTCTCAATGGTCTGAAATGACATCATGTCCTTTGTGATGTCAGTGTTTTCAGCAACCAAAACAAGCCCATGTTGCTGCTGAACCTGCAGCTGGGAGGATGATGCTGACTTTGGTTGATGCTGGACAATATTTATTGTGAGTTTTTCAAAGCCTAGAAATCAAACAGTTTAATAATTAAAATTTTGTCGGACGCAAACTTCTTATCTCTGTATTTTGACTTTTTTTTTTTTTTATAAATCAATGCTATTAGTCACCCTTCATATCTGTCTGTGGGTTTTATAAATATTTAAGTGTTTAAAAGTATTAAAAAGAGGCAGTAGCCTTGAGTAAGCACCATTCAATTACATTAAAAACAGTTTTTTTAATCGTCAACATCTCCTGAAAAGTAACAGTTTTGGACGAACTGGTTTCTGCCCGACAGTGATGATGTGAAATGGTCATGCTCTCCATCAGGAGTACAGTGTAATAAATCACTGGGCGCTACTATCACATACATACCAGGGATCAACAAGCTCGAGCCAGATGCACAAGAGATCTCGTGATATTTTCACGTCCATCCATTAAGAGATATACGAAGTCTCGCGATACATCAACGTCATGTTTACATCCTACCTGGGAGGCTACAGTTGACATTTCAGCTAAAAACATGGTGTAAATGGCGTCTTTTATGGTTAAATTTTAATGTTGCGGCTCACGGACACTTGGATTACACCACACGAGCAGGATGGAGACATTTTGTGTTTGTTTTGTGTTCTTTTTTTATTTTATCCGTGGTCTCCATTCACTGGCATTATACTGGATTTGGCTGCAACCCTGTTTTCTGTTGAAACTCCAGGATTGTTTTGTGAACTGAAGATCTTCACCCATCCTCACATCGGCATAGAGGTGAGTACATATTGAGTGAATTTTCATTTCTGGGTGGAATATCGCTTTAAGACAGTTTGGACTCTGGGAAACTAGGATGAACATTTTTCACTATTTTCTGAAATTTTATAGAAGCTACAACCTAAGATTTTATGTGGCAGTTAACTTTAGTCTTTGTTGTTATTTGATAGCCCCTAAAAAATATAACAATTAGTAAAGGGGCAAGTAAAAATTGACTTTGGGTAAGTTGATTTCTGAGCCACTTACCCGACCAGGCAAGTAAAAAAAAACCATCAAGACTGACCCCTGTATATAGTGTATACAGTTAGTCAGGATTAAGGTGTACATTGTTCTAGTTTTAGTTGACCTAACTCGTTCCCTTTGTGATTTATATGACTTTGCTGCTGTTTCATTGCAGTGAACACCTACCAGCCACTGACTGATAAATGTTCAATTCCACCACTCAGTCAAATGTGTGTAGTTATTTTGCGTATGAAATCTATCAGCCATTTGTATATTTTACCAACATCTGGCTGGTGGCTGTTTCCCACCCTGCTACCTACCTATCTAACTTTGATTTAGGAAATAAAAACTACATACCTTTCATCTTGACTTGACTCTCAAACAAGGAAAACACTCGTACAATATGTCAACTATCAGTAACAAACTTTCAGACAGGACAATGCAACACTCACCTTTAACTGTTTTTGTTTTTATGTATCTGACATTCTGCAATAACAAAATGTTAAATTCCTGTGGTCACTTCCAATAAAACAGAGAACAACAATGGTCATCAGACAAAAGGGGACAAGAGTTTGGCTGAAATGACTGCTTGCTTCAGTACAACCCTCCCTAAAAATGTAAATCAGTAAATCTTATACACCGTCACTCCACACTTTCATGAGAAAATATGTCTTTGGTCTCCTCTGGGACACATTCTTCAGATCAAGTTTCAATACTCTTTGAACTCACATTCAATATCGCGTGCTCAAAGCCCCTTCGCCCCCACTAACAGAAGAATAAAATGGATGCATGGCAAATAAAACAAGAGGAGAGTCAAGTGTGTTAATGGGCTGCAGGAGACTGTGAGCTGTGTTTGAGAAGTCAAACTGAGATGCAGCAGCATTAATAAAGTAGCCTCATCTTTACAACCTTGAGAGCGTCCGAGCTGCATGGCTGTGGTTGTGCAGCCCTTCGAACAGTGCTGATGAGATGCTGGTGGTGGGGAGATGGCGTCAGGATGGGGGTAGTGGGGATTAAGGGAGCTGGTGTCAGATCTGGAGTGACAGACAGAGGCTCTGGGACTCAGGGGGTGATTTGTGACATGATCTTTGAACGGATATTGTGCGGCGCATGTGTGTGAGCCTTGACGGTCTGGAGAGCTACTACTTCTGCTCGTCTTTAGTTTGAATGAACATCCAGAAATCCTGAACCCCCGTCTGATCCAAGAATGTCTCACTCATACGTGCATGACATTTTAAAGACATTTAAACATGAAGTCCTACTGCCTGGGGTTGCTCAGAGAGGACACAGAAAGGCAAGGTACATCTCAAGCAGCTTTTTAACAGTGTGCAATGTTCCTGTAAGCCTGGACTTTTATTTAGTTAAGCAATGACTGCAGCTGTTTTGACAGCAATGTAACATTGAGTCAACCCCTGCTATTTAGACTAACATCTGGTGATGCATGCTCATTTCACACTTAACAAAACAACTGGCAGACACTGGACCATACTTCCATGATGAGACTAATGAGGACAGGCAGTCCTGACTGGACGCCAGCACAAGTCAGCTTCTGCATCGATGAGGAGAATGGTCCATTCCTGGCATTCCTCAACTGATCTGACCATCAGCAACACAAATGGCCAAAACGTAGCTTCCCAATGGTGAACTCACAATTTCAGCAGTGACAACATGATACATACATGAGGCTTTCTGAGCTCACTACAAGCTACTGCTGCAAATATTAGATATATCTTTGACCACAGATCTCAGTGGCACTCAGTTACACCAAGTGTTTCACGGTTATATATGCTTTATGTTACAAAAGGCGGCACATGTTGATGCAGCGGCTGGTAGCTCCTTCAAAGTTCACTACTTTTCTCCTTTATTCTGTTAATATTCAGTTTTATTATTGAAACACGCATCACCACCTGACAGAAACACACTCACAGACATTAGAAAATGAAGACATGAGGTTTGGATTAAAGAGCAGCGACCCCTGAGACCGTCAACAAATGCAGTCAGCATCTTTCAAAAACCCAGTCAGCTGTATGTATATATCTATTTATTTTGCTTAATGTCTTTACTCTATTCCATTCTGAACTTAATTCATTATCTGTATATATGTTGTATTTTGTGTGTATTATGAAAGAAGTACAACTCTATTTTTGTACTACAGCAATGTGTTGTAAAAATGTGTTGTAAATGTCCTTGAATCCTTGAACAGTCTGAGGAATCTGGTGTTTAGGCCAGGACATCTCTCCAACAGGACAGTCGTTTAGTATGAGACAGTATTTTGAAACAAATTTTAGCTGTAACAAATATAACACCTCCTGCGATATGAAAATTGCAGTAGGCCATATTGCAATTTTGATAATTTTGTTCAGCCCTGCTATATATGGATAAAATATCTGGATGGTGGGTGCGGATGACAGATCAAAATAACTACATCTCAGAAGCTTTGGTGGCTATGCTAACTCCAGTCTGATTACCCCTGTAACACACACACTTCATGTCCCACTTCTATGGGCTCAACCCTACTTTTTCTTTGCAGAGAAAGGGCTCGTCTGTAGCGGTTTGACAGACTGCTTGAGATATCAGGGAGAGGTGGAGTTAGGTGAGCTCGGGTGACCTGGGAGGAGTTCTTCTTCAGAATGTGGCCAAACTGTACAAATGTCATTTACACCTGGCTGAAATCTGAGTTCTGCATTTACATCTTGCATTAACATGTGTTTTTCCTAAAAAAAAAAACCAAAAAAAAAACTCCATCCTCCATCTAAGATATGCAGATACAGAGGTTTGTTAGTAAAAGATATAAATTGTACGTTGACACCTTACGGTCGGTTAGAAAGCAATGTCGTATAACTTCAATTATCACCCATTCAGGTTGCAGGTAGAAGAACTCTTTTTAACATTTTTTTCTCCCATCTACTAATCAATTTGCTGAAGAGTAGGTAGAATTTTTTTGGTTGATTGCACCTGTAATAAATCTGGTATATAAGTCTGTGTACAAACACTGAACATATTGAGAAAAAATGCCATCAGGTGGCCCTTGATTAAACAAGAAAGTAATAAGTCTGTGGAGCATTTTACTAAACTTGCATTTTCACCAAGAACAGCGGTTCATAGGAGTCTTAATTACTGTAAATGAAGTTGGTCTAATAGGTAAAAGTTCTGCAAATTAAGCACTGGTTAGAGACACATTTGCCTGAGTCAAAAATAAAACAAAAGAAAACTAGACATTAAAAAAAAAAAATTAGTGTGGTAATGCAATGTGGTAAAATTACTCTTAAAAATTTTCATGTGGAATAATGCAGCTTTTCTCTTCTGACTGGTATTGTAGGGACATATACATGAAGATGATAGCAAAAACTAATACAGTAAGTATTAGTCTGCACCAAGTAGTCCACCTAGACAAAACATTGTAAGGTCATGTGTTTCTGAAAACACACACTTGATGTTGGTACACCTTAAGGGTACCAGACACATTGCTAAAGTCAAGATGTCTTACCTATAAGGCCATAGGAGAGGAACTTGTTGACCGAGGTAAGAGCAAGGCCTGTGATTGGTCCAGTAGTGTCCTCAGAACGGACCACTTCTAGGAAGGGCCTCAGAAAAATGTTGGGTTCCACATCTGACAGCTCTGAAGGACGAGGCAGACACACACAGACAACAGTCAGTCATGTAAACACACACACACAGCGTGAGATCAGAACATAACTATCTTCTTTTATAAAGACTTATTTGCCAACAGGTTAAAATGTATAATTAAAATATTATATCAAATGTAAACATCAGGCTGTGACTGTCACCCACATCTAATACAGGCTACTGTTTAGGACAAGATGCAGTTGAAAACATTACATACTGTATGGGACACTTCTGACATCATTACAAACACAATTCAAAAAGATTTTTTAAAAATATTTATAGAGAGCCAAAATGTAACAAAACCTCATTCAAAATCCCACATCTGTGTATGCTAGTGATCAGGATGGTAGTTTTCCAAAAAACAATATAATATTGATGTTTATTCAATATGTATGATTTTTATTAGCCTGTAACAAACACTGTTTTCCATAAGCCCTAGACGTTCGTCAAACATCACTGCTTGACAGAAGAGACAAGTCCATGAGTAAGTTGAGAGGTCACTGCCTGCTCAAACTGTAATAACAGCAGTGATTACAACTAGTTGGTGAGTTTTGAGGAGGAGTTTTAATGGACAAAACCAAGTGAAGATGACGTTAAGTATTCATTGTTTAACTTCAATCAAAATAAAATCATTAAGTGGAGCTGTTTTTTTTAGAATATGGACAGTAAACATCAGGAACAAACCTTTTGCCCAGAAAGAATGATGAAAGCAATCCTGAAGGGCTTGTGGAACAAGAGGCCAAACACATATGCCAAAAATGTAATAGGCCTCTATTGTAATTCTCTTTGTTAACATTAAAATCTGGACAATTTTACTTTCAGATATCTCTACTGCTCCTCTGTATCACCATGTGAGGTCCCTCTGTGAGGGCTTCAGCCTCAGACACCGCTGCACATACAAACAAGCCAGAACAGAGTGGTCAACAGTGCTGTGTAGAGTTTAATGTACTTTTCCCCTGCACTCTGTATGACGGTCTG
This sequence comes from Lutjanus argentimaculatus, assembly GCA_034769285.1. Taxonomy (NCBI): domain Eukaryota; kingdom Metazoa; phylum Chordata; class Actinopteri; order Lutjaniformes; family Lutjanidae; genus Lutjanus; species Lutjanus argentimaculatus. The sequence goes on along the minus strand of JAWZSL010000036.1, from coordinate 3,140,579 downwards.
TGTAAACAGCACTGTTGCCCTGAGGGGGTCAGATCAATAAGGAATTACCGTCACAGGAGGCTGAACCTCTGCTGCTCGACAGAGAGACAGAGGGCAAGAAGAAAGGAGGGAGGAGTGAGAGGAAAGGAAGCAGGACAGAGATGAAAAGACAGAAGTCAGCTTAAAGAAGCTGGTAGTGCTTTTAAAGAAAGAGTTTAACATTTTGGGAAAAATGTTTACTGATTTACTTACTTCAAGATAACTATATATATAGTATTTTTTGATACAGAGATGAATAGAGCATAAAGACATGTAGCAGGGAGAAACAGCTAACATGGCTCTGTCCAAAGTTTAAAAATACTCCATCGACTTTAAAGATCACACATTTACACGCTGCATCTTATTTGTTTTATACCTATGTGTACAGAAATGTAAAAAAGACAATTTGAGATTTTAGTTACATGCTACAGTTCATAAAATCTGCCAATGATGCCAATTTCAGCTGCCACAATTTATGGCTAAAAATACGAAGCTTATAGAGTAAAGCAGAGAAAATCTCTACATTTACTCATCATTTTTTCCCCAAAATTACTCCACATATCAAGTGGCAAATCTACCACAGTTATAATTGTTCACCGCCAGAATTGCCATCGACTTCGGTGATTCCCTGACCTTTCCTCTAGCGCCACCATGAGGTTGCTATTTCAATGAAAAATGTTCTGTAACTATGAATGGAATGCAATAAAATTTGGTTCAGCCATCCATGCTTCCCACAGAATGAACTGTAGTCACTTTGGTGAACCCTGAGCTTTTTATTCATCAGGTCAAAAGTTTTGCCAGTTTGCCCAGTACTTTATGACCAAGTATCTGTCAAACTAATACAGTTCCCATCAGCATATACTAGACCATGGGAGACATTATACTGGCTAAACATGAACATTGTTATTGTGAGAAAGTTAGCATGCTGACGTTAGCACTGCTATACAGTCTAACAGAGTGTGGATGCAGACTTGTTAAAAGTGCTTTGAACTGACTGCAACTTAATTTTGTAGAAAAAAGCTATCTGGTGTCAAGAAATTTTCATATGCAAGGATAGATGGTAATATTTTTAAGCACTGGCACCATGGGCTACCAAGTCCCTCAATTTTGTGGATAAAGTACATTTTTGGTGGCTCAAGTGCAAACTTATGTAAAAACAAAACAGAAAAAGCAATTTAACACAACTCAACACAGCCTTCCTCAACTGTGTTGTCCACTTTTCCCATGAATTGTGATGTGGTGTTTCATGAAGGGATTGCTTCAGATGAAAAATTAGCTAGACAATTAGCTAAACTGGCTAGTTGTCTAAACTGGTGGCACACATCACAGCACATTACACCATTAGATGTCTCAGATTCTAGACACGTAAATTCGTGCTTCCATTCACTTCTAAATTTTCATTGCTGCTGTTTCATTTTTCCTTAGTCGGTAAACTCACTTCAGGCACCCCCACATAAAGGTCAATAGACAGAGACGAGTAATGTTCACTGTTTTCACAAAGTGTTGAACTATAAGATGCAAAAGAATCAGGATGTCCTATAAGGAATAACAGGTAGCCACAGAGTGTAGCCTAACATTTTGTGGTGGTTAACAGAAATGATAGAATGAAATGAAAATGCAGTGTCTTTGTGCTTTTGACCTTTCCTCTAAAATTCGTAATAATGATACATTTGTAGTTATAAATAAAACTCTTAAAGATTGAGGCAATAAACAATTGACTAAAGTAAAATATCAGCTAAGTAAACCATCCTCATCAGCACTAGTATCAATAAGCCACAGCAACTGAGTCCTATAGTTGATTAAATCCAGCTGCTGTGCGAGATGCAGCAGATCTTCCTCTGTAATCAGTTCACAAAGAAGGGAGCTTCGCTGGGCATTCCACTCTGGGAAACCACCTTTGGCCAATCCACCCCGACTTCAATAGTCTCTCTCTTTCTCTGGAGAATTCACAGAGAAAGAGGGTCAAGAGGGGGGGAGCAAAAATACAAAACAGGTAAAACAACAACGGAGAAAATTAGTGGAGTCACGAACGCCGCTGTGAAATGTTGTGCCAAAGGAGTGCTTGCCACAGCAATACCGCGAGGATTATGGCTTTCTTAAGAGCAGCTCCACTCCAGACGAGAAAAAACAACTTGGACATCAAAAGCGCCGAGGAGAGTGTCCAACCAATTTCCAAAAGTGCACATGTGACCGCTGTGCATTAGCGTGTGATATCCAATACCCCTGTGGCTTGTTTAGAAATCAAATATGAAATAATTTGGAAATTTAAACAGTCCCTTTATCGGCCGCCAGGTCACTTTTAGGCCTCACTTTCAAAAGCAAATCTCTTGCTTTCTGCTTTATTGAATATTTTTTCATCTGGTGGTTTATTTGAGTTATTGTTACATCTGAAAGCTTGGAGCAGTCTTGGTTTAAAGGGTGAAGGGTGACAGAGTATAAATTTAGAAACAAAAAATAAGCAGTTTTCCCCATGAAACATACAATAAAAACATAAACTTACAAATTACACAAAAAGAAAATTAAAATCAGGGTTAACTTCAGAGAGTGAGGTAGCTCTGTTGGCTCGATCTGTCCATCAGCTGCCAGAAAACTTTTTAAAGAGGGTTTTTGTGTCCCATTACTTTACAGTGTAGTAAGGGTGGAAGGAGGGTGCTCAAATGAATCTGTCAATAGACCCTGATGAAGACTTCATCAGATGCGATCACCCTGTAAGTGCTATGGCTGCGTTCCCAAAGACCACAGATTGGAAAACTCAATTGTGTTGTATTGATCCGGCTGGCCATCGGTGAACACGGGGCTGACTGGAGCGGTCTGCCGGTGGCCACCACCAATCTTCTTATATAAAGTCTAAATACAGGCTCTGTACTTCAACTCAATCTCCGGGGCTTGTGGAGTGGAGTGAAATAAATAACGACGGCTGCAGCCGTGGTGAGGCAATCATTCTATAACCAGGTTAACCTCTGGCTGACATTGACCAAAATAAAAAAAAAAAACACAGGATTAAAGTGGCTCACCCAAGCGTGTATGTTGCCATCTAAGGGCTGGGTTTGCTGGGTACAAGTCCTGATTTAAGAGTGCATACAAGTCCAACTCGAGTTCAGCTTAATTGGTAAAAAAAGAGGTTTGTGAAATGAGCCCATTACGATTCACCATGAGCCTAATCCTATCCACCTTTACCATGCCAGAGCTCCTTCTTTCTGCTTGGAGATGTAGTGAGAGTATCCAGCCATGTGTGGATTACCTCTCCAAATGACCCCAGCAAAGAGAGGGAGGGGAGACGGGGGTGAACCTTTGCCCCCAGGAGAGCACCTCGGGATAAGGCCGGCTCACCGCAAAACAGAAGCCATCTTTAACACATGCACATCTATTGGCAGTGGAGCAGAAAAGGCTTAGAACACAGAGAGCAACTGCTGCAGATGCACCTTATTGTCCAGACAACAGGAGAGAAAAAAAAACTGCACAGAGAGCACGAAGAAATGAAAGACAAACAATATCTGCACCCAACCAGACCATCTCAACTGAAAACATACTAATATTTCAACATGGAGTCTCCTCAGATCTTTGCAAGGCTTTCTAAGCAGAGTCAAGAGTTAGACAAACAGGCCCGTCTTCCACACAATCACAGTGTAGAGGAGCTGAGCACTAGAAGCTAAATATCAAGTGCTTTTAATGGCCAATACATCAAACCAGAGGAGGATTACATTCTTATGGTACTGGCATTGCAACTGAGTAACTTCCTTGTCTTACAAAAGCAAATTAAACACTGAATATTGTCCAAATAGTGCAAGAATGTTGCAAAGCTCAAACATTAAAGAGGTGGAACCAATGCTCTATAGTGCTATCATTTAGCTTACATATGCTGGTAATATTTAGGGTGGGAGACAAAATGATTTAAGTACACTTATGTGAATGACTGAGCTTTGACACCAGGCAACGAATTACCTGAATTCAAAGTTCTGATGATAACAGATCTGTTTTATAATCTGACGCTTTTGCCGTTAAAATGACAAGGCCCAAATGAAACTTTAAGGTTGTTGTCTGGTTTGTGTCACAGATCATTGGTAAAGGAAACATTGCTATAACATAACATAACATAACAAAAGGTTTGCGTGTTTATGTAGTTTGACCCTTAAATGGTTTCTGTATCCTGGGGGATACAGTCATTTGACAGGCTGTGGGGGGGGGCATTAAGTGAGTGAACTCTGTATCATGAGAAACAGTGAAGGGGGTGGGTCACCCTACTCTACTACTGACCTCATGCAAACATTCAAAAATATGGTCATTATTTGTATCAACATCCAAAATGGTGTTTGGCGCGGGGGGGGCTTTGACAGTATTTTTAAGGATTATTTATATATTCTTGTTGCAAAAGTAAGAATTACATTTTCACAACTTTGATAATCAGGCACTGAATGTGTGAATCCTGGAGGATACATTGTCCAGATAAAGGAATAAAACAGGGATAATCACTCCCAGAAATGTTTTGAGGCCTTTAATCTACAGATAATCAATAATATAAATGTGTGAAATATTGATAACTCATTATTTTACTCTTTAATGTGCATTACTGATTAATTCTTCAGTGTACACATGGTTTTGCTTGCAACTTTTTCCTGTTTCCTAAACTTCCATCCATTGCCAATAAGCTATTGCTAATGTAGGGGAACCACAGAGCAGATGGTTGAATAAAAACAGGAATAAGATGATTTGTTTATCCATGTTAATAACTCATTTTTAATTCAAAGATTAGATTTGTTTCTAGCATTCAAAACACATACAACTATTATGTACAACTATTGTTTTTTCTCACTTTTTAAAACTTTTTATGCAAAAACTTGCTAATTAATTGTTTGTAAAATGTTTTATAAGTTGTTAACTATTAAAAATGCCATTGCCATTTAAGGATTAAAACACTGTGAAACAATCTTGCTCATCAAGGTGCATTAACAACAATAGTAAGCAATTTTCACTAAAATCATAAATTTAACATCATCACATTCACAGTTTGAATCAAAACCTCCAATATTTGGATCAAGTCGCTTCCAAAAAGAAGGTGCTCAAGAGTCTGTGGGCTACAAATGTTAGGATTCCATTGTGCTGGGCACACATGTCATGAGTATGAGCTCATGTTCAAGTTGTAGTCACAGTTGTGCATATTGGTCAGGGTGCCACTCAAAACAATTGATGTAGTTTCTGGATTTCTATTTTTATAAACATGATGGTGATTAATGTTAAGTCAAAGCCTTTAAATATTTATTCAATGAAAGCAAAGCAGACCAACCACAGGCATTTATCCATCAACACTATACTTAGCAGGTGTTATATATTGCTGAGGACCCATTAAAGTACCAAATTTGGTGCAATTTGGCCAGATGGTGGCACTATAACAACAAACTTTACATTTTGGCCTTTTTCTGGATTCTGTGGCTATAGATGAATCTATCCATATAGGCCAAAGCCCATTTGCATATAGATTGATTTTCTGCCATTCTGAATTTTGTCCATATCTGTTTTTCCTCAACTCATACAAATTTTGACCAATCATCACCAAATTTGGTACAGAATATCTCAAGACCAAGCCAGAACAAGTTTTTTTCAGATTTTTGATGCTGTCAGAAGGGCTCATTAAACAAAAAAACTGTCACATCTCCTGAATGCTTTTGCCATAGCAACCACATTTAGTCAACATATATAAAGATATCTGAGTGACTCTGACAAATTTGGTGCCATCTGGCCAATAGATGGCGCTGTAGCAGCATCATCTAACTATTAAGAAATAAATGTGTGTGTGAGTGCCCTTTAAATATCTTGATAACTGTTCCAACTTCACACTTGGCAGGTACTGCTAGGGACTTGGGGCGTAAAGCACGAGTTTCATCACAATATGATATTACATCGATACGATATTCACTGATATCACAAAGTCTGCCCCTATATGATTTCAATTTGATTCAATTCAAGGGTCTGATAATATCTTAAGTCCATTTAACACAAGCTTTATGTCAACTCACAAAAGGCAAGTAAATTAAGATTTGACAATTTTATGACTTAACTCTTCCAGACATTTATAACAGACATGACATGTGATTTCTATAATGAAGGTGTATCTTCAAGATGACAATATTTTCACTTTGCCATCGATATTAGTGGATTGTTGAACACTGAACGATACATTGATCCAGACTGATGTATTACGCTTGCACCCTCACTAGGGACCCAAGGGAGTACACTGTTGAGTGTGAAGTTGATCAGATGAGCAGTTCTCAAGAACGCTGCAAGCAGCCATTGTGCAGTTCTCGGCTATGCTGCAGGCAGCAATGTCAGGGGCCAAGCAACCGGCCCATTCCAAATGGGCACATGTTACAAACAGCCCCACTCCAAACAGGCACTGCACTAATTTTGGTAAAATATCTTTTGCAGATTCTTTCCCACGGACTTAACTTGTTGCTTGCTAATAAAAAAAAAGAAAAAGAGAAAGGATTGATGAGTGGACAGCGATTGTGTAACGACAATTCAACAATTTCCCCCCGGGGATCAATAAAGTATTTCTGATTCTGATTCTGATTCTGACACTGTAGATCCTTTGTTTTGTGAAATCTTTAGACTATTAAAAACATAAATATTCAACAGTTGTTCTGACATAGCTGGACATATTAAAAAAAAATCAATGCATCCATGTGCAGACAGCAGCAGAAGAAATCTGACAAGAGACAACGCAGTCCAGCTGTTACATCTCTGGGACAACGCTGCAGTATATACCTGTGTACACAACACATACACACACGTCTACCCCAACACTGACACAGAGTTCACAAGCTTTCAGTGAAAATGGACAAAACAAAATGACACCTTCTATAAGGTGCAACAGAGGAAAGGAGAGGGAGAGCAGATGGGGGAGGGGTGAATCCCCCTTTGACCGACGCAGCGGCCCAAAACCAAACACTGATGGTTATTGATCTGGACCTCTTCAGCTGCTAAAATTAAGAGTCAGGGTCCTTGGTTGCAATGCCAAGGCTCCTCGTGCAGAGGAGAGAGGCGACGCTTTAACAAGACCAGCAAGGCTAAATGAAATCCAGGGAGAATTCTGCTGTTCATCTGCTGAACAAAGTCTTGCACGACAGTATTCTTATACATCTGTCGGGAGAAGTTTGATGAATGTCAGCTCTCCTTAGCCCTCAGCCCCCACCCTTGTTTCATTCATTTTTCTTCTCTGCCCTCGGTCCCTGTATTCTCCTGAATGAAATTGACACTTGTAAAAAGGGGCAATTAGGAAGGAACAATGCTATGGAGCTCCATATGGTCATTTCATTGGGCCACAGTGGTATTTTATAGATGCTAGGAACAATGCCTCTGCGCAACCTAAACAGGCAATTTAAAAACCCTGGAGAAATTAAAACTTTTCTAAAATGCTTGGGAGGACGGCTACTGCAGGAGAGCATTTCCTAAAGGGCTACATGGAATTTAGTTTGCATTTGTATTTACAAGAACACTCTTGCTGGATTGTTCAGTGGAGGAAGAAGCAGAAGAAGAAGCATATATAAGCTCCTAAAGCCTAATCAATCACTAAGAAAAGTAACAAAGGAAAACTTGCTATATATTTTCTCTCAGTAAAAATACAATGGCAGTTCAACAAGTCTGTATCCAAGTTACTAAATGTGAACCTCTCAAAATACAATTAACAGTAATGTGAAGAACCTATTTAGCCTATTGCTTCTATCAAATGTCAAACAAATGTCTGTAATAGCAAGGTCTTTTTTTTTTTTTTTTTTTTTTTTTTTTTTTTACAAGACATAAACAAGACAAGACTTGCAGTGAATTGTGGTTATTAGTTGTTACAGGGTGTACAGTTTTTTCTTTGTAATGAACCTAAAGTTCAGTGAGAAAAGTAAAACAAAAATGTGTGGTGGGGGGGTCTTTAATTAGCATCACTTATCATGATGCCCCTGTTCTTTGCATGAGCAATATGTTCAATTTTAAAATTATGTTCAGTTTCAAATACACCAAAATAATCTCAGGGGCAACTGCTGCAAACTCAGATGCGAAACACTACTGTTATGGGTTATGGGTTATGTTATGGGAGTTTCCGAGGTACACCTACATTACCTACACCTATGATAGTCTACCCATTATGGATGTGAGTGATTAGCTGACTAAATGATTAAATGTTGTCACCCTCCCTAGTTGGCACCAAAAGTTAAACTATTACTACTACTAACTATTAATATTTCAATGATGTTTAACTTTGGTTAACTGTAGCCTCAAGGATGTTGCACAGCCACAGCCCTAGCAAACAGCAGCCCCTGCCCCACTCCCTGAGCTAACCTCCAGATGTTGTAATGCAGTAAGGTGGAAAGTGGAGCAGATGCGAGGTTTGGCAATATTTTGATTTGGAAAAAGCAAATAATGTTGTACGTATGCTGTGTCAAAATAGACTGGCTAGGACTCCAAATATTTAATATTTTCATAGTCGATTAATCAGTTGATTATAGGTCAGCGATTGTTCAGTGATCAGTAATTTCCCAACATGCAGGATGACATCCTCAAATGTCTTGTTTCGCCCACAACCCAAAGATTTTCAGTTTAGCGTCAAAAGGTCTAAAAGAAACCAGAAATTATTCACATTTAAGAACCTGGAATCAGAGAATTTTGACTTTTCTTCTTCTAAAAAAAAAATCACTCTAACTAATTAACTGATTATCAAAATTGCTGGTGATTAATTAAATAATCGATTAATCATTGCAGCTCTAAAACTGGTATATAAACACTTATCTGGTGCAACAGCCACATTCAGCACAGGTATGTGGACATGAACCTTCAAGGAGAGTAGTGCTTTTAAAGTTAGCCACACTGTGTGGCAGCTAAGGTTAACAAGATAATGTACTTAATGAATTGTTGTCATGCTTTGTGGGATGCAGTGCAGTGTTAATAAGTCACGGTGCAAAGTGCTGAACATTACAGCAACTTTCACGATACAATTTGATTACTGAAGAATGTGATTAACAGTTTCGAATGGCTCTTAATGCACAATATTTTTTAGGAAACTATTTAACCTTATCAATCAGAAAGTGTGCTCAATTTTGACTGGTTTCTGAGTGTTTTCTTACTTCCAAATCAGATAAGTAGTGTGTTGTCATTGTGTACATAAGTATGTGCGTTCTGTCTCCTCATCAATTTTGATTGAAATCCTTTAGAGAGTCACAGAACTCCCCTCTTGGCCGCTCTCCCATGCTTTGTTTGTGACCCTGATATTAATGATGACACCACTGAAAACCAAACGAACACACAGCACTGGTGTTGACCTCTGACTTACAGGGCTGTGTTCAAATTGCCCTTTGGACTTCATGCTGATCATTAAGACAAACTGGAGCTCTCACCACTGGGAAGACATAAGGCTCCAGTTTTTTATGAGGCAGGAGAGAGCATGTGTGGACAGATGAATTTAGTAAAGGTTTTACAGCCAAGTTGATGAGTAAAAAATTATGTAAAAAGGGTTAAGGAAGCATTTTCCATTCACAGGCTGTAATTGGTTGCTGTGATTTTTCTTTGAGTTAGCTGCTAACTGCTTTTTAAATCCCCCCCAGTGGTGGTCACACACATAACACAGAACCACTGTCCCATCCTGCCGGCTCTCCCTTTTTACACAGACATTGACTTGGCTCTGTTACTACCTCTGCTGTCGGCTTAAAGGCCGAACAACAATGCATAAAGGGTATGAGCACTCAACAGGGGGGCATTCCATGGTGATACGCTTCATACAGAACAGCAAGACAAAATAATGGCACAAGATTCCCACCTTGAACAGGGACAATTGTGTAAAAGGGACAATTGTAGGGAATATAGGCAACACAGCCAAATGTTGTAGGCACTATGAATACATTTTCAAAAGGTTTATTTAATTTATATTGAGTTCAAACTATGCAGGGTTTTTAAAGCTGAAGCAGATAATCGCCGTTATTCTGTCACAGTGTATGTGACCTTTTTATATCAGATCTCTGGTATGTAGGGCTGGGCAATGAATGCATTTTTACACATAAAGGTCAGTTTATGTGTAGTCATGGGATTACTCCTCAGCCTGTGAAAACATTTGTATAATGACTTCTGTGGCTGTGGAGATGCCTTGTCAATCTGAGAAAATAACCCTGATGATGTCAGCTTGGGCTTGGAGACGAAACAGAGAGCTGGCTTTAAAATATGCAAGTATGGAGTTTGAAAGACATTTTACAGGAAGGATGGACCTAATGAGAAGCATCATGGGGAATGTAGGATCCTTAAATTCAAATCTCAACTTCTGGTACTAGATTTTGATGGAGATTCTGTAGTTTCTGTCTTTTTTGTGTACCTCAACTTTCATTTCACTTCAGCAATTGAAGTCTTATGACTCAGGACTCAACAATAATGTCTGCCCAGTTGCCCAGGACAAGTAAAATGCCATGTCGGGCTAGTCAATCTAGCAAAAAGAATTAAACACATCTTTTTTTTTTCTGGAGCTGACAATGGAAGTAGAAGCAGTGAGTCATGTTGCAAATGTGCAACAATCAGGCACTCACAAGAAAATGGCAGCAGGTTGCTGCTGCTTCTACGAAACATGAACATTGAGGCAAGTCAGGAAATCTCAATACTGATTACCACAGCATATGTTTAAAAAAAAAAGTGCAGCCATCAGTGAATACACCAGTGCAACTCCTCTTCAACAGAAGAACAGGATTGACCTGGGTATGCTGTACCATCAATCAAACAGTTTGCACAGGGGCAAGTAAAAATTGACTTTGGGCAAGTAGGTTTCTGACCAATTTGCCTGACAGGGAAAGTGAAACACAACATTAATGTTTAACCCTGCCACTTTAATTTGACAGATTGATGAGAAATGTCAAACATTGTGAATCTATTCCTGGCAGGAATATCAAACCACGTTGACTGCATGGCACTGGTTCCAATTCAACAGGTACATACCAAACCGAATCACAATTACACTGCCCTATTTTGGTGCAACATGCCTGAGCAACCACTGAAATAGTTGTCCTCTAGTGCAGACGTTATAGACACATCACCTAACAAGCCTAGTTGACATTACTGCAACACTAACTCTACATTGCTCTGGGAACAGGTATCTTTCCGTTAGCTAGTAGCTACCTCAAAAGATGGTTAAAATCCTGAGCTAAATGGACTAAAGTTGGCTGTATTTCACTCAGAAGGATTCCAACAATGGGCGGGAGGTGCAACATGTTCTAAAACAAATGCGTCTAATGGTCGAAACATCTGGCGATGGACAGGGACACACCTGAGAGCAGAGGGATGCAAATGCTTGGGTGACCTTGTTACTAGCATGACAGCAAATACAATCATATTTCTGCAAAAGAAGAGTTTGTAGAATACCAAGTATACCAGAACTATATCAACTCAAAATTGATTTTGCTGTTATTTGTAACGCAACTGTTTTAATTAGTGTAGTTCAGTTTTTATTTATTCAGGTTTTATTTATTATCTGAATTTGTGTTGTGTGTGTTTTTTATTTATATTTATATATATAAGTAAACTTTAAACATATACTATATTGTTCAATTTCAAGTATAAAATTTACCTTAGAAATAAAAAAAAAGATGTTCAGTGATGTCGTTGACCATCATTTTGTGGTTCTTTTTTTTAAACTATTGGTTCAGGCACCGTTTAGGCACTGGTGCTGGTATCATTTTAGCATCAGAAAAACCCACACGATATCTGAACCTTGTCAGGAGAGAAAGCCTCTGAAATAACATACAGAACTTGGATCTTAAAAAAAAAAATCTCCTATAAAAACGGTGATTTGAACAAAATACTTTATTAGGCTCAAGGACAATTCCTTTCAGCAGAATTGTGTTTCACCTCTAAAACACAGAGCCAGTAAAAATAAAGAAGGTGCATTCAAACAGCATGACTTCATTACCAAACCTTGCCTGGGCCGGAGCCTGGCAGCCACTGGGCTGCTTTGCACCTGTTATCCTGTACATAAAATGTATTTTCTATGCTGCATACTTTGCACACAGGCCACATTATTCCAGCAGAGAGCTGGCCGGGCCCCAACGTCCACTTAATGTGTTTCACAGCCTGCTGTCCCCTCTGTGATGGATGGACATACTTTACGCTCAGTGTACTTATAAATAACGGATGTTTGATTATCCTGAATTCAAACCTGAGGGAGTGCAAATAAACTTTTCTGTTGGATATGTAGAGTGGAGGACGGAAATATTTTGTAATTCATCAAGGTATCATCAGTGTAAAATAACATTCCTGGTGTGAATTTATCTTTCATAACTAAACGTCTTTGTCGTTCATTGGAGCTGACAAAACATCAACTCTTCACACATTTCTTCAGATGACCCACCTTGCCATAAATGCAGCCATCTAATCCAAACCATTCCATTTCATTTGGATTCATAAGTGTTTGCTTGTAGTGTCACAGTGAGGTGCCCTTCAGATGAGGCAGGCTCGTATTATCACTTCTATTTCTAGAAAAACAAACAGTGGAGAGCAAGACGCACAATTTCCATCCCATCCTTTAACCATGTACCCTTGCCAATGTCAGTGTGTGTCTTGCTTAAGATGTTGGGCGGGGACAGAGGAAAGGGGGATGAGGACGGGATCGGGAAGGAGGGAGGGGGCCTACAGTTGGGGTAATGAGGTTTGGAGGGCTCAAGGTTGGGTACAGTATAGGGTTAAGCTGCAGATGGCATCCATTCGGCAGGATAAACCAGCACACATGCTCGGGCTCGGACTGGATTTCACACTCTTCTTGATGAGGACCGCTTTCCACGAGTGCAAGGAAAGAATGAGAGATGGAGGCCCAGAGATGTACGGTGAGATGGTGAAACAATGTTAAGGTAGAGAATACAGGGACAATAATTCAAACAAATGCAAGGAATATAGTGACTGCAACTCAAATAAACCTATGTCTGATGCAAAACATGCAGACATGTTGATACTTACACATTGGTTTTGGTATTGCAGCAAAGAAGAACCATTACATTGTTTGTCCACCAGAGAGCACTGACAAGTTGATTTGTCAACTATAAATTGTTTCAGTACAAAAATTTAAAAAAAAGCGAAAATGTTGAGGATCTGTATCAAGATTATTAATGTATACATAAGGTTTCTGTTAAAAAAATACTGTCAGAAAATAAATTGTTATAGGATTTTGTGAATGGTGTAGGCCTTAAAATCGATTAAAATCCATACTGGATTGGTGTTGTCTGTACAAACAAGAGGGAAATCATTTCCACAGCGAGGATACTAAGTGGCACCGAGGAAAAACAGAATGTGGACAGACAGGAGTTGATGAGAGAAAGAGGGCAAGAATATGTGAAACGTGGGGAGAGAGAAAAAAGACTGAGACAAAGCTGTGTGGTGTGTGTGTGTGTGTGTGTGTGTGTGTGTGTGTGTGTGTGTGTGTGTGTGTGTGTGTGTGTGTGTGTGTGTGTGTGTAGGAGTGGGGAGTTATCGTCCTTATTTGTTTCACCTGCTGCACTCCTTCAGCTCCACACTAATGGCATTCCCATGGGGTAAGAGAGATTCCAGAAACCACACACTGTACAGGCCGACTCTACTGTGTTCACATGAGATACAACACAGCACTGCCACAGAGGCTCACACTGCAACTGCACTCTGACGGAAATCACATACGGACACTACGAGCAAACTCATGTAGTGTGAGCAGTACGACTGATGCTGAATGAATAAAGTCTCTTCACAGGAAACACTCTACTATCACAAAGCACTTTGAACATTAACTGGGTTTTTAGACTTTGTCAAAGAGCTGCTTTCTACAGCCAACCAAGGGTTTTAAAGGCTGAAACGTGTGATATTTTAAAAATATTCACTATCTTTTAAATATCCAGTATTTGATAGCTACAGATTGAGATAAACACAGTGACAACTTTATGTGGCAAGGCTCAAATTTAAGTTTTGCCTGCTTGCATAGGGCAAGTAAAATGCCACATTAAGCTCGTAAATTTGGCAACTCATTTGCCCAAGTAACAGGCAAATAGTAAAAAAGGATTAAACATATTGGGTTTTTTTTTTTCAGGAACTGATGATGGAAGTAGCTTCCATCTCATCTCTGTTGAGAGTTGCACATGCACAGTACTCACTGGGCACTTGTGTTTAAAAAGTTTATGAGCTGAGGCGCAAGCATACATTGTAATTATCCTGGAAACAGGACTTAAGCTGGGCGGTGATAGAGGATGTGGAAGTTTGAGAGCAAAGCAGATAAAACAGGGTCACTTTTCAAGAGCATGTAAAGTTTTCAAAACAAAAAATAAGAGCCGACAGCATCTTACTGACACAGCACCTGAGAGGTCTGCCAGCACCCCATCCTCTGTGGCCTTGCTGGTTCTTGTACAAAACATGAACGCTGAGGTAAGTCAGATTATCACAAAACTGACTACCATGTTTCAAAAAATGCTCATTAACAGTTCCACAATTTGTATAGGACCAAGTGAAAATTTACTTTGGGCCAGTAGATTTCTGACCCACTTGCACTGCAATAAGTAAAAAAAAAAAAAAAAGGTTAATTTAGAGTTGACTAAACAATAGAGTGGGCAAGATGACTGATAAGTGACTTAGAACATGCACTGACATGTTGGTGCCAGACATGATGGTTCCAGTATCTGCAAATCGCATCTCAGAACACTGTGCAATATACAAAAAGCATACTGCTAGCCATAGGGTTGCAAATTATAAGCATGTTTCTTGATCAATGATTGGTTACATTAACAATCAATTAATTAATTGTTATCAGAAAAATATTAAAATTCTGCTCATACCAAGCGCTACCAAATGCATTTTTCCCCTCAAAGCATTACATAAACATTATCTGTATATGTATCAGAGATACATATACAGACCTAAAGTCCAACATATTAAACACATATGCTTGAATATCGGATAACAATGCAAAGTGTGCTCATAAAAGTAACCTGTTATATTTCAGATCTTTATTTGATAGTAGATCAATTAAATTTTACTTGTTTGATCAAGTTTTTAACAACTCATTAAACATCATCTTCCCTAGCCAGCAACAACGGCGTTAGAAAAAACAGCTAATTCATGAGTGAAATCAGAGAAGAATGACCAAACTCTGTCATGCCATCACAAAGGCCAAAAACAGGCAAGTGACATCTCAGTACAACAGCAACTAATTGAAGGTTGAAGTGAATGCACCACAGCTGCAGAGAACATCATGTTTCACTCCTGTGTGCAGAGAAGCAGAGGATGAGGTTGGAATGGCCACAGGATTGCCAAAAGTAGACAACAGGTAAGCAGAGACAGGTTGTGATGGCCAATTCTATTTTGGATCCTGATATACAAAGTAGCCATATTTGTTAAGCTGTGAAAGAATTTTGATCCTTCTTACTCAGAATGTTCTGATAGCATCAGCTGTCTTCTCATTTTTAGCTAGTGCTATCACATTCTTAAATTAAAATGACAAACATAACCAATGGCCGTTAATTCCAGAAGTAACTTGACGGCGACTAAATGAAACTTGGGTGCTGTCTGGCCAATGTGTCCTCTGTAAACCACTGTCTGGTTTAATGTTGGTAGTTCTTTCAAATTGTGCTCATGGGGAAATGGGACTGTGGCAAGATAGGGGGAGGGAGGTGAAGTCGACTTTGCATTTACATCGATGATACTTTGTGCACAAATGCAGTCAAAGTTGAAGGACAGTGTTTCTCAGATGTCTAACTAAAAGACTAATTAACACTAATCTCTTGTTGCTGCTGTTTACATTCTCCAGAATGCAAATTCAAAAAATGTACTACAGAATTATTTCCTGGGTATATATGTGTATGTGTGTGCATAATTGACTGTATGAATTGTTTTTGTATTGTTGTTTTTATGTTTTCCCCAAGAAATATATGTTAGCAATGTGAATAAGATTTATATCAGTCAGTATCAATATTTACTGATCATGTAGGTTGTGACATGATGTGTGCTCTAGAGCTGCAACTGTTGATTATTTTCATAGTTAATTAATTGGTTGATTATTTTCTTGAGTTATCAATTAATAGTTGTTTGTTTTTAAATGTCAGAAAATCATATTGCGATATAATATTGATTTATTGCCCAGCCCTAATATAACCAGCGGCATTCATTGATTTATGATTTATGTGACAGCACAATAGTAGCCGAATGAAAATATGCTAGTTGGCTTCATATCATAATATCAATATTGATATAGTGCCCACCTCAAACGGGAGTCATGACATGACAATCCACCACCATCACCATCCTCATAGCATGAGGCGGTCCAGGCAAACTCTGGCAGTCCTCCAGAGTGAAATCCCTCAAGAACTCCTGCTGAACTATCTCAGGGCCATGGTAGATTTTCTTTACATTACAGTCACAGCCAGCTGCACCATCACTGATGGTGCTTAAACTGCTCTTGAGGCTGGGTGAGGAAGACTGTAAGCCAATAAATCGACACAAACGTCGAGGAAATGTGTTCGCTGGTATTTCAGATGATTTAGGGCAGAGTTTCTCTTCTTGAAAGCTCTGAAGTTTGGATGGATGTGTAGTTGAATGTGACATGTCATTAATTTTACACAGCTCAATATTACTGATAAATGCTTGTAGAATATGCTTATGAATTTGAACAACATTGAGGAAAGCAGGATTCAGTGGAGAGCCCAGTCATCCCATTTTATCCCTGCCTCAGTGTGAGAACCCCTCATTTGAATGTAACCATTCACAGCACATCTCATCAGTATTAATAGGCTGATACCAATGTATTTAGACGTGATGCTCGCTTTATACCCACCCAGCATTGACAGCAAATCCTCTGTGTGTGTTTAATAAATCGCAGCAGTTAGGTGGGATGGCTTAGTCTCAAGTCACCTAATGACTATATTATGAGCCACAGCATTAAGAGGGATTAATACTAATCTTGGCTGTTTCAGTTTACCCTGGGCTGAAGGGGTGGGTGGTTTGAGAGGACAACGGAGCAGTGTGTGTTCCCCTGACCAGCAGCTAGTCCGCCAGTTCCCAAACAAAAGTACATTACTGGGCTGGTTTTGCATGCTGATCACTGCCAAAGAAATAGTCTGGCTGATGATCCATCTCCAGGAATACATGCTGTTTGGCTATTCCAGAACACACACACAACTAGAATTAACGTCTAGCGGTTGTATGCCTGCATCAACCAATCAAGTTGCATTATACATCCATGTCTGTCCAGTCAGGTTGTCCCAGACTACTTTTTCAGTTGAATCACATTTGGCTGTCCAATACAAATTTTTTTTTCGTTTTTTTTTCTCCCAAGTCAGTGCACCACACAGAACTCCTAATTCAGGAGGTCGAAGGGGGGACAAAGATATCGCCAATCGCTAATGGATGGGCTGATGTCCGTCAACTGGAAAATTTTGACATATCGCCCTACCCTACTGTCAGCTGTCACCTCAGCGCAGTTTCAAGGTAGGCACCCAAGACCCAAGATCATTTGTATATTTGCAGAACATTATGATGAAGTAAAATTTCATCATGTCATAATTTTATCCTATGAGATGTGCATGTGAAATGTGGAATTTTGTCATAATTATCCTATGAACTCTTGAGTTCTGGCCAACAACCCATTTTGTGAGGTCACAGTTACTTTGACGTTTGGATACCAAAATCTTATCAGTTCATCACTGAGTCCATTTAGATGTTTGTTCCAAATTTGAAGAAATTCCTTCAAGGCATTCCTCAGCTATCACATTCACAAGAATGGTACGGACAGACAATCCAAAAACAGTTGTCGGTGGCACGGAGGCATAAAAAGCCTCCTACATAAAGCATGTCACCCTTTGCTCTCTACAGCTGAGATAAACACCCAACAAACAGTCTGAGACTGGATATACAAGCTGAAAGCCTCAAGATTCACTTGGTGACCAGACCTGAGCCACAAGTCCTCAGTCCTCTGGACAACGTGATCGACGACGTGAGCTGATATGAACTACAGTGTAGCAAGTACCTATGGAAACATTACCAAAGATTAGGCCATACAATGTGTAAAACTACAAGAAAGGTAAACATAAAAAAAAACTAAAGACACTGAAGAGAAAAGCTACATTCAGTTTTGTCCCCTAATTCATGTACAATGCAAGTATATTTTAAACAGAGGAGTGATGCATCTTACACTGCTTTGTTAAACAAGGCCACTACAATATTCCTGATGCACCAAGCTGTAATAAAGCAGCTTACACTGAGATAACCGTGCCAAAACCATATCTTTCAAAAGGTACTGATAACTAAATGGTAGATGCAAGAAACCAGCAGGCCTTAAACAAACAGAAGCTGACCCATGAGTGAGGTACAACTGCCTGCTGTTTTCTATATTCTGTATATTCTGATTTAAAAGTTCTGATATTCTGGATTAAATGTGGGATTTTAATACCTGCCATCACTGACTGTCAACAGAGTAAGTGGAAGATTATCTCCTGAACTATGTGACTTACACTTTATTTATTCAACAAGTCTCAATGTCTATACAAGCACACTAGCACAGTCATTTTCTACTATTATTCAGAATATGACAATATACTGAATTTGATACTGGTCATGTAAACAGCATATTCCGAATTAGGCCGAATTCCAAACATAGCAATTTCCAGTGAGAACATGACGGATATTATTCAGGGTTTAGGAGTATTCTTTCCACATGTAAACAGCAGATTTGGGATATGGGTCTCCGCTGGGGTTTTTAAAACAATACGGTGGCAAGACATTGCCTCTTGCCAGTTTACAGTCACCTCATTGTGTAGTAAACAAAGCAACTAGCCAACAGTTTGCAAGACAGGGGCAGAGCAAGAAAAGCCCACATTTCTGGTAAAAGGGACACCAGAGGGAGAAAATGTTATATTTTTTAAAAAGCAATTGTTAGTAATGAAAAATAAAGGAGTACCATTAAAGTACCAGATTGATAAGCAGTATTGGTAAGAGCAATAAAATAGTATACTAATGATATCCATCCCTGCTCCTGGAAGGTATTAATGGAAGAGATGTTCAAATGAAGATTTTTCGGCCCTGATCCTGATCAAGTACAGGTCCAATCAAATACTTACATTTACAGAGCAGCAGAAGATACAGAATGTTGATTAGATGTGTCTTGCACAAAACTTGGCACAATTTATTTTTCACAAACCGGAGGTCCTGGTTCAAAAATATCAAATTGATCGGCTATCAGAAAGGATGCTTCCATTGTTTAAGGTAATCTGACGAGCACTTCACTGAAGAATACTGAGGCCTTAAGGACAGCACAATTAATCCTACACAAATTCACAAAAAAAAGTTACAGTAAAGAAACAATGCGGTGGCCTTTTATAATAGCATTTGCATTTCACAAAAAACGCATCAGTGTCACATCAGCTCTCCATATGCAACAGGTTGCCCTCTCCATGGCAACACATGACTTTCGAACAACAGTGCCTTACAGGGGACATTTCTAACCACTGATGCCACACAGGCTCCATGGCAGGGAAACATTAAAGCCTATCGGGTTTATCCCCACTGGGGCACTGAATTGCCCCGCTCAGAGTGGTTGGAGATGTCCCGGGCTGGCTTAGCAGACCAAGGCGACAACTGTCATAAATTACTCCCCTGTGGGCCTGCATGTCTGCCATACTAGAAACAGCTTTAGGAAAACTCAGGGGCAACAGGGCCCCAAACAGTCAAACTGTTGCAATACCTTATTGTACTTTGAAGGGGCATTTTGTTTAGCTTTTTTCCATTTATACGCCTTTGTACATATTATTATGATATCCTCAACAATAAAATGGTAAATCACTTTAAAACAAGCTTTCTACACTGTAGCCACCATGATATCCAAGTTTCCTCATTTTTCCTAGCGTGTCAACTCGAGGAGGGGGCTGAGTGGTTGAAGAGGAAAGAAAAATGAGCCACTTCACTGCTGTTCACATGGCAGCTCACTTCCACGGATGTATAAAGTGCACTTCCCCAGGGCTTGCTGTTTGTCATAAAACATCTCTCAGCACATAATTTAACCAAACTTGAGAGGCAAAAAGAGGAAAAAAATGGAAAACAAACATAATTTACTAAAGGGGGTGTTGGAGTCTAATACTGAGGCTGTTTGCCAAGAGTGCAGTAATTCTAAACCAAGCTGCAGTAAGTGGCTCCTCAAAAGATACTGTGGGGTAATGTCAGACAGCTGAGCAAATGGGATGGGGTCCAGGGAGTGCATTATCTTTATGAATTCATGACTAAATTTTGTGCTGAAAGTGAAGGAGGCGAAGGTGTTTGTAAACACACTGTCTCGTAGTCTGCTCTCACAGAAGAATGTTGAAGAGCTAAAAAGTACAGTGTAAAACTTCTGCCTGCAATTTCACTCGACTGAAAAGACAAATATACTGTTGTCACTACTGCACACATCACTCTTTTAGAATCAGACCTTGCACTGTTTGGAAATGCAAAATCATATGAATCAAATAAAAAAAAAAACTTCAAAGAACATAATCTATGTGAATACGAGGAGTATATGGTTTCCTGTTACTTTGGCTTACACTACAGGCTTTACGAGGATTAGCTCCAAACCACAAAATGGTTTGCCTCACACTCTTCAATGTCTTAAAAAAATGAAAAGGTGCCAGTGTCAACATAATGCATGTCTGAAAACTACACTGTATTGGGTTAAAAGCACATAACAGCCAACACTGACTTGCAGAATTCTAAATAATGTCACAAGACAGACAGATGTGCACAGCACAAAATATTTTTTATTTGCTGTTCACACTTTCAAACATGCAGACAAATTCTTTCCCATAAAGTTGGTTTCTGCAGTGCAATGTGTCTCCCTCACACCAAGCTCGTTCTGCACACGCAAGGCTGCGCCTATCCAATCCGACTGGCATCACGGCCATGGAATGCTGAAGTCCACATTTTTCCCATTCAGCAAGGAAAAACGGCCTTTCAAAGCCAATCAGCTAGAAATGTTGCTTTGTTTTTATTTTCGACTGAACTTCCTGGAACCTATTATGGAGCTGTCAGGGATGTATATTTAGCTATGGCAACACAGGGCCTCCTCGCCCCCTTGCGCCACTGGTCATGTCACCTCTGATAAACAGAAAAACAATTGGTTATCCCTTTTGTCACCTTTAAAGAAAATGGCATGGGTAGTATGTCTGTGGGTGTAAGTGACAAATACCGTCTATATGGCTAAAAACAGCCTCTCTGTAAACAACAGTAGAGGGATGGAGGATAAATATATGCCTACACCTTTACTTAATCTGCTGGATTCTTCAGAAAGAGCCAGCAAGAGACACATTTTCTGTGATAAATGTGATGGCATCGAATCTATTCAAATACAGCTGTTTAGAAGGGGTTCACAGTCATTTCAATGGTGGGGAATAGTCACCATATCATATAGCATAACAAAGTTGAACAAAAAAAGTCACGTTAGTATTCTGTGTTGTTGTAATACTCTTTGCTTAGATCCTCAGCAGTCACAGTGAAGTTAAGTTAAAGTTGTTTTGGTATGCAAGTTATCTCTAAACACAAACTACAGCTGAATGGGAATGTTAGCAATTTAGCAGGTTTTTCATCATAACTCAGAGTACCAACATGAAAGAGGAAGAGATCATCAAAAGCCAAAGAACAGTGCTCGGCTGCTGTGAGGCAGTTTCAGTATAGTGGCCACACCCACTGGACTAACCCCCCCCACACACACACACAATCACTGCAAAAGAAATAGCTGGAAAATTATTTTACAGATGTTCCAGGACAATCCTAATTGATATGAGGTCGATATCATATGAGCAAAAATGAAGCTGATCAAAGTGTGATGTGTTTTGTACACTTCAGCCTGTTAGTGTTGCAGCACTGCTCTCCTGTACAACAGCTGGCCTCTCTACAGTGTGAGCATTTCACTGGATATGCGAGTGAAATGTAGTGTGTGAATGAGAGAAATTATTTAGGCAAACCTGTAAGAGTGACTCTGAGTTCAGACACAGAGTTTGGCAAAGCAAATGGATTCGTTAAACTCCGACACCAACAAATCTGTTATCTCTCCTCTCTTTCTCATCAGCAAAGAGCACTGACCGCCGTTTTGATTGGCTTTCATGTTGCCTACAGCAGCTGTCACTATTTTATGTTCACCAAAATGTACTTGTCTGTTGTTGGGTTTGTTTAGACTCACAAATTAGTCAAGTCACAATAAAAGAGTTTTTAAAAACCTGCATTGCAGAACCAATCCACAATCATCAGTCAGTTGTTAGCAGCTGTAGTCACCACCGTTCAAGCAACTGTTTTGCATTTAGAAATCTTGTGAAGATCTGGATGTCTGGTATAAGGGCTGCAAAATTAATCAAAATTTATTGAAATCGCAATATGACTTTCTGTAATTTTTAAATCACAGGAGGTGCAATATTTATTAAAGGCAAAATGAGTATCTAAAAACTTTTAAATCAATGAATATGGCAGAGATGTCCTGTCCTACAGATTAGATTCTAGGCTTAAAAAACATCATTTCATACAGATTCCTGCAAAAAAAAGTCACATCATAGTAATTTTAACATGTTTTTTAATCAAAATAAGAAAAACTATGTAAAAATTATCATTACCTCAAACATCGCAAATCATATCACAATTGCAATGTCAGTCAAAATAATCACAATTCACAAGTTCATTTGTGAGGTATGAACATCACCAATCCATCACCAGCAACGGAGTATTTATGTAGTTTCCACAACTACAATAGACTGATTCATCTTCTCTGGGTCACGTCACATCAATTTCAGGGGTCCTAAATAAACTTGAATTTCTATTATATCAATAATTGAAGGTCATAAACATTATATGTTTTAACTAAGACCAGTATTTGGATTAAGTAGCTTTTGAAAAGTGAGCTGTGCCAAATTTATTAGACCTTTTTCAGTAGTTATTTCACTGTGTTTAATAGTGTGTAGTATTTACATAAGTGCAATGGTATGTGTGTTGGTCCCTGTTTGGTGCAGGATGTTCAGTTCAGTATGCAACAACCTCAGTTCGGTACACACTGTAGCCCAGACAATGGCCTTTTTATATTGACCACTTGCATGCGTGAAACAGGAATTCTAGAGCGCAACTTTTATCCGTTGTCTATCAACTGTAGCATACTAGTCAGCTTAGCCCAGTTAGCCAAGTTTGTCAAGCTCATCTAGTGTTCCTGCCTCTGAATGTCAAACACAAATCAGAGAGCAGAGCTGGAAGATCCTCCCATGGCATTAAATCCACTGTATGGGAACATTATAGTTTTCTGCTTACAGTGAAAATAAACAGTGTCAAACTGTGTGTCGACACTGTTCAACTGAAGTCAGCTTTGATTATGGAAATAACTTAAATATATGATATTTAATAATAAGGGCAATATGGCCTTTAAATAATATCAGGATATTTCAACATATTCTGCAATAACAATATGATAAAATTCAGAACAAACTCTTCTCTCAGGAGCTTTGGCTCTCCTCATACTCAGCCAGGTGTTTCTTCTTGAGGTGGGGAAATGTAATTTGTTGCATTATCCCTTTTTCCTATTACAGTCTTTATGCACTTCTTACATTTCATTCATTGTACATATGATCCTTTGACTGATTAGTCAGTCGTTAAAAATGGACTGATTAAGTAAATTGTTTTTCAATCTACTATAAAATAAAGATCTGAAATATAACAGATTATTTTATGAGCATATGATGCATGTTATCTGATATACAAGTATGTTTGTTTAATATGTAGGCCTTTACATCATTCATAGGCTTTAATACAGTTTCATAGGCTCTGTAGTACTGTCAGAGAATAAGCAATGTGTTGCTGTGTAAATAAAGCTTTGATTGAGGGCAAAAAACACATCTGATACTGTCTGGTATGAAAACATTTTTATGTTTTTTATATAACAATTAATTGGTTGTTAATTATAACAATGACCAATTACAATATGAATTTATAATATTGTAATATTGCCTTTATTGCAATATGATTTTTTTAATCATCAAAAAATTATAATATCTATATTGCCACACTTTTACTTATTATTATTAACTTATTAACAATCCATTACGTTCAGTATGATCATTAAAAAATACACTTATTGACATATGAGGTATCATGTAGACAGTATAAATGAAGCAGCTGAGCACTATCCTTTTCTGAAAATGCTACAGTCCATCTAAGACATGGCCCATATTGTGTACTGTGTTTTGTCAGAGCACACGCAGTATAAAGCCCAGACCAATACATCAGTGGTGTTGAGTTTAGGGGAATCTGTGCTTTAAGCCCTGGATTAGTCTGACCTATACTTGACTTCAACAGTAACACTGATGCCCACTAGTTCACAAGTTCATTCTCCCTTGACCTCTGTGTCTGACCCCCTGCCACCCCACAACACTAACCCCACCTCAAGTCTACTATGTCCCCCAACCACACACCACAGTCCTTCCAAGTCATAAATTTAGTAACATTTCACCACACTCAACCTGCTCAGCTCCTGCCAGTTTAGCAGGAATTTTTACAGTTTAAAACCAACATAGACATAATCTGCATTGCTAGGATGGCTGCCCTGTGCATACACGCGCTGGTCAGACTGGGAGGAGGCAGAGCCCAGAATGTTGCTCCTCTAAGAGGGATTATGAAGTAGAATGAACTCATCTACAGATAAATATCTCCAACTGCTATTCACTAAATCACCACCTAAGGAAAACCATAGAGGTATATTTCAGCAGTGCAAAAATATTGGAGTGCAAAATTGATTTGGATTCGTTTTCACAGAATAGCTGCAATATGCACAACTCTTGCAAAAAGCCAAATTATCAAAATGCCAAAATGTCAACTGTAGCATGTAGCAGGTAGCATGTAAACATGGCGTCGATCTCGCGATATTTTCACACGTCCATCCATTAAGAGATATATGAAATCTTGTGAGATCGACGCTATGCTTACATGCTATCTGCTACATGCTACAGTTGACATTTCGGCTAAAAACATGGTGTAAATGGTGTCTTTTGTGGTTGAATTTTAATGTCGCGGCTCACGGACACTTGGATTACACCACACAAGCAGGATGGAGACATTTTGTGTTTGTTTTGTGTTCTTTTTTTAACATTTTATCCATGGTCTCCATTCACTGCCATTATACCGGATTTGGCTGCAACCCTGTTTTCTGCTGAAACTCCAGGATTGTTTTGTGAACTGAAGATCTTCACCCATCCTCACATCGGCATAGGGCTGAGTACATATTGAGTGGGTTATCATGTAAAGGTGGAATATCCTTTTAAGTCTATGAGCCATATTTGCATGTGTGGGGTAAAAATCAGGATCAGGATTTCACATGGGTAATTGATATAAACATTATTTTGGGGTTGAAATGCTCCTTTAGGTTACTTAGCATAAAACAATGACACCAAGTCACCTGAGAATTGGGTCAAATTTTCTGAGTCGACAATCAGTTTTTGTGATCTGCCACTAGAAAGCATTTATCCAAACGGCATACTTTTACTGAATATCAGCCAATAACCACTGGCAGCCAATCAATCTGGACATCACTACATAGAGCTCTATCACCGCTATCATTTCACTCTTACCTTGTGATCAGTATCTTCTAGGGATGTGAGTGATTAGTCGACTACACAATAAAACATTGCCACCCTTGCTAGTTGGCACCAGAAACACTAGTCAGTTAAACTACTTATCAATATTTTATTCATGCATAATGCCAGTTATCAGTTGCCTCTAGGCAAAAAAATTGTTCAGGTCTGTGCCAAACAAATATGTTTTCTTGCATCTTAAGAACAAGATTTTTAGGCCAGGGTGTGTTTTCTCCACACATTTTTCTTTTTTAAAAATTGCATTTATGTTCTGGTTCTGCGATTTAGATAATGCACTTGGCCATACTGCAATTTTGATAATATTGCCATATATTGTGCAGCCCTAGTCTGAACACGCAACTAGAAATCCTTCGACCTCAGTTCTCTATCTCTGTGCAGTTCAAAGCTGTGAAACAAACAGTGAGCCCGAGAGCAGGGAGTGAACATGGTTGTACATATCGGCAGGTCTATTTTGCTTTCAGTGCAATCAACACCTTCTTGTTGTCCCAGGTTGTTAGCATGTCTCGTCGTCAGCTGCACTGGCCCACACCGGCCTGCTCGGCTCCCTCCCCTGTCAGCAGGGCAGCTTTTGTCAAAATTTGTTATCAGCGGCACTGATCCCACTCTATTTAAGAAGGGGTGCGTCAACAGGTTTAAAGCACTCCTGCTGCATGTGTCACCTCTTTTTGATTCAATATTTGTGCTTCGAAATGTAGTCAGTTGTTTAATCCCCCCGCCCCCTTTGTACATGCCCACCAGCGTGCCTGTCCTCCTCTAGCCACCAGTCACCCTCCCACCATCCCCTGACAAGAAATTTTTGACCCATGTCACCTTTACAGCACACACTCTTTCATACCCCCAGCTGCAGCCCAGAAATAGGACAGCTTTTTTTAATTCTGGGTGTCCACTCAGAGGCGACTGCCCTGTGCCAGTGTCCTGTTCCAAGCTTTAACAGGAGGGGGATGACAGCAGTATGGATGTTGTGCAGAGTTTTTCAAGTAATTTCACTGATATGAAATGAGTTTCCATTTTCAGTGAATAAGCCTGTGTACTGTCAATCTTCTTCTCATGAAAAAAATATGATCAAAAAGATCTGACAGCCTTTTCATATTGTATATACTCTCTTGAATGGTAAAACAATATCTCCACTGCCAAACACAGCCTTTCATCAGAAGTATACCAACTAAATTAATTTGCAATTCCACTAATATTTAGAGAAGATGCATCAACACAGTATACAACAAAAGTCTCTTGCTGATGTTACAACAGTTGTGAACAACACCAGTGTAACTATAGTAACTACAAACATCAAAGATGATGACACTTGTAGCCTCAAAAAGCTTGGAAGACATAAAAATCAACTGTGTAACAGAAATTTCACTAACAAAAACACAACTGCAATGGCTGTACTCCAGTGTGGGATTACTAGCAGGGTTGGGCCATCTATGGTTGACAGTAATCACCAACTGAACCCTCTACTGTTGTAACATCATGATTTAAAAGCCTTCTGTATTTGAGGTAATGTGTCCCCTCAGAGCTGCTGTAGGACAGGAGGTGTTGACGAAGTTCTGTTTTTAAAATATGGAAAAGAAAATAAGCTACTTGCTGCTGACCATTGCACAACCGTTACACCTACTGTCCTGTTTATTAGTTTATTAAACCTGCCCAGTTCTGCAAATTCAAGACGCTCGGTTACATTGGTGACAGCGGTGTTTTCCTTTCTTTCTTTTTTGTAAACCGCTGTTAAATAAAGTATTTCTGATTCTGATTCTGATTCTGATTAGTGGGTTTCTTTCAATCAGCCGTTGTTATTTGCACTTATGTTTTCTTAGGTTAGCTGCTTCAGTATAGCTTGTGAATTTTGTTTCAGGTTTCAGAGGCTGAACACAACTAAATTTGCAGTGCTGAGAAGACGACTCTTTTAAACCTGAGAGAGAGAGTTGGTCTGCCAGCTCCTTTTGACAACCATCACGGTTTTACGGTGGACATTGTCATATGCTAGTTTGGTAGACATCACCCAATCCTATTTACAAAGTCTAATCAAACTGGTAACATGATCCTTGCAGAAGAGCCAGAAACTGAAAAGGCAGACAATGAAAAAAACAAAAGTTAAAGTTTAAGTGGCTAGAATACAACGCATCTAAGGATGTAATGCACCGCAGCATGTGCCACCAATTTCCTCAACTAGCTGAGAAGTCAAGCTCATATTTCATCTGAAACAATGCCTTTAGGAAAGTCACAGTTCATTAGGGCTACACGATTTGGTAAAAAAGTCATACTGCGATTATTTTGACTGAAATTGCGATATGCAATATGAGTCGTGGAAATGATCAGTTTTGCATTACAATTTTGATTATGAAAAAAGATTTAAATCATGATGATGTGATATTTATTGACATCTGTACCTGGAGAACAAGATTTGTCAGGCAGGGCATCTCTGCAGCACTACAGTAACTCAGTAATGTTTGTTTTCTCACACATTTCTCAAATTGCTATTTGGTTCTGGTTCTGTGTCTACTCAAAGGATATCGCACTTGGCCATATTGCAATTTTATTGCGATTGCAATGAATTGTGCAGCCCTACAATTCATGGGAGAAAATGCACTGTGGCCACCAATTTTAGGAGCTTGGCGGCCCACGATTAAACATATTATCATCCCTGAAACATAGTGCTCATCTTTGGAGACCACCAGGCTAGTTAGTTTTGTCTTGCACTGAAAATAAAAGGGCCTTAAAGCTTAATGCTGTGTGTTTTCCTGGTTAAACTGCGTGATTAGAAATTAGTGTAAAATTACTTATAATGTAGCCATTTTTGTTTATTTATACTCTAAAGGTGGGAAGTTCAATTCCTAAAGATAGAGAGCCTTCTACATCAGGAGTGACCATTTCAGTTATGCTCTTAGTAATGTTAATATGTTTTATCAAACCAGAAATAAACCTGCTTCAGTGACAAAATATCCCCATCCGAAACAGCACAGAAGATCTACTTTGACAGCCATTTTTATTAGGTATAAATGGTATACACAATATTTTGTGTTATTTTGTTAAATCTGCTGAGGTAAATTCACATTCAACTTAACGTTCTCTGTCAGTGAAGTCCTGCTTGAAATAAAAGAAGACCACTTTGCGATGAGAGACTAACAAGAAAATAAATTCTCTGTCCAGTATAAGAGAGCATGTATGTATCTGTGAGAATCCCAGCTTGAGACCAATGGGCGATGCAATGCTTAGCTAATTGGATATGTGTATTACAATGTCCGTGGTCACAGCACCCTTATGGGGCATGAAATAACAAGCAGCTGTGTGTGTTAAGATACTTCACGTGTGTGTGTGCTCAGTTTGTCTGCCTGTGTATGTGGGAGGGATGGCTGCTGAGAGGTTTATTAACCCAGTCCATCAAGGCAGTGTGGGATTCACACTGAGACACCAAAGGCTTAAGGGTGTGAGCACCACACAAGCAAGACAGCAAGACAGTGCCTCTCCGAAATACTAATATGGGCCCTTATTTTCTACCACAACAACCCCCCACCCCCTCCGCAGCCAACACCTCTACACCAGCGCTGCTTCCACAGCTAGTGGACTGTGTGCTTTGATTTGACCAGCTTTGCGGTCCTGCTGAGGAGATTATCAACAACAGCCTCAATTCTTTACCACTGACTTTCCATTGTGATTCACCCAGAGCAACACTGTCTGTTTATGATAACAATCAACAGGACTGTGTGAAGCCTAGTTTACAGGACTTTACCCTGTATAACTGTCAATATGGAATTACAGGGCTCTGTCAAAGGGACAGCAGATTTAAAGACCCTATTTTAGTCTCACAAACACATTTTACAACCACCAGCATGGCAACATAGCAGACGTCAGAATGGTGGCAATGCCATTAACTAGCTTTGACTTGTGCATTGTCCACATAATAGTCTGCACAGTCTACAGTTCTGTGACTTTAGCCTACTTATCTAGCCTTATTTATGTTGGGTTGTTTTGCAGTAATAAACTGTTGTGCTAACACCTCTACAGTGTGTCACAAGTCATAGGACAAAGCAGTGCACTGTTGTTAAAGACAGAAGACAGATACAAAAGTTAAAAATACCCAGAAGAACACATGAAGTACCAGCAGTGCAAGTACAACAGTGATTATTAAGGGTGTTCCTGGCAACTAATTTCCCTGTCGATTAAACACAAATTTTGATTTAGGCTAGTCGACTAGTCTAAGAGCAAGAAAACACTCAATAAGCAGTTAAAATTGAGCACAGTTTATTAATTGATAATTTTAAACAATGTCCAAAAAATACTGTGTATGAAGAGTCATTTAAAGCCGTTAATCACAGTCTACAATCGCCAAATTGTATTTCAAATGTGTGCAATACAAACATTGCACATTAACCCACAAAGCACGACAACAACTCACTAAATGCTTCACCTCTTCAGGCCGGAAAGGATCACAACATTGTTTCCCTGGAGCTGACATTAGCTTCCAGCCTGCCACACAGTGTGGATAACGTTAGCAGTGCTAGCAGCAGCAGGTTAATGTCCGTGTCTGTGCTGAATGTGGTCACATGTTGCTCCAGTCAGGTGGTTATATGTCAGTATATTCTGACACAGTCTACATTCAACCTTATTTTCATTTTCTATTTCAAAACACTGCCAAACTGTGATGACAACCTGAATATTGCTCTCACATGTCAAATGACACTGAATGACAACACAAAAATAACTACAAATGAAGGTTCAAATCTCAAACAATCATAACATGAGCATGATGTAAAATAATGTAAAAATCATTATTTTCAGATGCAACAGATGTATAAGCCATCAGTTAGCCGATGTTTGTTGATTAGCTGTGTGCATCATGTGAATCTCAAATTCGTTTCACATGACAGATTGTTCACGGTAACACACCAAAAATATACAAAGTCATACACTGCAGATCATGTCAACAGAATTCAGGTGCCCACTAACTTTGCCTAGCATGGGGGCTAAACTTGGAGACACACTCATTTACACATTGAAAACCTACACTTGACACCTTCAGATATTGTCAATACCAGCTTGTATAGTCAATCTTGAAAATGCTGTTCGGCTGATCAACATGTCACCACGTGCAGAGCGCGAGTCTGTTTTTAGAGCAGACCTCCAGTGAAGACTGGGCACTAGATTCAGAGGTGTTGAAACATCCCAAACCCTACCCTAATACCCGCTGTTTTATTCATGCCCCGGCTCAGTGTGGAGTAATTAAAGCAACACTGAACTCAAAGCCCATTAGCTCAGGAGTAAACTAAAGTGAGGTGAGGTGTGGGTTAGGGTATCTGTCTCGTGCTGAACCCCAATTACCACCTCGTAAGAATATGCTTAACAGAACATTAAAACACAATCCAGGTTGCACAGAGGAAAACATTAAATCCTCACCATCCAGTCACAGCTGACAACACAGAGAAGGTCTAGACCTTCACTGATCCAGTCTAGACTGTCTGAGTCAAGCATGGAAAAGAAAAGGCTAGCACCATGATGCTACATGGGCATACTGACCTAAAACTGCACTCTCAATGTAACATTAAAGAAAAACTTAAGTTTATCACAAGGTGGATTCTTTTTCTGTAGCTCTGTCTATTGATTATATCCAATAATATTATTCCCAACATAGTAACAGATCTTGAACCACGGCAAAACTGGGTCCAAAGAGGCAACAAATGAGAGGTCAGACACCTTTTCCACATTAACTACCATGTTTTTTGAAGGTAAAACTGAAATAAGCACATCACTGTCACTAATAATCTGTCACTGTACAGGAAAACTAAGTACAGCCACTAAAGGTACAGTAAGTCAAAGTTGAAGCAGAAAGAGCACGTAAACTAACATGGATGTTTACAGGCACTTTGGATAGCCTAATAGTTTTACTGTCTGCCTTTGTTTTCTCGGTTAAAACTACAACAAAATATTTCAGGGCTCAAACATAACGATTGCCTGCTTGCCCTGGAAAAATAAAATACCACATCGGGCTAGTAAATTCCTGAGAGTTGCACGTGCCCAGTACTGATTTGGCAGTTGCAAGAAAATGGTGAAGCATTTCAGTTATCCTGGAAACAGGAGTTTAGTTGGGTGGCGTTAAATGATGTGGCCGAAACTCCAACTACATACTGCAGAATTTGCCACAAGCTTGAGAGCATTGCAGATCGTTTTTTAAAAGGCAAATCAAGTTTCCATAAAACATCGCTGAAGTGCCATAACAAGAGTCGACAGCGTCCCGTTTGCATGGCAGGTAAGAGGGCTGCCACCAGTCCCTCCTCCAGAACCCTGCTAGTGCCAGGACAGGACATGAACACTGAGGTATGTTAGGTAATCATAAAACTGATTACAGCAGAGCATCAAGTTCCAAGAAACGTGCAGCTGTTCACCATGTACTCCAGTGAGATTGACCACTGATAAATAAAACAACTTGTAAGAGGGCAAGTAAAAACTGACTTTGAGCAAGTAGATTTCTGACCCACTTGCAAAAAAATGTTTAATGTAGTGTAATGTAGCCTCTACATGAGTTTTGCATAGTGACTTTTTTGCAGTAATAAACTATCGATGATGTTGAAGTGACAGGTTTCATCAGTGACTTAGTTTACATGGTAACAAACACTGATGGTTATTTTGAAAATGTGTGGACTGTTTATTAATGAATAAATAATACAATGCTAAACCAGATTCAAACAAGTTGAAAACTGTGTGGAAACTCCTCCATGCATGCTGGAGGCTTTAGTATGAAAGCAAAGCACATTTGTTGTGGCCCAGCCTGCCCTCCTCCTCCTCCTCTTCCTCTCTTTTGGGGCTCATGGGGGCTAGTTTGTTTTGCTCACATCTTGCCCACTGTTCCTGTCAGCACATCCAGATCCTCGGCGGCACCCTCAACCCTCTCTTCCATCTAACCCTCAGCTCCGTCCATGCCTGAGCCTGACACCCCCCCCCCCCCTTCCCACCCAGCAGACACCCCGGCCGGCATGATTAATAGCCCTCTGCTGGGACTCTCCATCCACTCAGCACATTGTTGAGAGCCTCTGAAACAGGACAACAGTTGCATCCCCTCTTCACACTGGGCCTAAGCCCTGCCTGTCAGTCCCCGGTTAGGGCACTGTTAACTGGCCAGATTTACAGCTACTAACCAGCACTAGGTGGCAGCCTGTCTGGGGAGGGGTAGCCGCTCCGATTAATCATAGCTCTTTTGATGGGGACTTTTACAACCGGTAGGCCAAAGGCTTGCCACCGTATAACACCTGTATAATCCACGGCGCCTCCCATCAACCGTCAATCACAGCTGCACACAGATGCAGCTAGTATTTATATTCTCTGTGATAAAATGGTATTTAGTTTGATTCATTTGACAGTAATGGAAACCTGAGTCTTACTCTCATTGTTTAATCTGTCAAATTAACCAAAAATGGAGCTACAGATCAATAATCCATCTCAGCTTAGAAAAAAGATTTTTTTTTGTATTAAATAGCATTTAAATGTTTCAGCATCAACACTATAATCATTGGCACCACATCATCTTTAATGACATGCCTGCCCTTTTACAACTGGACAGGAATCAGTTTGTTGCTGTTCTTACTATTTTTTGTTTTGTTTTTTTTTTGCAATGTTCTAACCAGGCTTTTTACACTAAACTAACCTAGAAATCAAAATGTCAATGAAATGACAATACTTCAGACAATGTGATGAAGCACGTCATACTGTTCATTCATCTGAACTGACTACAGTTGCAGATTTTGTCCAGTTGCATGGGGAATATTCTAAATGCACAGGAACTTGAAACACCCTACAAAAAACAAATTCTTCATTAAAAAAAAACAAAGGAAGCTGACATATCATGATGCAATTTAGGTCCAAATTGAAATCCAAAAAGTTTGCTGATATCAATATGCATTAAAATCATGATTGTGTTAAACATGACACATCATGACACCAAAATTTCAAACTCTGATACATTACTAGTATTGAAAAAAGATACATGGTACCTCTTTTGTTACCATGGTGAAAAGTAAAAAGAGTCCTTGGCACACAAATAGATTATTTTTTCCTTTTGTTGTTTTTTTATACCTGCTGGTATCACAAAAGTCACTGAACACTGTCTGACTTTGCTGCAAGCCAAATTTCAGGCAGGACAGTAAAGACTGAAGTGAACTGAGGTCTTGAATGAGCACTTAGATCATTTTTATAGCTCAGGTACCTTTAATACTGTAATTAACTGCATCGTTTTAAAACACATAGTACTGAAAAAGTACTTAAGTATGGATACTTTTGACAACCTTATTTTGTTACAATCAGCCTAATCAATCAATGGATTAGTCTTTTAACAAAAAAAATCAACATTTCCAGTAATTGATTAACTATTCAAGTATAGGCCAAGTCTTAGAGCTAAAGTACCAAAAATTCACTGGTTCCAGCTTCTAAAATGTGAATAATTTGCTGCTTTCCTTTGCTTTCTATATTTAGTAACGGAATATCTTTGGGTTTTACTCATTTCTGGGCTCAAACAAGCCATTTGAGAACATCTGACATTATATAAACCAAAAGAATGATCAAGAAAATTAAATCATGCACATTACTAAATAATGCAAATAATCATCAGTTGCAGCCCTACTATATTTTCATAAGGGCATACACAAACATTAAGGGATTCATTTCTCTAGGTACCATGTCCACCCAAAGTCAAGTCAGAGTAAACCTGACGAGGCATTAATTTAAGCGACAACTCCACCCACTCAGTTTACTGTCTTTTGACCATATAAAAATAACACTGACAGCAGGACTAAGAATCTAACCCGTGATCTCCTGCTTAAAGCTATGGGACACCGGGGCCACGTGGCAGACATGTAAAGAATTGGCATGAGGCAGATTCTCCTTGCTCAGAATGCCTTCATGAGTAAACATATTTGCATAAGTGGCTGAGCGACATGAATTATGGGTCCTCCTCCTCGGCATTTGCCAGCTGCCTTCTGCCGGTTCAATTGGGAGTGATATATGTGTGAAGATCAGGTGGCAGGGAAGAGGAAGGGAGGGGTGAGAGGGGTGGAAGGAGGGGGGTAAAAGGCCACCGCCAGTTCCCAAGTGCTCGGGCGGCGACCCCAGGAGGCCCCTCCAGTGCCAGCCTGACCACAGCTGGGGCTGAGGCGACACACACTCACACTTGACCTTGAAATAAGACTGAGAGGGACGCGGCATGTGTGCATTCTCTCTTGATGACTGACATGACGGTAAAATGTGATGAATTAGTGAGGTCGTCAGTAACACATGGATTAGGATGTGTGAAAACAAAAGGAAAACATCTCAAAACACATGTATCATTATACTGGTCCACTGAGTGCCTTATTTTTTAAAGCTGCAACCACTGATCAATTATTAATCGACTATTAAATTAATCAGCAACTATTTGATAATCGTTTTGAGTTATTTTTCAAATAACAAACGCCCAAATTTTCTGCCTTCAGCTTCTCAAATGTGAAAATTAGGGCTGCAACTAACAATTATTTTCAGAGTTGATTAATGTTAAAACAAGATGTGTTTCCCAAAGCCCAGATGACATCCTCAAATGTCTTGTTTTGTCCACAATCCAAAGATATTAGTAAAGAAAGAAAAGACAGCAGTAAAGAAACCAAGAAATTTAAGACACATTTAAGAAGCTGAAATCAGAGAATTTGGACTTTTGTCCTTAAGAAATTACTCAAACTGATTAATCAATTATCAAAATAGTTGGTGATTAATTTAGCATTTGGTTAATCACTGAAGCTGTAGTGAAAACTTTCTGTTTCTTTATGCCTCTCTGGCAGTAAACCGAATATTTTTGGGTTGTGGACAAAATAGGACATTTTTCACCATTTTCTGACATTTTATAGACCAAATAACAACTGATTAATAAAGAAAATGATGGACAATATATTTTTCAACTGTCAGATAGGTCTCCTACTGCAGGATTAATTAATCGATTAATCAAGAAAATAAAAATACATTAATTGAGAATGAAAATAATTGTTAGTTGCAACCCTACTTTATTTTATTGCAAGAGATAAAATAAATGAATGAGTGCATACCATGAGCATTACATGTTCAAACTATGTCATAAAAAATACAGCCTATTATTTTTGCCATAATTCTACTATTCCATGCCAAATTAGCTCTACAGTGTGTTCTGCTTTTGGGAAAGCAGGATAATTATTGTAAAGGTCAGCTGGAGAGTAATCAAATCATCCTCCACAATGTTCATTCTGCAAATCCACTGCCATGCCCCCTGATATCTACCTCTGGTGCTGTGCTGGTGATTCAAGTCAATTAGAGGTGTGCTTGTGAATTTCGTTAGTGTTTGGATGAAAAGGAGAAAGCTGTCAGTCAAAAGGCCACTCTGGCTTTGTATCTGGGGGGCTGCGAGGGGCTCTAAACCTGTATTTGTATGAATAAAAATGAAGGGATTTAGGAGCAGACTGTTTCTTCTGCAGACTTGTCAAAAATCTGACCTTCGCTGCAGCAGAGGGGGTTGATGGGAGAGGAGGGTGGAAGGAAAGAATTGAAGATTTGAGAAGCCGAGGCTCAGTGACTTCTGCATAAAAAAGGTGCTACTGAAAAAAAAAAGAGGTGAGCAGGAGATGAAATAAAATGTATGTCAGAATGAAAGGCTGTTCTCCACGCTCTTTTGCTCTCTGAGGTATAGTCCAGCAGTGAAGTAAATCCACAGAATTATTCAACAAGAGATTGAGACAGATTTGTCTGTGTGATGACAATCCCATACAGGGGAGACCGCCTGTCAATGTCAGGTAAGAGACAAAGACTCAATCTCCTGCTCCAAACAACGCTTCAGATGTTAGAACATCAAATACAAGAAGACTTTCTCTGGTAATGGGAGGTCCTGCTTATATGTGGCAACAAATCTAATCTTTGAACCAATTTGTACTGTTTTTAATTCCAGTGTAGTGCCTGGAATAGACATAACACAGCCCACATGGCTATTCATGTAATCGCAACGGCTACTGGTCTATTTAGGCAACTACCACTGACGAGGTTACACCACAAGACCTCTTAGATGAAGATTTTTAAGCACTCACACCAAGGCCCTAAATTTGGTGGCCCAAATGTTAACTTATGTAAAAAACAATACAGAAAAGTAAATTTAACATTACTTATCACAGCCTTCCTTAACAGTGACACTTGTGTTTTCCACTCTTTCCCTTTTACTGTGATGTGATGTTTCCAATGAAAAAGACTTCTCGGCTAATTGAGAATGTGTCACATTTTAGCCACATCTACTCACTCCTAAATTTTCGTTCCATTTTTTCATAGTTTTCCTGTTGTGTTTCTGGTTCTTCTGTAAAAACTGTGGAATCAGTCTGAACTGGCTTTGTAAACCCAGACTTCAGTAGAAGTAGCAACAAGGACTTCGCAGTATGGGGATAAAACTTGGTGGCACCTCCGTGAAATATTTGGTGTTTTGTCCCCACAGGCCATGGTTATGAAAATAACAAGCTTAGTTTAGCTGTGTGTTTTCAATATAGCAGGGAGAAACTAACAATTTGTCCTTTGTTCTCAAAAAGATAAACATTAAAAAATGGCTCACTGACCAAAATTATTAGGGTAAAAAATGTGGCACTGCAGGCCTCAACAATAGGGAGAACCTGATTGATTTGGGTAAGGAAAACGCCACACTGGATAATCAATCTAGCAACTCACTTGCCTGGTCGGGCAAAGGGGGGAAAAAAAGAATGCAACACAGTGTTTTTTCCAGAGCTGATGATGAAGGTAACTAAGGAGTAAACCACCTCACTTCCTTCTTATTCACCTCTGTTGAGAGTTGCACATGTGCAGTATTAATCATACAGCAGTGAGTAAAGACAAAGTTTATGAGCTGAAGTACATTTCAATTACCCTGGAAAGAGGAGTTTCATTGTGTGGCATTAGAGGATAGGGGTGAAATTTCAAATAGTATTGCCCAGTTTGCAGCAAGGTTGAGTGCTGGGCAGATAAAATGGGTTCTTTCTTCAAAAGCACTTCAAGTTTCCGAAAAACGCGCTGGAGTGTCGAGAGCCAACAGCATCTCACTTGATAAGCATCCAAGAGGGCTGCCGACTACCCCTCCTCTGGAGCCTTGCTGGTGTTTGTATAAAACACACTACAGCAAGTCAGGTAGTTGCAAAACTGATTCCCACATCATGTCATTAAAGTATATCAAAAAACACGAGCTCCACTAATTACTTTGTTTTTAATTGATAACCACTAATAAATAAAATTATCTGTATTGGGGCAGATGAAAATTGATTTTGGTAGTAGACTTCTGCCTGATCAGGCAAGTGGAAAAAAAAAAAATCAACATTGCCAAATGGTCAATAAGAAAAAAGTAAACAAATATACTCCGTCACTGTAATAGCCTGCATGTTCCTGATGCTCACAGGGAAAAGCATATTTTTTCATTCATAAAAATAATGTATGTACCACTCTGTTCTATAGGTTTAAAACCAAAAGAACCTTTGTAGAACAGAAAACACCACAATTGTTTTGCACACCAGTGCACATTTAAAGACAGATGCTGTGGAAAGCACTCAATTATATGGGTCTAATGAGGTTAGGGATGGGGCATTAGATATCAGGATAAATCCAAACCATCCCATTTAAATCAGAGGAAAGGCTCCTGCTTCCTGGGACTGATTTGCCTGGCTGACGGAGCAAGGTGGAGCTGAGGCATCACAACATATGGTCCATCGTTGGCCCAGCTTCCTCATCTGTGCTCTCATTGTTCGGGAGTCGAGCGAGGACCACATTTTCCAGGAGTTGAAGGAAAGAAAAGAGAGACAACACTTCCTTTCCCAGAACAATTTATCTCTCTGCTTGACAAGACTCCCTGCTATATTTACCCAACTAAAATTGCAGATGATATACTTCCAGCTGCACTACTCTCCAGCTCTATGGCACATGCTCCTGTCAATCACCCCAGTTACAACAGAACCTTCAGCCAGACAGAGAACGCAACAGAGAACGACGGAAAGAAAGAAAAGAAGAGAGTCAGAGAGGGGCTGAAAAACCTAATTCATATTTCCTTTGCTGGTTGGCTTTTGTTGTTAGAGGGAGCTCAGATCCACAGCAGAGTGAATGGAATCACTGGGCTTTCATTAAGCAGACAGCTGGGCCACTGCAAAACCTCAAAGCAGCAGCAAAACAGCCCACCCGCAAGACTTCCTACCAGAATACTGCTGTGTTTCTGTATGAGAGACACAGACACAGACATGTATTAGGTTGTTATGCTGCTGCCAAAACAAAACAAATTGATCAGTCTGTCAAGCACAGAATTCAGCTCTACTGTGGTTATTTGATCTCCATTTTGTCTCTCATCAGGGCATGGATGTAACATCTGAGAGACTGGCTGCACAGGGGATTTGGGCTTAAGGATGCAACAAGGCTTTCAAACATCCTTGACATGGACTCATTACTTCATGCAAATGTCCTCACAAAATATTTCAATTTTATATTCGACTTCCACTCTGGTCAAATACAGTAAGTATAATGGAATCAGTTTAAGTGAGGAGAACAGAGGAACATAGGCTTTCGGTGATTTGAGGGCTGCAGGGAAAGGGTTATATGGAGAGGAAAAAGGAAGACGAGGGTTAACCAGTGCGGTGGATTCCTCCTCAGCCAGCAGCGCCTGTCCATCTCACAGTGGCAGAGGCATTCCCTGGAGGAAGGCAGCAGCGGTGGGGGCTCAGACTGTGCAGCTCCATGTGTTGCATCTTTCCCATTGCTTATGAATTCTACAACTGGAGCTGTAGCTGTGGGAGCTGCCAGGGCTCTCATTGCAAAGGCATGACAACATGCAGGATTGTCCTCAGAGCCAGTTTGGATGTCTCTTGGAGAGGGGGCGCGGGGGGGATGGGGGGGTGTTTAGAGAGGCACCACTGCATTTACACACACTTTGACTCACTTATGATCAGTCACAATACTTAGTGATAGTGTGATTAGAATAAAACTGAAAGACTTTTCGTCCAATCAACAGACCAAAATCCAAGGAGTATCAAATTACTACGAAAGAAGACCAAAAACAGCAGATCCTCACAATTGAGAAACTGCAAGTAGGATATGCCTGGCATATTTGAAAAAAAGAATGACTTTAGCTGATTATCAAAATGGTTACACATAGGACTGGGCAATATAGCTTAAAAATAGTTTCTTGATATTTGGCTATTCTGCAATATACAATCAATCAATTCAATCACTGCCATTTCAATCAATTTGGATATACACATTTTCTTTGAAGTAACATACTGTAAATTTTCAAATAATGCACACATATCTTATATCTTATAGAATATGATGCATTACTATAGATTAAACTATCCAACAGTATAGTAAGTAGCTAAAATGAGCACTTGCTTTAACGAATGCAAGGCCTCCTGTTCCTCTGCCACGCATTTGATTCGTCCATACTGTTCCATAGAAGGGAGTCACATGGTTGGAAGCTTTAATGTGGAGGTTTTCTGTAGACTGAAGCTCATTATCTATTCCCTTCTACGGGTTGTCTTTGAAAGCATCTCTGTTTTGTTTTCCCTTTTATCACATAAAACAAAGTTCTGTGAAACGAGCAGTCTGCCATGTTGAATGTTTTAAACACGATGTTGTCAGCACCATGCAGTTTGATTGGTCAGATGTGTAAATGTCAGAAGTGAAAAAAAAAAAAAAAAAGACCATGGTCAGAAAAAATAAAAGCTGCAATATCTCTCATTCCGATGTTGATGTGAAAGCTTACACTGGCTGGAAACAGATCCAAAAAATGTTATTGATGTGCAAACTAATCTGATGAAAACAATGTGTCTAGTGTGAAAAGGCCTTTATGAGTAGAAAAATACACATTTAACTGTATCTGAGGGGAATGTTACTGCACTTTGCTCATCGATGCAGGGCTTGACATCTTCTCCCTTTTTTTGTTCAGAGACACCTGCACTTCATCACCACCTAACATTTAACTTCACTGCCTTCTGATAATGAGGATATTTTAATAACATTAACAAACAGTAATACTGGGACACTTTGGGACGTCTTAAAATAATCCAACGGAAAAATCTCTTTCACTGTAAGACACTGCAGAATCATTTTGAAAAATCCAAAAGGCCAAGGCGTTTCTCAGTAGAAAATAACTGAGCACACCTGTTTAAATATCCACTAAGTATACAGACAAAAAAGGGAAAAATACACTTTGTGAAAGCAATCTGGGTATGCTCAAACTTACACTTTATTCAAGTAATGCATTAAAAGAAGGGACAAAAGTGACAAATTGTTAGCTATTTTCAACTGTGCAATCTTTAATGAACAGTGAGAGAATCAGACTAAAAGTATTTAGCATTTTTGCTGATTTGGAGTGCTTTAACACCTAGCCTACTTTGTACAGTTCAAAGAAACTCTGGTGTATCAGCCTGTTTGGTTTGGTTTGTCTAAAGCCAGGGCCACACTACGCCATTTTAGCCCTGATCTCCCACCCGCTGACAAATTTGGAAGATCACCGACAACCCCCATGATCAGAGGCAAATCAATGCATGCCCCTGAGTGTGAACTGTTCAGAGACGTGATCCAGAGCTTGGCGAGAACTCTCTGGTGACTCGCCAAGGCCCGGATAGATATCAAGCAGGTTAAATATCTGGTTGTGTTGGGGACAACTCGAAGAGCCATGAAGCAGCTCTGCCAATGAGACACAGCACACATGGGC
Source organism: Lutjanus argentimaculatus (assembly GCA_034769285.1). NCBI lineage: Eukaryota > Metazoa > Chordata > Actinopteri > Lutjaniformes > Lutjanidae > Lutjanus > Lutjanus argentimaculatus. Next base: position 3,099,275 of record JAWZSL010000036.1, on the reverse strand, counting down.
TGAAAGAGGAGTGGATTGGGAGACAGAGGAGGGCGAGACAAAAGCACAGCAGACTATAAAGCCTAAATACAGAACTACTATAACTTTCATACATATTTATATCTAAAAATGAGCATAAAGTAATTTGAAAGCCACAGTGGCTATAAAGTTAGAAAGTAGTTAAAGCGAGCACCACCTCCAGCAGCGTTGATGCAGCTCTGAGGAGACATACAGGTTTAACTGAGCAAGACAACACATGCTGCATATTGATGCTTCAGTATTAATAATGCAATGTCATTTCTAGTGTGTGTTTTTGTGATAACACGTAGTTTAAGTGTTTCCTCTAGATGCAGAAGCAACTGTGCGCTGCTGATACAATAACACTTTTTTTGAAGAGGAGAGGAGACGAGTGCAGAGGAGAGAAGAGGATGTACTAATGTTATATTATTTTGCACTAAGGACGCATATTCACGCATCTACATTATTTAACACAGTTATGAGTAAGGCATATAAATTGGAGAGGAAAGTGGCTCTGTCATCACTGTAAAAACTTTATTGGTCAGTATGAACACTTCATATCCAGGTCACATAAATGTGGCAACACAACAGTAACATGCTGCACACTGATGTTTCAGTATTAATAATCTCACTTTTAGTGTGTTTTCATGACAACACATAGTCATAGAGCAGACGGGGGATTCCTCGGGTGAGTGAGGGTGAGGGAGAGTGGCGCAGTGTGAACGACACAGTGATCTGATAACTTTGCAAGTCTTGTAGTGTGGCCCTGGCATAAGCTGATGTGAAAGCTGTCCGTCAAATAGCTTGGGTTGCACAATTCAGACTGGTACTAATCGTATCACCTTACACCCACCCTACATCACCTTAGCCCCACATACCTTTTATGTTGTTGAGTACTTCCTTGAGGTGGCCAAAGCTGTTCAGTAATGGGTCCTGTTCTTCATCCTGGGCAGAGAAGAAAAACTTGATGAGAACATGATGGGAGTGTGGAGGGATATCTAAGACACCATTTGTCATTCAGACTAGCTGAATCTAATTTGATACTTGTAGATTGAATGAGTGCTATAAAATCATCCATCTCTAGTAATGAGCATGGCACTTTATGCAGTATATTCTGCATAAAAACAGAATTAGTTGATTGAATAGTTGAATAGTTGTGATTTTTTTTTTTTTTTTTGCCTCCAAAGAGTTGCCTGAATTATGTCTGGCCACTCAACACTTGTGACATCTTTCTCTCAAGGCATATAACCCATTTTTAATCAGAGAACAGAATTACAAAACATACATGTCACTGTTGCACACATGTAAGACTGAATAATGTCACAAGTGATGTCAAGAAATATTACATATTGTGAGTGGATCATTTAACATATCTTACTATTTCTACTTCTTCAAACAAAGCTGACTGAAGATGCAAGAAAATATATCTTCAGTTTTTGATACACTTGATCATGGCATCTTGATAAACAGACTTCAGCAGATAACTTTGCAGGCAGCAAATTTATTGTTTCAATTGGTAACAGTACAAAACATGGCTGCAAAGCACTCATTTTCAAGATGACAAATTTCAAAAATCAAACAATTTGCAGCAAGTACTACAAGACAACAAAAGCTGTCATGCCCTCCTGACCCGATACAGGTCATGTGGACAGCTTTGTTACTTTTCTGATATATTAATCTTTGCTTATGAGTAACTCGTAGTGCAATGAGCCACGTCAATATCCTGAATAATGACATATCAGCAGTACAAATCATCAGTCCATGTTGCAAACATGGCATGAAAGGAAGCTGTTGCAAGCTTTGAAAAGCCCTTTGACAAGCTTCATGAATTTGCAACAGGTGGACTTCAATCCAGTTCTAGAGATGTGTAAGTGACGAACAAAGGACAATGAATAAATGAAAATGGATATTTAAATGAAGTGTTTTTGTGTTCTCAGTAGACTTCATTTCTAGCAATACCTTTTCTATGCTAATGTAGCCTGACCAGCTACCCTGTAGTTTGGTGACTAGAAAGATTTAACTAGAAGAATACACTCAAAAGAATGCAGGTGTCCAGCAGGCAGCCTTTGGATGCAACCTTTTTTTATTTACCAACATGTTGATAGATTTTGTCATAACTGACATATGAAACATGTTTTTGAGGTCACAGTGACCTTGACCTTTGACCACCAAAATCTAATCAGTTCATCCTTGAGTCCAAGTGGTCATTTATGCAAAGTTTGAAGAAATTCCCTGAAGGTGTTCTTGAGATTTATCATCACAAGTATAGGTTGACCCAAAAACATAATGCCAGTGGTCACGATAAACCTTAAAAAACCTTTCCAAGGTTTATCAAAAATTGTCAATCACAGAGGTTCTTCAGGATACAGGCAAGGATGTGCACAATAAAATCAGTCTAATGGATCCAGTAGTATGGGAGATTAGCTGCAGGCAGTCTCTACATTTGTTTGTCACACACATAAGTGATTGCATGATCCCCTAAAGTCAATTAAAATTAGAAAATGTCATTGTTAATTTACCAGTGGAGTGTGCGTATTCCATCTGGAGTTCCTCTTGATAGCTCCAACAACAGTACCAATTTCACCATGGATGATGTAGATATTCTTGTCCACCATGCTGCTTGTCTGAGAGAAAAACAGAAGAGGCATGGTCGGTTTTTGCAGAAAACTGAAACCAGGGCTCAGAGATCATTCTATATCATCATTAATACTCCTTCCATATAACTCAGTCACAGCAAGAGATCTGAAATAGCTAAGAAACTATGTCTATAATGATAGATTAAGCACCCCCCATACCCACCACCCTCCGCTTTTCACAATAAGTGGACAGAGGAAATAAAAATAGATGAATCAATGAATAAAAACAATGTAATTTTCTTGCTGTATACTCCTCGTGAAGCCTTCCTAAATACTATGGCTGGTTTAAGCTATCCTTAAAGCCATACTAAAAGCAATAAATAACTTAAAAAAAAAGAAAACACCACTACAAACTACTTGACTCAAAGGGAGAGCTAAATATTGTTAATATACTGGTAGGGCTGCACAATTAATTGCAATCACAATAAAATCACAATATGGCCAAGTGCAGTATCGAAATCATAGAACCAGAACCAAATCACAGTTTTTTGAGAAAGGAAAAATGTGTGACAAAACAGCATTAAAATGAGGTTCTATAGTGCTGCAGAGTTGATCTGGCCAAAAAATCTTGTTCTCCAGACCAAAGAAAACATGTTTGTTTGGTGCAGACCCCAACAAATATCACATCATCACCATTTTTTTTTAGTGAACATGAAAATTGTGACGCAAAACTAAGCTTTAACTTATAGACTTTTTTACCAAATCGTGCAGCCCTATATATTGTTATCAATAACGCTGTGATTATTATCAGAAAACTAATCTGATTTAGAAATTGCAGATAATCTAAAAATGTGTATGATTGGGTGTGTGATCAACTATCCAATCAATCAGCCAACCAATCACTTAAATAAACAAAATATGGTATATAAAATGTAGAATTTACAAGGGAGATCAGCATACTGACAACTGTAAATAATGCACTACAGACCACTGAGCCATCAAGTAAAATGGTCTAATATTTTGTCTACACCAAATCACCAGAGTACACTGGAATTCATTTGAAGCCATGAATAAACAATCCTTTAGACTTAATATAGCCAATATGAAAATCTGAAATACTGCAAAACATATATCAAAAATGAAGCTGGCAGGCTTACAGTCAAACTATGACATCTCACCCTCAAATGAATATAAAATCTAAGAACCAAACAGCAAATTTCCATGTGTACCTTGACAATGCCTAGAACCAATATGGATAACCAAACAGAATCAAAATGACATGCTGTTCATATTTGACAAGCAGTATACCTCAAAATGGTTGGATTAACCTTTTTTCTTGTGTCATGAAAGCCATGCCAGATAATACTCTTACTTTACAGGAAGATTTATGAGTGGAGAGACTGGGTGGCTGAGGCCACCGTCTTTTAAATTCGTGGCAAGCAGCCTATTCAAAATAATATGGATGAAGGTGTGACAGGTAGAGGCTTTGATGTAGAGACAGAGGAATAGGCTTATAGCTGATAAGACCAGGGATGTTCCGATTAAGTTTTTTAAACCACCAGTTCCAATCTAAATCTATGATACTGTATTTTCCAAAATAATACAGCTATACAGTGGCCAAAGCAGGTGTAGGAAACTTAGTAGAACCAGGTCATTCTAGGTTAGAGCTGTAACAATTTATCAAATAATCTGTTATTAATCAATTATCAAATTAATCACCAACTCATAATCGATTTTAATTATCTTTTAAAGACAAAAGTTTAATTCTCTGATTCTAGCTTCTTAAATGTGAACATTTTCTGGTTTCTTCCTGATTTCTGAGTAGCTTCTACAGACTCAAAAAAACATCTTCATTTGGCAGATTCCTGCAAAAACAAATCACACCATAGTCATTTTAACATGTTTTTCAATCAAAATAAGAATAATGAAGTAAAAATTATCATTACCTCTAATATCACAATTGCAATATCAGTCAAAATTTCAGAGGATATCATCTTGTGCTTTGGCAAATATGGATCATCATTTTTCACCATTTTATGGACCAAATAACTCATCCAGATTCCAGAAAATGATGAACACATTAACTAATAATAAAAAAAACAATTAAAAAAACATAACAGGAAAGACTTGAAAAATAGATCCAAACATGTGGAGCACTCATAACAAGACTGTGACAGCATTAATTAATCAATTAATCAAGGAAATAATGTACAGACTAATCAACAATGAAAATAAGCTATATTTTAGGTTAAATGTACAACTGTATGGCTCTTCATTAAGTAAAAGCTGTCTGCATCACAGCTTACCTTCAGTCATTTTCATTGATTTTTTTAAAGACCATAACAAGTGTGAGAAGAAGCAGTGGCCTGTTGTTCAATAATGTGTGAAAGACACTGCTTATTGCTAGGGATGCACAATATTGGATTTTTGCCAATATCCTATAAAAGCCGATATTTGCAACTTCTTTTTGCAGATTTCTGATGCTGATATGCACATATTTTTCCCCGTTACTGCAGAGAACATCGAGTCTCTCCTGCACGGTAGGAAATTAGCACCAGCCACCAGCCAAATTCTAGTAAAATATGAAAGTGTCAGATAGATGTCAAACACAAAAGAATTATTTACCATTGAATGTCTGGCGAATTTGAACTTATAGTCAGTGGCTGGTAGATGTTCACATTTTAAAAATTAAATTCCCCATCCTGCTCTCCTGTAATGGATTAACATGTTATTGTGCCTACTCTCTGGCTCACTGACAGATACAGACAGAAAATACAATGCCTTTTTAAATGTCCATGTTTACTGGGCAAAATAACAAAAATACTACTGACAAGTATTTTTCACTCATTTCGTTTTAGTCTTCACAAATTTGTTGTAATGGTTGGCAAATAGAAACGTTTCTATTTGTTTACTTTAAAAACCTCCAAACTGCAGACATACTCGCCTTGCATGTGCATAATATAAGTGTCATTTTATCAGCTTGTCATACACACTTGCCACCTCTGTCACCATGGATACTGACAAACACCTTGCTTTCTCAGCTTTTAATTTATATTATGTGCTGTAGTGTTTCCCTGCCGATGCAAAATGTCCCAGAATGATCAACATTTGCTATTAAATTCTTTCTCAATGTGCATTCTTCTTCAAGTGATGGACATATGCACATTATCTATAACAGCTTCTCCTCTGGAGGGTCCAAAGCCAATCATAGCTAGCACTGGATGAGAGTCTGGGTACACCTAGAGCAGCCAGTTCATCACAGGGTGACACTTAGCTAGACAGCAACTGCACCACTGTGCCACCGCTGCACCTGCAGTTGAACCTAGGGGTTTGTGGACAGTGACAAATCGCCTACGGCTGCAGGCTTTAGCTATGAGAGGGTTTTACTGTCCAAGTCCACTCCACACCAACTAGTTATAGAAAACAGAAAATACAGAAAAAGGAAAAGAGTGAAGGGGTTGGAACTCCTGCTCAAGACTCAGCTTATATTCATATAAGCCTTGGATGTTTCAGCATGATACTGTGTGTTCAGCACAAATTCAGAAAACCACAAATTAGGGCCAGATCAATAGGACTACGCTTTCCTTGAGTTTTTAGGTGAAACCAACCAATTTTAAGTTTGTGTTAGAGGGTTTCTCAATCAATATCTTACTGACCAAATGTCTTTATTCTGAATCCTATTCTAATTAACATGATTTACTCAATTATATTCCAGACAAAATAAACTATAATTCTTGCATCTCTCCCCTCCATATCAGTACCTTATAGGTTGCAACATTTAAATGCAAGCTCAGGAAACAAAGGTGGCTCCCTGCCGTTATGAACAGTAGATATTCAAATATAAGGTTTTTCCATTGTCACTTTTGGCCATGCCAAGTAAAACCATACCGCATAGACCTGCATTTCCATTGCCAGTTATAAGGTAATGATCAAATTTGTTGTCACATATATCATTGTACATAGTACTGATAATCAATTAATCGTTTTGAGTCTTTTTTTATTAAGAAAAATTTACTGGTTTCTTTAGTCCTCTATGACACTAAGCTGAATATCTTTGGGTTGTAGACTGACAAAACATTTGAGGACGACCCCTTGGAACCAAACAACTAATCAATTAATCAAGAAAATGATCGACAGAATCATTAATGAAAATAACTGTTAGTTGCAGCCTTAGCTCCTGGTGATGCTGACAGTCAGGCTTGCAATGAGGCAAATAAATCACTGCATGTTGCTGAGACTTCCTTGCTTGCTCTTAGATATAATATCAGTGACAGCTGATAGTTCACGTTGGTTTATGATAATAACCAGGTGGATGTCACAATGCCACAACATCTCTGCCTCCAACTTGGCAGATATACAAGAACAGACAAGTAAAAGCCAAGGCCCCGGCATCCAGAATCTTACACTGTCATAATGAAAGCCTTAATGCATGTTATACAAGGGCAGCATAACACAGTCATACAGCAAAAACACCTGATATAAGCCAGTGAGGTGGCTGTCAGGTGAAACAGGAAGGTGCTCACTGGCTAATTAGATTAGGACAGTAGCGTCCTTTCACAGGCTAAGCTAGCAGGCTAGCTCTCCACCACACCGTGTGTTAAAGACTACTGACAGTCCTCTGAGACTAATACAAACACAATGACATAGTGATAGGACACATGACTAGTATTTAAAGTATATGTATCAATGCACTGAGGAGTTCAATGTTACACATTTGATGCACAAACAAGCGCAGGAACCCTGACAGTTAGCAGTTAGCTCAGCTAGCTAGCGTCTCAACCGGCTGATGTAAGCTACATGTCTCTTCAGCGTTTGTCTCTCAAACAGCAGTCATTTGTTTATTTGATTTAATAAAGCAAAATGCCTGTCGACAGGTATACAAACACGCTTTTCTGCTTCTCTAGAAACAAATACATTACCTGTGTGGGGCTGCTATTTCAAAGATGGAGTCCTGCTGCAGCTAACGCTAGCCTGGCTCGGCAAGCTAGCAGGCTAGCCGGGCCAAGAGTGAATGAAGAAGAGCAAAGTTCAGTTCACTACGACAAAAAGACCAACTAAAAATGTCGGACATTCCACTGCGTGATAAAGTAGTACTCCCAAACACCGCCTATTAATTCACTGTCCGGAAAAGTGCTCCATAAGTGAATAAAGTGAACACCTTCCTGCAGCTGTCAGTCTGGTCCTGGTAAACACACTGACGTGGAAAAGCTCTGCGCTCTCAGCCTAGCATGCTGACAGAGGAATGATTGACAAGCTGCTAAACTGACCACTTTATGCGTCATACAACACAAGCAGATATCACAGAATTGAAATTTGAGCTATATTAGCGCTTTTGCTATTTTTTTTTAATCATACATAAAGACGGGGACCCCAAAAAATAAAATATGATTGGCGTTACAGAGATAAAGGGGCGGGACAAAGGGAGCTGTAGTGGAGTAAGGAGTGGTTGCGCTCAGTTGATGACGAAAGCACGGTTTGCAAGAGCTATCTCACATCAGCAATTAAACGTACAAGCTGTAACTCTGCACTCAGGAAGATCTCTGCTTTATGGAGAGCAAACTTGGCTTGTTGAGGACGAATTTTGGCTGAGTAATAAACTAAAAGGGGGTTGCTTTAGAATTTTGGCATTGAATATGGCCAGTAAAAAATATATTAGAGACATTTAATGTATGAATACCAGAATATTTTTGGGTGGGTGCAGAAGGAAATATGGGCAAACAATTCACTGCAAGTTAAAGATATTTTTATACATTTGAAGGTAATGAGAAGGAAATGTTTTTTTGTGCAGTTACTTTTATTGTTGGAAAATTTCCATGTATGCAAGAAGAGATGACCAGACTCCAAACTTGTGTAATCATAAACTGGAGCAATATGGCACCATGCCAATAAATCTTAAATAGACCATTCACCCCAGAATCAAAAATACATATTTTTCCTCTTCACCTTTTTATCTGTCTAGGTATGGTGTAAGCTGTAGAGTTTTGGAGATATCAGCAGTAGAGATGTTGGCCTTCAAGAAACCAGTTAACAATTATGTATTTGATCATTTTCTTACAGACTGATGAAACTTTTTTTCTTTTTCTTCCTTTTTTCTTCTGGATCTCAGTGCAATAATGCTATTGTGGGTAAGTAGTGTGACAAATGGGTCCTTTTCCAAAGTGAGCTTCAGAGATTGATTTTTTAACTATTTATGGCACCAAATGCTGCAATGCAGATTATTGGCAAGTTCTGTTTTGCTTCCCCATGTAGTTCAAGATATAAACATATCACTGCTAAATTATTAATCAGATAGATACACCTATATTTACATCTGGGGGCTGTGTGACAAAGAAGGATCTGTGGCCTAATGCAGGCCTGCAGTGGCATGAAAGGTAGTGACCCACCATTTGAATTCTCACCAAGGGCCCCATAAAAATTTTATTTGGAGAGGGGGGGGGGGGGTATGGACAATATTGTTTAAAGGTGTTAGAAGTGATTCTGGAGAAATATACTAATTGTTGAGTCATTCACAGACAAATTGCCCACTGCTTTCATTGCTTCTGAAACATGTCAGAGCATGCATGGCAACCCAAAGTGTGGGTAGCTGATACCCTGGACAAACCAAAGTGTCAGTATTTGACAGTCTGGCCAACCAAAGCGTTGTATTTGGCAACATGAATGTCAACCCAAAGCATCGGTATTTGACAGCCTGCATGCCAACCCAAACCATAGGTATTTGATATCCTGGCCCACCCAAAGCGTTGTATTTGGTGAACTGAATGCCAACCCAATGCATTGGTAGTTGATGACCTGGCCAACCCAAAGCATTGGTATTTGATGGCCTGCATGCCAACCCAAAGCATCAGTATTTGACAAGCTGCATGGCAACCCAAAGCATCAGCATTTGAGGGCCTAGCCAACCCAAAGCGTCTGTAGTTGATGACCTGGCCAACCGCATCAGTAGTTGATGACCTGGCCTACCCAAAGCATCAGTAGTTGATGACCTGGCCAACTGCATCAGTAGTTGATGACCTGGCCTAACCCAAAGCATCAGTAGTTGATGACATGGCCAACCGAAACCATCAGTAGTTGATGACCAGGCCAACCCAAAGCATCGTATTTGCCGGCCTGCAGCCAACCCAAAGCATGAGTATTTGACAAAGCTGCACCGCAACCCAAAGCGTTGGCATTTGACAGCTTGGTCAAGCCAAAGCATTGGTAGTTGATGATCTGGCCAACCCAAAGCTTTGGCATTTGACGGCCTGGCCAACCCAAGCATCGTTATGTGATGACCTCTATGCCAACCAAAAGCGTCAGTAGTTGATGACCTGGCCAACCCAGAACAACAGGATTTGACGACCTGCATGCCAACCCAAAGCATTGATATTTGATGTCCTGGCCAATCCAGAGCATCAGTATTTGATGAGCTGCATGCTAAACCCAGAGTGTTAGTATTAGATGACTTGCGTGTGAACCCAAAGTGCGGATAGTTGAAGACCTTGGAGTGAGACTTAACAATCAACTCTCTTTCTCCAGAATCACTTGTTGCAGCTTTAATATGTAAGGAGCTGATGGATGCAGTTAAACTGTTTGTACTGTCTCTATACATGTTAACTGACAATCTGATTATTTCTTCCTTGTTTTGTGCCTCTACACCCATTGCTCCACTGTAATGTGCATACTTTGAGAATTTAAGGCTAATATGGGATTTCATGAACTGTATCCAACACTTTCATATGAGAAGATAACATAATTGATTGCAAAATTCATTTAGAGCAGCACAAGACACAGATTAAGGGGTAAGAATACACATAAAGAGATGAACAAAATGTGTGCATTTCAAGAAGGGAGAAACAGGATTTTTGCCTGGATGCTCAGACTTGGCACAAAATTTGGTATAATGTCAAAACTATCATTAATCTATCATTAAATCTGACAAATGACATCAAAAACAATACAAGATAATTAACCATTTATATGCACCTACCTCCTGAAATACATATGCATACAATGATTCATGCTCTGCAGTATGGATGGATCCAAAACCATGTATTTTTAGTGTTAGTTCCTTGTCTGGTAAAAATGTGAAATTACTCAGTATAGTTATATATTACAGACCTTTCAATCCTACATGATTGTCTAGATCCACCTACTTTACCAATGTGTTATAAACTATTACCATAGAATTTTCCTTATGATAGATTATCCAGTGAATTAAAACTAGACCATTAGCATGCATTTTGGTTGAGCAGCTAGCAACAATCTTGTGGGTACTCCACAAGACTAAAAGGCGACTCTGCTTGCATTCTTAGCGGTGCAGTAGGTTTCAGCGCTGATGCCCTCCCCTTCCTTCCCCCTACCTAAACAGTGTCAAAATGTATTTTAAATTGACACTCAACATATGTGTGATTTGTGGCACAGTTCAATTAGAAAGAAAGAATAATTTGTCTCACGTCATTGACTACCATTCATATATTTGCCTCAGTTAGGTCCCATGGGGCACATGGGAAGGGGTGTGACCTCTCGATAAGGCCGCTGGTCGCAGCTAAAAAAATTATGGACCCACCCTTTAATTAGCTTACTAGGCCTGTTGTGCCTTTGTTTCAAGGTTCACCTCTGCACCGGGCTTGGAGAGTGACGGATTACATGTAACAGGATTACAGTTACAGAAAAAGATGTAATCTGACTACAGATACAGTACTTTTAGCAAAGATGGGGATTATTATCAGAAACACACACAATGCAACATGGTCTTAGTGAAGCCAACTAATGTTAAACTCAGCTCATTATCATGACGTCTAGTGAAAAATGCTTCTCTGGATGGAAATTTCACTCTTATTTTGTCTTAAAAGCAGAAAAGTGAAACAGCCTCACAGTACAGAGCATATTATACCTTCCAGCTGTGAAAATGCTGTCACCACCCAAGACTGGACATCAAATTTATATAAAAAAATTACAGGCAAGAAAAACCTCTAATGTTTGCTACACAGAACTCCAGCTGACCTGTGAATGCTACTAGGACTGTGGGTAAATCCACAAGCCCTAGAACAGAATTTGAGTACATTTAAAGTACATTTAAAAGTGCATAATTAATCTAAACGTGCATTTGCACATAACAAAAGAAGCAATAGCTGTACAATTAATAAACCTATAATGAACATGAAGCATTGTATTAGGCTAAACAATTTCACCATATTTAGTACTAAGGTTATCTAAATGTTATTGAAAGTAATCAAGTTACATTTCTTTGATAGTGTGATACTTGGATTAGGTTACTAGCTACATTTTTTAAAAACACAATATTTTATTATTTTTTTAAAACAAAAGGAACACAACACACATGACAGCTAGGACAGGTGTGAGCAAACCATGGACCATATGGAATGAAAGGAAAAAAACAACATCAGAGCCGAGATATGTCACATGGGTCAAGGGAAGCAAGGCTAAGGCAGAGCAACAAAATACCTGGGAGAAAGCATCAGACGTCCACTGGGGTACAGGAGGGACACCAGTCCACATTACAATGCCCCCTGCGTACTAGGTCTGCTGTGCAGTCTGGGAGGTAGTTTAGAAAAGGTGCCCACAACTTATCAAAACCCTCTCATTTCCCTTCAAAACAGAGCTTAAGGACTCCATCAGCAAAACTTTAAAGATTTCTCTGTACGACTGGTTAACAGCTGGAGGTCTGAGCTAGACCCATTGAAATAAAATGCATCTCCTTGCTAACAGAAGAAGCTACTGGCTACATTTTTAACATGTAATTGCTTCTGTGTGTGCAGGTGTGTGCATGAGTGTGTGAGTGAGTGTGCATGTGATCACCGGACCTACTTGTCCGAAGCTAATCTCACATACTACTGGACCAGTCAGCCTCATTTTTTTTTTGGTGCACATTCATGACTGTATGCTGAAGGACCTCTGGGATTCACAGTTCTAGAAAACCCCTTTTAAGACTTTCATGCCATTATGTTCTTATGATTACAGACATCATGATTTCAGGTCATCCCTTCTTATGAACATGATATCCCAAGAATGTCTGAAGGGAATTTCTTCAAACTTGACACAAATGTTCACTTGGCTCAAGGATGAACTAATTAATTAAATATCTAATAGGACAAAATAATGAGATGATGACATTTTATATCCAAAAGGTCAGCATCACTGTGACATCATAATGTTCAGCTCTCTATCAATGCTTCGTCCTCCTCTGTAAAAATAGTCTCTAAGTGAAGACGGCATGTTTCTACATGGAAATGATTCACTGGAATCACACATGTATTTTGTCAAACTACTGTATATACTACAACTACATATGTGATATGAGTCTGAACAGACATGGTTGTAAACCTTACTCTGCACTCTGCACTGACTGGGTGGTCAAATCCATTTCAAGTCCCTGGTACTTGTCTGCAGTGCTGTGAATGGCTCAGGCCTGTGCTACATCCAGGACATGGTCAAACCATACACCCACCCTGTCCATTACACTCTGTTACTACTGCCAAACAGCTTGCTACTGGCTCACTCTGAGGGCGAGCCACCTATTACGCAACAACATCCATCCTGGAACAAACATTAGGACAATAGAAGACCAGAAACACATCTTCCATCACAGACTGAAAAACTAACCTGGGCTGCGTTTCCCAGCTTCAATTTACCTTAGCGTTTTAGGAAGGTTCCTAAGGTATACCTCAGCAAAGGAACTTCTTTTCCTACAAGTGTTTCCCAGACTGTCCCTTAGCAGGTGCCCTTAAAGTGATACGCCAACATTTTTTTATTTTCATGTCTTGCCTCACTCCCGAGTCCATGACAAGAAGATAGACACCATTCTTTCAACTGTGTGTGCAGTAGCGAGGTAGAGACGGACAGAGCTCGCCCACCGCTAATTAGCTTAGCTCAAACACTAGGAGTCAATAGGATGTGTTAGCCTGCCTCTGCCTACGGTCATCTGATAAACTCTTCAGCAGCTCTAAACGGTCCTGTGTGCTTGTTGTGACTCGTTTTTTACCACATTATGTTACGTTATCTATTTTTAGACTAAGATCAGCACTTTTATGTCATTTTCAAAAGAAATACACAGGAAACTAAACCTCTGTTTGCACGCATGCGCAAACCACCGCGGATGTGCTTGTAAGTAGGTCAACAAAACAAAGCCTCTGTTTACGAGTAGAAGAAGATTCCTACTACGGATTATGGCCGATTTTGAAAGAGAGGATGAGGATGATTTCTTCGGGACTGACGAAGATTCAAAACCGTACCTATTTGAACCAGAATATACGGAGGAGGAACTACATGTTTTGGAAGCTGAGCGTGCACGAAGAGAAGCTGAGACAGTCGAGCAGCCTGGGGCCGAGGAGAGTCAGAACCGGCATGGATTGGTGGTGTAGCTGTGGGGCTTGCCAACCCATGCCGACAGAAAACGAGTGCTTCTGCTGTACTGAGTGGGAGTTGGTGCTGCCATCGATGGGGAGGCTTGATATATCTGGTGAAGAGGACAGTGCACAAAGAGATTGTGTCACAACGAATGACGCTTTTCCAGCTTTAGTAAATCCCGCAGTTGTTGAAACTTTTTTCCATCTACCCAAAATAAACTGGAAAAAACGCCCCAGGCCGTCTGGACCTAATGGACAGTTGTCCGTAGAATAAGTGACTATTATAATTATAAAGATGCATGGGGCACGTGGTAAAATATACAGCATGCATCTGTATATTATAGCTATTTTCTCTATACATGTAGAGACTAACTGTGCACACAGCTTGCTATATTATAGACATGCTATAATGACTCTCTCCTCGGCCCCAGGCTACTCGACTGTCTCAGCTTCTCTTCGTGCACGCTCAGCTTCCACAACATGTAGTTCATCCTCCGTATATTCTGGTTCAAATAGGTACGGTTGTGAATCTTTGTCAGTCCCGAAGAAATCATCCTCGCCCTCTCTTTCAAAATCGGCCATAATCCGTAGTAGAAATGTTCTTCTTCTCGTAAACAGAGGCTTTGTTTTGTTGACCTACTTACAAGCACATCTGCGGTGGTTTGCGCATGCGCGCAAACAGCGGTTTAGTTTCCTGTGTATTTCTTTTGAAAATGACATAAAAGTGCTGATCTTAGTCTAAAAATAGATAACGTAACATAACACGGTAAAAAACGAGTCACAACAAGCACACTGGACAGTTTAGAGCTGCTGAAGAGTTTATCAGATGACTGTAGGCAGAGGCAGGCTAACACATCCTATTGACTCCCAGTGTTTGAGCTAAGCTAATTAGCGGTGGGTGAGCCGTCTCTACCTTGCTACTGCACGCACAGTTGAAAGAATGGTGTCTATCTTCTTGTCATGGACTCAGGAGTGAGGCAAGACACGAAAATAAAAAAATGTTGGCGTATCACTTTAAGGAAGAGCTGCTAAGGTACATCGTAAGCTGTAAGTTGTCTTTCGCTGTGGGGTACACACTGATTGATTGATTTTAGACTAATGATGTAATTTGTGCAAGTAGCCTAGAAACTAGCCGATACTGCAGCTGTCCATTTGAAAAGCTTAATGTTGGCCTAATAAAGCAAAAACTGTAATAGGATGAATGGAGCATCACAAAGGCACAGCTTACGAGTGGTTGAGACTACTCTTCTAAAGGTAAGCCTGTCAGAAGGTATACAGTACCTTAAGTAAGGAAACTCTGGGAAACAGTCAGTAAGCTTAAGGGAATCCTCAAGGTGCAGCTTATGATGCATATAGTGCTAAGGAAGCAGTTCAGTTTATTGGATGAAGTTGATGTACTTGCACAATTCTTGCAATTTTGGTTGTATCCATATGGTTGAATGCATTTATTGTAAGTCACTTTGGATAAAAGTATCAGCTAAGTAAATGTGATGTAATGTTTATCTGTGAATGTACTGAAAGCTTCTTTTTGTGAATGATAGTTGGGTGGAATGATGGGTATGGAATATGTTTTTGTCTACTTTGTACATGCTGTGGTAGCATTATGTGGAATTTGTGTTCAGTTGTTGTGTTGTTTCAAAAATAAAAAATAAGAAAACAACTATGCTCAAAGTGCTGAGAGGACTTTAGAAATGTAGCAACCTAGTCCAATGACCCAACAATCAATCGCAAAACAATGTATGTGTGTTTGCTTTATGACGGGTTGAGGGCTGAGGCGGGGGGTCCGTGCAAAGTTTGCACAGCTACAATCCTACAATCTCTGTGCAATCAGAAGCAGCCATTTGCTCAACACCTACACTCAAAGTATCGCTCTGTGTTTAAAGCATGTCTTGTGTCAGACCTCTGTTTGCTCTTTGCAAAGTGTTTGATCACCTGTGGGATTTGTAATTGCAACATTTCATCTGCAAATACACGCATGTCATTTTCCACAGTAGCAGATATGTCTGCACCACTGGGGCGATAACAACACTGTTCTTTATACGTTTGTCATGCACTTGCATATACATTTGCAATGTGCTCACAAATACTACAGAAAATCAATTCAGAAACACAGTCACAGATTGATTTAATTATGATTGCCTAAAGAAACAGCTTTAGTCATAAAAGAATCTTTCTAATCATCTTTAATAACCATGATGTTGTGTAGCATATCCTCATTTGATCCACTATATCCCAGTCCAATCCCTGTTCAGCAGCATATGAAACAGCTGGATTTCTCTTGATTACATTTCCTTCATCCTAACTGAAAATATTTATGTAAGCTAGTGTCTTGGATGTGAGTCTGTGCATCATTAATTACAGACACGAGAAAAAGAGCAGTGAGATTCTTTTAATTTTTACATCTCATTTATCCAAATTCATCAAGACAAAACACTAAAATGACACCTTTACAGCAGTTTGTCAGGCTCCAGGTGAGGCTTTAGGCTTCACTGAGCGATGCCTGGCATATTTTTCTGCTTTGCTTTTTAGTACAAGTTTATAATCTGTCCTGTTGTCTGGTGAGAAGACAAAGAATCAGCATTTTGGCTTTACGAAACATACAAACATAAACCCAGACAATGTAATATGCTTTGTGTTGCAAAACGGTTGTGTCACATTTGGCGAGTATGTTCTTGTTTGAAAGATGTGGAAGTGATAAACTGAGGCTTGTTTATCACGAATTCTTCCAACATTATTGGAGATATTTTCAAGATATTTTTCAAGAGCTTTTTGAGGCCTGAGGACACATTCAGGGCTATGAAAATGTATGCACGAAAAAATGAGTGAAGGAAGATTTTTATGTGTTTTGCACTTGGATATAAAGTCGAAATACAGAGAGTAAAGTTGAAATGTTGAGAATAGAGTCAAATTGTCAAGAATATAGTCATAATGTCAACAGTAATGCTGAAATGTCAAAAATAAAGTGGAAACGTTGAGAATAAAGTTGAAATGTCAAAAATAAAGTCAAAATGTTGAAAGAATAAAGAGGAAACATCAAGAATAAATTTGAAATATTTATGAGAATAAAGTAGAAACATTGAGACTAAAGCTGACATGTTGACCATAAAGTTGAAATATCAAGAATAAAGTTGAAGTGTTGAAAATAAAGTTGACATGTTAAGAGGAAGTCAAAATGTTTAGAATAAAGATGACATGTCAAGAATAAAGTAGAAATGTTGAGATGAAGTCAAAATGTCAAAAATTTGAAAATTTGATTATAAAGCTGAAACATTTAGACAAAGTAGAAATGTTGAGATGAAGTCGAAATGTCGAGAATAAAGTTGAAATGTTGAGAATTAAGATGAAATGTTAAGGTGAGGTCCAAATGTTGAGAATAAAGTCAAAATGTCAAAAACAAAGTTGACATACCAAGAATAAAATCAAAACATCAAGAATTATGAAAGAAAATGCTGAGACTGCATTTGCACTTTGTGAATAAATAAATAACAACAGCAATAATAACAACTATCACCATAATAATTAAAATAATAACAACAATAACAGTAAAAAAATATTGTCATCGTTATGATCATGAATAATGTGCAATAACAACAAGCGCACTTATGAACACAGATCTACAAAAAGGTTCAGGGGAAGTACCTGAGTAAGTTGGGCACAGTTAAACACCAACAAATCAAAATGTGTTTTATGGTTTTGAAAATGTCAGCAGTGGGAGAGGATGGCATGGAGGCAGGAAGAGAGTTCCAAAGTTCTGGTGCAGCAACAGATAAAACTCTGGATCTTGGGACGGACAGAAGTCTTTGGTCAGATGACCTCAGTTCTCTTATTGTTTGATATGGGACAGGACTTCTGTAATATAAGAGGGGGCGCAACCATTCAACACTTTGTGAACAAACAGACTTTTAAATTAATCCTGTAGCTGACAGGCAGCCAATGAAAGGATAATAATGGGAGTTGTGTGGTCCCTGTTTTTATGACCATGTTAAAACTCTGTCTGCTGCATTTTGAGCCACTTAAAGACACGATGAAGAAGACCAAGACCAAAGTATACAGGACAGGAGGATAAGAAGGCATGGATGAGTTTCTCCAGGTCAGAAGTGCAGAGAATTCTGGTTGGAGATGGTGCAGAGTTACATGAAGCTTAATTTCACTACTTAATTAATTTGTTTGTCAAATTCCAGTCCTAGAACACCAAGATTTTTTACATGAAAAACAGCTGGAGCTAACCAGCAAAGATGAGGAGAAATAATGTTGGTCAGATGTAACATAACTTCTGTTTTATTGTGTGCTGGAGAGAGTTTGCAGCCATCCAGGCTTTTATGTCATGAAGACATTCAGTTAGTCTGTTGTAGTTACTGGGTTCAAGAGTGAGGTAGATATGTGTGTCATCTGCATATCAGTGAATATGACTCAAAGGAAGAAAACAGATGGAGAAAAGGATTGTACCAAGTGTGGAATCCCCTCAGTGTTACTGAGCATAGAAACACTGGACTCTCCTGTACAATGTGACAATGTGAATTTTATAGGTTTGT
The DNA here is from genome assembly GCA_034769285.1 of Lutjanus argentimaculatus. Lineage (NCBI taxonomy): Eukaryota > Metazoa > Chordata > Actinopteri > Lutjaniformes > Lutjanidae > Lutjanus > Lutjanus argentimaculatus. The sequence goes on along the minus strand of JAWZSL010000036.1, from coordinate 3,080,825 downwards.
GTTGTGGTCACTTTTAAATGCAGATGGTGTGTTCATTTTTATTAACACTGAAAACCTTAATTTTCACTTGATGTTCAGTCGTATCTCCACGTAACATTTATAACAGAATTTGAAGCTTTAGAGAAGTGTCTTAACTGGGAGTCATTTTGGACTCCTTTATGGGATAAATGAATTGGATGTTTACCTCTGGAAACCTGGAACCAGAGTCCTGCACGGGTCCGGTTTTGCTGCTGGGACCTGCTAAGCTGAAACCCAGAACCGACCAGTTACCTGCAATTATCTCTGAGTCAAATCTTGGCCTTAAACAATGTATTGTCCACAATTTGGACATATTTTTGCCTTTATGTAATCAGTTTTAGCTGTCAGCTAAGGTTGTCTGTTACGCTTTCACAATAAAATCCTGCTGACTGATAAGGCTTAATATTACTGTATTAGCAGATGTAAATGTTAATAATTCTGCACAATCATTTTCATTTCTTATTTCTTCTGTGAAAAAAAGCATATTACTGTACTGTATGTGTTAATTATTGTTCTCACCTGCTGCCCACTTGCAATTAGTTAATTTTTACCCATTCCCGTTATACAACCTGCATGTACCCAACCCAGTGCAGGGCTAGGCCTTCTCACCTTGAAACACAATTTAATTTAATTTAATTAATTTATTTATTTTATTTTATTTTATTTTATTTTATTTTATTTTATTTATTTTATACTTTATCCCATTCAATTCTGGATTTAGTTAATCATCTGTACTGAATGTGTGTATAGCATGAAACGACTACAACTCTCATTTCATTGTTCAACCGCGTGCTGTCTGATGGTAATAAATTACCTTGATACCTAGATGTTGTTTAGGTAGTTAATTACAAACTACATATTCATAGCATTCTCATGACATTCTTGTCAAACACTATGACAAACTGCCACCGTTCACCGGCCACGCTTGTCATTATTGACATTCACCTCCTATTTGATTAAATTTACCTGTGGTTCAGATGTCTGCGATGGAATACTATAAATTTCCCTAGAAATTTAGCATTTTCCCGGTTCCAACTCAACAACTGTTCCTTATTTTCTCCTTAAAACATGACCCTGGGCTTCCTACGTGAGGATTGGCCTGCGCTAGTCCCTAAATCAAACACACCTGCACCTTATTTGGTGTCAGTTCAGTTGTATCTCTGTGTAATATCATGAGATTCCAGACTCAGATATAGTTTGGATGTGCTTGAACTACTTTCTGAAGGTAATTTTAGTTTGATAAGCTAAATCTTTCTGAGAGTTGTTAGACTTGGAGATATTTAACTACTTTTTATTGTGAATTAGCGGGTTGTTTGGTAGTTAGTTAGTAGTAGTTTCCCCAACACTAGTGTAAGTGTGTTACAGTATCACCTGACCTGCAGAATGTTTAAAGCAGTTTATCAGTGCTGGCATGCAGCGTGGGCTCCCTTTCACACGCCAGGTGTTACAGAAAAACAAATACACCTGCACTCAAGTTTTTGGTCATTTTCATATCCAACCTGCTCTGGCAGTGATTTTGAAAGCCTCAGAGTTCCAACATCATCAGCAAAGTTCAAGGGAAGATGAAAAACGTTAGTGTTGTGTACACCAGTGTCATATCTCAAAGCCCACAGAGCTTTAAGAATGTGTTAACACTGTTCAGATAAGTGTATTCATAGCTGTGTTTAAATCAGTGCAACTCCAGGATGATTAGTCTCTCCCTACATTTCAAACTTCCACAGCCCTTACAATAATATCCCAGAGTGAGTTTTCCTTTTTGGTAAAATAATATCAATAATAATAATTCCTAATATTGTGTATTTAACAAATATGACTCCATGTAATGGCAGGTTGAAGACATAAAAAAGAAAAATAATTTTACTTGATTAAACTCTTGAATTTGATTAAACAAATGAAGAAATAAGGAGTACAGCCATGCATATTGGTGCTATTGGCAAATATAGGCATATTAGCATACTCACATTGACAATGCTAATGTTTAGCAAGTATAATTTTACCATCTTATTTTAGCATGTTAGCATGCTAACATTTGGTTATTAGTACTAAATACAAAGAACGACTGAGGCTGATGGGAATACCACTAGTTTAGCAGTTAGTTGGTCGTAATAAACCAGGCTATAGGACAAATAGAATTTTGTTTGTTGTCAGGCCATGGCTGACCATGTTTCAGCTTGTGAACAATAGTCGACTGTTCAAACTCCAGAATCCAGCACTACATAGATCTCATAATGTGTATAATGTGTTAAGAAAAAAAAGTCCCTTTATCCTTTACAAGAACTTTAACTTGTTCATATAAATAAAGTTGTTTACTGCTTACAGATGCCAATTAAGATGAGTGACTAATCATTTTACAGTGAAACAAGCGTGTGAAAAAATCCCAACCCTAAAGCCTCTCTGCCTTAAAGGGATAGTTCACTCAAAAATGAAAATTCCATCATTATCTACTCACCTTCATGCTGATTGAAGGTCAGGTTTATTTTGTTAGTCCACAAAACACTGCTGGAGTTTCACAGGAAAACAGTGTTGCAGAATCTCCCAAACAATGTTAATGAATGGTGACCAGTTTTCAAATGTAAAAAACAACTGGAAAGAAAACATAAAATGCATCCTGCTCGTCTATTGTAATCCAAGTCTCCTAAAGTCCCGACATGCCATTTGCACACCATCACAACATACACACTCAGTTCAGACAGTGTGCATGTGCACGTGAATGTGGCTCCAAGTTAAAGATCTACAGTGAAGATTCAGGCTAGTCAACTTGGCATGTTGGGGCTTTAGGAGACTTGGATTACACCAGATGCATTCAGGCACAGTGCTGAGAGTCGAACTTAAGGTTTGGAAGCATTTACAGTTGCTGTAGTTACGGGGAAGTCATGGAAAATTGACCTAAACAACTCTTTAACTCTTTAACTTACAGTTACATGGCTTTCATCTCTTATTTTTTAACTGATCTCTCCTGCTCTGACTGATCACATTTCAACTGACACTTCCAGCTCAATGAATCAGTTACACTTTGAATATTTGTACTGTTCTTAAATTTCAACTGACACTAACTTCATTTAATGCTTACTAAACTTCTTTCAGCACTTCTATTTTAATTGCCATTTCAATTTCTTTCAGTAATTGTATTTAGACTGCCACTTCATCTTAATTACTTTAAGCTTTTTAAAGATTTCAACATTTTTAATGGAAAATCTTCATCACCAAGCACTCACTGTGTCAAAATTGATAATAAAATGCATCTATATGCTATAACACACTGTCAGTTTAAAAAAGTGGCAGGTTGATTATAGGGAACTTTGTGCCTTACCGCTCCTCAGATGTTTTAATTATGTTCTAAAATGGATTGTTGTACATCAAAGTAAAAATAAGTTAGCAAAGTTATAAAATTTAATTAAATTTGGACACATAAGCTGCCATATATGAGTCCTCACACCTTTGCAACAGTGCAGGTAAATAACAAGCTGCACAGTGGAAGCTGCAGGGAGAAAGAGATGGAGAGAGTGTTTGTAGACAGAGAGCCAATGGAAGAGAGAGGGGGAGGGAGGTGGGGGAGAGTGTGTTTGCAGTGTGTGTGTGTGTGTGTGTGTGTGTGTGTGTGACCCATGTGCTCGCAAAAAGAGAGAGAGAGAGAGGAGAGAGAGAGAGAGAGAGAGAGAGAGTAGGGGGCCGTCCTTTCTACAGTGGACCTGTCACACACAATATTTAGCATGGAGTCAACCCCCTCTCCCCCACCCTCACCCCCTCCCTCCCTATACTCTGTGTGGGGATCAAGCCTCACTCCTCAGCAGCCTTCATGTCTGACAGCACAGAGGGAAGAAGAAGAGGAGGAGGAAGGAAACTGACTGACTGACTGACTGACGCTTTTTCTGACTTTTTGACGCACCGGGGAACTTTTTGTCCATGTCACCAGCAAACCTGAGGCCAGGACACCCAACAGCCTGCAGCAAAGCTCTTTGCCTTTTCCACGGATTAATTTAACCAGACCGGGATTCCATGTAAGTGCAAATAATCGAACTTTTTTCTCTCTTTTCTCTCTCTTTTTAAAAAAAAAAATCTCTTCGTGCGTCTGGAAATCATCCAGCGCCTTTTTATTTGTGCGTAGAAGTTAACAAAATCTAGAGATGTAAAGCAGAGGCTTCATCAACTTTATTCTGAGGTACAATTTACAGTTTTCCGTAATACCAGCACCGTTTGATTCTTAGTTTACAAATTACAGTATCAAGACTGAGCTTTTAGCGGCTCTGGATTTGGCGTGAAACACACGGAAAATGGAGGATCTGAACAGCTGGAGTTTACTTTTTGCGTGCGTCCGCGGAGCGGATTATGATGCTGAGGAGAGGCAACACAGCAGGACGTGTCATATATTTAAAAGCTTGTATCCCATCTTCAAGTCAGACTAAATTTTCACCGTGATTAGGCCCAAAAATTTGCTAAAAAATATTGTAAACTCTTGAATCAAAGAGGAAAACGCTGTGCGTAAAGGTTCCACGTCATTTTGGCCTCGATGATTGCCTGCTTTTATTATTACCAACATTATAGCGCTGTGTTTTGGTGACTATCGTTTATCAAAGTCGTCCTACAGCCCGACATTCGGCGTGTGTCCGTGTGTTGAGGCCTGTGGGTGGAGAGGAAACGGGCAAAGCGCGTATAAAACTGGCTGAAGCAGCACTTCCACGCCCCAAAATCACTTTTTCTCCTGTGGTGGTATCACACGTAATTATCATGTTCAAAGCTTGGTATGTTTTTTACCCACTAAAAAAACAAACAAAAAAAAACTCCACTTCTGCAGAGGCGGCGGACGTTTTGAAATATTTGGGACGTCAAAAATATTTTGGAGATGTGGAGGAAATTGATAGGTGGCAGGTGGCTGCCGGCCGGGGCCACAGGAGACCGACCGCGGGCAGAAAAACAGAGCTGTACACCCCCCCACACCTCCAACCTCCAACCTCCCATACTCACACATACATACACGCGCGCACAACAAACATACACTCAACTTCAGTCTCACTCGATATGCTTATAATAATTGCCATATAACAAACATTATGACAAGATCAATTCAGGTTTTTAACGTTTTCATGTTAAAACTGAATGTTTGTTCTTGGCCATGAAAACAAGACATTTTACTACTACTACTACAAATAATAATAATGATAAAAAAAATACATAATGCTAATAAATAATAATAATAATAATAATAATAATACATTTTCTCTGGTGGAAAAAAAAATTGTGCCTACGGTCGTCCTGTTGTTAGACGGAGCCCAATAATATTGTTAAAGCTGACGCCCATTCTGCTTTATTCGTTCAAAAATAAAAACATGAATAAAAACTACAAAATTATGAAGGAGATGTTAAATAAATGGAGACCACAATGCCAGAGTTGTAACCAGAAATGTTATGTGTACTTTATTTGCCTAGTTCATATTTTATAACATAAAAAGGACTAATCCGCCTATTTTACTAGATAATTTAGGGGACTTTGTTTTTTTTTAAACGCCGCGCTGTTAAGTTTCTTCTATAACGAATCAAAGGAATTAAAGCAGATTTACTTTAACGAATCACCGGCTTAGATTTTCTCCGCAGGCCTTCAGATAGTAGCACGGGCCTATAGCCTCTTTTGCATCCAATGCCAGGTCAGGACATATGAAAATAAGATTTGTTTAATCGAAGAACACGTTTGGCCCTAGGGGACAATGTAAATATTTCTTTTAGTGGTTATCACCCAGGCGTGTACAACAGAGGCCAGTGAGGAGGCCACGGCCTGCTGGACTGTAACACACCACAGTATGTTTATTGATTACTTCAAACAGGCTGAAATATTCTTTTTTATTTAAGTCGTATCACGTTCATCTGTCATTATAGCGAATTAATCAACGGTATTGTCCTTAATTAACTTGAATTAGACATTAACTCGCATTAATTCCATAAAATCACATAATAATTCCGTGATTAAAAAGACTAAAACAGGGCAGGATGTGCAGCCAAAATATGCATTTAAAGTGGTGATATTTAATTTCTGAGTGTAACTCTTTTAAATCTATTGGCTGCAACCACACTTAAGATTTACATATATTCACCTTCTAATAATATCATAGTCTAAACTTAATGGTGCACCTGTTATTAAAATTGACAATCATCGTGTCATCTATTCTCATTATGTTCAAAATATAAATGAAACAATTCCCTGCGTAAATTGAAATCATTTCCTATAAATTAGAGCCGTTGTCGTCCACGTCCAGAGTCAGTTGAGCGGAATATATTTTTGTCTGCTCTACTGTAATAAATTGTTGATGTAGTTGGGCTCTGTGTTAATCACTGTTGTGGACTCGCACAGCCAATTATTCCGCCGCTCTCAGTCTCAGTGATTCTGCTCGGCCTCACTCCCTCAATCATATGCAAATGGCTGTTATAGGAGGGCACAAATTAACATCTACAAACATTGGACTGAAATTCCATCTGCCGCCTCTTCGAGGAGGCCCTTAATAAGTTCTCAGACAGCAAAGTGACACACATCTTAATCAACTCTTAATCCCGGGAATTAATTCTCGACGCGTTTATGAATAATTCCCGGACTAATGCCTGCGCTCCGTGGAAATGCAAGCAGTCTGCCGCGCGCACCGCCAGATGGACCCGGCAATCTCCCGAAAAATGAGAGGATTTTTGCTTTCATTATTATTTTTTATTATTATCAGCAGATATATATTTTAATGAGATCTGTGTCACCGGGCGGCTGCTTATGCAAAGCGCTCCATCTTATGCAAACCGGAGAGTCTCATCTTGCTGTTGATTTGCGTCCATTTCTGAACAGGAGGCCCCCAGTATCAAGAGCAAACACACAGGCCCGTCCGAGCACTGCTGCAGGCCTTATTTCAGCAGCAGAACAGCATGTCAGGTGGAGCTGGAGGTGGAGGTGGAGGCTTCAGTGCCACAAGTGCACCAGGAAATAGCCAGGGCCCTCTGATATCCAGAGGAGGGTTAGAGCTGAACCAAACCAGCTCAGGTTCATAAATTCACTGTAAACAGAAACTTTGTTCTGACTTTAAAAAGTTAGTGTCCAGACTGCCTTAAAAATGAAGTTGACTGAATTTGAAAGGTCATTTTGTAATAATTCAAAACAAATAAACTTTTCTAGTCAAATAAACTTGATTTTGATTCATGAGAAAACCTGTTCAATAAGGTTAAGATATTAAATTGAACCAACAACTCTTCACTCACATTGACAAACATTTATAACATTTATTATAATTTATTAACTTTTAATTAACTAATTCAACACCAACCTTCATCATGGTTCAGTGTTTTCATGATTGTGAAAAACAAACACTCATGACTTCTCTTAGAGTGTTTTAGAAATCTTCATGTTTTCTTCAAACTATAAAAATAAGGGTGTCAGGAGAGTTTTAACTCTTGCACAATGCATGCTGGGAAGTCTGTTAATATCATTTCAAGTCAAAAGACTTCACGTCAGAAAAACTCATGTTTATAAATGTTTTATAAAGTGTTCTGAAAATAACAGTAATAATAATACAAGAAATGTTAAGTTGGATTAACTTGAATAAATAAAACTTGTATATTTACATTAAGGTGAGAAACAATTAGTTGATTCCACTAAATTCCTGTATGATATTTTACAGCAGGAACAGCGAAGGGATGTACCTAAATACATCTACTCAAGCGCTGTAATTAAGTACACAGGTACTTGAGGTACTTGTACTTCACTCGAGTATTTTCTTTGGATGCTACTTTACACTTCTACTCCACTACATTTATTTGTCAGCTTTACTTACTTTACAAATGGGCAGTTTTTGCACATAAACGTGTGAAGTACAGCTGGATCAATTACTCATGAAATGAATTTTGATTATCGTTTAAGTCATTTCTAATGCAAGAACAAAATTTCAAAATTTTTACAAACTAAACAATCAATGGAGAAAATAATCATAATAACAATAATCAGCAGATGAATCCATAATAAAAAAAATCATTAGTTGCAGTCAGATACAAACCAACTGAGAGTAAAATCCTGCTTTAAAGATGAGTCAGAATAATGTATACAATAAAGAATAATTTAACAGTCACAGGAGATATTTTACTGCATTGAGTCTTTATACTTTGAATACTTTCAATATATTTTTTCTCATAACACTTATACTCTTACTTAAGTAACATTTTAAATACAGGACTTCTACTTGTGACAGAGTATTTCCACAGTGTGGTATTAGTACTTTTATTGTAGTAAAGTATCTTAAAACTTCCTCCACCACTGCTCAGGAGTTACACGTATCCCAACAGAGGGACTCAGCATCCACAGAGCCAGCAGAGCATCGTCAGAGAGGCTCAGTGATCAATCTAACTGTCAGCCAGTGAGCAGCTCAGCCTGCTTGTTAGCTCAGTGATAGCTTGTTGGCCATATTGAGCTCAGAGGGAGGGGGAGAGGGGCTCTTGATTTTGGAAATATAATCATGTGGCGCCCCTGATGTGTGTATGTGTGTGTGTAGCTGGGAGGGGAGGGGGGAGGAGGTGGAGGCGTACTGACACCTTGTTCTGGACAAAATGACTGGCTTGCATCACCCGCACGCCCCTCGCTGCCAAGCCAGCCGGCCTCTCAGCACCACATTGACACCAGGCCGTCTGTCCATCCATCACTGCCGCGGCGGATATAGTCCCCCGGACTGGCTCACAGTCATATTTCTGACCAAAATACTGGACCTTGCTCATACTAGACCTGGACTCTGCACTCTCAAAGGGGACAGCTGTTACTCTGTCAGGCGGGCGAGTACCCTGACTGACCTGGGACCAGTCTGTGGAGTGTCTTTGATTTTAAAACCCAGAGAAAACGGCTCAACACACATCTACAGCAAAGGTAATGCTGCTTGAAACCAGAATTAGATGCTCTGATTTTTCATTTTAAAGAGTTTAATATAACATCTGAGCCGCTTGTGTGTTGAATTCATCTCTTTTTGGATTTGTGCTGAGTACGTCCAACAAAGGGAGACCTCCGTTCTGCCTCGTTTAAAATGACATGAAACAGTCTGAGTTTTCCTGAAACACGTCAAAAGAATCCTGCAGCAGTGGTGACAGCATGATGGTTGGTTTTATTTTGTCAAATCACTAACTTTCTTGTAGCATTGTATCGTGGCAGGTGTAAAAATCAGACATGAATTTAGTGGAATCAGCTCATCTTTTCTCTTTATTTTAACCTAAATACACAAGTTTTATTTATTCAAGTTACTTAAAATTACTAAGTTACTAAAAACTTAAAATTCCTTGTATTTATTTTCAGAACACTTCAGAACTTATAAACAGGACTTCTTCTAATGTGAAGTTTTTTGACTTGAATGTGCTGTACAGAGTTCAATCAGCTCATTAAATTAAGTTTCTAAAGAAACATGATCAGCAGACTTCCCAGCATGCTTTGTTCAAGAGTTGAAACTCCTGAGACTCTTCTTTTGTATATTTTGTAGAAAACATAAATATGAAAACGTCGTGGTCACTTGTTTTCCCTCTAATGAAAACACTGCAAACCACAATGACTGTTAGTGTTGAATTAGTTAATCAAAAATGAATAAATTATTGTACACTGTAATCCTGGATAAGTCAGCAGAAGTAAAAAAAAAAACTGAGGCAATTTTTCATTAATTAAGGTTCATGAACTCAAAAGATTTTTTAGCTTATCGGAGCTTAAATATCTGCAGTTAGTTACATGTACTTTTTGACTGAAGTTGATTAAGACAACTCAAATATTTTCAGTAAATGCAACTCAGAATATTTATTTTCCCCTCTCACTGCAACAAGTTGACAGGACTGAATCATTTTAAGTGTAAAAACACATTCATTCATCTTCAGTAAAGTTCATATCAATAAAAAAAATTAATAAAAATTTCGGATACCTGTATTTTTCCAAGTGTGTAATTTAACTTGTACTTAAGTATCCATTAAACTATGTAATCTACTTTGTTACTTTTAAAATCTACAATCTGAATAAATTCAGACCTTTCATTTGCATGTTTGTTGCTAATATGGCTTCACAGGCCAATGAAACGATGACATTCTGATGAAAGGAGGAATATTCAGTATCTTTTAACACCAGTACTTTTACTTGTAATCAATTACTTTTACTTTTTCAGTCATGAAACAGTGCTCATAATTGAGTACAAATTTGGAGTAGTCTTCCCACCACGAGTTAAATTAACTTTACTGTCACTCAACATTTTAAGTTATTAGAACTTGTAAAGTTGTTGATTCAACTTAACATCTTAAACTTATTGAACATCTTTTCTTATTTACAAACAAATTCATATCAGGTTTATTTGACTAAAAATGTGTTTATTTTGAATCATTACAAAATTACCTGAACTTGTCTTTTCAAATTCAGTCAATTTAAAATTTTAAGGCAGTCTAGATACTAACTTTTTAAAGTTAAAACAAATGGTTTATTTTTTCTGTGAGAAAAGTCAGATCAGAGGTCAAACACAAAATGAGATAAATGTGTAATCAAGTTTGTTTGTTCAACCAAAAACCAAACTTAAGAGAAAAAACAACAAATGAGCTTCAGTTCAAACAGTACGTCACATTTTCATCTTTTCGTCTGATCGAGGGGAAAACTGATCTTTCTAACCCACAAGTCAACTTTAACCCACAAATCCATATCAGAGGCTCATTAATCCAGAGCCACCACACAGTGGGAGTGTGCTTACCGAGGTAATCTCTCTACTGGGAGATTTGACCTTATCCTCAGTCTTGCATCTTTTTTCCCAGGGATGCAGCGATGGCCTCTGGCCGACTGAAGAATACCCATTTTCCTGCCTCCTAATCTTTAGTGAAATGCTCTGATCATTCTCACGGATGCTCAACAAAAAACAGATGCAAGCCTTTCTTTAAAGTCTCGTGTTGGCGGTGACAAATATGAAATGTGCATCAGGCAGCATTTTTAAGGGCTGAGGCGTTGTTTGTCTGGCCTGAGTGAGACGGCAGATGTGTGTTTGATGGAAGAAAACGTTGACTCACCTATCAGATGTCAGAGATATTCAGTGGTAATAAGGTGCTAAACCTTTAATCAGAATATGCAGGTTGGCTTTAGAGCAGCATTATGATGCTTTGTCAGAGTGAGTGACACAGTGGTTAGTGAGGGTCAGGAGGAAAACTCTTAATAACTTACAGTGATGACATTTTTGTGTGACAAGTCACTGAAACCAGTAAAATATGAATCTCTGTGGGAACGAAATGACAAAGCATCCTCTAACTGATGAGACTTTATGACTTTCAACAGAGCTTAAGTGGATGATACGTCTGGAACCATCATGATAAATTGCTTTTGGTGTGAATTCTCTTTAAAACTGGACTGTTCATATCTTAAATGATTATTTATAAAGCTCGGCTTTTCTAATCCTCATGTAAGTTGAGTGCTTGAAGCTGTAGATGTTTGATTAGCTGCTGAAGTGGAAGTCTGTCATTCATATGAGATTTCTTTTTACAGACCCGACATTTATGTCAGATCATTTTCAAGAGAAAGTGAAGTAACATGTAATTAAATTTTGAATATATTGTATCCCGTGGCAAAGATGAAGTCTAAAGGCCTCGAACTTTAGACTTCAGATACACTTGTGTGTTTTCAAGATGTGACAGCTTGCATGTTGTACATCTATGAGCCCTTTTTCACTGATTTCTTCAAACATAAATGAAAATTGGAGATATCGGTCCAGGTAGCAAAGGTTTTTTTCATAGACACAGCAGAGAAAATGTCAAAATGATCAAACTTTATTTCATCCAAAACATATTTTTCTGTCTGTAACTTCAGTTTTTATCTGATTCTCAACAGAACCTTTGATGACGAGTCAAAATGTTTACTGTCATATGCAAAGTTAAAAACAAATGCAATGCTTCTTTTGCCTTCCACTCCGAATGCTGTTAAATACACCTGAAACACAAGTATAAAAAGTGAAGAAAAATCCAAGAAAAATAATAAATAAAGACATCTGGAGAGATAAAGAGAAGAGAGCAAAAAATAACTGAGGGACACAGTGTACAATTACAATCTGAAGAAGACTTTACATCACAAGTTACACCTGGCGAGTGTTGAAGGGTGATTCTGAGACTTTTCAGACTTAATATTTCACATATGCAGGTAAACAAAACAACTAAATTAGATTCAAATATGATAGAAAAAATAAAATGAAGGGAGTGTGTATCCCTCCAGGATTATAAATAAATGAAATGACACTGTGTCAGTGTTTTAAAGAGTTTGAGTCGGAGCATTCAGCCTTGTCAGCTCTAAAAATAGAGCATCTGATAGAGCGTATGAAGCGTATGCTGATGTTCAAAGAGCACCGAGGGAAATAATGCCATTTCAACAACTTCAAAATGGTGACAGTGAGTCTGGTTCAAGAGTTCAACCAAGTTGTACAATGTGTTGGTGTGTGGGTGGTGGTGGTGAGGGGATGTAGTTGTTTGACGCCATGCCACGCTCTGAACCCTGCCTCCCCTCCTGCAGAGGCTTCAGATTTAACCCCAGCACAAGTCACATGTGACTGGCACACAAAGGCCTGGCATGGCGGCACACAGAGCGCAGGGAATCACAGTGGGGGAGTTCATTCTCCTGGGGCGAGGAGAGGTGAGGGGGAGTGACAAATGCGCCTTCCCCTGAAAATCTAAATTTGCCGCTTCTAAGTATAAAGCTGGTAACCACAACGCTGACTACACACAGAGAGGCTGGCAACGTCCAAACAGTCAACAGGGCCGCTCAAAGCCCGACTCACACTCACTGTTTGAATTTCAGAGATGAGCTTTATCGCCTTTTTAAATCTTTGATGACATGGAGTCATTGTAGTCTACAGCAACCTTAAGACTTTCCTCTAAAGCTGTAAACTTTAGGTTTTACTCACCAGTGTCCTGGGAAATGCTCGGTAAATAGAGAAGGAGGGTAAACAGTAACACCGCGCTCAGTTTAGGTGGGCTGAGCCTTCACTTTATCCCTCTGATTCCTCTATGTAAATACCTGTTCCCACATTTCATATCCTGGATTGACATTTGTATGTCTTTGCTTTTATTATCTCTTCTCTCTAATACTTTTCCAGCTGAATGACTTCACTGTAAATTTCATTTCATTTGTTTTAAACTGAAAAAGTTCATGTTCCTTAAAATTTCAGGTTGACTGAATTTGAAAAGACAAGTTGGGATAATTTTGTAATGAAAATGATGTACTGTATTGTAAAGTAATGTAACGTAAAACTGAAATTCATTCAGTCATACTTGAGAAAATGAGTTCAATAAACTTTTTCATTATTCATATTCATAACTCACTGTAAATATAAACTATTTGCTTTAACCGAAAAAGTTAGTGTCCAGACTGCCTTAAAAAATCAAGTTGAGTGAATTTGAAAAGACAAATTGAGGTAATTGTATGAGGAGTAAACACAAATAAACTTTTCTAGCCAAATAAACGTATGTATGATATTAACTCAGTTGTAATTGAGAAAACATGTTCAATAAACTCAAGATATTAAGTTGAATCAACAATTTTTCTGTCAGACTGACCAACATTACAAACAAATTTGATTTCCTTTGACATTTTCTCAGTTTGAAACTATAAAAAGAAGGTTCTCAGGATAGTTTTAACTCTTAAACAATGCATGCTGGGAAGTCTGCTAATATGCTGATCATGTTTCTTTAGAAACTGAATTAATTGATTGAACTTTGTTCAGTACATTCATTCAACTCATTTCAAGTCAAAAGACTTCAGGTTAGAAGAACTAGTTAGTTTTGTGAAAATAAGTACAAGAAGTTTTAAGTTGCATTAAGTTAACTATATAAAACTTGTCTATTTACCTCAAAATAATTAGAAGATTAGTTGATTCCACTAAATTCCTGTCTGATTTTTTACAGCAGGAGCAGTGGTGGGATGTAACTAAGTACATCTACTCAAGTACTGTACTTAAGTACAAGTTTGAGGTACTTGTACTTTACTTGAATATTTTCTTTCCATGCTACATTACACCTCTACTCCACTACATTTATTTGATAGCTTTTGTTACTTTACAAAGTTAAAGTTTTTGCACACAAATAAAAATGTGAAAATGTTCAAAAACAGCTAAAATGATTACACATACAGTAAAATGAATTTTGATCATCTTTTAAGTAATTTCTCATGTTTCCAGTTTCTCTAACATGTAGATTACTTCAATAATGGTAATTTATTTTTTAAGGATTGTGAATTTTAGTGTGTTTTAGAACAAAACAACCATTTTAAAACTATTTTCAGAATTTTCACAAACCAAAGAAAAAATGAATCATAATAAAAATCAGCAGAAGAATCCATAATGAGAAAAGTAATTTGTTGCAGTCTTTTACAAACTAACTAACAGTAAAATCCTGCTTTGAGGATGAGAACTCATTTTTAATAAGTTCTGAAGTGTTCTAGAAAATTAAAAACTAGAAAATTTGAGTTTAATTAAGTTGAGAAAATAAAACGTGTAGATTTGTGTTCACTTAATGAGAAAAGATGAGTTGATTCCACCAAAATCCTGTCTGATTTTTTTACAGTGTTCTAAATGTGACTTGGCATCACAGGTATAATAATGAAGTCATCATCATGAGGATATGATTTCTTTTTGGAACAAAACTTTTGACATGCGAGTCTTTGTGTGCCACCTCGCTCACTGCTGACATGAATTATGGGATATGAAGTGTAACACAGATATGATGCTTCTTTTTGACTTTATAAGCATCGCAGCCATAAATCATCCCAAACCTCTCTCAGCTTGGACGGAGTGTATGTGCCCCCCAACATTTTCAAGGTGTTAACTGCTCTCAGATAAATAAACGACCGGCTATTTTTGTCCTCCATTGAGCAACAAGTCCTACCTCGCGGGCTAGAATTTGGCTTGGAAATGTCATCATGTATTTTACAGCAGTAACTCATGCTGCTCTCCCCATGCAGCCCGAAATAGAGTCAATTCAGGGCAGCTCTTGTTATAGCTGCTTATGTCAGGCTCACATAAAGGGATCAGGATTACAACCACAACCAGGGGTGAATGGAAAGATCGAAGAGAAAATAGAAACGGATTGCACCGCCAAATTAAACAAATACACACAAACCCACATCAAATGGGGTCGACACTGTCTGAAATAAATTGATAGTTTCCCAGAATAGGAAGACAAATCTATAAGGAGTCTCTGGAGGAAAACAGAGGGTCCACAACAAATGCATTTACTCAACCTAAATGAACTCATTGTGGTCAAACTGTCAATCCAACTGAAGAATCATAAATGCTAAATGACTGTGTAATTAATGCACTAACCCTGCTTAGAATCACTTTATTTCTTTGATAAGGACTTTATGGTAAATTATTTTTTATCCACTAACAGATGCGTGGTCCTGTTCTGCTGTATATTTGGATTTTTAGGAGAATATAAACTGAAAATGAAGCTATTCTAGTATTTATTTGATGTTTTTTACCTGATAAACATGTGCAGGAGGTTACAGAACTGTTTAAAGACCCGAGTGTCTGCATTCTTTCTGCCAGTCTGCAAACGCTTCTGACAAACTCAATCAAAACCATCTCATAACCAGTGGTGGAAAGTAACTAAGTATATTTACTCAACTTAAGTGCAATTTTTCATGTACTTGTATACACGTATTTCCATTTTCTGCTATTTTATACCTCTGCTCCACCACAATGCAGAGGGAAATATTGTACTTTTTTACTTTTATTTGATACATCAATAATTCTGTATAAAGAGTATTTTTATTTTAGGTGCTCTAAGTATATTTTGATCCTAGTACTTGTGTATTTTTACTTAAGCAAGATTTGGAATGAAGGACAGCATCAGGGTATTTCTACACTGTCGTTTTACTGCCTTAAAGGTAAAAATCTGAGTTCATCTTCCAGCACTGCCCTCGATCAGAGGTCAGTCCTGATGTGTTGTGATACCTGAGAGGCACAAACAGCTGTTTGCTGTGTTAGATGAGGGCATCGATTAAAACATGATCCCCTGTCTTCTTCTTCTCTCATCTGGATCAGCAGCTGGGCAGTCAGAGAATTGGAGGTTTTAATGAGTAAATCAAACTGAGTGGGAACAAAAGCAGGATTGTGAAAAAAGAGGGACATTTCCATTCTCAGTGGACATGACACCCTGGAGTGAACAATGCCTAGAAGAAAATATCACCTGTGTTGTGTTGTTGTAAAATGATAACTTTTTAAGAGATTCTGGGGTCATTACTGAATCACTGTGCTTTACAACCAGTGTGAAAAATTAACATTTCCTTCCATCAGCCAAATGGACGGTGAATGTTCAAATTTTAGGAGCCACTCGACAGATTATCTTTGTTTTTCAGGCTGGTAAGTGAAGCAAATCTATCAGCAACTTCCATATTTTGCCAGCATGGAGCTGGAGCTAATTATGTTTCCTTTTACAACAAACTTCTCACAAAAAGATTCAGAATATTACAGGAACCATGAGATACAAAATCACATAATTGACACTCCCAAAAATAAGTAGGAATGGTGACAAAACAGGTCAGGCTGACAGATCTGACTGTTCCCCTGATTAAGCTTCTGAAATATTAGAGGAAAGAAATATTAAGCCATTAAATCTACCAAATATTATAGAAAAGACAACATGATGATGTAAACTCACGACGCTATCATATATATGTTACAGCTGGAATATTATTGTAGGAGTGATGCAGTGATGTAGTGAAACTATAATATCGTTATGATGTGCAAATTCAAATGTATTCAATTTGCACATTTGCGCATCGGCCGCAATTGATGATGTCTATGTTGGTGACAGAGGGCCTCCAGCTGACGTGTGCGTGTCTGTGTGTGTGTGTGTGTGTGTGTGTGTGTGTGTGTGTGTGTGTGTGTGTGTTGTGTGTGTGTGTGTCTGCAGAGCCTGGTTATGGATTTTAACCTGCTGACGGACAGTGAACCCCGCAGCCCGGCGCTGTCGCTCTCAGACTCCGGGACCCCGCAGCACGACCAGGGATGTAAAGGCCAGGACAACAGCGGTCAGTAAACACAACAAAACACCGTGTGCACTGTGCATCCATCTGTACATCACTTTATGTGTATATATATCTATATATTTTGGGCTGATATTACATAGTTACCCACGCAGTTTTCCCAGCGCGCCTCTGGATCAAAGCAAAATAAAAGAAAACGCTCTAAATGATCATTACGCAGGCAGAAACGGGTTTATCATCCCTAAGAAACGACAAGAAAACATTTGATAATAATAATGATAATAATAATAATAATGATAATAATAATAATAATAATAATAATAATAATAATAATAATAATAATAATAATGATAATAATAATAATAATAATAATAATAATAATAATAATGATAATAATAATGAGAAAAAGCTTGTTATTTCTGTATAATAGCTTGAATAAATTATGGATGCAGAAGGTCTCCTGAACAAACACGTAGTAATGATATTTTTGCGCAGCTGGATGATCTCACCGAGGTAACAAAGAGAACCATCCCGCTGTTCTTGACTCTTCTTCAGCTCGATCACTTCAATCTGAGCCGTTTAATAAAAAGAAAATATTCTCCAAACAATGCAGCGTGAAGCTTGTAAGCGGCTTTAACTCGACATCAGCCCGTGTGATCCAGAATCAGAGCCGCTTTAATTGGAGACTTATCAGTGTCTGTTCCTCTGATGGGGCTCAGGGGCAGGTGATGACGGGCTGTAATAACATATTAACTCATTTGACTTTATGTGTGAAAATTAATTGCAAAAGAGCGAAGCCTGTTTCTCCTGAGAGCGTCAGAGCCGGAGCGCCGCGGCGGAGTGGATTCATAAAGTCAGGATCTGTCTTATTTATTATGATGGATTTCATTTGGATCATTCTAATGATCTGTATTTAATGATTTTAAAAATATCAAACGAATAAACGAGTTAAAGTACATTATTAGACTGATTCCTACACTGAGAGAGCTACATTATGGTTTGAAATGATTTGGGATTTGATAAAATAAAAACTCACTTACTGTCCCGAAGCTTCCAACCGCATCTCACGGCCTTGACCAGAGAAGACGGAGTCCTCACAGGTGCTGGAAATCCTTGAAAACGCTTGAATTTTAATGTCGTATTTTCAAGGTCTAAGAAGCTTGGATTTTACATGCAGAGCTTGAAACTGCTTGAAATTGTCGTTACATTACTTTCACAATAGCTGGAATCAGAGAATTTTGACTTTTTTTTTCTTAAAAAAAATTACCCACACCGACTAATCAATTATCAAAATAGTTGTTGAATAATTTCATGATCAGGTGTCACATTTTGAAAGATGAAACGTCTCCCTGCTGTAGAATTATGTCATGAAACATAATTGTGGTTGTTTATAGCATAATAACATCTGATTTCAACATTCTGAGCATGTATATGTAAATATGTCATTTAGGACAGCTGGAAAATGCTGGAAAAACTTGAAAATGCTTGAAAAGTGTTTGAATTTGACTTCTGAAAAGGTGCAGGAGCTCTGAGAAGTTTTCATAGGTGGTCACTGATTTTCATACATGTATATTTATGTAATAAAGTAGGCCTGAGTGCTGACTGTTGATTGAGGGCGTGTTACTGATAATTCTATAAGAGAATCAGATGCATATTTTTTTCATGT
This sequence comes from Lutjanus argentimaculatus, assembly GCA_034769285.1. Taxonomy (NCBI): domain Eukaryota; kingdom Metazoa; phylum Chordata; class Actinopteri; order Lutjaniformes; family Lutjanidae; genus Lutjanus; species Lutjanus argentimaculatus. Next base: position 3,062,172 of record JAWZSL010000036.1, on the reverse strand, counting down.
TAATTTCTAGGGATGCACAATATATAGATCTGCAGATAGTGGGAAAGTTATATTATTATTTATTATCCCAGTAATGAAATATATCTGATCTGACAGATAACATCAAAACATTTAAGTTTAATTGTTCAGCAAAATTATTTTCAATAAAATACAAATTTGTGATTTTTTTTTTTTTTTTTTTTTGATGACCTTTACTAGAAAAAGTAAGAGAACATTTGAAGAATCAGAGCTGTGTATGTTGTACAGTACAGTATAGTGATGTCAGTTAGATCTGGTTCAGTCAGAGCTGTGGAAATATTAAATCATCCATCTTTGCTCACTACATCTGGTGAGCAGAATCTACAACTTCTTTTGAAAATACATAAATGTGAAATTATCAGTCATCTTATCAAATCAGCCATGAGAAGCAGGTAATTATTGATTATCACTATTGTCTGAAAAAAAATCCACATGGTCCATCCCTCTGTGTTTGTAAGCTTCACTCCTCTGGCTGTAACATAAACTCAACATTTGAACTCAAGCGTGACACATGACAAATAATCACTTGGCTGGATTTTCTCAACTATCCATAACTTGTCCATATAGAGTATAAAATCTATCTGTCTATTAATATCTGTCTGTGGGGGTGTGTCGATGTGTGTGTAACCCAATCTAATTGCTAAACTGTGTGTGGTTTGAAATCCAGCCCCAACAAACTGTCAAACACAAACTATTCTGGAGAGAAATGTGCTGTAAAAGTGTTCCATGTGTCTCCTGCTGCTCGTCTTCTTAAGGAGGACTCATGGAGCTCATGTGGTCTTAATGAAGTGAGTCTTTTGCTGTCTCTGATGGGACCTGGTGCTTTTATAATGTCTAAATGTTAAATCAATTATTATTAAAAAAAATAATAAAGAAACAGGCCCAGATGGTGCAGAAAAAAGAGAAACAGAGGCAGTTTGAGCAAAAAAACATTATTGACAGGTTTCTCATGTCTTTTGTATAAATAGATTAATTTAATTTTGAAAATTAAACCATAATCCAAGCAACACTGAGAGTGTGAGGGTTACAGTATTATGGAAATGTGGTGATGATGTATAATTATTCCAAACTATACAATTGTAGTTATTATTTACTTACGTGTAAATTTGTAATATACATGTTTTATTAATCAAATCCATGGTTTCACAATAAAAGCCTTGAATATTTACCTTATAGTTGAATCTATGTAACACAAACATGATGATTTCTTCTGTTGTAATAAAATATGATGAAATATTCATCTAGTTATACATTCTACAATTAAAAACCTATATTAGGAATTTTATAAGTTAAGTAGCTTCAGTATTTTGAGGTTTAAATTAGGCTAGCCTCCTTCTAAGCCAGCAAAATAATACAATAAATTATTAAAGGACTCAGCATTTCTTTCCCCAGATGTTGTCGCTGGCCGTGTGGGGAAATAAAATGTACAAATTCAAGGTTATTTGTACAGTTACAGAGACTAATTTTCCGTTAGAGTGCCTCAGGGTGCATTGTGCTGCGACGGCCCTTCTTGATCATCTCTTTCACGCACAGAAGCTTCCAGCAAATAGTCATGTCCTGGCATCACTTGAAGAGAGTGATTGTAAAATGACTCTTTATGCGTATTACATATTATCCACAATAGGACTTTTTTTTAGCTTGACATTACAAACACACTTTTTACAGTGTATTTCTGGCTTTTGTTCTGCTGTATAATGAACACAAAACACAACCTTCAATCTGGACTTGGTTATACTGCAGTATAATATGACTGCCACGCCTTACCACACCAAACTGACGCCTACGCCGCAGGCACGGACGAGTGCACCGTCTCACTGAATGGCTCTTTATTCTATAATTTGATTTTACACTTGAGAGAAACTTTGGCAGACTGCTTTTAAAAGCTTCTACCTGGACAATACAAGGGCATAGAATTTGGTAGGGATGGTAGGGACTTGCCCTTAGCCATAATTTTGATTAAAAAAAAAAAAAAAGAAATGTAACCACTGTTATATGTCAGTGTCCAGTCAGTGTTAGTTAGTGAGATTCAGACGCAAAACATTCTGACTCACATTGGTTTGGACCTCTACAGCCACAGGTCTCTTTTTATTGTCAAAATATTTTATATATGAATTAAAGAAAAATACATAAGTCTATTTATTTTTTAATTGATTTCCAAACATGCTGTAATCTTAGTCAGCACTCCTCTGGCAGCAGCACAGCGTCTCACCATCTCCCCTCACACCTCAGATAGGAGACTAGTGTTTGGAAAGTTACTGAAATGTATTAATTAGTTATGTCACTAATTACTCTCTCTTAAGTAGGCCTATCTGAATTACTTTAACAATTACTTAAAAGTTACTAGTTACTTGGGAAAGTAAGTTTTACATTAGTTTTAAATGTCTGCTTCAATTCCCTTATTAAAGCACACATAGCTATATTATTTTATTTTTTTGTAGTCATATTATTGTAGTGTAGCTATAATGTAGCAGACTGACTCATGAACCCCTCCATCGAAGCTCCATCTGTGAGATGTTTATTGTCCCCACCAACCGTGGCATAGATATCCACCCTTAGGACAATATAAATATATATCTATTTACGTCACTATAACATTATTTTAATGACATATTTTTGTCATCATCTCTCTCTGATGAATTGTAGAACACGACAGCCTTTTCTTTGTGTGAATATATTGTGAATTCAGCAGATTTCCCACACGCTGAGAAGTGATTTGGTTAAAAGCCTCTCGTGGTTGTGTTCCTGCAGATGAAAGCGCTCTGAGAAGCTGACCTGGAACGGCTCTGTCATGTCGGCACATTATCAGTCAGATTGCTCCTATTGTTGGTCAGCGCGTTGCTCTAAAAAAGGCCTGCCCTTTCCTCTGTATTGTGTTATAGACTTTGGCCTTAAGTGACAGCTTACCCAGTGTCAGTTTACTGCCAGATAACAGCCTCGGCCTGGCCCTTATTGGTTTTGCCGGTGGCCCCGCGGAGCCTCTTTTTAAACCCTGCTGATCATTTCGAACTGCTCCAGGAGCTAAGCCCTCGCCAAACAGAGCCCAACTTGCCCAGTCACAAAAGGCTGATCCATGGGATTAGCTGGCCAGCTAATTTCACTGCTTTCTGTGAGGTCCTCAAATTGCAGGAGTGAGATCTGGCAGAGAGGAGCCCTGGCAGACACAACATGGCTGTGTGGTCCTTTAAACTCACTGCGCTAGCTGGGGGCCAAATGCAATCACTCACTGCTCCTGCACATCTCTGAATCTAATGCAGTGTTTGGAGTCATTCTCTCCTGGCAACGTCACACCCACGCTTGTCATTTTCCAGCCTGTGGGATGGAGGGATTTCACATGCTGTTTGATCTGACAATATCATCCAGCAGGGAGCAGACAGTGCTGATGCAATGCAGGGAGAGAGATGTCAGAATACTGTGCTGTTCCACACATACACACTGTGTTCACTGTGTTTAACTGTTCGTTCTGCTGCTTTATGCAGAATCCAGTCAGTCAGACTTTACAGAGGTCAGAGGTTCTGCAGAGGAGTCTGCTTTTAGCTGCTTCATATATGTTTTAGAAAATGATCTGAACCATTTCACCCTGTACTACTGGTGGCACTTTAGTTTACAGCTCTCATGGTTTTCCTTAATGTTCTAGGATACTACACACCAGGGGTTCCCAAACTTTTTTTCTGAGAGGGCCCCCTTACTTTTATCTAAGAAAAGCTTCCCACCGCCTGCACACACAACAAAAGAATAAGTGATTCATTCCAAAGTTTTATTGTCAAAAGTCAGGTTTGGGGAGTAATGGATTACATTTAATGGGGTTACATGTCTCTGGAAAAAAGGTAACTGTAATCCATTACATTCACAGACAAAAAAGACTTAATCAGATTACAGATACATTTTGTGAAAATGGGATTATTTGTAGGATTACAATTTTCAAATAAAGAATGATATACTATCGTGCACAGCGCACACACAGCTGACAATTCATAATCATGGCCTCTAATGAAAAAATACTTCACTGGATGAAGGTTTTGCCAATTATTTGTCTTTAAGTCAATCAATCAATAAATTGTGCAAAGCATAGGAAGGAACAGCTGAACAAATTAATAAACCTGACAACGATTAGCCTATCATCAATGGACTATTAAATTAATCTGCATCTATTTTAATCGATTGTTTTGAGTAATTTTCTAATTAAACAAAGTCAAAAATGTGGAGCACACAGACGTACATCTGTATGCTTTAAAGGTTTGGACCTATTTTTCAAGTGACAAGATTGTAACAGTTGTAATTAACTGAAATATCATTTTGAGCAATTTTTAGCTTCTTAAATGTGAATATTTTTTGGTTTCTTTACTCCTCTCTGACTGTAAACTGAATGTCTTTGAGTTGTGGACAAAACAAGACATTTGAGGACGTCATTTGAGGACTTTGATCAACATTTGTCACCATTTTCTGACATTTCATGGACTAAACAACTAATCAATTAATCAAGAAAATAATCTACCGATTAATCAACAATGAAAATAACTGTTAGTTGCAGCCCTGAAAACACTATATTAGGCAGGCGAGGCGTTACGGGTGGGCCTGACGGGCCTGGGCCCCCCCACTTGTACAACTGGCCCACCTTAAATGACTGGGAGAACATATGTTTTCTTAACTTTTATTTTGAATTATTAACGTCAAGTCACAAGTCAAGTTATTAAGTCAAAAAAGTTTCCATTTGAAAAAAGACATTTATTCACATTTATTTATTATATTATCACATGTGAGGTGTGGACCAATCACAACGGGCCATTATTCATCGCCCGAAACTGTGGCTCACGCGTGTCACGATTGTGGCCGTTGTTCCAAGTCGGTGCACTGAGGAAAGTATATCATTGTCTTATTTTATACCTGCAGATGCATTTCTCATCAAAACTAGAACTTGTAGAAAATGTAGACAATACGGGAGGTGAAGCTAAATCTTCCTGCCTGACTGGATCGTCATCGGATGACCCTCACAGCAGAGACAGTTCAGTTTCTGAGTGAACAGTGTAGAGCACCGCGCTCTCTCTCTCTCTCTCTCCTGTTAAACGTCATTGCAGCTCACCCACTGTTCTCATCGCTCTGTTTCTCCCTGCAATCATTTTAAAAAGTCATCCAGCCAGATGAAATGAAAATGCATTAAAAGGAATTAAAATGTCAGTTTTCTTAATGAATTGATTTATTAATCTACTTGATCCATAGCGAAAATATAGATAATGAGATATCCTGTGTCACTTGAGATAAATACTGCGGCGGTGAAATAATGAGTTCTGAAACACGTCTTTAAAAAGATTTTTAAAATGTCATAATCATCACCCTCCACAGCATGATTTCAGTCATTTTTGTTAAAGTGAGATTACCAGTTGGAAACAGTGTTAACTTATGTAATTAAAAGGCCCACCCGAAGTAACTGTGGCCCACCCAAAACTGAAATCCTGGCGCCATGTCTGATATCAGGCTAAACAATTTCACCATATTTTAATATTTAGGTAATCCAAAAGTTAGGGAAAGTAATCAAGTGACTTTACTTTAATACTGTGATACTTGGCTTATGTTACTGAGTACATCTTCAACACTTAATTAGTAGGCTGACTGTATCAGGATACATTTTTAAAGTAACCCTACAAACCCTGTCAAAAATAAACATCAAAACAAACAAAATAAAGCTGATCTGAGTCTGAATCTCTGTTCCATTCTTAGAACCTTTACCTTTGTTAAATGTCTCTTTTCTAGTATAAACTTAATATTTTTTCTTTTAACAGCCCAACAGAAAAGCTTTTAGACACTCATCCTCACCAAAAGAATCATAATGATTCATTATCACAGAGCCTGAGAGCTCACAGAGGTGTGACCGACTATTTTTGAGTGTGGATGAAAAAATTGATGTTTTAAATAGTTTTACATACAGTGGATTGTATAAATTGTGACTTAAATTAACGTGTAAATCTAATTTTGACAACATCAGAGCAAACAAAGCCTCGGGGACCCCCTGTGATTTTTGCCGCCCCTCTAAAGGAGGCCTGGATGCCAGGTTGGGAAGGGATACTATATTCTAAAGTGTATGGGGAAAAAAAGCTTCCAGTTAGATGGGAATATGCATTATTATAAATGATAATATATTTGGTTTGAAGTGATTCTTTTTCACTTATTAATCTTTAGCAGCCAACTTTACCTGTTCTACTTTCAGCACAGGCTGAAGGTAACTAAGTACAGCATACATTTACATATCAGTATCATATGGTTAAGTAGCCTAGTGAAATATTAACAGCAGCACGACTTATAGATTATATACATTAAGATGCTGCTTCCACATTCAAATAATAATAATAATAATAATGATCCAAACATGACATTCTACATAACGAGTACTTTTACTTTTGATACTTTAAACACATTTTGCTTCTACAGTAGTTTTAATTTAGGACTTGTAATGATGAACCTTTTTTTTATGTTGTTGTATTTTTGATTTAAAGGACCAGTGTGTAGGATTTAGTGGCATCTAGTGGTACAGATTGCAAACACCTCACCTCTCCCTCCACTTCTTAACATGTAGGAGAATCCCCAGTGGCTGTGAAACAGAACACAAAAGACCATATCTAGAGCCAGTGTTTGGTTTGTGGAGGACATGGTGGACTCCAAGGAAGAGGACCTGCTCTCTCTGTAGATATAAAGTAAGGGATAATATATATAAGGTATAGATATAAGTATATATAGGTATTTAATGGCAATAATATATATGGTAGATTTACAGATATAAGGTAACAAAAACAGAACAATTCTTATTTTAAAAGTGATTATACACTAATGGAAACATACTTGTGAATGTTATTCTATTTCAGCCATATTCTGCCAATAAATTCCCCTAAATTTTACACACTGGACCTTTAGGTAAATGATCTGAATACTTCTTCCACCACTGTATCTACTGTATAGTTATGACCATATTTTTTCCTGATTCTTAGAATCTCATAAATCATTGTGCAAATGCTTAACTTACAAGTACATTTCCTCTATAATTAATACAAAATGACATACTGTTGTCCAGTGTGTTCTGTGTGTTGTTCACAAAAAAATGATGGTCAGATAAAGTGTAAGTGTACTTTAACATCACATATTGTGTATGTATGTATGTCAGAAAAATCCACTTTTTTTGTTTCGTTTATTGTCATATTTCTACAGTAGCCTTGAATGGACAAATCAAACACCGGCTCTAGATATGATCTTTCACAGTTTTCATGAGTTTCACAGCCACTGTAGGTTCTCCTGCACACTTGGAAGGGGAGGGTGAGGGAAGTTGGTTGCAATCTGGAAACTCATCACTAGACACCACTAAATCCTACACACTGGTCCTTTAATTATTTGTCTGGCAAAAAAGGAAAACACTTCTTTTATTACAACTTTTGTCCAAATACCCAGTTTTGAGTACACACCTCATTAATATCTAATCTTGTTTAAAATTTAGCTTTATTGCTTTTATACTGTTCTTACATGGTGCATACCACTACATAAATGATATATGTGTGAGAGTCAGTAGGTGTCCACAGTTCCTTTATGACCTCTAATATGTTAATACAGCCCTGACTGTAGTGCGATATGACAGTGAACTAATGAGTAACGTCAGCACACGTCAGTATGTTGTTGCAACAACAAACCCCTCTTGTCTCAGCTTTTTAATATTGACAGGTACAATAAAACCAAAGACAGCGACACTTGCTCATTTCTGCTTTTGCAATATTTCACTTAGGTGACATTCATACAAAATATTTTCACACATTACACACATTCACTTTCTTCTGCACTTCCACAACATTCTAATAACGTGAAATATTCCAGGTATGCATTTCTGCAATTACCTTCAAATTACCCAGTGATACTTTGATCAAAACAGGTTACATTCATTTCATTGATATTTTTGTAATGTCTAAAAACATACTGTATCTAGAGAATATAAAAATAATATGATAGTATTCAGATTTTTATTCATTATTTTTGATGCTACGTATCACATTTTTATAGCAACGACAAGGAAGTTTCATATTGTGTTGATTTTGGAGCCCCCTGTGGACAAAAACGGCAGTGTTTCCCTGTTAACCACAAAATATAACATCAAAAATAAAATGATCCTCCTTTTACTGTTCACTGTAATAACTTCTGACTGTAAAATATTACAAATTCACAATTATAATTTGATTAATTCTTCTTATTATTAAAAATGTATTATCCACTTTGTTCTCTTTGACAAATAGAAAAATAAAGAAAAGATGAGAAAAACCTCAAGGTTAACTTACTAGCCTTTCCCAGAGTTTTTAAATGCATCATAGTCTTCATCAGTGGGTGGAGACAGCTCAGTTGTTATGGAGACAGCTCAGTTGTTATGGAGACAGCTCAGCTGTTATGGAGACAGCTCAGTTGTCACCTAAGCATGGAAACTACGGTCATAACACTTCGTGTTTACCTCCTGTCTTTAGGGTCAATAATACATTTTCCTGCTCAGTTGTTCTCTTATTTCTATGTGATGATATTGTGTCCACTCTTGTCTGTGTTCCCGCCTGAGCTGCACCTCCCGGTGTTCATATGAGACCGTTTGTCTGTCTTTCTGTGTGTGCGTGTGTAGACACAGAGAAATCCCACCAGAACCAGCTGGATGAGTCCAGCGCTGAGGACGGCTCTCTGAAGAAGAAGCAGCGGCGGCAGAGGACTCATTTCACCAGCCAGCAGCTCCAGGAGCTGGAGGCCACCTTCCAGAGGAACCGCTACCCCGACATGAGCACCAGGGAGGAGATCGCAGTGTGGACCAACCTCACTGAGGCACGGGTCAGGGTGGGTACACACCACTGGAACAGAGAACCCTGATTTGATGATTCTTTACTACAGCAGCATCTTTCAGTGACAGGGTCCTCCTCTCAGACTGAAGTCTAGTATTTGGGCAGAATGAAAGACTGCAGAATAAGAAGCATGGTTCCATGCAATAATCTGAAGGCGGAATAATCAGTCTGACACTTTGAGTCAACACAACTGCTGTCCAGATTGCCAGGACATTTGCATGCTTTTAGTGCCCAGATCACGAATCCACATGATCTTCATTACATTCTCTCTATCCAGCACCATCGGCAGGCCAAATTTTCACTTGTATCAAATGAATATCAAAGACACTCGACTTGTGGTTCTCAAAGTGCCAAAAAATACACTTGCAAAATCAACTGAGCAACACTTTGTATTAAGCTGCCTGTAATACGCATTAGTTGATAGACAACATGTCCCTGATCAAATTCTTGTTAACATGAATACGTGTTAATAATAGCATAATAAACATGTTTATTTGTGGATTGTGAAACTCATATAGACATTTATAGTGCTGCTTACGAGCCTCAGGAGTTTGTTATAAGAGCATTTCAAACACATTTATTGAGTTTAACTGACTTACCTATTTTGTCATTGTTAAACTTTAACTAAGCTTTTGTTGTTTCTTTATTAAGCTCACTACATCATTTATAATGCAGTTATTAGCAGCTAACTATGCACTTGTTAACAGTTAACTATGCATTTTGGGGGTACCTGAACTAAAGTGTGAACAGTGCTTATTGAGGTTAATTAATCCTTTATTATGCACTTTTTAACAGTTAATCATGATTTTTTTCATTATTAGGTGCACAATAAAGGATTAATTAACCTCAAAAAGCACTGGTCACACTTTAGAGCCGGTAAACCCAAAAGACATAGTTAAGTGTTAATAAATGCATAATAAAATATGTAGAAATCTTAATAAAGAAACAGTAAATGACATAAACTCAATAAATGTGTTCATACTGCCAATATAACTCATAAGGATTTTATTAACTATCTGAAGCAGTCTATAAACTGTTAACAAGATTCTTAAACTGTTAACATTTACTTATACATGTCTTACTGTATAAGCTAACCATAAACATTTTTATTTTGCTATTATGAACATGAATCTAGTCTTATTAACACATATTAATCTTAATATACATCCTATAAAAGCCCTATTACCTCTTAACTTATAACTCTTACTTATTAAGGACAACGTAATGTAAATTGTTAACCTCAGCTGCAGTGTCTAACCCGGTTACTCAAGAGAATCCACACACTTTGTTGTGAGCAGTTTCAAGGAGGAGCTACTGTCTGTCCCAATGGACGAGAGGCTCGAGCTCGAATGCAGACCTTAACGGTGTCCTCCTTGACTGAGCCGTAACCTCTTGTCCACGAGCAATAAATGCATGCTTCCCTCAGCTTCAAACAATTTAAAATTGTGTTAAATCAGAATCAGAATCAGAATACTTTATTGATCCCCGAGGGGAAATTGCATTTCAGTTACATCCCGTCCAAGAAACATAAAAACAGACAGTGGTACATAACAGGGGGAGGACAGGAGCGGGAGGAACTGTGGGTCAGCCACCGAGCAGCGCCCCGTTTACTTAGAGAAAAATGAGAACAAGAGGGAGGAAGAGGGGAAAATCTAAAACTAACAATACCTACTGATAAGATAGGTATAAAAATGTGCTATTATATTCATCTTTATATTCATTTTAAAGTTATGTCCCAGATGTCCATCAGCTCTGTCAGATTTTTACAAACACACAAGTTAATCAGGCATAAAAATGGTCTCACTTCCTGGTTTAAAAAAGGCGGGAATACTGCTCAAACACTGGTAAACTTTCTATTTTTAGACAAATTCATTCAATAATTTTGCTGTCAGATGTGTCTCAACCATAACATGTCACCTCTGTAGTCCTTCTAAATCAAAGCTAAATAAGAATTATGGTTTAAAAATGTGTATTTGGATTAGCATGAAGAGAACTCTGAGAATTAAAAAAATATAATCACTACGAGGTTGTCCCGTTACAAGGTTTGATCTTTTAAAACATATTTTCTACCATAATTGAAGAATGAAAATCAAAACCTCCTCAAAATACAGTCATGTGCCAGGTAAGATCTTTTATTTAAGCTTCAGTTCACACGCTGAACTTGAATGTCAAAGGTAGTGCAGAGTGCATCCACACCCAGTGGTTTGGTCACTGTAGCTATATGGAGCAGGAGGACACACATTCTAATGGATGACAATACAATCGCTGGCCTGCCTGACAAGTAATGGATCAAATTAATGTTGGCTGGATGAAAGGTCACATATCACGCACTCTTGGTTGTTATTTTGAAACGACAACAGACTACACATTGTCTCGTCCTTAATGTCGATCAGTGGTCTTTCTAACCCGGCTGCATGCAGGCACATTCCTGCATGCCCCGAATACTTCACCTGTCACACTGATTCATGTGATTTGTCAGAGTTGTTGTTAATCATTCTGACGGAACATATTGATAACACTCAATCCAGGTCAATCCAGGGTCCAGGGATAGAGACTGACGTGTGCTGTACAGACAGTAAAGACCGAAGCAGATGTGTCATTTGTGATATACTGTAGATCAAATTTCACTATTTGACTGAAACATTTTGATCTCTCTCTCTGTTATTTTGAGCTAAGTGTGAAAGCTAATGTTTACCACAGCTGCTATTTTAGTTTAGTGTGTTAGCATGCTAAAATATTCTAATTGGGACTGTAAGCGCAAAATACAGTAATCAAGCAAATTTAGAAACTAGCTGGTGAACATAGTGAAGCATTTAGTGACATATTCTTCCCTGAAATATTGTGGAGACCAAACCAGAGCTTAAACAGAGAGTGGATATTGGACTTACATTCATCAGATGACTCCCAGTGAATATTATGTTGCCTAAACAGGCAACTGTTTGCTAACAAGTGTATGAGGTGATGATATATGAAATGCTTGTGGCCCAAAAATCAATGAATACAAGTTTAATGTTCAGCACACTAAAGTTGATTGTGTTTCTTCCACATCCTGTATTTTTGTCATTCTCCATAAATGTGACACTACTTCCTGCATTGGCACTCAATGTCTAGACTGGACGTAATTCCATGAGAGACTGGGGTCATAAATGTATTTTAGGCTGCTGTCCTCAACAGATAAAATGGCTGTATAGTTCATATGTACAAGCAGCTTATTATGTCTTGTATTTGTGTTTACTGATTGGTGGCAACCTCTAGTGGCTATAGTAATTATGACAGCAGCAAAGAAAAAAGTAAAGTAACGTAGTATAAAGAGCAATAGTGCACATAGGGAGGTGCTGTGGACAGACACAGGGCTTTCACTCAGGAGACCAGGGCTGGACTCCCGTGTGAAACCAAATGTCAGTGTTGACTTATTTAAAGAAAGCAACATAACGTGATGTTACTTTACATTATGGACAAGACTTCTGTCAGCTGGTTAATGTCACTTTTGTCACGTTACATATGTAACATACTTATTTTGATCTTTTCTGACACCTAACCAAGTAGTTTATCATAAACCAAAACAAACTGCTGGCGTTTCACAATGTTAACCACATGTTAAATGTCACATGACTAACACCATGTGACTTGCATAACTTTAATATTTACTTACTTATTTACTCTGACTTGGATGCCTGTGTTGGTTTGGGCTGGTTAGGTTCAGGTGTGAGGAGTGAGATTGCGTAGGGTTAGAATATCACAGTAAGCCAATCAGAGCAGTCACGCCATGCCATGCCACACCACACCACACCACTTACATTACTTAAAACTTAATGTTGTGTACATGACACCACTTTTGTCACATGACATATGTAACATGCTTATTTTAACCCAAACCACAATCTTTTCCCAAACCTAACCACGGAGATCATCATAAACTGAAGCAAACTGCTGACATTTCACAACATTAACCGTGTGTTAAATGTCACATGACTAACACCACATGACTTACATAACTTTGTTGCATACTTTCTGACTTACTCTGACTCGGAGTGATAGTACGTGTGGCCTTTGTTGGTTTGGGTTGGTTGGGTTTTGGCATGAGGAGTGAGATTGGCTAAGGTTAGGGTAAGAATATGAGGGTAAGCCCACCAGAACATGAGCAGAGCAAGTCATGCGTTTTCCATCCTGGGAAAAAAAAAAAAATATTGTGTCCGGTATATCTGTCACGGGTGCTCTCCACCGGTCATATGTTGCTTTGAAATCATTGGCAATCAACCTGTGTTCTGTCAATTAGGGGTGAGGACATGTTGCAGCTTTACATATTTGAAGGTACTGCAGCGCAGTGTATGCCCACAGAGTATGCTGACATCACCAAGAATGCTTGGCCTATATTTGAAATGAATGCCTGAGATACATATACAGGATCCACTGGGAACTTAGAACATATCTGCATCCTTCAGAACACAGCGTGTCTTTCTTCTGATTCTGAAGTCAGCTGTAGACAAGCAATACACTTTGTTAGATTTCAGTTTACATCAAATCTATGTCAGTGCTTTTTAGAGGAATTATTTTGATCTTCTCATGCAATCATTGGAGCATTCATAGAAGACGATATGAACACGAGCCTCTGAATAACCTTGACATTCAGCCTTTTCCACAAACCTTCAGACAGCATTGCCTCCGAGTCACGGTAAAGATTGGGTAGCTTCTGTCCTCCGGCGTGGGGTTTCCCCTGCTGTCACTGAGTGGGATGGAAAAGTCAGAGTCATGCACTTTATACTGGACATATTAATGGTCAACAGCATTCTGTTACTATAATAACAGAGGATTGGATGATACACAGCATGCATGCCAAGGGAGCAGAGAGACGGCTGAGTATCAACACAGGAAAGGCCTGTTAAAGTTTTACGAGGATTAAAGAGATAAAACATTTGATACCAAATTATTTTAATGTAAAACAAATACATGCGTGTTAACAGATGACCAGGAGACTTGTGTCACGTACTGTATTTATAGCTTTTTCTCTCTGAGAATGAACGCTTTTTGTCTAATTCAGAGCAAAAGTTTGTCCACAACTTAATACTGCGATGAACTTTCATTTCTAAAAACCTGCAATTTAGATTTTCCACTAAAGCTTTAATCCAATTCATATCCTCCAAATATAGGACCATAAAAAGACAAATGTGAAGATTGCTCTTCCCTGACATTTCTTTCACTGGGATCTCACTATTCAAATAAGTCAATGATTAGTTTTAATAAGCCTCGCCTAATATGACTGTTTGATGATACACTTCAAGTAACTTTCTGGGATCATTATGTCTTTCAAAAATTCTGGATACATATGCAGACAATATTACAGAAAGTATTTGACAGGGGTTAGGATACTCTGACTGGATGTGTTTTAGAATTAGATATTATTGATTCCTGAAACTTTAGGAGAGTTAAGGAAAAAGTCATTTGAAAATAACTTTTTCAGTCATTCTATTTTTTTCTTTGTGTGTAAAAATAACACTAAATGATAAGAGAAGCTCTGAAAACATCTGCCTTATAACAGACAAGTGGGCAGAGTGACTCACTCCACCCACTGGATGTTGTGTTCAGGTCACTCATGTCCGCTGGAATTGTTCAAATTTGACTTCACAATTCCCCTCAGCTGTCACTGACATTTATAACTTTAACACTACAACAGCCAAGGAGGTAATTTTGACTGTTTTCAAATTTATATGTACAATAACTTTTCCTAAAAGTGTCTGTATTTTAATTTAAAATGTTTTTACATAAATTACACAAAAGGCAAAGAAAATGTGATCATTTTTACCTATTTCAGCCACAGTGGGACCACTGTTATATTCTTACTTTTTGCATAGTTGGAGATCATCTTGGTTGCTTAGCAACTGTTACTGTCTCTGTCAACTTAATAAGTGGTCTTGATTTCCAATTTCCCGACATTAAAATACAAACAATTAATTAATTAGACTCAATTATAAATAAAGTAGGGGAGACCAGGGACAGTTGTAACACTTGTTGTCTCAGCTCCTATAACTCACTGAATCTTTGTGTGAAAGCTCTCAAATATTGAAACAAAGTCCCCTTCCTTATTACAAACAGCAATGTTTCCAGCTTTTTTGCTTTTATTTTTGTACTCGTTTCCAGTCTTTTCCCACAGGTTATGATTATTTTTGTGATGGTTCTAGGTGGAAATTTGTTATTATTAATGTTAAATAACTTGTTTATAAAAAACTGTTTCTCGCTCTGAGTAATTCTAGAATTTGAATCAGATCACTGATGGTTTTTATCCAACGGAAAAACCACTGTGTAATCATTACAATTTACTACACGTGATGGCTGCATATTGATAAATATATAAATACATTTTCCAAAACTTTTGGTGTTATTTCATTTAAAAAAAGATAAACTAACAGAATAAATGCATTAATCTCTTAGTCTGGTATTTATCATGAGAGATAATAGAGTTTGTCAAAGGTCAAAATGACCACTTAGGCACTTCTAGTGTTAATCTTACCTTTCTATTCATGACATTCCAGATGCTTTTACTGGTGTGTGTCCACAATTAAAATGAATCCCAGTCTACCATTAGAGATGCACTGCTGCACTCATCCTTATCAGAATCAGAATCAGAAATACTTTATTGTTCCCTGGGGGATAGACTGTTTGCGTTCCAAATGCATATTACACACGTAAGATTTATGTTACTTTTAGAACTTAAAGGTCCAGTGTGTCAGATTTAGGGTGATCTATTTGCAGAATATGTCAGAAATTGAATATAATATAATAATATAATGCTATCAGAACTGATAGAAATGATGGACAGACGTATCAACCTAAGATCCAAGCTGGAGTAAACCAGTTATTTCAGGACACAGGGCAGGAGGAGGATTCATTTCCAACAGTTCCCATCATGAGCAAACACTATGTGACTGTGGCAAAAATAACAAAAAACAGGTAGAAACCTTGATGTAAATAAAGGCTCTGAAAACATATTTTCTTGAGTGATGTGGTCCTACATGACCACAAAATAATCTGCCAAAGTTACAACACTTCCCACACAGTCCTGCCAAAGCAGAACTTTAAACTAAATAACATAATAATATTTAAGGATGTTCTTTTTAAAGTAATGTTTATGTGAATGTTTATTCATGAATTCATATTTTCAGCTTGTTCTCACTCTGAAGATGTCAAATTCATCAATTTAGTTCAGCCCCTGTGCTTCAAACTATAGTACACTGTGAAATCGAATGCTCAAATTAATTCATCCTAATTAGTTGTGAAAACCCAAAATTTGTTTAGAAGTTCTACTAACTTGAAAATGTTGAGTGCCAGTAGAATTTTCTTTATTAAAAATGAAATAATTAATGAAAAAGTTTTCAGTTCCATTAAGTTGTTCCAATGAAAGACTCTGATAACCTCCAACGTTTGAGTTTATGAACTTAAAAAAATTGTGGCGACTGATTGCCTCAATCTTTTTGAATACTGCTAACTTACTCTGGTTTACAGTGTAGGTAGGGAACCCTCTCACATCATCTCAGGAGGTACTTAGGAGACCAGGGTTTGTGTTGATGTTGACTTCTTTTTGACTTTCGTAATGTACATAAATTGCAATATGTAATGTACATAAGTTACATCATCTCATGTTCACGACTTGAGTTACTTAACGTACATAAAGCAAACAAACATAGAACATTCACTCAGGAGAACAGGGGTCCTGTGTGCACCTGGGATGCTGAGGGTGCTGCAGCACCCCCTACTGGATTCAAAGATAATGTAAAAATCATTTTACCTTTTTCAATAATCTCTTATAAAAATAATTTGAAAAGTTTCTGTTTAAATGCTTGAGGATGCATCATTCTTGTTGTTCATGTATGAAAAATATGATAAGTTTGAAGGATAAACATAGTTTTCCTCTCAAATATCCTGACATGACTGTCTGCTGTGCTTGTGGTGGATTTTAACCTGTCACACCAACATGACGAGAGATTGTTCAGATTCAGTTTTATAGTGGTGTTCCCAGAAACAAAACAGTGTTTTTTATTTATTTATGGATCATTACCAAGATCATGTTTATGTTGAAATAAGATTAAAAAGGCAACAGTTTCATTCCCAGATTGCGAGGAATTATGTATACAGTCAAATTAAACTGAAATAAACTTTGAAAATAAATTAAAGTATAAATTGAAGAAAACAACATGCAATAAAACCAGACCACATTTATATTTTAGTCTCATCTTACTGCAGATGGTTATTAAATGATTATAGATCCTTTGATGTCAAATAAAATCACTCACTATTACACACAGAAAACATGAAAAACATGGTGACCATCCATCCTGAAAAAAATAATCCAACTAAAAACAGTCATCATCTGCTCCTGGCAGGAAAGTTGAGCTGCTCGTAACACATTCATTTTCTTTGTCAATGTATCATGATGGAGAGCCCTGTACTGTGTTTATAGAGTGGGAAAGTATTGGCAATTATTGTCTCAGCCTCTAACACACTCACCTATAATTTATAGCATTGTATTCTTTCTGATCCTACACTGTGTCCAAGAGTGCTGCAGGTGTGCCAAGGGAGCCTGGCCACGAAATGACCAAAAGTACATTTGGCACACTCCAGGTACACTGGGCAGGGTGTATTGGACTGCAACCTAGCCACCCTGCTGGGTTCATGATAACAGAGCCTTTGGTGGCCTCTCACACTAACCCACTACTGACTTGTGGAGGCAAAGATTTAAAAATAAACATGGTTCATAGAGAAAATTAACAGGTTGACTGATTCTGAGGACGGACAGGATTAGAATCTATATTGCCTGACCTCAAACATATGAAACATATACATAATGTGCTTAAGTTATGTTCTGTAAGTTACATTATGTAATGTTACGTACGTACATTACATTGCATTATACACACAATGTATGTTACGGAAGTTACGTATGTAAATATATAAGAAATATACTGTAACACAATAATACAGCAGCATGAACCTTTGCTATTGAGCCTGGCTCTTCAGCTGAGTGGATACTGCAGTTGACTGTGTTACGAGAGTTCACTGGCTTGAATCCGCGATCTTCATGGTTTGTCCTTTGGCTCTCTGTTAACGATGCTTGGATGTTACATTGGTGGAAGCGTTGGGCACTCTCCAGTGCTGTCTCCCTAGTTGTGGAAGTCCCCCCCAGTTGAGCTTCACTCCTGGTGCGCGTGGACGTGCTTCTAGTTGGGCCGGATGTCTGTAACACACTAATACAGCAGCATGACCCTTCGCTAATGAGCCTGGCTCAGCTGAATGGATACTGCAGCTGACAGTGTTACCAGAGGTCACTGGCTCGAATCCCCAATCTTTGCGTTTTGTCCTTTGGCCCTTTAGGAGTGGGCGTTTATCGTGCTCGGATGTTACAGTACTGATTTGAACCCCATCCATTATCTTTTCCCAAACCTAACCAATTAGTTTTGTTGCCTAAACCTAACCAAAAAAATGTTATGCCTTAATTTGAAAGTCTACCTGGATGTTACACACAAATTTGACTGCAGATCCCTGCACAGACAAAACTGACCTTAGAGGGGTTACTACATTGTTTGATTGTGAAGAATAGGACCAAGCAGCCGCATTTGATGCGTTGAGAGTGAGAACATGTTGATGTTTCATATTATCACAAAAGACTTGAGATTTATGCTAAGTTTTGAACAGCTTCAGGGTTCAAAGGGGGTTCAGCAAATGTACTGTACACTCAAATTATTTTTCTCCTTTTGCCTTCCCTAGGTATGGTTCAAGAACCGGCGTGCCAAGTGGAGAAAGCGGGAGAGGAACCAGCAGGCAGAGTTATGCAAAAATGGCTTTGGCGCCCAGTTTAATGGACTCATGCAGCCCTACGACGACATGTACACGGGATACTCCTACAACAACTGGGCCACCAAGAGCCTAGCAAGCAGCCCGCTCTCCGCCAAGAGCTTCCCATTCTTTAACTCAATGAATGTAAGCCCCCTGTCATCCCAGCCTATGTTCTCCCCTCCCAGTTCCATCCCCTCCATGAACATGGCCTCTAGCATGGTGCCCTCAGCGGTGGCCGGGGTTCCCACCACAGGGCTCAACAACCTGGGCAACCTCAACAACCTCAACAGCCCCACAGCGCTCAACTCGGTAGCGGTGACCGCGGCCACGTGCCCCTACGCTACCACAGCCAGTCCCTACATGTACAGAGACACCTGCAACTCCAGCCTGGCCAGCCTGCGGCTCAAGGCCAAGCAGCACGCCAACTTCGCTTACCCGGCAGTGCAGAACCCCGTGTCCAACCTGAGCCCCTGCCAATACGCTGTGGATCGGCCGGTATGAAGAAGAAGCTCCGATGACGACCCTTGACCCAACCGACCAGTAAGTCCACAGTTCCCCCACTCCATATCTCTTCAGTTCCATCTGTCAGCTGTCAGATGTGCTGCAGACTGGCACATCGTGTGTTGATGGTACTCACTGAGAATAATCCTCAAAACTGACAAATAGACATGCCCAGATGGACCACTGCGCTTCAAAGGAATTCTCTCCAGTTTGTGAGACTTTGTCGCTGAACTGACCAACTGCTTCAAAGGATTTCTAAAGATTATTATCCATTATCATTTTTTTTTTCCTTCTTTTGAACTGCATGATTAGAGTAAACGTAGAAACCAAGGCTAAATAAAACATGGATGCTTCAACTGGACTGGTGGTCAACATCTTGGCCCAAAAACAGCAGATGCGATCTTTGCTACTATCGCAGGAGAAGGGACCTGTGGTTGCAGTGCGGGAGAAATGGAGGATGTATATAATGGACTTTTTTCTGTTTTGTATGTGACAAAAAAATATATGAAAACGTACTTTAAAGATGAGAAAAGCATGTTCTTCAAAAGCAAAGGCCCTAGGTTGATGTACTGTAAGCACATCCTTTTAGGAACCCGAAACTTTGTTGTGAATTCTTCTCCCCTCAGAAGGTCATAGGTCAAAGGTCAGCTTGGGTGGGCAGGAGGAGGATTAAACACGGTTAAAGGGACAGTGCACCCCCAAATCAAAAACACATATTTTTCCTCTTACCTGTAGTGCTATTTATCCATCTAGATAGTTTTGGTGTGAGCTGCAGAGTTTTGAAGATATCAGCTGTAGAGATGTCTGCCTTCTTTACAATATAATGGAACTAAATGGCACTCAGCTTGTGGTGCACAAAGCACCAAAAAATTCAAAACCAGTGTCTCTTTCCAGAAATCATGATCTGGTTACTCAAGATAATCCACAGACCTTGTTGTGAACAGTTACTAAAGAACTACTCTCTTTCTACTAGAAAGTATAGTTATAGTTCTTTAGTAACTGTTCACACTGTTCAGTAGATTTTACTGCAGAAAGAAAGTAGTTCCTACATGAAACTGCTCACAACAAGGCCTGTGGATTATCCTCTGTAAGTGGGTCATGATTTCTGGAAAGAGACATCGCTGTTTATTTTTTCATGTATATTTCTGGGCACTTTGAGCACCACAAGCTGAGTGCCATTTAGTCCCATTATATTGGAGAGAAGGCAGACATCTCTATGGCTGATATCTCCAGAACTCTACAACTTACACCAAAACTATCTAGATGGGTAGACAGCACTACAGGTAAGAGTGAAAAACATGTATTTTTGATTTTGGGATGAACTGTCCCTTTAAATTCAAATACAACAATTTACTCACACATATAGCAGAATATCAGCAAGATTTTTCAAGTAAAACTCTAAAAAGCCATTGAGTATATAGATTTGTGTGGTGTTATACAAAGGGAGTCCATG
The DNA here is from genome assembly GCA_034769285.1 of Lutjanus argentimaculatus. Taxonomy (NCBI): domain Eukaryota; kingdom Metazoa; phylum Chordata; class Actinopteri; order Lutjaniformes; family Lutjanidae; genus Lutjanus; species Lutjanus argentimaculatus. The sequence continues at coordinate 3,041,538 of JAWZSL010000036.1, read as the reverse complement.
ACTGTAAAAATGTATGTAAGAGTGCAGTTGTCATAACAAAAAAACAAGCTTTTTTCCTGGTGTAGCCTGCTTTGTCTCATTAAAGAACCAATTAAAGGATCCGTTTTTATCAACTACGAATGACACTGAGCGGAACAGTACATGTCCTTCCATATCTCTAATCTACAGCCTGTGGCATTAGTTGTGTGACACAGGCCAAATGTTCTCACAACAATGACAGCAACGCCATGGTAACCCTGACTCACTTCCATGGCAACACTTACGCAACGATGAAAGAGAGTAGTAGGCTGGAGGGAGATATAGATGTTCCCGATGGCTGCTCACTGATATGTTTGACCTACACTCCGAGCAGCAACCGCAGGCTATCCAGTAACACAGCAGGAATTCATAGAGGCCACGGCTGAAGCTGCGCCAGGATTACATAAGGGCCTCAAGGAGCGAGGTGTCCCAGCGGAGCCACAAACGAGGGGTTAGCAGCCCATCAATCCCCATCAGCCCCTGCAACTGTTTATTGCTCTGACATTTCCTCTGTTGTGTTTTCTCTTTGCTGATTTCCAGGTAAATTCTACAAAGTCACATTTTAAGTCTCTCTAAAATATCCTGTATGAGGGAGAAATGAAATTCTGTCGTTTATACCACACACATTCTACTACAGATACTGCTCAAACTAGTATTACTACTACCATAAAATACCTTTTAAGTTGTTATTAAAGTGCCCTTATAGTAAACAAGTGACATGTGTTTAAAAAAGTACATTGTTTTAAAGATGTATGGAAGATTATTAGGGCCAGACATGAGGATAAAATGAGAAGAGGAAGAGTTTTTGTTTATTTTGCATTTTGAGAATAAAGTTGTAATGAAGTCAAAATGTTGAACTTTCAGACATAAGAAAAATAAATCAGTGGAGGAACTTTTGGGGGATTTTGTGAATTAAGTTACGAATAAAGTAACGAATAAAGCTGAAGTTTTGACAATGAAGTCAAAATTGTGTTTCAACTGTATTTTCAAAATTTCAGTTTCATTCTCGTCATTTTGTCTTTATTCTCAAAATACAAAAAAACCCAAAACAAAGCAAAACAAATCAAAACAAAACAACAAAAGACAGAACAACAAACAAACAAACAAACAAACAAAAAAAATGTTCATGCCTGGCACTAATATTAAAGTTCAACTTTATTCTCGACATTTCAACTAAACTCGCTCAAATGCAAAATAAAGAGAAAGCCTGTCTTGTTCCACCTGATGCCTGCCTTAATACTAATACTCTTCCATAAAAGAGGAAATGGAAAGAGACGAGAAAGTGAAACAATTACACATAAAACTTTCAAAAGTAAGTTTAAAAAGCACAAAAACGTGTTTTGCCATATAAAATACAAAATTTAAGGTGAAGTATGTAAGAGAGGCTTGAGTTCCGATTGTCAAAGCAATAGTGAAAAGGCATAGTCCACAAAATATAATCAATAAAATAAAAAGCAAAATTCAAGACATTCTGCATTAAGATTAAAACTTAACTATCTAATAAATTTGTCTATTTTTTTTTCTAAAATTACACTTTCCTAAAACCGATGACTTGATTACAGACCTGTAAAATAAAGAGTCACTGTTTCATTTCCCAACATAAAACTCTGAATGCTGTGTCAAAGCCCTCTACATGCTGCTTCTGGTTGAGAAATACTAAATACTACAGGAACAATTTGGATCCAAAATTATTTATATCAGACAAAAAATATATAAGTAAGGTGTAATTTTATAATGTAAACTTTCTAAATGTGGCTGAATCCATCACATTTCCATGAAACAGAGAAAATGACCTCAGTGTTATCAGTGGCAGCTCCGGCTGTGCGGACATGCAGGCAGAAAATACTGACCCAGAGGAACTTCATCTTACAGCAGAGCAGTGAATCAGAGTCACCTGTCAGGCAAAACTACTCAATAAATTATTAGCAGTAGATTTGTTATGGGTGTCATTATTAGTAATAACAGGGCAATAAAAAACACTCACAGACTGGACTCACATAGGTGCAGAGTTAAATAAATTTCTAATGGTTGCAAGACAGCTCCTAAAAGATTTTTAAAAAGTTTTTTACACATTTCTTTGTGATTCTTAATTAGAAGTGGTCTCCTAAAGTCCAGTTTGATTGAGGTCTGCACATGTACTGCAGAAATTAATAAGATGACACAGCAATTACAGTATGTCTCCAGTTTTGGTGATACATCCTCATAAATTTTTTTTAATGATGTTCATTATTATATAATTGCCATGCCATTTAATGTCAATAACTGTAAAATTGCTAATTTGAATAGAGAACAAGAGATAAATAATACACAATAAATCTTAATTAGCAATAAAATAAAAGGAAACATACAGTAGACATACATGCAACTAATCACACCATCAATAATCACAGACAGTAATAATGCAATAGAAGAACATATACGCTGCTTCATGTGTACTGGTAAGTCCTCAGCTGACCGAACCACTCGTTCACTGGGGGCAAATCAGCTGACTTCCACTCACGCACCAGGATTTTCCTCTCCAGCGTGAGAACCAATCCAATCTGCGTCTGACATGGGGAGATCGTACAGTCGGGAAGCACCCAAAATGTACGAATTAGAAGAAAATGAAACCTCCTCACCGATGATCAATTTAATATTTTCATGAACTGCTGTCTCATGAACCTGCTTTCTGGGCAGGACCACAGAGGGTCTACAGGAGTGTCATCACTCTGGTCACATCTCCGGCACTCTGGACTCTGATCTCTCTGTAGAATTTTTCTGCAAGCCTCCTCAGAAATTTTTTTTTTTTTTTCACTTAAGCCAAGTAAGTGGCTCAGAAGAAGGCAGTAGTATTCTGAAACCTCACGTTCTGTGTTTCAAATAAACCCAGAACAGAGGGAGTGTCTCATGAATGAAAATGCATGTAATTTAGTTCAAGCAAAGTTGATTTATGCAAAATCAAAATTTCTTAGTAGAATCTGTTCATGTTTAAGGCATCCAAGAACATCAGAGTGGGAATGATCTGCATCACATCCAGGGTTGGGTCAGATTACTTGTAATTAAGTGTAACATGGCAATTTTTGTAATTAGTATTGTTTTTTAATCTGAATACTTCTGAATTACTTAAAAATCAAATATTGAAAATATGCACCTGCAAAAATGTATACTTAAAAATGGACACACCCAAAAAAAAATATGTTAATTCTACCAATGTTTTATTCTCTCACTTTAAATATCTCAGGACATTTTCAAAGCATTTTTGCACAGGTTTTTTTCTCCCTTCAATTCTAACATAAAGTGGAGCACTTGTCTAACAATGTCTTGTCAGATGAGCTTTTCATGAATTAATTAATCATTGATTATTAAAAAAAAAGTTTCATAGTTTTGAAATTGCCATATTTTAAAGAAATAGTCAAATAGTCCAATTCCAATTTTTTTTTAATGAAAATGTATTCTTTAAGGATTTATATATAATATGAAATATACAGTATGTATGAAATGTTTTGATTTGCTGTAATTTCTTTTTTATTTCTAAACTTGTTTTGGGTCAGAAAACAGCCTTGTCCCAGACAAGAATTCACAACTTCTAACAATTTAAAGATGTGCTAAAAGCCTTCAACATCTAAAACTAACAATACCTGCTGACAACAGAGGTGTAAAAATGTGCTATTACAGTCAATTTGTTTTTTAATGAAAATGCTGGCCACCAGATTTTTACAAAAACAGATTTAATCAGGCATAAAAAGGGTTAGCTATACCTTAAGGACCCCTGTCTCACTTCCTGGTTTATAAAAGGCAGGAATACTGCTCAAACACTGGTAAACTTTTATTTTTAGACAAATTCATTAAAAAAAATTTGCTGTCAGATGTGTCTCAACCATAACATGTCACCTCTGTAGCCCTTCTAAATCAAAGATAAATAAGAATTATGGTTTAAAAATGTGTATTTTGATTTGCATTAAGAGAAAAAACTAAGACGACAACTCTGTCAGATAGAGTTTGACATCTACTTTTAATAAAACATGTAATCACTAGGAGGTTTAATAACCAAGAGTGAGTTTCATCTTTTAAAATAGATTTAAATAGAAATAAAAACATCAAAATACAGTCTCAGTTCTCAAGAATGAGAGAACTATAATCTAATTACACATTTTTTCAAATGTAATTTTTTTTTTTGTAATGTGATTATGTAATCCAATTACATTTCATCTGTACCCAACCCTGATCATATCCAAGACATCTCAATCATCAAAAACGGCCAAGTCAACCAATACACTGATAAACTGATAAATCAATCTTTATCAATATCCAAGAAATACCAGCTGAAATGTTGTCAGGCTCTACGTTGTATGTATTTTATTTCATTAGACACAGAGTGTGTTAGTGCATCAAACACACCCTCAGTCAGACAGAGGCTGTGAAGCAGGCAGTGAGGAGCTCTCCACATCAGCTCACTGATCTGACAGCAGCTATTCTCCTGGTGGCAGACAAGACACAGACCTATTTTGTGGAGTGAGGTGAAGCGGTCACAGTGTGTGCTCCTCGCCGCCACAGCACGCTACAGAATCAATATTCCAGCGGAGGGGAGCTGTGTGACGGTCCCTGATGTTTACTCACAGTGCAAAACTCCTGCGAGCGAGCAGAGAGCACAGAGCGTGGTGTGGAAAAAAATACAGAAGCAGAGGAAGTTCTAACGATTACCTCCGAGAATACAGAGCAGAAAAGACAAAGTAACAGGCAGAGGAATCAGAGGTGGAAATATTTGAAGGAACATACATGAATCTATAGGACACCAGGTCTGCTGAAATTGTATACATTTAAAGCCTGTCAAATTATTATTTTTGATGTTCTTGTTTCTTCCTTTACAACAAAAATGAATGCAAACACCCACAAAAATACATCCAATATTAAAAGTATTAAAATCATATTATATCAAGTCATTTTATTTGGGAACATACTGATACATGCAAAACTAAATGAATATAATAATGTAAATGTAAATGTATTATTTAGGCAAGTTTGCAATTTCTGAGTATTTCTTTTTGTTTCTTTTGTCCAAAGTGAAAAAACAGAACAATTTACAAAACACATAGAACACAGTCTAAAAGATAAAAGCTAAAGCAAAGCAATAATCATTTTAAAGGCACTTACAATATCCAATATGAGACACTAAGCCTTGATGAATGTTTAGATTCATGTTATAGAAATGCATGCTGTTTAATCACAGTCAGGGGAGGGTAATTATTTTTCACAGGGGGCCACATGAGAAAATGATCAAGCAGTCATGGGCCAGATGTAACTGTGGTAGCAATTTCTAATAATTGCTGAATTTGTAATAATTATATAGTCAGAAATGTTCTACGTAGGGCAGGGGTTCTCAGCCTTTTGTAACTCAAGGCTGCTGGTGATGGTTAGAAAATTTCCGAGGACCAACTTTCTGTCTTTGTTCCAAAAACCCATTCATTTTTTTGTCACTGCATCAAGGTTTTTCTCAATCTGATGTGTCATGATCGATGTTGTGGTGATATTCCAGTAACACTGAAATTAGGCATTTTAATTTGACATTGTTTATTTCTATGGGAATATTTAGATATAGAAATAACTAGCTTTGTAAATTGCCATTAAAAAAAGTATTCGGTTTTAATTTAACCATTTGGCAATACCACTGTCTCCATGTTACAGGAGGGTGATCTGTCCAAAATCTTCAATCATGGTCTTTGTAACTTTATATTAATTTAACAGTATATGTCTATCACAGTCATATTGCCCAGCCTTATTCCTCGGCCCTACACCAGTGGGAATAAAGGCCAGTTCAGCAGTAAGAAACATAGTAACTGTCTCCATTAGATTTTAAATGGAATATTTCCAAGTGCTCATGATGGCCTTGTGGGCCAAATGGAAGCTTTCAGTGGGCCTGATCCGGCCCACGGGCCATATGTTGCCCAGGTCTGATCTTCATCCTACCAACATACAAAGATTACCAGCTGCTGCCCCCGAGAATAAACTACTGCAAGAAAGAACCATCATAGAAAAAAGGTGAACTTTATTTCTTCTCAAACATTATGTCATTAATATCATCTGAAAAAACAATAGCATATTAGAATATTTAGGAAAAATTCCAGTACTTTTATGTTTATATGGTGAAACTAATGGTGATCATTCTGACCCCGATATAAAATAACTGAATTAAACCCACAGTCACCAAACTTCAACACTTTTAAAACTTTATTTGTTTTTCAGTGCAAACATAGATAGAGGCCTTGTTCTTAGCAAGACCCACCTGTCAAAAACGGTTGAATAAATGTTATTCAAATTTAGATTTTTTCAGTTTGAACATAATGTAAAATGAGTGGTGTTTACACAGAGCTATGAACACCACACGGTACAGGACATTATAGCTCACATGTGGCTCACACTCGCTCAGGACACACTGACATGTGACAGGAGGAGGAGTCAGCAGAGCTCCTGCCCCCTGATAGAGGGTGGTACTTTAAATCAGGACCCCTGGCAAACATGAACTCAATCAATGAATAGTTCCATCTATTAAAACAGGCAGGATTGTTTTTGTTATTTTTTAAAGCATTAATTAAAACAGAAAACAGCATCTACAGCATTAACAGTATGATTTAAGGGATTTAAAAAGGCTCAAATTACAAAAAATTGCATGCCATATTCAGGTAATTTATATATTAAAAACTATAAAAACTAATCTAGTTTCAGTTTTAACTAATCTTCACCTATTACAGGCTGAGACTGGCATTTTTCTTCTTTTTTTAAAATTGTCATCAATAAATTTCTTGAAATGGACAACGTGTGCTCAAAACCTTCTGACTTCCCTTTACTGCTCAGACTCGAGCACATTTCTTCCTTCTGAAGATGTAAATCTTTAAAGACAATGTAAAAATATACATTAAAAAATAGGCTCAGTAATTCCATGAAACATTACATTTGTTTGGGACTATTTTCAGCTGTGGATTAATATACATTTTGTGCTCTAGTGAGTGGTTGGGCAGCAGGATGGTGGAGCTTCCCTGACATTGTTGTTATTATATTTCTGTTTTGGGATTAGAGCAGTGTTTCCCAATTTTTTTTTACCTGGGGATCCACTTTTAAAAAAAATGACAAAACATCGCAACCCAATTCACAATAAGCCTGTCAATAGAGTTTAAGAAGAGTTCATTTGGACATGAATGAACATTTCTGACCATTTTAATGCAATTTCAGCACCACTTTATATTCTGATGTATGCATATACACCTTACTTTATAAAAGAGAAGTAAATGCATTTAGGCTGAGTTTACAGATTATAGTTTTTATTTCCTCTCATCAAGAAAACAAACCCTTAAAAAAAAAAAAAGCTGAGACAATTCAAAATTCCAAGGCAACTTAATAGATTTTTGAGTTTGAAGTTTTGCCAACCTATAATCTCGTGCTGAGATAATTTACTTTTATTCTTTTGAGTTTTAGAAGCTAAAAAAAAGAAATTATTAACCATTAGTTAATTGAGTTCACTCAATAATTTTTGAAATGCAATATTTGTGAGTTTCCTAAACTTAAAGATTCAAGTTTAGAAGAAAAGTAAATCAACATAACATTGTTAGTTTGTAAAACTTTTTCAAAACTTACGAAGTTGAATTGGACTCAAAACTTAGAAATCTATTATATTGAGTTGCCATTAAATTTTGAGTTTTCTCAGCTTCTTTTGTTTTCACAGTGAAAGACATTTTAGCAAAATAAGTGCATTAACGGGCTCTTGTTTTTTTTCCTCCCATCAGTAAAACATTTTAAATGCTTTATCAATGCACTGCATGAATGCAGAATTTCTTCTATAGTCTTTTATTATTTTCTGTGATCTCCTGTGACCCATCTGTCACAGGACATCTCCACCCAGTCTTTGGGACTGACTGGATTAAACCATCAAGTGAGCTTCAGAGATGTTGATTATTGTGCTTTTCCACTTTGGACCAAGCCATGTCAGCTGTTCCTCCCTGATTCCCATATTTATGCTAAGCTAGGCTAATGGCATCCAGTGTGGACCAGTGTGTGGGAGTTATTGGCATCTAGCACTGGGGGTTGCAGATTGCAAACACCTTGCCTCAGTATCCCTTTCCAGGTGTAGGAGAACCTATGGTGGCAGTGAAACTTGTGTATCTAGAGCCAGTATTTTCTTTGACCATTCTGGGCTACTGTAGAAACATGGTGGCCTTCATGGAAGAGGAGCCACTTCATCTGTAGATGTAAATGGCTCATTCTAAGGTAACAAAAACACAATTTTTATTTTCAGGTGAATATAATGAAGACATACTTAATAATATTATTTTCTGTCTCTACCATATTCTGCCAGTTGATCCCCCTAAATCTGACACTCTGGATATTTCTCACAGACGTGATGATCTCCATCTGAACATGTCATGTCTTGGAAAACAAAGCAGATAAGCATATTTCCGTATGGTCTACAGGAGCAGAACTAAGCACTGGAGAAGGGTGACAGTTTCTGGATAAATGTCCTGTTTCAGATATTTTGCTTTCATTGACTGTTCACTGCAAAAAGAAGATCTTGTAAAGGAGATGTAGCAACATTTCTCGACCATATTCAAAGCAAAGAAACTGTATTTTCATCACATATGCTGACACTAACTGAGCCATCAGAGCAGTGTGCTGCCCTGGTACAAGTCTGTTTTTTTTTCAAAAAAACAAAGAGAATAAAATACCACATTTTTAATTTTTTTTTCTTAGAACTTGATACAGTCGATGTGATGTCAGCACGTCTCTGTGCAACTGGATCTGTCTACAACCTGTCACTGCAACTTCCTGGGGACTAAGATCACTTTTACAGTCAACAGCAGATTAGTAATTCGGCAGTTAATATTTACATCTGTTACAAGCCTCTGATGCAGCGCTCCACTGACATGGAGGGAGATTTAACATGATATATGAAACATTACATGCAGCGTTCCAGATATTTTAATTACAGAGTATTAGGACAAGACAGCAGGGGAAAAAATAAGAGGAGGAAGATATTTTGTATGTTCTGCATATCGACAATAAAGTCAAAATGTTGAGAATTAAGTTGAAATGTCAAGAACAAAGACTTTTAGTATCAGAGCCAGGCATAAGAAACAAAGAACAATTGAGAGTAAAGTCAAAATGGTATTTATTCTTAACATTTCAACTTCATTCAATTCATTTCAATGTTATTCTAAACATTTTGAATTTATTCTTAATATTTTGCTTTTGTTCTTGACATTTAATCATTTTGACTTTATTCTCACATTCAGCTTCATTTTTGACATTTCAACGTTATTCTAAACATTCTGACTTTATTCCCAACATTTGACTTTTTTCTCTGTGTTTCAACATTATGCGAAACATTTTGACTTTATTCAACATTGTGATTTCATTCTCAACATTTTAGCCCTTTTAACTTTATTCCCAACATTTGACTTTATGCTTGATGTTTTGACTTTATTCTCAAAATGAAAAAATCCTTCTCTGGTTATTTCCTTTCTGCCTGGCCCTAACACTTTTCTGTATTTACTCCTCCTGCAACAATCATTTAATGATGCCTTACCCAGAGACATCCAATCAGCATTACACATAAACATAATGGCCCATGTTTTCTCTTTCAATTATGCTACCAAAAAAAAAAAAAAAAAAAAAAAAAAGTCACAATGCAGTGACAAAGCAAGTTTGAGCAGCCATTTGTAAACACACAGTTTTAATCACCAGGGTTGTCGAAGTGATTCATTTCACAAAGTGATTATGCAGGACTGTCCTTGTTAATTCTAATATGAAAAAAGCTGTTGCTGTGTGTATTAGTAAAACTGTGAGTTGTTTCGTTTCCATTGGGAGTCAGTTCAGTGGCTCATATCTTCTGACCTGTGACCGTAGATCTGCTGCTCTATTTGCATTTCACTGTTCCTCTGTGATATGGTAGATTATTGTCTCAGAGGAGAAGGACTAAATGACAGCAAGGAATGTGATAAATATAATTAGGACTCAAGCAGAAAACGCCTTCATGGTAATTACTGTTGGAAATACAGAGTGACGGAGTAATTCAGCAGACTCTTCTTACTGTTTGTTCCTGGTAGGGGATTAGAAAAAATTAGAACTGGCTGATAGAAGCTTTTCAAAGTTATTAACTAAACAAAGTGACTTTTGGTGATACTTTTTATGAGCTGTTTGCTCAACCTATTTAAAGTGGGATGAATCTCAGGAGTTAATTGCGAGCACTGATTTAGGAAAAAGTTTCATAGATGTGAGGATAAGATGAACAAATTCATCTTCTTCCTACCTGATGATGGATGTTTATTGCAGGTGTTTTCTGGTTGCTGTGCTGGAAGAAACCTCCATCACATTATCACGTTAAAAGAGTGTCCAAGGTGGCCTCTGGCCCAGGGGCGTGTCCAGGCTTTGACTGGGTGCACTGTGGGGGTGTGGGTGCACTGACTTGTGCAGGGCTGGGAAGTACACACACAATTCATTATTTGATTACTGATTTAGTGTGTATAGTTTTTTTTTGTTTGCTTTTGTGTTGTTTTTAAAGGAAACTACTACAATTTCATCAACAACTACAGATACTCATCATGCAACCCTGTGTTGTAAAATAATCCATTAAAGTAAATTAACCATGTAAAATTAAAAATGAAATTAAAATAAATGAAAACTAGGTTACTTACAAAATAAAACAATGCACATTTAAAAATACAAAGACTTGGTTCAAATTAAGGTCCCACCTCTAATTGGACAGATAGCAAATCATATTTGAGGATTATGGGGTGGCCATTATATAATGTAAGGTAACATAACGTCATGTAATGAAATGTAACGTGACATAACGTAACATGACGCAGTGCCACGCAACACAACGTAGCGGAAAGTAATGGAACAGAACAGCTAAAAACGACCTTTAAGCCCATTTTCTGGTGAAAAGCATGTTATATTTGAACAAAAGCTTGAACACGTTTTCTTGAGACGACGCCTCAGAACGGCTGTTATACTGACAGGTAACGGGCCTGTGTGCTACAAACACTTCATGGGGAGCTGTCAGGTTTTTTGATATTGTGACACTGAGGACTGTTTAACTTTGTTAAGGCCATAATTCCAATTCTGATAACACGTACTGTCATAGAATGATTTACAAAAAAAAACCTCAGTGACAGATTGTTGAGAGTTATCAGAAGCTAATGGAACAGTCTTCACTGTATCAGCAAACCAGTATCTGAGTCTAACTGTAATTTACACAATGGCCTCGAGCTCACAGCAGGTGTGAGCAGCTACACAATGAGCTCTTCCCTGCAGCTGACAGCACACCTGTTGTAAGGAGCACACCTTGTTTGGGGTTTGATCCAGAACAAAGCCTGCTTTTTTTTAAATCAGCAACAGAACAGAAGATATGTGGTCAACAAAAAAATGTATGAAGAAGATCTGATGTTTTGCACTCAAGCCAAAGAGCCCAAAGCGAAGGTCTGTAAAAAGTATATTGTTCAAAATGTAATAAAAAAATCTAACCATGTTCATGTTCACAAAGAGTACAGGAAATCATTATCACTGCTGACGCCCCTGCACCTGAACACTGTGGTGACTAAACGTGTGTTTGAAAGCCAGTTTGTAAGAAGTAAGCAAGTAAGTTTCAAGTTTTGTCCCTCAGATCACAAGTCAAGACCCAAGTCAAGACATGCAAGTCTCAAGTTAAGTCCTAAACTTTGAGTTTCTAGTCAAAAATAAGACGTTACTGTCATTTTAAATGTCAAATGAAGTTGGAAGTAGTTGCGTCTCCATCTGTAATTTTTGAGCAACAGGTTTTGCATACTGCAATTCAATTTTTTGACTACTTGTACGTGAATGAAATGATTTTTATATATTTCAGACAAGAGTCCAGTGTGCACAATTCATGAATAGATTTAGAGATACAGGGATTACTGATGTATAAATACAAATGTAATATAATATGAAGATAATCAGTAAAATTATACAAAACTTATCTTTTTACAAAACTAATAGAAAATAACATAGTAGAAAAAACAAAACAAAAAACAAACAAACCCAGCCACACCCTGCTACACCACCCAAAGGATCCTGCTTCATGGCAGCAACAAAGACCTGTGAGTAGAGTTCAGCTCTGCTCACTGACATCTCAGCACATTGAATGAGAGGTTACAAATGGCATCAGAAAAATTCACCCGATCATTGCCAATATCTCTGATCCTTTCCACCTCAAGAGTGTTGACAAGGTCATCAAGCTACATTTTAACATTTGGAGTGTCTTCACCTTCCATAGAATCAACAATCATGTCTTAGCTGTCATAAGGCAATAGTTAATAAATCATCTATGAGCCAATGTGAGGTTGTTTAATCTCTCTGAAGCATTAATAGTAAATAATAATAATAATAATGATGATAATAATTTGTGCTTCAGGCTCAATTCCTGAGTTGAGAATGTCTGAGATTATATCAAAAATGTTAATGTTAATCTTAGGACACATTAATAACAGTGTACAAGAGCGGCTTCATTAGACTGACACTAATCACACAGAGAGGAAACAGAAGGTGTACACTAATATTAGATTTGGAAATATGTAATCTATGTACTATCATAAATTGCATTAGACAGTGTCTGACAGTAATAATCTCCATTCCATTATTCCTCTGTAATCTGGATATTTACATCTTTTTCCCATGTCTCTCTAATACGAGAAGTGTCCATCTTTTCATCCTGCAAAAGTGTATGAAGTGTAGATACCAGGCAGGGAGGACATGGTGACATCTTGACAGTGACACTCAAGTCCAAGTTATGTGGAAATGATATATTAATAGTGATACAAATGCAAATCATCAATTCCAGGATCACCATGTACATGTTCTATACTGAAAAGTCAGTATTGGACAATTTTGGGAAAAAATAGATTATTCTCACCTTTTACAATAAACATCTGTGCAATAATACATATTTTTTTTGTACTTTGGGTGAACTGACCTTTTAAACACACCCAACTCTAAATTACTAGTGTGACACACCAACAAAATCAGTTTGAGGCTATTGTACAGTCATGAAAGAGACAATGTTGGGTGTGTGTAGTGTGCTTCATTTTCCTGAGGGTGTTTGGACCACACACACACACACACACACACACACATGCACGCACACACACACAGACCTGTGTTACTGTATTTGTAAATATATTTGAAATAATAAAGCCCTGTCTCATTAATGTGCCTGGCAAGTCACAAACATGTCACTGACAACATATAAAAATTTGTCGTTAAGCAATCTTGCAATATACTACCCAGTCATTGTGACTATGACATCAAAAGTCAGCAGTGTGTGTGACAGGAGATGTTTTTTCAAAAGAATATTTAACCAAAATGATTATCTTTCCCTAACCCTAACTAAAATACAGTCCAAATTCAATTTGGTGGACCTCTCCATTCTCCATGGCGCTAGATCGAGCATCTGTCAGTAGTGAGTGCTCACCTCGAGTCACAGCAAGAGGATTCAAGTCAGGCGGAAGGAGTGCTTTTGTTGCCAAAACCTACTCAAAATCATGGTATTTCCCCAACTTTAACCAAAGCTCTTTTGTTGCAGGAGGTTGGACACAAATCCTGATTGTGTGTACTTTATACACCCGCCATCCAAACAAACCACCTACTCGCAAATCCAGTGCATTATATAAATGTATTTTTCAAAGAAAGGGGGGAATTACGTTACGTAATTACGTTTGGAACAATGAAGCAATTTAATAACGTGCAAACTTAGTTTCTTAGAGAGAGAGTTTCAGAATGCATTCCTCAACCCTTACCTTAGCCCTACCCATCACAACAAGTGCCTAACCCTAACACCAAATCTTTATTCTTAAAATTGTTATTCATCTTTCTACATTCTCTCTTTTCTTTTTATTTATCCAGGTTGCAGTTTTAATTTTAATGTGTGCCCGCTGTCACCCCATGACCAGACCGGACCGGTCAACAAGGCTCTGAATTGTTACATGTTTTGGACACCGCAGAAAGAGTTTGATGCCACTTCCTGTCTCCAACTAGGTGGCACTACAAAACAGCCACTAATTAGGGTCCGGGCAGCCTAAGCTGTTCTTCTTTCTTTCTTTCTTTCTTTCTTTCTTTCTTTCTTTCTTCTTCTGAGGAAATCCTACTTCCCATGGACGAAAAATCACCAAACTTTGCCCAAAGGTCCAGTCCCATGCCAGATTGCCTCAGCTGCAAAAACAGGCCAATAGTCCTGATGGTGGCGCTACAGCAGCCTCTAAAGTTCAAAATTTTGAAAATTCATAACAAATCAACCATATGTGCTACAGATTTGCAACTTTCACCAAAATGTAGCCCCAGTACTGAAGAAACTTTTGTACATTTAAACCTATTGCAAATTATGAAGTCCATCACTCTGTCCAGATGGAACACACCAATCTGAAGTCAATCTGATCAGTTCTCTCTCTAGAAGGAGTTTATTAAAATACAAACACATGGAGAGCGCCAAAACTGACCAACCCAAAATGGCCAACTTCCTGTTGGGTTTACGCCATGGCTCAGAGGCTTTTTTGTTTGCTTGGACATGAAACATGTGTCTCCTGATTTTTGTACATGTTGATGAAACATACCGTGGGAGCTGCTTCACTGAAATATTGTTGGGGGTACGATGGAGCCATTTTACAACACTGACTAAATATTGTCCTGTAGATGGATTTAGGTTGAGTATCTTATCAAACATATTATGTTTGGGGCAGACTTGACTGTGAAGCACAAAGTAACAACAACTTCCTGTTTCACGGCAAAACATCAAAACTTGATACCACAATATGGGAACATCCTTCAACGATAGCTAAATCTTTTAATAACTTTTAACAGAGGAGTACAGTGCAGTACAGTACAGTGTTAGAGAGCTTAACATTATGATGTTACAATGAAGTTGACCGTTGACCTTTTGGATAAAGATAAATAAAAACCTGTGAGGAGGGGGAAGCCCACCCCCTGGCAGCCACCACTGGAGGCACCCTCGAGCTACTTGATTGAGCTCCTTGTTTGGCTACTTCCAACACTCCAGAATCTTTCAGACCTCTTTCACAGCAACTGACACAAGTTAGGTGATATATTTTATGTCAATGAAACAGACAGCGTTAGACACTACAATAAAAAAAATAAAATAATAATTTTGATCACAGTTATATTTCAATTGTAATATGAAGGCTTTAAATCTATTTTTTAAATCTTTTTTTTTTCATTTCCCCTGAATTTCATTTAATTATACATGATTCAAGGAAGAACTCGGGAGTTAATTTGCTAAAGATAAATGTACAATGTTTAGAGTAAATTATTGACTTGAATTTTATGCTCACAGCAGCGCCTTAAAAACAGTTAAAGTTGCTGAATCTGCCTCACATATTTACCTCAGTCAACCTAAGTTACTACAGCATTCAACTGTAGCACAGAACTGAAGAAGCCTCGTGGATGAAAGGCGAAACCTCTTCAAGAACTTTTACAAGTCAAGCTGCCTATGACAACCTTTTCTATGAACACCATGACCTGGAAGACTGAGAATCTTCAAAGACATTCAAAAGAAAGTAGGAGAAATGAGAGAAATCAGTAGAAGTAGAAAGGAGGACATTTGGTCTCACTGGTTTCAACAGGACATTAATGTATAAACCTGCTACAGGTGATGTGGACATTATGGACAACAGGAAATGGTGGAACATTTTATATTGCGCAAGATAAACATGAGACACTTCAAATAAACTAAATGACACTATTAGAGTATTAGAGTGTGATGAAGTCTGTCTTATTCAGAACAAAAGCTTTAAATACACATGTGACACAATAACATTTGGGAAAGATACAAAAGTAAAAGAGGTTATCCTCCATTTCTCTCTTGAATATTAACACTCAGAAACATTTCATACAAGTAATTCATTCATTCATTGTTGAACATACCTGTGAGTCCATATTATCAACCATGTGAAATTTCAGGGAGATTCAACCATGTACACTGAAGTTAATACAACTTCCTGTTTTTTGGCAAAATGTGGAAGTTCGCCATGCAGTCATGGCAATGCCGTTTGATGGTACAATCTTCACGATACAGCATTACCAAGGTCTTAAGGCCTTGATAATCAGATTTGAGTTGGATATGGTCAACCTGCTAGGAGGAGCATGTCAGTGCCCAGAACACGTCATTTCCTGTTGCCAGTAGGTGGTGCTATGACTATGGGACTCTTATCAAATGTTAAGTTTGGTGTAGATTGGATCATTTATACTAAACTTATGGCAATTTCATATTTCATTGCTAGACACCAAAATTCAATGCCACACCATGGCCACGCCCTTCAACGATAGCTAAATCTTTTTAAAAAAAACATGCAAAAAACAACAAACAAACAAAAAAAACAAACTAATTTAGATAGCACACTGATTTTGAACTTGTTATGATTAATTCTTTAGGAGGAGTTGGCTAAAATACAATGTCTGGAAAACACCAAAATTGACCACTAAATTCAAAATGGCCGTCTTCCTGTTGGGTTTAGGCTGTGTATCCCTATAGACTTTTCTGCCCACCTGGGCATGATACATGTGTGTTCTGATTTTTGTGCATGTCAGTGGAACGTGCCATAGGGGTTTCTTTTTCGAGGGCATTGGCAAGCCATTTGAAGATTGCCCATAGCAAAAAGTTACATCAGACAGAATTTTTCACCACAACTAACATGTGTGCCAAGTTTCATGCACCATCAAGCACATTTAGCCCCTCAAAACATGTGACTGAAGAGGATGAAAAAGAAGAAGAATCTGAGCAAATCCAATAGGGTCCTTGCACCGTTTGGTGGTTGGGCCCTAATTAATGACCGTTCCCTCCCCATTGCCAGCTGAGCTATCTGTACTAGTCTCTCCTTCTAACCCTTTTTATTTTCTTACTCCCTTTCTTTAGATTGTATGTATAAAGGTCCTAACAAAAATTCAACAAACATTTAAAAGTATTTTTATACCTTCCAGGTTCTCTTGTGCCCATGCCCCTGTAGCACCTATTAAAAGTGCTGTGTTTTTAACAAAACCTAACCCTAACACTAAAACCAAGTCTTAACCCTCAAACAGCACTCCAAACTTGGGGTCCAGCATTTTGGTCCCCATAAATCTATCAGACCCCACAAGGAAGTGGGCTTCAGTGGACCCCATGAATATTGTTAAACAAGACCTCACACTGCACTGAAAATCACTTTTTTGTTTCTATTATATACATCTATTTCTTCATCTTTCTGCTCTGCACTTTCACTTCTGTTCCTTTGATTCTTCTTCCCTCTCACCTTCTCATCTTTCTCCTCTTCCACTCTCTCTCCTCCTCCACCTCCTCCTCCTGGTGCCCTGAAGGCCCGGTGCAGCCTGTGGTCCTGCTCTTCTCCAACTGTAATACATTAGGAGGATTAACATTCCTACAGTAAGCCGCTGCAGCGCAGACCCAACCTACCCAGCTTTTTGTTTCCTCTCTCTCAGCCCCTCCAGCTTGTGCTGTCTTGCATGTAATTTCCCGTTTGCCTTAGAACTCCCCCACCATCCTAATAATGGACTCCAACATGCATGCCACGCACACAGATCCAAGTTCTATTTCTGAGTGTGTACTGCAGGTATACAGACCAACACACACTTTGCTGATAGACTGCTCTGATTGGTTTTCACTTTTACATGTGAGAAATCAAGTTCTAATGCAGGAGAATGTATTTTCACAAAAAACGAATGACTGTAATGTTTTCCTTCTTGTTTTATAGAATTATAGTATTTGCTTGATCTTTGGAGTCACTTTAATCTTATTCATTTTATCATGTTGTGAACCAGCATTGTGTTAGTTCATCTTTCAAACCATTCTGACTTCTCCACCCTGTCAGTGACACACAGTGACAAACCCATTTGCAACTTAAGATGTAAATCTTTAAAAACACCCCCAAACTTATAGTCTAATAGGTTTTTTACAAAACAGGAAAATGTTGTCTTTGGCCAAAGTTAATTAAATATGAGGAACTATTTTCAGTGGCGGATATATACACATTGGATGCTTCCCAACCAGGTGGTGCTGGTGCCCCAGCGGCTACATTTTCATTTGTCAGGGGAGCATGGAAATCATTAGCTCCTCTGAGCCAAGCTAACTGGAAAAATATAAATTATGACTTGATTATGATGTAACTTATAAAGACATCAGAGCTGAGACTCCTGTATCTATTTTAATTGCAGTTGTGTGAGCTACTTTATACTGTTTACAATGTTCATTATTAGAAGGTAGGTCAGCTCAGTTTATGTGAAATATTCATGTTAATATACCCTCTGCTCCCTGCTGGGGGTCTTTCAAGTGGACAGACTGTTAAACCACACTCTGTTCTAAAATCAGGTGTTTTATAGTAGAAAGATTTTTTCACAGTAAAAACTTTAGTTCTACCATCATTAAGTCTCTTCTCTGATTCACTTCGATCTACAGACACAATCAGCACACATGTCATTCAACCTGTGACATCATTAACTAACCTGTGATGAAGTGTTTGCCGCAGACATACATTACACCAACAATGGATATTTCATACCATGGTTGGTGGGGACATGTCCCCTTAAACATAATAAAAGCTTTAGTCTCCCTCCTGAGGTGCTGTGCTGCTGCCAGAGGAGTGCAGACTGAGATTACGTCATGCATGGGAATAAATTACAAAATAATAGATTTATCTATATTTCTCACTTGTCCCTGATGTTGCTTGTCACTTAATTCATGATTAATTATTTTGCAGTAAAAAGAGACCCATGTCTATTGGTAGCTAGTGGACCAATCCGATGCAGTGTTTCAAAACTTAATTAGCACAGGTACTTTGTCACAAAACTGAATGTCTCACTAATTAACACTGACTAGAGACTGATGGACAACAGCGGATACATTTTTTTTTTTAAAAACAAAATTATATTGCTTGGGGCCATTCAATAATCCCTGGAAGTTGGGATGGACATGTCCCTACCATCCCCACCCATACCACTGAATAGGACAGATCAGGGGGTAACATAAACAAAACCTTGAAAAAGTGTTGTGTTTATGTGTGAATTATTTCAGATTAGATTCAGCTTCTATTAAGTATACACAGTTATGTATTTCGAAGTAATTTCTTGGCAGGATCTATGCCCAAATTTATCAGTATTGAACTTAATCTACTGGATTTTTTTAGTTGCTTTTTGGGCCTTTTATGCTTTTATTCTATTGGACAGCTGAATATATGATATGAAAGGGGGAGACAATGAGGTTATGATGTACAGCAAAGGACCACAGGCTGGAATTGAAGCTCGCCGCAGCTCTACCATCAGAGCTACCACAGTGCCCTAAGCGTGTGGATTTTAGGATTTATGGAAACTGAGTTTACATGACTGCCAAGTCCAAATGTTCTATCTCGCAATGTTAACAAAAGTGAAAAATAATTTGTTTCTGTTCCTTGATTCAAAAATGTGCGCTAATGGGTTCTTCCTTGGCCCATGCTACACCTTTCCACCAAAATTCATAAAAATCAGGATGGTGGTTTTTCTGTAATTGTGCTGACAAACTGACAAACAAATAGGACTGAAAACATGACCTCCTTGGCAGCGGTAATAACTGAATCAACAACCAAACAAATAGATCTGTAGTAGCAGGTCCCTGGCTTGTCAATTCCATGCTTGTTCCCTCCACTGTTATGTGAGCACTGTGTGTGGTAATGTGAGTCCAGGCTGTGTTTAAAAACTACTTCAATCAGGACAGACTTCATTCTGAGAGTATGAAAAATATTTAATTGACATGTGCACTGTCAAGATGAGAAATGTGAAAAGTCTTTAGCGATTAGACATTGTGACATCATCATGTATAAAAGTGGTAATGAAGCTGTGATTAGTAGAGGAAACCCCTGATGGAGTCTAGGTGGTGGTGGTGAAGGGATGGCTGACGATCTGGATGAGATGAGGACTGCACATTTAAAGGGACAGTTCACCCAAAATTCAAAATTCACTCATTATCTACTAACCTTCATGCTGACTGAAGGTCAGGTTTAATTTTTTAGTCCATAAAACACTGCTGGAGTTTCACAGGAAAATAGTGTTGCAGAATCTCCCAAACAATTGAAGTGAATGGTGACCAGTTTTCAAGCAGAAAAAAACAACAGAATAAAAACATAAAATGCCTCCATACTGCTCGTCTGGTGTAATACAAGTCTCCTAAGTCCCAACATGCCAAGTTGACTTGAAAGACGTCATTTACACCATGTTTTTAGCTTGAATTTTCACTGTAGATCTTTAGCTTGAAGTCACTGTTCATGTGCACCTTCACACTGTCTGAATTGGGTGTGTGTGGTGTCACGGTGTGCGAACAACATGCCATGGCTTTAGGACACTTGGATTATGCCAGATAAGCAGTATGGATGCATTTTATGTTTTTTTGTTGTTGTTTTTTTTAAAAAAAACTAAACCCAACCCACCAACTAGTTGGTGTGAGGGTGAGTGGATAATAACTGAATTTTCATTTTGGGGTGAAATATTCCTTAAATAACAATAATAAAGATATCAAACATTTTAATGTTTAACACACACATTTGATTGCATCTATTTAAATCTCAGTTAGTTTATGACTGATTCTGATTCTGATTTAATGTGAGCTTAAATCCAAACTTTTCTCTCTCTCTCCACACACACACACACACACCTACACACACTGGCTCAGCGGCTATAGCTGCAGCTCTTGTCTAAAACCTATCCCAGACACCTCTAATTGGTCGGTATTTATCCAGGAGCCCAGGAGAGCAGAGTGCACTCAGGGCTGTTTTCACATGGGATTAACCCAGGTCCAAATCCCAATTTCACAGAGAAAAGCCTAACACTCTCACTGCATCATCTGGCAAAAATTGGCCCCTGCCGGCCTGTTTACTCAATCTGACTGCTCTGATTTAGCTCATTGTGTCTGAGCTGCTGCTCCTCTGGCAGCTAACGGCTTTGAGGGTGCTACACACATTATTTTAAGCATATTACATCATAGTATGTCAGCTTTAGTACAAATATCATGGCAGTCCTGAATTTCACATAGTATCACTGTAGCTTTCTTCCTTCAGAAGACTCAAAAACTCTCTAAACATGGAGCATCCAATGGTTGAAAGGCTGATTTGGAAGGTATTTTTGTCCTCAAGAGGCTCTTGCCTTTTGCCAGGCTGCCATTGTAAATAAGAATTTGTTCTTAATGACTTGCCTGGTTAAATAAAGGTTAAATAAAATAAAAATAAAAGACAGCAGCAAAGCAGGGCCGGTCCTGTAAATGCAAAGGTCTGTCCCTAACTTTTTCATATAGTTGCACCATTGGTCAGTGGAGAATTTGGGTTTCCCCATTGGCCATTGCTCTCTGAATAGGTGCAAACATTTCGTGCTGTAATGTTTGCACCCCACCCCATCGAGGTTGGGTCCACATAATTCTTGGACGAGGATTAAAAAAAGTCTTCAGTGCTGTGTGAGTGTGAGAAGAGATGAACCTCTATGTGAGACCGATCGGGGTGAAAACACACCCTGACAATGTGCACACATGCACTGTAAACATCCTCACTGAAAACTTTCACATCCCATCACCCTCACACACAACAGGATATAGGCTGCTTGTGTGTGTCACTATCTGAGTGTGTGTGTTAAGGCTGAACATATGAACAACATAAAAACAAAATTCTATTGTGATTATTAAACAGATATTGCGATTGTGGGTAACACTTCAATTTCCAGGTCCCATAATTTCATGGTAAATAGGTGGTAATTACCAAGTAATATATTTGAAATTTCTTAGAAATTACCCACAAATTACCTCCAAATTTTCCTCCAAATTACCCCAAATTTAATGTTAAGTATGTGATAATTAGCAAGTACCATTGTCATGTAGTTGGTGGTAATTAAAAAGCAACATGTTTGAAATTTCTCTGAATCTGCCACAAATTACCCCCAAATTTCTCTGTAAGTATGAAATAATTCACATCAAAATTATACTTGTGAATTATCACATACTTATGAAATTTGTGGGTAATTTCTAAGAAATTTCAAATATGTTACTTAGCGATTAGCACCTTTTTACCATGAAATAATGGGACCTGGAAATTGAAGCATTACCCAGTGTGTATGAGTCCATATTTGATCGGTAATTTTTGCAGTTCATTTTTTGTTAAAAAAAATATACAAATGATGATGATGATGTGATATTTGCTGGGGTATGTACCGAACAAGCCAGGGTATCTCTGCAGCACCACGAAGTTTCTTGTATAATGATGTGTTGTGACACATTTTATTTTTATCAAAAAAATTGTAGCTCCTGACATCTGGATATTGCACTTTGTCATACTGTGATTTCAATAGTATTTTAATTAATTGTTGTCATCTCAGTGCACCCAGAAACTGCAGTCCTGTTGTAATGAACTGACTTGCGGACGCATTAAAAATGGTCTGACCCTCACATCTACAGGGGCCAGTATTTCAAAACTTTTAATCTGGATGAGAGTTATCCAGACCCGACCTCAGGATAAGCGGTTACAGAAAATGAATGAATGAATGAGAGTTTATCCAGATTTGTCAGCCATTTTTGCTATCTGAGATCAAACTCAAATCTTTGCGTTGGATTTGTCCGGTTGCTCAAAGAATTGTCAGATAGATCATTGTGATCAGATACCACAAGATGAGGATCACAGAATCTAATTTGCAGTCATCGATCGGCTCATCTGTCGGTCAAAGCAACATTTCAGTAACACAGATGTGAAATCTTGGGAAGCGAATATTAATATAATCAAATGTCTCGCTGGATAGAAAAAAACAAAAAAAAAACAAAACAAAACAAAACTGTAACATAACTGTTCTGTCTGCATACTACTCTTTTTACTGATCAAAAGACCCCCAGTAAAATAAAGGTTCATTAGAGTGTCTCTGGTTGACCGTCCAGCTGGTCTGTCTTGTTGCAGTGCTACCAGTGGTCCGTCTGAGGCTTTGACCACAGTGAGGAACCTTGTATCATTTAGTGATATTATCAAACATCATGCAGGTGAGAATTATTATGCACAATTGCACAGAGGAAGAAATGTGAAATTCTTGTTTTTGGACCAGCACATTTTTAAACAACAACATCTTGGAGGTTTTTTGGTGTTGTAATCGAAAATATTGTTTTATTGGTTATTGTTTAATTTAGAATGGATATTGTTTTGGCATGATCTGTGTTAGTTTAATATGCAAGAAATGAATAAAATAATCATTAAATACATCCCAGGATCCTACATGTCTCTACATTCACCTTGGATCCATGCTGAATCCAGTGGGATCAGGATCTTCTTGATTTTTAGCATCAAAAACTATCCTGATCTGCACCTTAGAGTTTTGAGATACACAAAACAACATTTAATCTGGATTCGGGGAAGGATTGGATTACCAAATCCATATCCTGTTTTGTAGGATCAGGATCACATCTCCTGGTTTTGAAATACCCACTTTTGAGACTTAATCCCATCTGTATCATTGTGATCTGGATAAAAAGTTTTGAAATACTGGCCCCAGCTGTCTGATATGAGTCAGCTGTACAAGTGAGTCATGCGTGCACAAGTGTCAATGGTTTGGTCCACCATTTTGGACAGCTACTCAGACAGTCAGAGCATTTGTTTTATTGATAGCTGATCGGAAATTAAATGTGATATGCAATAAATATCTTTTCAATATGATCAGGCAAATTGGGGAAAGATGAGGGAAAATACCAAGCAAAATAATATATATATACATATATAGTTATGTGCCCCATTGTAACATTTAGAATAATAATTTTATATTTTTACATTTTCTGTAGTATTGTCAGTGAGTTTTTAAAGACATAGAATGCTATTTTGGGGGCCTTGGCATTGAAAGGTTTGGGAATCCTGAGCCTAAATACACATTCAGTCACTGCAAGGCTCACCACATACTGATAAATCCATGTTTTATCTTATTTGCACTGAACCAGTGGGCAGGTTGAAAAATTAAAAATCCACCACCTGTGTGCAGCAGGGCACCAGCGTGCCAAAAACTGTAATACATTAATGGTGAAACCGTTTCAATTCCTGGTTTAAGTACAACAACTACTACACCTCTGAAATAAAAACACACAGGGAACTATGGACTTTTTAAAAATTTTGAGGCCAAGTAATTTTACAGTGTGTAAGGCAGTGTGTATGACTGCACTGCATCACATTTTGTTCAGTGAAAGGTCATCCTAGAGGGCCACTTATCATGTTTTACCTACCATGAGGGCAACCTAGAGGACACTGTCTTGCAGTTTTTTGATCAAAAGTTTGATTTTGTATGATTTTTATCATCCTTAAAACAAAGCTAAATCAGTTGCATGCAATTTGGACACCTTGCATGAGTGGAGATCAATCAATCATTTCCCACGTTTTGAACTGAGAGAGACTACATGTAGCACTTTACAGTAATGTAGTGCATGTATGTTCTGCACATCAATTACTGTGACATACTGAATGATTTTCATACCTGATGAATCAGTCAGTAGTCTTTAGCAGTGATGCTGTTAAAAGTACAGTATCATATTACATGTCGCATGATGGCCATCATGAATCCAGAGACACTGGCAGTGGGAATAAACTGAGGTGTGACAGAACATGGTTCAGCAGGCAGACTGGTACATTTACTCACTCTCTAATGCCATCTACTGGACATGAAGTATGAAGAATATCCAAAAACTGAAGAAAATTACACTTGTGTCAATATCATTTATAGTCTCCCTCATTTAGCATTCATAAGCAGTATAAAAACATGTAATAGCTGCTTGTTGTGTTTGTGAGTGCATTTGCTAAAAAAGAATAACTCCTCCTGTGGGCTCACTTGAAGGAGAAATCTGTAATATGTTTACTCGAATAAATCATAAAATGACCATGATGTGTCATCAGAGATCAAGGAAACATGTCAAGTTGAAAACTTCTCTGACATCATCACAGCAGCCGCCGTGTCCCCCTTTGGAATTTCTATTCTGGGCCTGAATAACTGTTTTGTATTCTTGTTTCACATTAATTAGAGCTCAAATTAATGCTGAATGTTTTGCCAAGTGACTAAGTGTCTGTTTATGAGTCATGCGAGATCTTCTAGAAGGCGTAGATGTTTATAACAGTTAATTTGAGCAAAATATTAATGGAGTTTGGCAGCAGTGAGACAAGCAACAACTTAACTCAAAGTCCAGCGTGTGTTATTTCAGATCAGTGTTTATTTTCAGGATAACAGGCTGAACTTTACATTGACAGACACTTGACAGTTATAAATGGATGTTCAACTTTCAGTGGAGGACTCCTTGTCGCTTGTTATTGTGAATTTACAATGTTGTGCTTGTCTTGTGCTCCTGTGGTGCTCCTGCACACTGCCTGAGCTTCCTTGATTCTAGGGAGGAGGGGGTGGAGGGAAGTGATAACCACAGATATATACACATATATTAAATAAGATTTCAACCTAGTTAATATACAGTCTATGACTCCAATTCACTATTTGGACTGCTGTACTCATTTTTGCATGTGCAGTTACTACATATTGCTCCTTTCAGTGTTGTATAAGACATAACAAATGACAATATAGCAAAACACCATGTGTAATAATCTAAAATATATCAGCTATCACTGTCTAATACTAAATACTGTACATTAATAACCACTTCAAACTTGTAGCTACTTGTAGCTAGTAAGTGTTCATATGCTGCATGCTAATGTAAATAAGCTATACATAGGGGGACTTCAAATAAAGTGTTGATGCCAAATGCAGGCAGTTTTATTTGAATCCCAGGGTAGACTTTAAATACTAATATTCAATTCATTGGGCCTGGATACAGATGGACAGAATTTATCATTCCACTGCAGTGTTGAGGCGCGCTATGAAACATGACTCCAATGCTTAACCACATTTCAGTTCAAACACTCTTAGCCAACACAAAACACTTAGGATGTGTAAAGAAAACTCCAAATAAATGTCATCAAAATATGCTTAAATATAGTACAATAATAATTCATTTATTACCAATGGCATACAATATGGCATCTTGATTAATTCATTGCCTCTGCTATGGTGTGTTTTTGTTTGTTGAGCATGCCAGGACTTTAGGAGACTTGGATTACATCAGATTAGCAGTATGGAGGCATTTCAAGTTGGTTTTTTTTTTCCTTTTTTTTTTCCTTTTGAAAACTGGTCACAATTCACTTCCATTGTTTGTCAGATTCTGCAACACTGTTTTCCTGTGAAACTCCAGCAGTGTTTTGTGGACATAAAGTCTACTACAGTCAGCATGAGGGTGAGTAGATAATGACTGAATTCTCAGTTTTGGCTGAACTATTGCTTTAAAAGTCATTATTTCAAGAAAGCTTCTCATTTTAATGACTTACAGGACTTGAAGTCTATTCTCCAACTAAGGGGGTGGTAAAACTGAAGCTGAATTTAGCCTTTGTTACATTGCTGCAGCTACCATCTAAAAATACCAAAACTGTTTCCTTGTTTGACTTGTTTCCAGAGTTTAAGTTGTCCTCCATGTGGTGATTATGTTCATAGCGCTGTGATAAGTTTGTGAGTATCTGTGGAGCAGCCACAGGTTCACCCTGAGGTGACCTGAGCTGCAGATTATTCCTCCAGCTGCTCATACAGAACTCACCTGTGATTATCAAACCCTGTTGACTGAACATATCTATATCTAACATGTTTCTGCACATCTACTGATCAACACATGTTCAAATTCTGAGCCACAGCTAAGGCAGAAGTACGTATGAAGCCCACATGTAACTGACCTGTTTTTGACCTGCCTCACACTCTGACATGTCTGCTGGTCTGTCACCTGTGCGTTTCCCACTCTACGTGGGCAAAAAGGCTTCTGGCAGTATTTAAAGCAGCGTAGGGTTTGTTCACTAGCATTCTTGTCTGGCCTCGAGGTGAGTACACAGCACGATCCCCTTCATCTTTATTTCACTTCTCTACAACCACAAGTTCTCATGGGACATTATGTCCAACAGATGTCACAGATGAGGAGTTTGGGTCTGCTCTGCTTCCTCATCGGAGCATCATATGGTAAGTTGACATTAAGTTTTGGATTTAATTTTTTTCCTGCATGTGAAACATCGTAACATACAGTTTTCCTTTGTTGTTTCACCTTAAATTGCTTTAACTTTGTTTTGGGTTTTTTTTGTTGTTTTTCAACAATATTTTCATTTTTTTTTCCCAAAAACAAGACTCAATTCACTGAATACAGATAAGACATCTGCCCCCACCCCCCACCCACACCAAGATGTCCTAAGTGGACAAAATTAAAATCAGAGGGAAAAAAACAAAACAAATTAAATAATGACAGTAATAACTATAACAACATGCCTGTATCCATGGATATAACAGGTAAACAACAAACAAACAAACAAACAAAAAATAATACAATTATATGTACATATATATATAGATATCTTGTAAGTACAAGAGATAGACATTCTGACAATGATAACATATAGAGTACATTATACTTTTACATAATGCTGCACTACATGTAGCCTTTATAACAGATTACGCAGACTATGAATGGTTTACAATACAGAACCATACAGAAGCTGTGCTTAAACTTTGTGAAAATCATCTTATTCAAACCTGTCTGACAGTATCATACACTGTACATAGCTATAAATATAATATAATACAATATAATATAATATAACATAATATAATATACCTTCAGCTTGTTCCAGCTCTTTATTGACTCCAGCAGTGTTTTGTGGACTAACAAAATAAACCATGAGGGCAAGTAGATAATGAGTGAATTTTCACTTTTGGGTGAACTATCCAGTAATTATTTTGAGAAACTTTTTCATTTTGATGACTTACAGAATCTGTTTTCACAAAAATCACATTGGTAGACATGGGCTTCTATGAGTTAGTAATGATTAACCCACCAGCAGACTGCTGCTTGTTAAATTTGACTATATTCCTGAAAAACTAATCAATACTTCATTTAATGCTTGTCAATGGTGG
The DNA here is from genome assembly GCA_034769285.1 of Lutjanus argentimaculatus. Classification (NCBI taxonomy): domain Eukaryota; kingdom Metazoa; phylum Chordata; class Actinopteri; order Lutjaniformes; family Lutjanidae; genus Lutjanus; species Lutjanus argentimaculatus. The sequence goes on along the minus strand of JAWZSL010000036.1, from coordinate 3,013,536 downwards.
CACAGCTTTTAGATAATAAAACCCTCTCATTAAAGTACTTGTTTGGAAACTGATCCAAATGTTAAGTGCTACCACTGAGCCTTTAGCATGCTGAGCAGGTTTGTGGTGTGTCCTGTTTATGTTCTGCACATTTAAACATCATATCCTGCTGTCAGAAACCTGCATTCTGTTTGACATAACATGACTATCTGGAGCACATGATATAAACTCAAATGAAGTGTGAGCTAGTGTGTTTTCACACCTAAAAGTCCGGACCAAACGAGGTCAGTGTGATAACACCCTGAGAGTGCAGGGTCCAGGCAGCCAGAGGTAAACTAAGTTCATCCTCAACTCGATTTTCTCAGTTTATCTAAGCAAACTTCAGTTACGAACAAACTAAACTGATAAGCTGTTTTTTGTTGCTGGGTTCACACTTCAACCTTGGCAGTACAAACCATGTGACTCCTTTTGGACTTTCTATTGCCAAGATGCACATGTTCATCTGTCATTTCTTACTGATGGTCTGAAAAAGGAACTTTTCAGGCAAGAAAGCTTCAAAACTTCATAAACTGACAGGATAAAATGTTTTATGTGAGTTGACAGTGTATAAGCACTGGGACAAAAACAGATTTTGAGAGGGTTTTGATTTTTATTCATCAATTATGCTTGACAGAAATAGGGGACACAATATTCAAGGAATTTTCATAAAAAAATTAAAGTTTTTTTTTTATTTTGGTGGGACTTTTAATTCCCATGGACGTAATATTACAGTGAAAGTTTTTCTATGTCTTTATATATGAGTGTGAGGGTTTGTCTCAGTGGTGTTCTCTCGGTGTCCACAGCGGCTGAGCTCTGTCTTAATGAGCTGGGCTGCTTCAATGACCTGCCTCCCTGGGGGGGGACTGCTCAGAGACCAGCCTCTGTCCTGCCCTGGTACCCCGAGGAGATAGGCACCCGCTTCCTCCTCTTCACCCCGAAGAACCGCTACTATCAGGCAAGACAAGGTTTTATTTTCTTTAGCTTGGTAACTGTTAGCAAGGAGCTTTTGTGTCTGTGTAACCACTGTGGGGGTAAAAAGGAAATCAATTAAAGTATGAGTTCATATTTTTTCAAGTTTATCTCAAAATGATACTCCCATGCTCAGTGACGGATTCAGGTTGTCTGAGGAGAGCGAAAAATAAAAAGGCCACCAGCTGGCCCACCCTGGTTTAGATGAAAATTGTTTGATTATAACTCAAAGTATAAAGATTACTAAGTCTCTGTAATAAAACACACAGAGAGAACAATTAAATATTTCACAAAAATTTATGGGTTACAGACGTGCTATTAATTTTGTTCATTTTGTTTTTTGTTGGTTATTGAGCCTGTCTGTCCTCCTCATTAACCATATCAGGAGCCTGGACGCATTGTTATTGTCAATAAGCTGATTAACTCAAAGGAAAAATCTTCAGGACAAGGTGTCTTTACAGCATTGTTTCCAAACTTTTTTCCTGAGGACCCAGTTTTTTTTGTAATGACAAACCATTGCGACCAATTACAATAAACTTTATCAATAAAGTGAGTTAATTCATGCATGAATGAACATTCCTGACCATTTTCACTGCCATTTTTGCATCACCATATATTATCTTAATGCTTAATTGAAACATATATACATTTGAAAACTTGAGAAATAAATTAATTCAGGCTGAGTTAACAGGCCATTCATTGTTTTTATTTCCTCTTATCAGGAATACAACATAGGACATTTTAGCCTAATTCATAAATGAGACAAAATAAGTGCATTTAGACAGAACTGATCTGCTCTTGTTTTTTCCTCTCATTAGTAAAACAATAAACACATTTTAAATGGTGACCTGCAGATACAGATTTTAAATTTGCAGAATTCCCTCCATTTTTTTTTATTTATTTATTATTGGGGACCCAAATAAAATCTCCTGTGACCCACCTGTGGGTCCCAAACCAGTCTTAGGGAATGATGGCATGGCACATTTAAAAAAGACAGCTGCTGTAAACGTACTGTACAAGACATGAGACACATGTGACAGCTAGCTGGGTCTGTGACAGTGATGAAATGGCACTGATTACATTAGAGAGTAACTTGGGCCAATTACATCAGTAAATGATTTCTCAGTAATGGTGAGAAAAGATCAGATTAGCCATAGATCTACTCTGTATAGAAACACACTAATTCAGAAATCCAAAGAGAAAGAATATGAGAGGAGCTCAAACAAACTAATTACATGTTTACAGGCTGTAGGAACAACTTCATTTCCTCCAGCACTGGTTCCCAACCTGGGGTCCGGGCCCCCCTTAGGAGGACAGCAAAAATCACAGGAGGGCCCCATGGCTTTGTCTGCTCTTAGGCTGTCAAAAATTAGATTTGCACATGTTAACTAAAATCACAATTTATACAAAAGTCTGTATACAAAACCATTTTAAAAGATACTGAAAAATAGTAAAGGCCACATAGAAGGCCACACCTCTGTGACCTCTCAAGTTCTGTGAAAATGAATTTCAATTCTTTTGGTAAGGATGAATGTGTATTAGCCCAAACTTTTCCCCCAAAAGCATTAGCCCTTTTGAAATGTGTCTTTAAAAGCCCATTGATAATACTACAAGAATTATTATTAAAATTATATTTTACAATGACACATAATGATATCTAATAATAATACATTTAATTTTTTTTATTTGAATTTTTTTTAAAAAAGTTAAAAAAAAAGTTAAGCTACTAGAAAAGAGATGTTTACTATAGGTAAAGGTTCTACGATTGGAAACAATTATAATTGATTTTAATTTTTAACAATAGAGCTTTGGAATTAATCACTGATCGGTGTGTGTTTGGGTGGGGGGGCTTAAATTTTCTTACATACAATTGAGGGGGCTTCAGGGAAAAAAGTTGGGAACCATTGCCCTACAGTGTCCTCCTGGGTCATATCTAGAAGGGAACCCTTGATTTGAGAAACTCTAGCAAGTTGGTTTAGGTTAGAATGATCACTCTCACAAGATTTTACATGGGTCTGGGGTTCCTCTCTGGACATTACTGTCCTTCTGCCAGCACAGCCTGAGGGAGGGAGAGGAAGAGAGAGACCCCTATAATGTTTTCAGAAAAAAGTCACCACTCACTTTTTAGAAGTAAAGTCACTAAAAGGGTCTGAAAAGTCACTAAATCTGTTGGCAACACTAGCTGTCCTATGTGGACCAGCCTGCGTTCTGGTTACGAGCACATCTCTGTGATGATGTTGCACCGAAACCCGTCTATTTAGAGGCAACTAGAGGACAACGCATTTTCTAGCATGCAAGGCAGCCTATGGCCCACAGTTGTCATGTTTTGTCCACTGTAAGGCCCCATAGATGGAACGTGGTCATGTTTTGTCCTACTACTTTATCACATTGTCTTGGACACTGGGCCACCCTAGAGAGCATTTTGTCATGTTTTATCTACCTTAGGGGCCTCCAAGAGAGCACTTTTGCAGTATTTTTTCATATATATGGGCACCATCTTTAAATTGATGGGGTTTTTTGGAATGTCTCAAAGCAATTTCAATGTAAGTGATGGGGACAAAATCCACATTCCTCATTGTGTGCAAGAATACATTCTCAAGTTCACAAGAAGTCAACAGTCAGAGTTAGACAAATCAAATGGATTCTATTCACAGTTACAGGTTTATTATGATGAATTTCTTATGACCTTGCTGAAGCAGTGGGACAGTAACACAAAGACCACAACTTTGAAAGATATCCACTTAATCATCTAACTGCAGACTGCAGAAGCCTCATATTAGCTTCGGCTGAACTTTCTGAGAAAGAGTTCAGACATCTTTTTTGCTCGAAACAAAGCTGTTGGATTTTGTCCTCCATCACTAGTTGAAATCCAATTAACAATTATAGAAACCAGCAATGCTTTTCATGTACTCATGGCCGTGTGAGTATTGTATTAAGACAGGCTTTAAAAAATGTGGATCTATCCTTTAAAGCTCTAAATTGCTTTTCTATTGAAACCGTCAGGAGATCAAGGCTGATCAAACCATCAACGCATCAAACTACAGTGGGAGGAGAAAGACTCGATTCATCATTCCTGGTTATTTGGAGAAAGGAGATGAAGACTGGCCACAGAATATGTGTAAGGTAAGAATGCACACATTGAAAAACTCCTTCAAGGATGTTCTTTGTAAAAATACTAGATGTGAAGAACGGACAATGACAGTTTGATCAAGAAGCAACATAAAAAATGAAGATGTGTGTATGTTTACGGAAAAATTTCATTCTGAATTCTGCTTTGGCCTTCAGAGCCATATTAACCCAAAAATGAATTTCCTTTATAGACTCCTCGTGTCTCTAACAGGAATAATTAAAGGCCTTTAAACTCTACTTTAATTCCACAATAAGAGTCTTCAAGGTGAGAGAGCATTGCAGGTCTGTGGCAGCCAAACTGTATTCCACAAGATGGCACTTACATTTGAAATACCAAATGGGAACCATGTCTTAAGTCACTAAATTTTTCACAACACACAAATATTTCACAATAAAAGCCTGCAAATTTTTTTTTTAATGGATACAGGAAGTGCTGTATCAACAGCCTAATGCAGTAAACATTTAAGAGGGAAAACAGGACCAGATCTGAAAGCAATTAAATACTTATCAAACAGAGCAAATTAAAAATAAAGGCCTATGTCTAATACAAGCCTGCTTCAAATAAAGGCCTGGGGCCCTCTGTAAGTGAGTTAAATAAAGGCTCTGACTTCTATCTGAGAATTTATGATATCTATATTTTCTCTTCATAACTTTGCTTGGGTTCTACTAACAGTTTGTTATAATATCCTGTGAATCTAACGTGCGTCGCCATCTGTCTGTGACACTCAGACCAAATAGAACAGCCAATCATTTCAATGTAAACTCTGGTTCACTTAAAGTGTAACTTGCAGGTTAAATTTGTTAGTGAAATTTACATGTAATCTTGTGTAAAATTACCATTTTAAAACTTAATGTAAGTTTTTTTGGACCTAAGGACAAAAAATCAGAGTAAACGGTGGTCTGTTTTAGCCAGGCTCTTAAAAACACTTTTTTAAAAATGTTGCATCATGTTAGGTATGAAGAGGAAGTAGTTGTGCCTGAATCTGCCTCTGACTTACGTGCAGAAGTAAGTGGTATTGAGTCTGAGTGATCATCTTTCAGTGAACTGGTATTGTTTAGCTAGTTTTACAGTACATTTCACTTCCGCCAACCATGCTGAATTATTGTGTAGCTACGGGTGCACAAACTCCTGCCTGTCAGGGCATCAAGTTTACAGTTTTCCTGACAGGAGAAGAGCGGGCGCTGGCTGTCACTCCTGGGTGTGTTTCATGCAGGTGAAGAGGTGGGACATCACTGCAGCCTCCATAACTAAAACAGTGGTCTGACTGCCAGCTGACACTGACCACACAAGCAGCTGACAAACTAAAAGCTTATCAGGGAGCTGTTGTTCATCTCTCCTTCTCCCTCTCCTCTCTCTCTCGTCTCCGTCCCTCTCCGTCTCTCTCCCCCTCCCTCTCCCTCACCCTCTCTTTCTTGCTGCTGCGGCTCTGTGTGTGGATTTATAGGAGGCGAGGCAATGTGAGACAGGACTGATAAAAGCTGAAACTCGAACATAAGCTGAACACAGGATTATCTGTTAGCTAACGCCGTTCACTCACTAAGACACCTGTCTGGTTCTCCATTGAATCTCTTCACACCACAACTCAATTTCTGTCCTGTGACTGTTATCTGTGCAAACCCTGTTATGCTCCTGGTCTCTTTGATGCCTAGTAGGCTCATAATCATGAGCTTGTGGTCCATCATATTCATATGAACATTTTCAGAGTCAAAACTCGCACTGGGATCCAGGTTTATTAATGTTAATTCTGATCTAATTTGACCCGTCTGCCTCGATCTACGTCACTTCCAGATTGTCATTTTTAAACGTGGAAGTAAAATTCTATCACAACGGTTCCAAAAGTCACTGTAGTGTGTGTGTGTGTGTGTGTGTGTGTGTGTGTGTGTGTGTGTGTGTACAGATAGATAGATAGATATGTTTGTTTTTGTTTTTTTTGAAAATCAAGTTTCTACATCATTTCACTAAATGTTGATTCACTGGGGGCTCAAACCTGCAAGTTACGATTTAACACCTGTTTGTCATAGTTAGTCAAACAGGGAAACAACAGGACAGACCCACATGCAGACATGCAACAATCTGATGTGAGGCAAACAAGGCAAACCAAGTCCAAAGTGTGCAAAACCAACAAATAGTCCAAAAATCCACAAAGAGACACAAAGAAAACACTGCGATCTTGCCTGTACAGTGAAGATGAACTAGCAACTAAGGAGGGAAAGACACAGGATTAAACACACTAGGGAGGGAGGATAACAAGACACAGGTGAGGGCACGCAAGAACAGGTGATAATAATCAGTATTCAAAAAAGAGCGGGAAAACAGACAAAGACAGAAAGTAAACACAACAAAGACACACAAGGGAAGAAAATATAACAGAAATTACAAGATAAACCCCAAGACTATGACACCTTTACCCTAAATTTTGGAATAGTTCACCTGTCACTATTAGATCATCTGATTCAGCTGACATTTTGAAATACTTCTCCAGAATTTTTTATTCCCTTGCTTTTGTTTCTGTTATTTCTTGTTGATTCTCCTTTGTACTCAGAGGCTTGTTACTGTCCTGTCTGTTTGATATTTCATGCTCAACTTTTAAAACTTTTTAAAACATGTTGCTGTGTCTAGGTTATGCTGAAATGGGAGAGTGTGAACTGCATTGTTGTGGAGTGGAAGAAAGGTGTGAAGACTCAGTATGCCCAGGCTGCCAACAACGCCAGGGTGGTGTCTGCACAGACAGCATCCATGATCACGTTCCTCATGGTGAATGTACCCAACATCATTAACATACTCAGGCAGAGGTCACAACTACAAAAACAGTGATGTGCTCTGGATAAATGAATGGCAGAGTGATTGAGAACAACTATGAGTATTCTTTCTCTATCAAAGTGACATTATGGGAATTACACTTTATTGTAGATTCATTGTACATTGTACATGTCTGTTTTATTGCTGCTTTCAAACAGATTAACAGTGTTATCACAGAAGCCAAAAACAAAATAAATCAAATAAACTGAAAATATTTGTATGTATATTATATGCTGTATGTATGATATGTGGTGGATCTGAATCTAACATACATGTTGCATGACGCAGGGCAACTACAAGCAGAAGGCTGATAAGTTCCATATTATCGGACACAGTCTGGGAGCTCATGCTGCAGGAGAGGTCGGCAGCAGGATCCCTGGCCTCGCACGCATCACAGGTAAACCTGCTACAGTATTATTATGGTCTGTTAACTTAAGACTGAAGACACCCACTATGGTGCAGAAATAAGAGAGAGCTATTGTACATTTTTTGGATTTATTGAAAATTATCTTTAAAAATATGGGCTTTTCTGAACGTGTGATATATTTTTTCTTGTTTTCAATAAAATATTTTGGGTTTTTGAATTTTATAAAACATGATATTTTGTATTATTATTACATTTTGTGAAACTGTGTTTAAACTTAAGTCTAATAATATTAAATTTAATTTCCTGACACTGAGTAGCAGCTTGACACAGATTGACCCTGGCCCAACATATTGGTAAGCCATCTATCTAAAGTAAAAAAAGAAGAAGAAGAAGAAATAAATAAACATTCATTCACTCTTCTAATATCTTGTGACCTGATATCAGACTGAATTGTCAACTCATTACATTTTTGTAAACTTACACTAATTACACACATTTCCAGCCTTTTCAGAGAATCAGTGGAGCGGGTGGACTGGAAGGTCTGGACTCTAAAAATGCTGATACATACATGCATATTCTATTGTTGTATAAATTTAGACGAAGCTTGTTTTGCAAGTCACAAGTAAGCCTCAATTTTGCATTCAAGTCCCAAGTCAAGACAGGTAAGTCCCAAGTCAAGTCCCAAGTCATGACCAATAAGTCCAAAGTCAAGACTAGACCTTCATTGGCCTGATGAAGGTCTAGTACTGAAATGTCGCAAATAAATGGTACATTGCAAGTTAGACAGCGTGCAGGAGTTTTTTGCAAGTTTCTGGTCTCCTCGCCTCTCTCCTACACACCTGTCTCATGTAATAGGTGTGCAGAGTTTTCCTTTGTTCTAAAAGACTGACAAGCAATCTAACACGACTTAAGCTTCATAACAAGTAGACTAGCATGACTAGTTGACAGCTAACTGATGAGCTTCTTGATGAAACGAAGTTTCAAAAGATTTTAACAAGTCCATGCTTCGATTTAATTTTCTGAGATACAATGACCTGACGAATGAGACATCCGGGACACATTAACAGTATTCACCAACTATTTTAATGTCCCATAATTCTTTGCAAATTGCATTTATTTTTTGTTGACCACCTCATAGTTTTGTATGTGAACCAAATGATCTGTGGTGTCATTTTTCCAACTGGGGCTCAGTAATGTTAGTTCTTAATGGTTCTCTCCTGCAACCTGACTGGATGCTGTCTGATTGGTTCAAACAAACTGAATCTTTGGAATTAAGGGTTGACTTGCTGAGAATGAAAAGTGTTAATGTTCGTTGATTCAGGAAATGAAGGGAAATAAATTAATTTTTGGATTCACACTTAAATAACATACTTTTTAATCTATGGACATGGTGGAGGGTATCAAGTATTTTCAAGTCAAAAGGCTCAAGTCCAAATGAAGTCACGAGTCACTGGTGTTAAAGTCCAAGTCGTGTTGCAAGTCTGCTTTGATTTGGTCAAGTTGAGGCTAAAGTCATCAAATTTGTGACTTAAGTCTGACTCGAGTTCAAGTTGCATGACTTGAGTCCACATCTATGCTGACACTGATGGACACTGGCCCAACATAGTAAAATCACATGCAAGTTTGATAGAACAGGACCAAATGTAATGACTTAAAATACTAGTAATACCCTGAGTAAATGGGCTGAACGCAACACATAGACTGCACAAGCTTATCACTTTACCTTCTGGTTAGACAGCATGGAGTTTGCTCGTTTTGAATTGTTTTATAATGATAAGGGACAAAAAGACACCCCTGTCTAATGCCACTATTTTATATTAGCAAACAACAGCATCTTTATTTTGCAAGGATGCTCCCCTTTGTTTAAGTTATCATGTGATTTATGTTTCTGAGATGGCTCAGTTTCTAAATGTTTGATTATTAGATTTTCTAAATGAATTACAGTAATGAGATCAGACAGAATACAGGTCCTTCCACTGATCCCTCTGTGTTGTCTTTTTCTGCTCAGGACTGGACCCAGCTGAACCTTACTTCCTGGGCACTAATGCCTCTGTGCGCCTGGACACCAGTGACGCCACCTTTGTTGATGTCATTCACACTGATGCACTTCCCTTCGACTCCAAACTTGGTACATATCACTTTTAGTCCCAGTGAAAGAGTAATGTAAGATGTCTGTATGAATGAATAGTTTTAAAATGTAAAAATGCTTCTAAAAAATGCAAAAACAATATTCAGTGCTCCATGTTTTCACCCGATTTCAATTAACCGTTTGTATGCTATCTTGGCTGTTTCTTAAGGTTGTGTAATAGAGCTGATTTTTGATCGTCTTAATCAAGTTGAGCTCAACTTTATAAGAATCTTAATGAGAACGTGCCTTCTGTTTCCATCCTCTCAGGTCTGGGGATGTCACAACCTGTGGGTCACATCGACTTCTACCCCAACGGAGGAGAGCTGATGCCTGGCTGTTCTGCCAACAGAGGCAACCCCACTGACCTGGATGCCATCTGGGAGGGTAAGACATGCAGACACATTTTAATGAACGAAGTGGAAATGCAGTGATCACAATGGTGATTTGGTAGTTTATCTGCTATCCAATCAGAGACTGCAGTCCTTCACAGTTGGTGTAGTTGGTGTTGTTTGTGTCTGGCTGTTAATGCTGGCTTAATAAAACTTTCATAGGCCAGTCCCACAACTCTGACCATTGTTTGACCATTTTTCCTGTCCATGTGGTTTAGTTCTGAACTGAAAAACTACAACTAAGAGCAGCTTATTGTCCTTCACATTGATTAGAAAATATCAAGTCTGAATCACATTGTTGTGGAAAAAGAGTTATTTTCAATTTTCAGCCGCAACAATCCAACCACATCCCAACAATGTCTCTTAGGAAACACATTTATAAACCACTAATAACTGTCTAGATTATGTTTAGTGGTGTCTTTTGCAAGTGAAGAAAATGCAACATGTTGTGTCTCATGTGGAGAACACCATCCTCCCCTGACCTTACCAGCAGCTGTGAGTGAGCGCCTAAATTTAACCAAAGTTTGCTCATGCTTTAGTCCCAATGAGAAGGTTCTGTATTGTAAAGCAGATACTGTAGGCAAACAAATGAAGCAGATTTGTTCTATATTGTGATTAATTATTAGTTTCTTTAAAAACTCTCATTATGTTGTTTTATAACATAATCCATGTGGCAATATGTTTGTCTCAAAATGCATTTACATTTGTGAATTAATCGTGTATAATAGTGTACTAATAGTAACATAATATATGTTTGGAAACAGGATTCAATCCAGCTGATTGTCTGCACAGGAAGAGAAAAACAAGTACAAACAGTACTGGTATGCCTGGTTGGGATGTGCATTATACAATATAAGAGGCACTGGGAGTTTCTCTGTTTTTCTGCTTTCCTTTATTTTGGGCCATCCTTTATTTGTTTGTGTTGACGACACCAAGGACCATTATATGAGACTCTAATTTGACTACAGGCTTTTGTGTGAAGAAATACAGTGCATACTACCTGACCAGTGCATCAGTGCCCATGTACAAATAAACAAGTGGCAGGACAACATACACCACTGTTCAAGAAAATAATAAAAATACAATTTCAAGTTGAAGACATCTACATATGATAAAACAACAGTTCTTAGATGTTAACCTACATTATATACATATATACATGTGTTTGTGTGTGTGTGTGTGTGCTTTTAAAAAATCAAACTCTTGGCTATTAAACCTTGTAACGGGCCAACCTCCTAGTGATTACATTTTTTAAATTAAATGTTAACGTTAACTGTCAGATAGAAAATCTGACAAAGTTGACAAAATGTTCCATTTTTTAATTTCACAGCATAGTCGTAGCAGCCATTTTATTTTTTAAAGTTGCTCAGAGTTCTCTTAATGCTAATACACATTTTTAAAGCATAATTCTTATTTAACTTTGATTTAGAGTTGACATGTTGAGACACATTTGAGAGAAATATTATTTAATGAATTTGTTTAAAAAAAAAGAAGAAGAAGAAAGTTTACCAGTGCTTGAGCAGTATTCCTACCTTTTTTAAACTAGGAAGTGAGACAGGGGTCCTTAGGGTATAGCTAACCATTTTTATTCATTTATTAATTTTTTGAGTTTTTTTTTGTTTTGTTTTGTTTTTTTTTGTTTTGTTTTTTTGGTAGGACATGATTTGTCCCAGTTCTCTAGAATGTTTGATAGTTGAATTAACTGACCTCACAGTCTGGTTGTAGTCATCACCTTCGAAACACTTTTTTTGTACAAAAACAACATGTTACAGGATTTTTACTTTCACAAAAGAGCCAAAATTCCCTGAGAAAATAAAGTCTTCGTGGACCCAGTTTTATTCTGTGCTGTTCTTCAACATACCCTGTGCTCACAGGGGTATCCCCAAAAGCAACCGTGCCCTCTTGAGGTGTTAATTACAACTGGATTATTTTTTCCCACTCTGCTTCATAAGGATTCATGATTCCAGTGTCACTAGACATCTGACATCTCAGGATATGAGTCACTTGTCATTGGTGAGTGTCAGCAACCAATAATAATAATTAAAAAAAACAAACAGGAACAATACAGCAATCATTCGCATACAATTTCATTTTATCTGTTTTCTTCAGGGTAATTAGGGTCCATGGTTTCTCTGTCTGCGTTGGTTTCTTCCTTGAGAAGCTACAAAGTAAAATGTATTCATAAACTTAAACACATGATGTGACCTTTGATATACGACTGTTATACACTGTACACACCACACATCCAGGGCTCTCAGGTCTATAGGCTTCATCACAGCAGGCATGCTTTCCACACATAACACAATGACTCACATCCTATTTTCTCAACCATGCAACTTACAATGCCGAGGCTCTGTGGAATATTGGAGTTGTCCCAACGGAAAAGTCGTAAAGAAACCCCAGGCAGAGTTATTCCTGCTGGACCAATCTGAGCAAATATTTTCTAATATGGACGACGGCAGCCTTCTTTTGAAGTGTGCCGCTGAGCAGCAAGGCTCAAGTGGCAGCATTGGTGCCATGCCTGGGTCTGGAGGGGGCGGGGGGCGGTTGGGGACGGGGGGCAGGGGTGGAGAGGCTGGGTGTTGGCACAGCTGAGTCTGCCACTTTTGATCATATAGATAAGAGAGGGAGAGTGGGAGCCAGGGCTGCATAGCTGGAGGTCTTGGAGCGCCTGGTGTTTGCCCCGTCCTGGAAGAGAAAACAACACAAGCCATGACCTCCTTCTATGTTTGTCTCTGCCTGACTCTGTCTCTCCATCTCACATTCTGACTCCAAGATTCTTATTATTATTCTTTTGCTGGTGCTGACTTTCAAATCTCATTTTCTGTTCTGATTCTCATGATTAAAATAACAAATTTTATTATATTTTTACAAATAATTCTCCCTTTAGTTGACAACTTCTTATTGTTCCAAACTACCAGATCTTTCTCGTGCTCAGTGATGTATCATGACTCCAGTCAGAAGGTCAATAGTTCATACTTTGCTATCTAAAATTCAACACTCAAATCTGCATTCACCAGGGGCAGCTAGGGGGGGCAACGGGGGCCAGTGCCCCTGTAACACTGAGTTTGAACTAGGGATGATAGCAATTAATAGATGATCGATTTATCAGTCATGAAGAATTTGATTGATCCTGTAAAATTTAATCATGTACTATCAAATAAACATCTGAAATATGTAGCTCTTTATATGTTTTATAGGCTACACTCTTAGAAATAAGGGTTCCACAAGGGTTCTAACCAAAGGGCTGTGGTTCTACCCAAAAAAATTAGCTTCTGAGGAAACCTTTTTGGAAGTGAAGGGTTCTTTGTAAGACTAGGAGTTCCATTAAGAACCCTTTTCATCCAAAGAACCTTTCTTAGAGGAAAGAGTTCCTCAAGGATTGTTGAAATCCTCCATATAACTCCCAAACTTGCCCGAGAATCATCATGTTTTTAAGTTTTCTTCAGTATCAAATTAATCCAGTGATATGTAGTTGTCTGTACATACATGGTTACACATCAAACTTGAGCTGCCAACAGCTAATTTGGCTACTTTTAATTTTGCTGATTCACCAAAATATACAAAAATATTGTATTTTTGTTGTTTTTTTGTGCTCTACTCTACTAACCGAGTCAAATATGCCCCTCTGACAACGACTGGCCCAGTCTGTCAGCCCCCAGTAAAATTGTTCTAGAAGGGCCACTGGCATTCACATCTTCACATAATTCCTGTTTCCTTACCTGTCTATCCTCATGTGTTCCAATTTTTTGCCAGGTACCAAGAAGTTTGATGCCTGCAACCATATCCGTGCATACGAGTACTACAGTGAGAGCATCGTCAAACCCGAAGGATTTGTAGGCTTCCCCTGCTCTGACAAGGACAGTTTTGCTGATGTGAGTCCAACATCCACTCATGCCTGACCAAGTGGTTATTTTTCACAGAATTTACATAATGAGACATTAGTGGCTCATTCTACATGATGGGATCAGTTAGAATTCTCTAAATGTCAGAGGTGTGGACTCCGCATCCAATCAGACAGCATCCACAAGTTGTAGGAGAGAACCATAAAGACAAAGTTGCAGAACTATCAATTCAGTGTTCAATGATCCAGTATCGTTGATGCTAAGTGAAAATATTGATCTGTATCGTCATGTTTAAGATTAACATTAATTTTAAAATACCCTGTGTCACAAACATCCGGAGGCATTCAGTCCTAAAATTTTTGAGTCATAATTTAGTTGCTCTTTTTTTAGCTGACATAACTAAATGTGTTAAATGGACATATGAAGCTGTCTGATATCAATCACAGATCCTTGAATTCAATCGAATCAAACTCTTACCGTGCCAAACTTTGTGGTATTGGCATATATTGTGTTGTTGTCCAAAGAATCAATATAATATTGTATCATGATTGAATTTGTGATTTACAGCCCTAATAAATAGTGGACGGAGTGTCCGTGACATCATGCCCAGAGTGTTGGCTCTAGCTAAACCAAAATGGGCCAAGACTTGGAATTGAGGTGGCTGGATAAAGCAGCTATCTAGTGGCTATTCACCTGTGACCACCAGGCATTATTTCCCTAAATGTGATGTTACAATATAATCTAATCAATATAATTACTTTGTACAACTTTGTGCACAATGAAAAAACAACACACAAATCGACCTTTGGTTGACCTTGAATTTTTGAATTTTAGATTTTTTTTTTAGAAATTTAAAAATTAATGAATTTACTTAATATTGTCACACTACAATGTTTTGAGTTTTGTTTTTGTTTGTTTTTTTAATTCCACACTTTATCTATAGAAGAAAAGTAAATTATCTCTACAAAAGATCAGTAGTTGGTAAAACTTGGGCTCAAAACTTAAAAACCTATTGCAGTCTGTTGCCTTGAAATTTTGAGTTTTCTCAACTTTTTTCTGTTTTCAGTGTAAAGTTGAACATCTTAATATGGAGTTATGGGGTTTCACTTACTTTTGGAGCCTCAAGTGGCCATTTGAGGAACTGCAGTTTGGCCCTTCACATTGGCTTAATTTCTCATCCCTGGAAGTTGCTGTGTTTGTATTTGTTCAGTCGACTCATGACTGACTTAAAGCCTCTGGTGTAGGGGCCACAGACGAAGGATCTGAAGGAAATCTTGTGTCCTCAGTTTTAATAGTGACTCAGGGCCGTCAGATGGGGTCAGACGAGAGCAGGGCTGGAGAAGGAGAAGGGGCATGTGTCTGGGACTGCCACCTGTTGCTGTATGACACTGATACGGCTGTGAACCATTTCTTTGGTTTTAGAAGTCGAATCGGCGAGATTGGATTTTTGTGGTGGCGGTGGTGGGGGGATGTAAATGGGCTTCCCTCATGTCTTCCACGGGGAGGGCTTGTATCTGCAGCTGTTGGTGTTAATGACAGTTTATCCCTGCTTTGGACACATGTCCCCGATCAAAGGAGGCCCGGGGAGCTCTGAGCATGACCTCATATGACTATGTCCCTGTTGAGAGATGACAGCACCTCCTTGTCGTTCACCTCGTAAACGCTCCCTGGTGTTATTCCTGCAGCCATAGCTGACAGCCGCAAAGTCAGCCTGTTCCCACACAGGAACTTAGTGCAAAACCAGCACCATTCTCCACCTTCATATTTATAAGGTGGCAATCTGCAACATTTTGAAGGAGTTTTCCCTGACTACTGATTGATAGAGAAGACTCTTACAGTCCATCTTCACACCTCACTCTGTCCTTGTCTTCACAGGGCAAGTGTTTCCCATGTGCAGACGACAAATGTCCTCTGATGGGCCACGATGCTGACAAGTTCATTCTGACTGATGGCATTTCCAAGACAAAGTACTTCCTCAACACAGGCAGATCAAATCCCTTTGGCAGTAAGTACCCTGCTCCATCCCGTCCTGGCTAAAATAAAAGTGTGACCTTAGATTTCACTGTGAAGAACCGCTGCAACCCTTTTTATATCATTATGTTACAATGAAAAAGTTCTATCTCCACCCCAGAGGGCTTGTAACATCACATTCAATAGAATCTAGGTAGAGTCAAAAATGTCATGACATCCATGAAATCCGACTATTTTCTCAAATCTTGGAAAGTCAGAGTAGTATTTGAAAGTGTTATGTTGCCTTTGTCTGAACCTCTCAGTATATCAAACATTCATGTTTTCAGGGTTTTTGAGTATCAGACAGACGCACATTTTTTGATAATAGTCATTTATAAGACATTATCCATCCAAAATATTAAAAGGGTGGTTCTTCCAAAATCAAAAAATACATATTTTTGCTTTTATCTGTGGTGCTGTTTATCCATCTAGGTAGTTTTGGTGTGACTTTTGCAGATATCAAACTACACCTGCCAACCTCCATGCAGAAGGAAGCGTGCATGTAGTCATGGATGAGAGGCTTGTGTTCAGTGTGGGATGTAAACATTAATGCCCTCGTCCTCTGCTGAGCTATAATGTCAGCACCACCGCTAGCTAACATGGTGATACAAGTGGCGGGCATAGTTTGGTAGAAAGAAAATAGTTCCAAAAGAAACTGTTCACAACAAGGTGTGTGGATTATATTGAGTATATTGAGTATATTGAGTTGTTTTCTGTAAAGAGACACTGCTGTAGAGTTTTTCAAATTTTGGTGCTTTGTGCACCACAAGCTGAGTGCCATCTATTCTAATTATTTTGGCAAGAACCCAGAGGAAAATTTTGTTTTTACTGTCGTCTTTTCTTTGTCTTATGAGAAATAAATGAGATACTTATTTTGAGCTCACTGAAGTCTCCTGAGGGCAAAAAGGAGTGAAACAAAAGAAAAGCAGGAGATCTTTTGCTGAGCTTATGGATGTCTCAGAGGTTTCTTTTGATGACCGTATGAGCACTATTTGACCACTAGGACAAATTTAAGATCTCATTTAAGACAACAAAGTTTTCTTTCACATCTCACTATTATCTCAAGAGCTGCTTCTTTAAGACAAATTAAAATCAGTGCAGTAAGACCAAAAAAAGAACATTTTAAGATCTTCAGTTGGGCTAAAATTGGTCTTGGGCTGAGATGAGATGAAGGAGCCAAATTTAAGAAGTATGAGAGAATGTTCAAAGGCTCATATTGGTCTTAGTTTGAGCTCATTCATGTCAAAGAGGCACAGGCTAGACAAAGACACGATCTTATTTTGAACTTTTCCTTTCCTCTGGGAAGCCAGACATCTCCATGGCCGATATTCTCAATACTCTGCAACTCACAACAAAACTATCTAGATCAGGCCAGACAAAATGCAGCCCAGGGGCCAGATGCAATGTGGGACATTGTCTGAATATGTGGGACAAGTTCTGTGCAGTCCCACATAAAGTGGGACACCTGGTCACTCTAGATCAGTGTTTCCCAAACTTTTCTCCTGGGGACCCACTTTTTAAAAATGACAAACCATCATGACCCATGTCAAAATAAGTCTTATCAATAAATTCTGGGAAGAGTTCTTGTTCATGTTCAAATGAACTTTACTGACCATTTTTATTGCAATTTCCACACCATCATATATTATTTTGATGCTTTAATAAAATAAATTCAGTAGGCTGAGTTAATAGGCCATCTCATTGTTTTTATTTTCTCTTATGAGGAAAACAACATGAGACATTTTAGCCTTAATGAGACAACATAAGTACATTTGGACACAATTAACTCTTGTTTTTTTCCTCTCATCATTAAACAATATACACATTTTAAATTATTTTAAAAAGGTCTATTGCAGATATAATTCTTACATTTGCATAATTTCCTCCATATTTTTTTTATTTATTTGGGGACCCAAATAAAATCTCCTGTGATCCACCTGTGGGTCCTGACCCAGTCTTTAAGTTCCAGGCTACATGTTAAGTTATAGGTTACGCCAGGCCTAAAGGGGGAAATCATGAACCATTAGTCAGTCACAACCTGCACTGCTTAAAGCAAACTGAATGTTGTCACACAGTGCAGACGTAATACACACCAAAGTTGAAACAGTATCTGCAGAAAAGATTTGTTGTTATAGATTTTCACAGTTTTCACTTTAAGTAACAGGCAGATGGGAGAATACTTTCTCCCTGCATTCTTTGAAAATGATGTATCTATCAAGATGTTATAACACTACATGACCGAGGTATGGCACAATAATGTGACTGCTTACTCTCTTTTTCCATCTTTAGCTTACAGCTACAAAATCACACTGACCCTGGATGGTCCCAGCTGGCCCAACCCAGGCTTCATGTATGTGGCTCTCGCTGGAGACAAGGACAGCACCAAGGAGTACAAGCTTTATGTGTAAGAGAATACTTCTGTGGGTTTTAGTCTGTGATACTGACTGAGGTGAAGGTGCTGAAGAGGACCTCCCTCCTTGTTTTTGTTGACCCAGCCTGAGAGTTTGAACAACTGTACCTTTTCTTATCTGATCATGTGACTCCCTGCTGCCTGAGGGACAGATCTACTGGTGGTGTCATTTAACAGCTTTTACACTATCTCTGCATGCTGTACCAGGCGCAGAGGCAGTGGGTATTACAGTTTTTCACAATCTTTTAAACAAGTCTCCTGAAACTATAGCTCAATTATAGAGTTAACTATTGTGTCAAAACTCCACAAATATCTTGCAAAAATGAAAACCCTGCTCAAAATTGATTCTGTCCACCAAGACAATACACACAGCTTGCATGTTATTATATTTTACAGAGTATACATTTTATTCAAAAATTTAAAACTGTGCAGACACTGTTTCCCAAAATAGGTTTATGGCACATAAATGTATGAAGGCTGTTGCCATGTTGTATTATAATATTATGAATATATCATACACTCTAAGGGTTTTAGGCTGCAGTTTCACTAACAGCCACTAGATGGTTCCTCCACAAATTGTCTCACTGGACAGGTAAACAAGTACAGGAACAGAAGTGTGGAGCACATTTGTTATTTGTTTAATGGGCTCCACTCACGCCACCTCCCTCTTAACCAGCTGATTTTTCAGTCGATGAGGTGGTGAGTGGTGATCCAAAACTCCAGGTGTCAAAGTGTCCTTGTTTTTCTGCAGTGTTTGCAGAGAGAAGGCATTTATTACAGAGTCTCTGAGTGGACTTTTTCCACAAGAACTGAGGCCAAGTTCAGTGTGGGAGAGTGTTTGGCTCTGATGTGATGGCTTACTACTTTAAGGGGGAGTTCAGATTTTTTGAAGTGGTTGTATGAGGTACTTATCCATAGTCAGTGTGTTACCTACAGTAGATGGTGATCAACACACCCCCAGTTTGGAGAAGCAGCAGGAGCACCAGTGCAGGAAGGAACTGATATTGATACCAGCATCAGGTATCAGTCTGATACTGTCCTCATATGGTACTCATAAAACTCATCTAATACACGACACCCAATACCACGTCACAAAAAGTTGTTGCTTCAGCACAATAAATCTGATAAAACGTCTGAGGAGCCAACACGACACAGGGTTTGTTAAGAGTTTGTTAATGCTTACCCTCTTGGTTGCGCCGTCAGTATCAGTGAGACACTTGTTGTCTTCAGCGTCATCCACTTATGACCACGGTGACATGCTGTAAAGTGCTGTCCAACTCAAGACTGCTGGGGAAAAAAACTTCAGGCTGTGTTTCTCTTTGGCAACTGTCCATAAAACTGAAACACAATCACACAGTGCACCTGTGGACCGCAGCCACTGTCCAATAAGTCCCACTGGGCATAAACTAGTTGAATGCTTTAGTTAATTAATCAGAGGACAAAGAAAAAAACACTGACATGAGTCTGTAACCCTCTTTTCTTAGTTGTTCTTGTGGATGCGGGTAATAAACATATGACAGCTTCTTCTTTATTCTCCTGCTAATCCTCAATAACACAGCCTGACACTACAGTACACCCAACAGCAGGGGTAACACTGTTACACTCATACCTGTTAAAGTAAAGTTAAAGTCCTACCTACTAGTTAAAGTGCTGTAAATGATAATGAAATAATTTTGTATGTAACAGTAAACTAGTTCTGCAAGTTCATAATAATGTAATGTAATTATTCCAACTGAAAATATATCACGTACACAGTAAACTGCACAGCTTAATAAGGAACACAAAATTATCACAGTAACTTAACCAAAAAATCTAATGAGTACAGTAAACATGGTTACACTAGCAGCAGGAAACAGCAACAATAATTTGTTACATTTAGAAAGTGAGGAACATCTGATGAAAATAAAGTTAAGACTCAGCAGCAAAGAGCATTTTAGATACCTAAAAAAATCAATATCACTTTAAGTGTATGCTGTATTTAGAGTATTTTCACCACTTCACCTTGCTGTCAGACAGACTTTTCTGATGGGAAACCACTATTAAATATGCCAAATATCAGTCTCTCCAAAACAGCCAGACTTCACTGGTGAAATCAGTAATTTTACCTCTGGAATTGCTGGTCTACCGCTGCCTCAGCTAGTTAGTTTGTTTGTGTGACTTCTGTGTTTAAAGGGAGAGTTCTGATTAACCAAAGTCACACAATAAGACAAACACACTAACGGATGGAGGCGGCTGTAGACCAGGTCTGAGCAGTAAAATTACCAGTTTCATAAATAGAGTCTGGTTGAACAACAGAGAGTGATATTTGGCTTATATAACAATGGTTTCCTGTTTGAAAAGTCTGTCTGAAAGGTAAAGTGTTAAAAACAGCTAGATATAGCGTACACTTATACTGATATTGATTTTTTTTTATGCATGTTGCTGCTGACCCTGTACACAGCAGGACATTGCTTAGCTTCCTACACCAGTACTCCTGCTGCTACTCAAACTGGAGGCATGTGGACCTTCATCTACTGTAGGTGATACACTGAATGTGGAGAAACCCCCCATACAACCACACTTTAAATAATCTGAGCTATCCCTTTAAGTTTACATAAAGCAGAATGCTGTAAAAGTATTTTGAAGTTTGATTTTGTGGCGTGTTGTTTACACAGATCAAATTTCACAGTGATACTCAAACCAGATGAAACCAATAAACCAACATGTATATTATGACAAAGAAAATATTGTATCATCACAAAAGAAAAAATAGTTGAACTGTTACTGTATATACAGAAATTGCAATGACAGTACAAAATACTATCATCACATTACTATTACTACAACATGTGGTGTTTGGAGTGTGACCTGTCGTGCTGTGTCTCCAGGGGAACAATGAAGCCTGGGAGGACCTATGAGATGCTGATCGATGCTGAGCTGGACGTGGGTGATGTGACAGAGGTGAAGTTTAGGTGGAACAACCACATCTTAAACCCCATGAAGCCCAAGTATGGTGCATCCAAGGTGGAGCTGCAGAGGGGAAAAGACAAGAAGATGTAAGTTTGTCTTTTCTGTGAACATAACTGCCACTCCTCACAGTTTAAAGGGACACGTCACTGCTACTAGTTCTGGTAGATTCTTAAGTAGATTCTACTGCAGACAGAAAGTAGTTCCAACATGAAACTACTCACAACAATTTGAGTGATAGGGGTCATGATTTTGGAAAACGACACTGGTTTAGAATTTTTCAAAATTTTTTTTCAATTTTTTTTTCAATTTTTTTTTTTTTTTTTTTTTGGCACTTTGAACACCACAGAACTAGTGGTATCTAGTCCCATTATACTGGAGAGAAGGCAGACATCTCTACAGCTGATGTCTCCAAGACTCTGCAACTCACATAATGTTGTAGACAGTATAGATGGGGATATTTTTGATTTTGGGGTGAACCGTCCCTTTAATGTGAGATGATACAAAGCACCTACACAGTGATGTCTTCCAATCATCAGCCATCAGCCCAAAAACTGTCGACATTTATAAGAACTGATGAACAGAGCTTGTCTGTGTTTGTGTTCCCTGCAACATTGTGCTGCAGTTCCTGACATGAACTAGCTTTGGCCACCAGAGGGCAGTGTGGGACTGCCCCTAGTGCCCTCTAGTGGTTAGGGCAGCTGGGGGGTGGGGCTGGGGTGAGATGGTTTGGTTGAGTACATCCTGTAGATTTCTCTTTATGGTATTAACTGATGCTTTATTAGCCTTTCTTTCAAATAATTACAATAAATCTATCAAGAGAAATAAAATTCTAGTGATGGAGGAAAAGATTTTGCTCATGCTCTATTTTAATTCTTGGTTTATTCAATATTTTTGGGATTATTTGTGTAAATACGTTTTGGCTTGTCAGCCCACACTGATTTCAATCAGTCAGTGTGTTAACATCAGTGAGCTGAAGGAGTAGTTGCCAGAATATCCATCAACATTCTTTCCTACAATGTTTCACTCCGTCTCTTCAGTCTTTTTATCTCCTTTTCTTCTTTCACAGCATGTTGTTCTGTGGAACAGGGAACGTGGTGGAGAACGCCATCCAGTCTGTGCTTCCATGCCAAGCTTAAAGAACCGCAGTCACCATGTCACTCAGGGTCTTACAATAAAGATTTTGCATCCAAACCTCTTCAGCTTGCTCTCATTTAATCCTTTGTGCTGCTGTGCAGGATGTAGCAGAGTTATATAATGACCAGACAATGAAGGGAGACCGACGAAAGGACAGATCAACTGTGAAGTCACTGAAAGACACAGATTAGACAGGAAACTTCACAACAACATGTTTATATTTATAAAGGAAACATCTTAAATCCACAGCTTCTGGCTATGATGCTGAGAATATCTTGTTATCGTACTAAGTATGAAAAACATAGTGTTGCCCTCTTTCCAGTGGTGTCAACGTTTTAAGAAACTTAATCAGAAATTTGACAGTAACACTACAGTCCATACAGTCCCTACAGATGAACTTTTTTAATCTTTGGGTACAAGATATTGATTAAGGCGGCAACACTTGATTCACCAATTAATTGTGTGTTCTGTAAAATGTCCATCAGAATTTCCAGGTGATGTCTTCAAATGTCTGCTTTAGTCAGCAGCTCAAAACCCAAAGATATTCAGTTTATAATCACAAAATACCAAAGCAAACAGACTGTAGACTGTAAGAGTAGAGAGACGCACAGAAACGAGGGCAAAAGAGATGCAACAAAGATTCCTACAAAGAAATGCAAAACCACCACAAAGAGACACAAAACAACTACAAAGAGACACAAACTGACCCCAATAAGATGTAGAAACACTACAAAGAGAGACAAAATCACCAAAAGAGATGCAAAGCAACCACAAAGAGAAGCTAAACCATCACAAAGTGATGCAAAACAACTACAAAAATCTGCAAAACCATCATAAAGAGACTCGAAACAGGTGCAAAGACTCAAATCACCACAAAGAGAAGCTAAAATATCACAGAGGCTAAAAATGTCCACAAGAGATGCAAAACAACTACACAGAATCAAAATGACAGACAAGTTGCCCACAAAGAGCGTAAAAATCAGAATCAGAATCAGAAATACTTTAATGATCCCCGGGGGGAAATTGTTAGTGTTACAGTTGCACCCATTATAGAAAAATAAAATATAGAAAATTAAGATAGAAATATGATGTAGAGATAAAACTTTACAAAAGGATGAAAAAAAAAAATAAAAACACTACAAAGGGAGACAAAACCACCAAAAGAGATGCAAAGAGAAGCTAAACCAGCAGAGAGAGAGGCACAACAACTACAACAACATACAAAACTGCCACAAATACATGTCAAAACCCCACAGAGAAAGGCAAAACTACAGCAAAGAGACTCAAAATACGAATACGAATACGAAATACTTTATTGATCCCCAAGGGGAAATTCATTAAAATGATGGGTGAATGACCATATAACCAAAATGACCATAAAGACTCACAAAGAGATGTAAAAACACTACAATAAGACAAAAACAATAGAAGAGATGTAAAAGAAACACAAAAAGAAGCTAAACCATCACAAAAAGATGCAAATCAACCACAAAATCCCACAAAAACATTACATACTCAAAACAACTACACCATACACCTGCAAAAAATACAAGACTCAAAAACCACTACAAAATGACTCAAATACCATCACAAAAAGCATGATGATGCTATATGCAAAACATCTAGAGAGACTCAAAATCATCACAGAGACACAAATTACCCGCAAAGAGATATAAAGACAATACAAAGAGACAAAACCACCAAAAGAGATGCAAAACAAGCACAAAGAGAAGCTAAACTTCTATAAACAGACTCAAGACTCACCACCACAAAGACATGTGAAACACTACAAAGAGAGATGTGTGTGAAGACTGTCAGTAATCCAGCTCATAGTATGCACTAAAGGTTATAGCTGGCAACTGAACTTGCTTGTGTAAGCAAGTCCAGAGACAAACCACCACACAGAGTGGTAAAATGATGACAAAGAGACTCAAAATGTGAAGAGTCACAAATCACCCTCAAAGAGATGGGGAAAAAAAAACACAAAGAGACACAAAACTACTTCAAAGACTCAGAACCATCATAAAGAAAAACAATGAGAAAAAGAAATGCAAAAACAAGAGGGTGGACCCAAAAACCATCACAAAAAGACACAAAACAACCACAGAGAAATTCAAAATAACCACAGAGACACAAACTGACCACCACAAAATCACCACAAAGTTATGCAGAACCACTAGAAAGAGGCAAAGTAATCACAGAGATGCAAAATAGACACAAAGAGATGCAAAAGGACCACACACTTGCTGTCACAAACTGAAAAAGGCTGAAAGAGTCTGGGAGTCGTGCTCTTGTGCAGGAGGAGTGGGAGGCCTTTTGCACGTCTGTGCCCATTGTCTCATAATTTGTCCACACAATGTACAGCAGGTCCCTGCAAAGTCACTTTCAGACAAGCTACGAGTCAGACACAAACTGACTGATAACGTATACTGGTAACATGTAACCTACTTCTTTGAATCAGTTTGTCAATGTGTGATCAAGTCTAAAAAAAATCAGGGAGCGACTCTCTAACTGCAGGTTTACAACTCCATTCATTATTTATGATCTTTGTAGTAGACTGAGAATTCACACAAATTCACATAAAACCATCCCTGACAACTTCATTGCTATTTATAGTGGCCCATTACTGCAGTGTTATTACTGTCACTTTAACAGGCTCAACAAGAGCAGCGGTACGAGGATACTTCACATGTCCAACTGTTAGCGTCCCTCGTCTTTCTCTCTCCTCACAAAGCTAACTGTTCCTCACTGCCAAGGCCTGTCAGGACAAGGAGAGGGTAAATATTACCCTTATTAATGTTGAAAGACATCAGGCTCCATCTGTGCAAACACAAATCAACAGTAAATTACATGGTGAGATCACTGCTTTCTCCTGCTCATTTGGATACAGAATGGTCCCGGACACAATCTTGTCTAATGTGTCACATATATCTGTAATTCCAAAAGGCCTCTGCATGTACATGTGTGAGCGTGTGTGTGTGTGTCTGCAAAGCACTTATTAATCTGTCCGTGGCCTTTCGCTGGCTTATGAAGTCCTGATTGTGTGTCATTGTTTTGGCTTCATTTATTTGAACACACACCCCGTAATCACGCTCGCAAATACAAGGCTTTAAAAAGGCGAGCTGCCATTTTCATCATGCGACTAACAAAGTGCATTTGAAATCACTCTGACTTCCCCTGAGCTGAGCCATCAGCGCTCACACAATACCAATCAGAAGAAAAAACTCTCGGCTTCAAAGCTTCAAGCTTGACTACATTAATAATATTAATAAAACAGCAAATTGAATGTGTGGGCTCAGAGGTGGGGGGAGAAAGTGTCTTGAAATCCTCTAAAGACATCCGTCTTTGTCTCTGACTCTTGTTTCTCTTTTGATTATTGGCTCATTGAAAGTGAAGGCTAATGACAAAATAGCGGGCTAATTCCTGTAATTATGTGTGTTTGTCACAGGAAATTTGCGAATGACAGCGTTTCTTTTTCGGATCTTCAAGCCAGTAGCTTCGGGGGTGGCATTGTTACTAACAAAGCATTTACAGACAGGTCATGAATTAGTGAGGTATACATGTAGGTGGCAAGAGAGAAATAGCTCCCCTGGGGAATGCTTGCACAACAAACTTAACCCCTGGCCGTTAGCTACATTGTACTCTTGTCAGGAACAATTGGTGTGAGCAGAGAGGTAAAGAATTCACGTGCATGTTGCTGCAGAGTTGCAGCAAACCCAGAGGAAAATTTAGTTTCACACAATTGTCTTTTGAAAAATAAATGAGATTCTTATTTTGAGCTCTCTAAAGTCTCATCTGTTTCCCTTCAGGAGAAAAAAGGAGCAAAACAAAAGAAAAGCATCATTTTCTGAACTCATAGATGTCTCAGAGGTTTCTCCTTGACGACCGTATAGAGTGACTTTAATTTGACCACTGAGACAAATTTAAAGGGATAGTTCACGCAAAAATGAAAATTCAGTCATTATCTACTCACCTTCATGCTAAATTGAAGGTCAGGTTTAGTTTTTTAGTCCACAAAACACTGCTGGAGTTTCACAGAAAACAGTGTTGCAGAATCTCCCAAACAATGGAAGTGAATGGTGACCAGTTTTCAAATGTAAAAAAACAACAGAATAAAACATAAAATGTCTCCATACTGCTCGTCTGGTGTAAACCAAGTCTCCTAAAGCCCCAACATGCCAAGTTGATTAAAAAAAAAATGTATTTACACTATGATTTTAGCCTGAATCTTCACTGTAGATCCTTAGCTTGGAGCCACATTCACATGCACACTGTTGGTGTGCAGATGGCTATGCTGGGACTTTAGGAGACTTGGACTACACCAGATGAGCAGTATGGAGGCATTTAATGTGTGTTTTTTTTTTTTACAGTTGTTTTTAACATTTGAAAACTGGTCACATTGATTTCCATTTTTTGGGAGATTCTGTAGCAGTGTTTTGTGGACTAACAAAATAAACCCAACCCTCAATCAGCATGAGGATGAGTAGATAATAAGTGAATTTTCATTTTTTGGTGACTCCCTATAAGATCTAATTTAAGAGTTGTCTTTTAGATCTCACTGTTATCTCAAGAGCTGATTATTTAAGACACATTTGAGATCAGTTCAGTGAGACAAAAAAATAACATTCTAAGATCTTCAGCTGGGCTCAAATTAGTCTCGGGCTGAGACGAGAGAAGGAGCCAAATTTAACTCTCTGCCCGCCATTGACGGGATATTCTGTCAATTGCTGTTTTCACTGCCAGGCAGTAAGGTATGCTGTGATGGATCACTTGACAAAAAATTGTCACATGAAGAAGAAGAGAACTGCCAGAATTAAGCAGCAGAAGAAGAAGGAGAGCACCGCAACACAGGCACAGAGCAAGGTTGCTCACACTGCAGCCCCCAGACCTCCACAATAGGTGGGACACAGTGAGACTGGGACTCACGCCACAGCCAAGGAGGAGAGCACTCAGGCCTCTTGGACAGTGTTTCAGGTGGGGGGGGGGAACACACAACGTTCAACACACAGGTGACAGTGATGTCACACACGTAATATGAAGTGATGAAAAAACAAAAATGAAAATGCGAAATAAATATTCTGCTTAAAAATCTCTCTTTCACAAAAATGCTGTTTTCTCATTTTTTTGTCTGAGAAGTGGATTTTTTTGATGGAACCAGCTGACTTTCAAGTGCTTATAAAGAAAGAATGAATGAAGCTCAATCAAAACAGTGTTTGTGTCTGAAACTAAACGATCTGTTATTTCTTTTGATATATTCCATGTTAACATCTTCATAGAACTGAATATTCTGTGGGTGTTGAAAAATCAGTGAATTTTGTCAAAAATGCTGGCGCCGGCTGGCAACTTAAAAAAAAAAAAACACTGGTGGGGAAAGAGTTAAGAAGTATGAGAAAATGGTCAAAGTCTCATATTGGTCTTAATTTGAGCTCATTTCTGTCAAGGAGACAGGCTCCACAAAGACGAGATCTTGTTTTGAACTTTTCCTTTCCTCTGAGAATGCAAGAAATGAATGTCCGATAACAAGGACGTAACAAAACATGTTTCATTATGTCTTCTTATAAAAGACAATGCTGAATGGAGCAGAGGGAAACAGTAAACTGCCAAAGGGTTTTAAGGATTTCTATTGTCCAGCACCTTCCTGAAGCTGTCGCATGGTGAGAGGGTAAGTCTATTTGACCTCCATAAAAAATGTTTTTGAATACCACTATATTTTTTGACCTTCATAATAAATTGATTCAGCAGTAATATGAGAGTACACAAAGGAATCTATTATAGTGAGCAGGAGGGAGGTTGAATAGAGGCAGATGGGTCAGACGGGGGTCAGTGCTGTCTTTTTAAAGCAGATGCTGACTTTTTTGTGCTGGAGCTGTTTTGCGCAACAATTTGAGTAGATAACTGCTGTGCTGTTTTTGCAATGCATTCACAGATGACACTCAGTTTGTGAGTCCATAAATTCTTGGAGTTTTAGAGATTTTTTTTTTTTAAGTGTTAGAGTTATCAAATTATTGTAGGCAGTTCCAGTTCCACTTATTCAGCTTCTATCTAGCTTCTGAATTTTCAACATCTAATATGTTATAACAGGCTAAAATCCTCTCCAGATGTGGTGTTCCTTATTTAATCTAAATTTAGAGAAAGAAATCAATTCATTAGTACCAGAGATTAGAAGTAACTAAGTACAAATACTTTGTTGCTGTGCTTAATTTTTTTGGGTATGTGTACTTGAGTATTGATTTTTCTGACAGTTTTTTACTTTTACTCCCTACATTTGAACACAAATTTCTGTATGTTCTACTCCTTACATTTTCTAAACAGGCTTATTACTTTAGTTTTAGTTTTAGTAGATTATCTTTGTTACGTCATTGTGCCCTACCTCCAACATCAAGACAAGACAACAAAATGTTAACAGAAAAAAGACGTAACAAAATGAAAAGTGATGGAAAATATGTAACAAGAAAGGACAAGACAAAGAAGATGTAAATAAACTAAAAAATGATGTAATAGGATGAAAAATGGCGTAAATACAAAGCAAAACAAAAAAATATGTAACAAGACCAAAAATGATGAAACAATACAAAAAATGACATAAAAGATGTACAGACAAAAGACAAAAAAAAGATGTAAAAGACATGACAAAATAAAAAAAGATGTAAGAAGACCCAAAAAGATGTAACAAGACCAAAAATGTTGTAACAAGATGACAAAGATGTAACAAAGATGATGTAAAAGACATAACAAAATGAAAAAGATCTGAGAAGACTAAAAAAGATGTAACGAGACAAAAAGTGCATCACAAACCAAAAATTTCATAACAAGACGAAAAAGATGTAACAAGATGAAAAATTATGCAATAAGACAAAAAATGATGAATTGAGACAAAAAACATTTAACATGCCAACAAAAAAATTACATAAAAGATGTAACAAGATGAAAAAGATGTAAGAGAAAATGTGAGGGTCAGTTAGCTTTGCACAGAAACAGCCAGTATAAATGTTTTTCACAGAGCTACTTTTTACTTTTACACAACATTAACATCACTGACAGGTGTAGTGAATAACTTTGATCATCTGGTTACAGTGGCTTCTGTCAGCACATGGGATTTATCAGGCAACAAATGAACAGTCAGAAGGAAAAATGGGCAGCGTGAGGATCTAAGAGAACTGTGATGGTGAAATGATGGGGTCAGAGCCGGAACAGTGGGTCTTATGGGGTGTTACTGGTAAGCAGTGGTCAGTACCTACCAAACATGATCCATGGAAGGACAACTGGTGAACTTGCAGTGCGTGGGGCTGTGTAGTCCAAAGACCGGTTGGGGTGCCCATACTGAGCCCTGTCCACTGCTGAAAGTACCTACAATAATCCTGTGAGTGTCAAAACTGGACCGTGGAGCAATGGAAGAAGGTGGCCTGGTGTTGACAAGGTGTTGGCTTGGCCTCCAAAATCCCCAAATCTCAGTCTGATCGTGCATCTGTGGGACAGTCTGGAACAACAGGACCAATCCAACTTACAGGACTTAAAGGATCTGCATCTGACGTCTTGGTGCCAAAGAGCACAGAACACCTTCAGAGGTCTTGTTGAGTCTATGTCTTGTCGGGTCAGGGCTGTTTTGGCTCTGACCCGACGAGTCAGAGCTGTTTTGGCAGGATGAAGAGGACATACAACACATTACAGTGGTTTTATTGTTGTGGATGATTGATGTATGCTTGCTCTGTTTGGGAATGTCTCAGTTACTGCTTGGGGGACAGTCCTGCTAAAATATATAAATATAAATATATAAGCTATATAAGCCCCATGACTTGACTTACAAATGACCCCAGCCACCGAACCCTACCCCCACCCTCCCTAGCGTTCCGTTAATCAGCCCAGCAGTTCACCTCAGCTTATGTCCAGTAAAGCTGCTAGGACTGTCCACATTTCAGATGGTTTTCAGGTTGTAGCAGAGCGGACACACCCCCAGAGTTTCAGATCTGAGAAAACTGATCATTTTTTCATGATTTTGAGACCTAATTTTATTTTCTTGGGGTTTGTGTTTCCATAATATCTTTTTTGATACTGACACCAGTGAACAAACTCATTTTTAAAATCCTACATAGATTCTTTGATGTTGCTGTATTCGAAAATATTCATTTTCAAATGTGCACCAAGTTAAGGGAAAAATTCAGCACTTGTCATGTGGATGTCAAAGTAAATGTTGCCAACTGAAGCAATTAATTCCTCAGTGCTGCTATATTGACAGAGAAAGCTGAGTTCCTCTGCTGCAAAATCTGTTGTTCTTCCTGCATCCAGTGATGTCACAGTGATCTTGGTGTTAAGGAAGTAAACACAGGCTACAGGCTATTTCAGCTTGAATTTCTAGTCTCCTATTTGGATAGCCAGGGAGCGTTCTTAAAAAAAAAAAAATTAAGGCAAAATATCTCACTCATGCTGGTGATGTCATGCGTTGTATGCACAGTAGTGTTTGGGGTTTAGGCCTGGGCAGTATATCTCAAAAGTCTATCATGATAGTGAAGGTTCATATCGGTAGATATCAATAATTATTGATCATGTGGGACGACTTGAAAAATCCAAAACACTTCCATACCAGCAAGGTGACCTGTCCTTTTGTATCTGCACTCATTTTGCACACTGTTGTCTCATGTGTCACTCACTCTGTTTGCCGTCTCACACTGTATCTCACCAAACAACACAGACTGACTCATAGCACCTTGGAATATGATTGGCTGTTTATGAGCCCACTCCATTATCAGGGGCTATGACAGCCTGTTTGTCAGTGCAGTCACTTCAAGCTTTCATGGTGGGTTGCTTTTAATGATTCTAAGTGAAACTACCAAACATTTTATCAAACTACTTTCTTGTTGCTATTGATGACGTGCCTATTGCAGATAGATTTTGCTATCATTTTATTGCCCAGGCCTATCAGGGTTGGAGCACAGCATCGTGGTCCCGCCCATACAGCCAGATGACTCGATGGTGAGCAGAGCTCAGCTGTCAATTATGACTTGAAACCGTCCTTTTTACTGCATCAGATAAGAAATAAAACCAAAACACACATGAAGAAGTGCCTAAAATGTCAGACCAACTTTGATGTGATGTCTAAAATACAGTTACAGAAGGGATCATTTGGTCCTGAGTCATCAGGACACACAGTAATATAAATCTGTATGTCATCAGCATAACTACTAATTTAAACTGTGCCACCTGATGACCTTTCCAAGTGGAACATCTAAAGGTCAAAAAGTGTTGAACCTTGAGGAACAACACAATCCATTTTATAGCTTTCTGATACATGCTTACATAAAATTCCAAGATTTGAACCAGTTAAAACAGACTGTGTCTGTCTCAAAGAGTGAGTCATCTACTGTGTCAAATACTGCACTAGAGTCAAGCTAGTACTAATACAGAGTATAGACCTTGGGTACAACCTGTACTATTGAGAGTTTATATAATCAATTAACTGAATGAAAACAAGCTTCTGTGCGATTTTACATAAAAATGGCAGATTGGATACTGGACTGTAGTGAGTAAGAAGTGAGGTATCTAAATTGGGTCACTTCAGAAGAGCTTTAACTGTGGCAGCAGGTACATAAGATAATTTATTTATTTCCCTCAGTCATTATTCTCATGAATTTCATGCATTATTCCACTACATTCATAAACAGACTCTAAAACAAACTAATTTAAGATTTCAGTGTCATCTTAAGATGAATTTAAAGTGGACATTTAGATATTTATATATTTTTTACACATGCAACCTGCTCTCATTTAATCACTTGTATGCTGTAAGTTATGCACAAGTGAGCACTTGCTAATAATTGTCTTTTTAAATGATTTTCCCAAAAACAATTCCTTGGCTATCATTGTTTTATATGATATTGTCCAGTTCAGTTTACACTGATAAGCCACACAAGGTGAAATAAAAAGGCTCATGTTTGAAAAAAAAAGAACAAAAACCAGCTGAAATGAGCAAAATTTTCCAAGAGCAATGAAAAATACTTATTTTTCTAAAATACAAATTAGTGTGATAAATGAATTTTCATAAATGCCTGGTGTTATCAAATACAGTAAAACAAGATATTTTATTTTGACAAAAGGTCCAGCTGACACTTCAATTTAAAAAAAAAAAAAAAAAAAAAAAAGCAAATTCATTACTCAGCCAGCAACCAGGACAAATTCCTTTTGATATTTGACATAAACTTGATCTGATAATGTCTATTTTATTCCTGCATATTCTTCACATTTGGAGTTGACTGACATGCTGCTAGACTTCATCAAAACAGGGGGGGGGACGAGTTTATGACCTTTACTGCAGCCAACCACCAGATGGCGATGGAGATGCTCTGGCTTCACTGGAGGATCTGTCATGATAACCATGGTAACAGCTTCATCATGGTGACAATATTTTTGGCCGAAGAAGTACTAGCTACAGGCGAGGGTGGTGATACATGGTAACATGAGGTTGGGCATCAGAAGCTCTGTATCCAAGGCATGCTGGTACATGTAGGCACTGCCAGCACAGCTCTATGAGCAGAAGAACTCAGCTTTCTTGGTCAATATAGCAACACTGAGGAATTTCTTGATTCAACTGACTACATTTACCATCAACACTTAGTGGATATCTCCATGAAAAGAGGTGAATTTTCCCTTTATTATTATTTATAGTATAGCTGTATGTTCATTTATTGTGTTGAGGATGCACAAGCATCATGAAACAGACGTGGAGTTTATTCAACAGTCTGAGAAAAACCAAATTTTGTTTGGAGTCTGTCCTCAGTCTGCCTCATTCAGTCAACATCAGCATGAGTGTGTGAGTGTGAGTGTGTGTGTGTGTGTGTGTGTGTGTGGTGTGTGTGTGGGTGGGTGGGGTGTGTGCATGTTAAGTGTCCAGGCGTACCTTTACACCTGAACACTTAAGAAGGTTACACAAATATTCAATTCAAACAAACAAATTCTAATGAACTTACATTCTGTCTGTTTTCAACCGAGTGAAGCTTTAACAAGCACAAAGTGTGTCAAGCCCCCTGTTATCGTCCCATGATTTCATTGGTTAGTCATGTAGCTCTGAACCCTGCCATTAACTGGAAGAGAGCGTGTATGTGGGAGGGCAGCTGAGCCGGCGACTAAAGGGCCACTTGGAGAGTTTGGGTCCCTCCAGATTGCCGTAGCAACTACTCTACTTCATAGCTATTTGAGGGAAATCGGCCACACCTATCCAACCCTCTCACCCTGTCTCCACAGTCCCCTTCCCCTAACCCCTACACACACACATACACACACACACACAGTGCACCTATACACACATACACACACACACACACACGCACACACCACATCCAAGCTAAAAACAACCTTGCCCTGTAAAGGGTTGAGTGGCTCTCTACCACCACTTCTGTAAGAATAATACACTCACTGCGTAAATGTATTCTGGTTACTGAATAAGTGCCTGTGTTTAGTTTCATATTCCATTGGGTGAATCACTGGTGGGGGTGTTTGAGGGGAACTCAAAGAAAAAAACGCAGTTTAATGGAAAATTGTTCTTGGGTGGGAGTTTTTGTAACCTACAAAGCATTACAGAAACACCAAAGAGACTTGTTTTTTTCTTTTGAGGATCAAACCTCCTCGTAGACATGTCTGGCACCATCACCAGCAACTGCTACAGGGGAATAACACAGTAATTGTGTTTAGTTTAACAACCAGGTAGGAAAAACACCCGATGTGTTTTCTACTCCATAATACTGCTCAACTGTAGCCATTAAGGAAAATATAGGACAGAACTTTAAAAGCAATAAAAGTAAGCTCAATTTAGTAAGATAAGTAAGTAAATGAACAAAAATAGAAAAGTTGTATTGGCTAGGACATTGAAAATTAACAAAAAGTAATATTGTAAAAGATATTGAAGACTAATATTGCACATGATATGGAAGGTAACATTGCTCCTGATATTGAAGAATCCATCCATCCATTTTCTGTAAGTGCTTATCCGTGAGGGTTGCGGGGAGCTGGAGCCTATCCCAGCTGACTTTGGGCGAGAGGCGGGGTACACCCTGGACAAGTCGCCAGTTCATCGCAGGGCTGACACATAGAGACAAACAACCACTCACACTCACATTCACACCTACGGGCAATTTAGAGTCACCAATTAACCTGCTGCATGTTTTTGGACTGTGGGAGGAAGCCGGAGTACCCGGAGAGAACCCACGCGGACACGAGGAGAACATGCAAACTCCACACAGAAGGGCCCTGCCGGCTCGGGGATTCGAACCCAGGACCTTCTTGCTGTGCGGCGGCAGCGCTAACCACTGCGCCATCGCAGAATAATATAGAAATAATATTCAAGGTAATATTAAAATGTAATGTGCACATGATGCTGAAAAAGTAATATAGCACATGATAATGAAAGTCATATTGCACCTGACATTGAAGGTAATATTGTATGTGATATTGAAAAAGTAATATTGTACATGATAATGAAAATCATATTGCATATGATGTTGAAAGTAATAATGCAAATTATATTGAAAATAATGTTGCACATAATATCAAAATGAAATATTGCATGGGGTGCCCCTATAGCTCAGTTGGTAGAGCGTGCGCCTCATGTACTGAGGCTTTCAGTCCTCTGCAGTGGCCGCCGGTTCAACTCCCGCCTGCAGCCTATTTGCTGTGTGTCATCCCCTCTCTCTCTCCACCCCCTGTCCTGTCGTATCTTCAGCTGTCTTATCACAATAAAGACAAAAGCCCCCAAAAATAATCTAAAAAAGAAAAAAAAAAAAAAGAAAAAAAAAAAACAAGCAATATTGCACATGATGCTGAAAAAGTAATATTGCACATGATAACAAAAGGAACATTGCACCTGACATTGAAGGTAATATTGTTAAAAAGTAATATTGCATATGATACTGAAAAAGTCATATTGTACATGATAATGAAAGTAATATTGCACATGATGTTGATATTAATGTTCTCATTGTTCTGTGTTTCTGCTGTTCTTCCTGCATAAGTGGGAGGAGTTATACAGTTGACAGCTGCTGGTACAAACGACCTCCTTTGACATTCTGTATTGTTACTAATGTTAATACACTGTCAGCCACTACTAATGCTATATGCTTCCAATGTAAACTGAGCTGTGCGATGCTCAGAGTGAGGTAAAGTAAGTAAAAAGAGCTTTTTTCATTTTCTTTTTTTTTAAAGAAAATGTTCAAGTTCACCTGAAACTGAATGAAATGAAAATGAACTCTGAAATTTATTACTGGCATAAAGGTCAGAATTTTTATCCCTTGGAAGGCTGTTACCACGGGGCTGTTTGATGTCAGTGAAACTGTGCACACGTGGGTGAGGTGAAGCGTCTTCGCTGCCCAACAGGGAAAATTGCGAGTCACGACAAAGTCACAAGCACTGCAGATTTATGCAGAACATGACGCAATATGGCCACAACAACGACTGTGAAATGACTTTTTTTATTTGAACATTTTGAACATTGAACAATTTCTGGCTGGAAGGATACCACATCAGGCTTTTATTCTCTTTTGAAACTGCAACAATGACATGACACGACCGAGAAAAACATAATGAATCAATTATTATGATACTTTGGTAGATGTTGGTGTGCCTAATTTCTTACAGAAGTAATCCAACATGCTGTAAATGGAAGGTTTCTAAACCATATAAGGTCTATTCTTGGACTTTAATGAATTATAAAGTATGTCCTACTTTTATTGCAAATAATACATAATTCTTGAAGTGATTCTCATATTTATATGTTTGTATATATACAACATAACATATAGACCTAATCTGAAGATTTAGGAAAAAAATTTGCAGCAACATTACAACAAATATTACAGCAACACTGATGACCAATGAGGAAAAGTAGTTTCAGTGACACAATCATCTTGTTTGTGTTGAACAGGTAAAATTCTGCATCACATGCTCCACCTAAATATGCACCTAAGTATGAAAGTCCATCAGATTATGTCAACCAGCATCACCACCTGTTCACCGTGCTGTCTAATGTTGTCTCAGATATACTTTCATTTCTTCCACTCATGTGGTCATTTCATATTCAGCTGTTTGGCAGTAATTTTCTGTCTCTCTATAAACTGCCTTTAATATTCCATCTTATGTGCAATTATTGATATAAAGTTATCATCTGTTGCTATTAAAATGTATCAATTCTATATAGAAAAATAAATTTAATGTCTCTGCCAGTGTCAGTAAATTATTTTCAATTACATTTACTATTTGGAAGATGTGTTTTAAAAAAAAAAAAGAAATCTGAATCTCCTTCCTTGTTGAATCCACTTGGTGGCAGTGTTGCCTCACAAAGACTCCACCACCTGTCCGCACCTCAGTCCATACTCCAGTCAACAGTTTGTCTTCAAGAGACCTGATGTTAATTCAAAACTGAATGATTGTATAATCTAGGGTTAAGGCATACATATGTTTTTGTAGTCTTTTGCGTGGTGGGGCCCAATATGATGTCCAGACTGAAGAATAGATGGTGGAAATGTCTTTTTTTTTTTTTTTTTTTTTTTAAATAAATTCATTATTTTCGTAATGACTAACCATCTCAACAAAAATGGACTTTGGGGGTTTAAGGTTTTAGGTACCTTCTTACATGTGATAAATTATTCATTATGTCCTACACAAAATTTCAGTCCTGGCAGATTGCAGAGTTGCTGTTCAGTGAACACCATGTTCCCCCAAATTTGGTGATTTGGAGTTTTTCAGATGAACTTCAAGGCATAATATGCAGCAGTTTCCTTAAAAATAATGTATAGGCTCATATGAACATAATCCCTTTCAGTCCTCACTTATGACCCACTAGAAGTGTGTGGTGGTGTTTGTATCTGTGGTCGGGACATTTCACCAACCCAGAACGTTGATATTTGACATCCTGGGATGTTCTGGTGTGTTTACGAACAACTCCGACTAATCCTACGGATTCTACCTTTAAGGACTGACAGTCTCTTTATGGGTTGAGAAAATTCTCCAACTTCTGGGGCCAAGTCAGTAGTTCTCAAAATTTTCTGGCATGTCTGTCTTAAGAAGCCAAAAAAGTTCACATCCCACACTCAGGAATTTTTTTACTCTTCACTTTAGTCTCTTCACTTTAGTTCTTTTTTTTTTTTTTTTGTATAATTCCAGATCATAACAAAGTTATCTCAGGACACTCTTCAAATAGAGCAGGTCTAGACCTACCCTTTATAAAGCCAACTGTTCCCACCAAGAGCAAGCACCAAGGTAACTGTGGTGAGGAAAAACTTCCTTTTAACAGATAGAAACCTCGAGCAGATCCAGGTTCTTTATTAATGGTGGGAGCTATCGGCTGGAACCAGAAAGAGAGAGGGGGAGGGGAGATGTTTGCCCTGCCATTAACAATGAGAGTTGAATTTCAGCAAAATAAAATTCAGCATGATTGCATCAGCAAACTCGTTTGGTTATTTTCTCTACAGAAATCATATTCATTTAACTCTCCATATTTCCCCCCAGGTCATCCACGCCCCCTGCAGTGGCTCTATGCCCTGCCAGTGGGGCCCACCCCCCAGTTTGAGTACCACTGGTCTGCACGAACCTTTTACAAATCCAGTGGATTATTAGGGGCCGGGCAGCCTGAGCTGCCAGGACCCTATTGTAATCCTGCATGTTCTTCTTTCTTTCTTTCTTTCTTTCTTTCTTTCTTCTTCTTCCGAGGAAATCCTACTTCCCATGCACGAAAAATGACCAAACTTTGCACAAAGGTCCAGTCCCATGTCAGATTGCCTCAGCTGCAAAAACAGGCCAATAGTCCTGATGGTGGCGCTATAGCAAGCCTCTAAAGTTCAAAATTTTGAAAATTCATAATAAATCAACCATATGTGCTACAGATTTACAACTTTCACCACAATGTAGCCCCAATACTGAAGAAACTTTTGTACATTTAAACCTATTGCAAGTTATGAAGTCCATCACTCTGTTTTTTTCAAAAACTGTAAAACTTATTAAACCTATCTCCTCCCACAATTTTTGCTCAATTGGCACCAAACTTGCTACAGAGCATCTTCAGACTGTCCTACACAAACGATCCACACAGATTTTTGATTTATTGAAAATTGAGCCTATAGTACATCAAAATGTTTGACTGTAAACGGTATTATAAACATATACTTGCAAATTCTTGCTAAATACATTTTCAATGTTCATGAAAAAAATGACAAAATTTTGGAGTCATGGTTGATGAAGTTTGCCAAATATCAGAATTTTATCTCAAAAACTGAATTTTTTACAGCATTTTGAATTTCACTCTCATGCGAACAATTGGAGTCAATGCAAAAATGGCATTTTTAAACATCAGTTTTTCACTTTTGGAGCCAATAAATCATTGTTAAAAACTAATGACCAACATCTCCATGCTGTCTAGATGCAATTTGTGTATTTTGGGATTTTTGTCTCAATAACTGAATTTTTGACAGCCATTTGAAATCTGCCTTTACATGCTAACAGCTGCTGTCTTGCACACAGGTGACTGACTTAGTCAATTTGTGAAGCTACAAGAGGTGTTTCCATTTGCCAATTAGCTCAGTGAGCTAGAGGATGGTTCTTGGTGTTGAAGGTTGTGAGTTCAAGCCTCAGCTTGTACAACATTTCCATATGAGAAATCTACCCAAACTTTTCACAGAGGTCCAGTCCCATGCCAGATGTCCTCAACTGGAAACACAAGACAATAGTCCTGATGGTGGCGCTACAGCAAGCCTCTAAATTTCAAAACTTTGAAAATTCACAACAAATCAACCATATGTGCTACAGCTTTGGAACTTTCACTTTGAAATTTGCTTTTCCATGGCATGGATGGCTGCTGCCTGGCACCCTGATCCTTGGCTTAGTCAATTTGTGAAGCCACACATAAACTGTCACTTGCCAATTAGCTCAGTGAGATAAAAGACGGACTTCAGTGTCAGAAGTTGTGAGTTCGAGCCTCAGCTAAGGCAGGATGGACTTTCAAATGTGAAAGCCTTATGTTCAGGTATCATGCTATGTGGATTAGACATTACTAAGGTTAAAATAATTATGATTCAGGGAGTTCTGGGAAGAGACAAATACTCTTTATCAACACGTTTCCCTGTTATCCCTTGTCTCTTTTCCCTGTTTATTTGGCTTATCTATCAGTCAATATGCAGAGTCTCTTGTGCCAGAAATTGTGAGTTCAAGCCTCAACTGATGTAAAATGCACATTAGAATGCCACCTTTTTTTCATCTTCCTACACTCTGCTTGTTGCTCAGAATTGCCTAATTTTGCCTAAAATTGCCCGGCCCCGACCATTGCTGCGCAGCAGCTATAATTATTACATGTTGTCCATATGGAAAAGATATAGATACGTTTTCCTAAAAGTCTATATGTTTTATCTGAAACTTTACAAAATATTATAATTGACAGTTAGTCCACATATAATATAATTAGTGTGATATTAAACTTATATAAGTTGGGCAAAGTATTGAGACCTCTAAGATGTCACATAAGACATACACAGAGAAACAAAATCTTGTTGCTGCTGTTTACATTCAGCCTGACACTTATGCATGTGTGTTATATAAATAACTGTATATATTTCTTTATTTTATTTGATTTTTTATCCTCTTCTGAATTCAATATATTATCTGTATTGCATGTGTGTGTAGCATGAAGGAAGTACAAGTCTCATTTCATAATGCAACCCTGTGCTGTATGATGGAAATAATAAATTACCTTGATACTCAGATATATGAAAAAAAGAATAGCCTATAACTTAACAATGGAGACATGTTTAAATATTCAATGAAAACTACAAACATGGAGCACCCCAGTAGCTTCATATAAGGAACATACATATATGGAACTTCCATGCACTTTGCTTATAAACAATATACATAATGTTTACTTGATTCATGCCTTTTTCTTGGAATTAAGAAAAAAAAGTGTGGCTACTTGAGTAAATCAGCCAATAAAAAGCTGACATTTTGGAGATTTGTGGTTTTCACAGGACAGAGACCTTCATGTTGTGAAATGAATTCATGCAGTGTAACTGAACAATAATTCAATATATCGTCCATTCTTGACAACTGGGACAAATCATGTCCCGCTAAAAAAACTTCAAAAATTACTTGTACTAACACTCTAATTCAATTTTTTTGGTGAAAATTTTATTCTTTAAGGATTTATATATATGAAATGTATAAAATTCCTGAAATGCTTTGGTTTGCTTTAATTGTTATAATTTCTAAACTTGCTCTGCGTCAGAAAACATCCTTGTCCCAGACAAGAACTCACAACAAAAAAGTTAAAAATGTGTCACAAACCTTCACAATCTAAAATGAACAATACCTACCTATAACATAGTTATAAAATGTACTATTATAATCATCTTTGTTTTAAAAATATATATTTTATAAAATGTTGGCCATTTAAAGTCATGACCCAGATTTCCATCAACACATAAAAAAGGGTTAGCTATACCCTAAGGACCCATGTTTCACTTCCTGGTTTAAAAAAAACAGTGTGAATACAGCTGAAGCACTGATAAACTTTTTTTTTTTTTTTTACAAATTCATGAAATAATATAGCTGCGAGCGGCAATCTGCGGGTTCTAACCTGTTCCGCCCCAAACCAGCCACCGTGACCCTCGCCACCCAGCGTGACCCTCATCTGCCGTAGTGCAAGACGTTCCCCACTCTGTCCCTGAAAGCTCCAAGCAATACATACTCTTTCCAAGTCACACATCAGTTTGGGAAAAAACGGGAATATCTGGGAATGTTGGTGGCGCCCCCTATGTGCCAATCTCAAAGTCTTTTTTTGGGTGTGTTCTTGGTCCCCTTCTGATGATATTTACTCAGTTTTGTGACCATCGGAAAAACGGTTAGCATCTTACAGCCGATATTCACTAAGCCCCGCCCTTTTCAAGGATACTTTTCTTGACGGCGGTAGGTCAAAGGGTGTGGGAGTTATAGCCAATCAATTCTAAGCTCCGCCCACAGCGAAGATTCATTGGCCCGTGGCGGCCATGTTTTTTGACCAATCTGGCTCATTTATAATAGAAATGTGT
The DNA here is from genome assembly GCA_034769285.1 of Lutjanus argentimaculatus. Classification (NCBI taxonomy): domain Eukaryota; kingdom Metazoa; phylum Chordata; class Actinopteri; order Lutjaniformes; family Lutjanidae; genus Lutjanus; species Lutjanus argentimaculatus. Next base: position 2,972,339 of record JAWZSL010000036.1, on the reverse strand, counting down.
CTTGTCATCCCCCAAAGCCGTGTACCAAATTTGGTGTTGATGGAGTCAAAATTGTAAAAGTTTATTTCACTTTACTGTTTTTCAAATTATGCAAATTAGCAAAAATTCTGTAAGGGCGGCATTCATGGTGCAAGAGGCTTTTTTATAGAGGATAATCAGGAGGATGTGTGTGTAAAATTTCAAGTCAATAGCACTTGTGGTGCAGCGGGCAGAGCCTTTCAAGCTTTACACTCTATGTTATAGCGCCCCCATGTGGCCGATTGGGACCAATTTTTTTGAGCAGTATTTGGATGTCATTTATAGTCCATGTACCACGTTTCATGTCCCTAGGTCCTTCCAGCTGGTCATAAATTAATAATAACGAATAGGCCACGCCCACTTTCACCTATCAACATGGCACTCAAGATATTAGTTAATAGCCACCCCTAGAGCAGGCATACCAAATTTGGTGAAATTCCATCCAATGGTCTTTGAGATACAGATGTGTGGCATTTATAGCGCCCCCTATAGCCTGAGCTCAAAATGCTTTGGTAGGCAGCTTCCAAGTCTCATTATGGACCCACCCACCAAGTTTGGTGATGATAGGTCAAAGGGTGTGGGAGTTATGGCCAATCAATTCTAAGCTCCGCCCACAGCAAAGATTCATTGGTCCGTAGCGGCCATGTTTTTTGACCAATCTGGCTAATTTATAATAGAAATGTGTCTTGTCAACCCCCAAAGCCGTGTACCAAATTTGGTGTTGATGGAGTCAAAATTGTAAAAGTTTATTTCACTTTACTGTTTTTCAAATTATGCAAATTAGCAAAAAATCTGGTTAGGCGGAGCTTCATGGTCCCATTGGCTTTTTTGTAGAGGACATTGAGCTGGACCTGTGTGTCAAATTTCAAGTCAATCAGACTTATGGTGTGAGGGGCGTGGCCTCCCCAAAAAATGATTTTTAAACCTTAATTATAGCGCCACCATGTGGCCGACTGGGCTCATATTTTAATAAAAGTTGATGCACATCATTTCCAATCATTGGGCCAAGTTTCAGGTTTCTGGCTCATTCCAGCTCACGGGAATTTGAGCTCAAGCGGCAGACAACAAAAAATAATAATAATAAACCGGTACAATCTTAGAAGGGTTCTACCCCTTCGGGGTTAGAACCCTAAATATTGCTATCAGATGTGTCTCAGCCATAATATGTCACCTCTGTAGCCCTTCTAAATCATTTAATAAAAGAATTAAATATTTAATCACTAGATTTTACTTTGTTTTGAGGCTGCTTTGGCATTGTAATGAAACTGAACCCTGATTAAATGAGCAGAAACCACCACACAAGGATGTTCTTTGAAATACACATACATTTTATTGGTGACAGTGAATATCTGGCATTGATCAAAATACACCCATTACTGTGTGAAAATTGCAAGAGAACAGGACATTTAAGTAACTCAAGATAAAAAAAATAACATAAAGAAAACTCCTTTGCATCGTCAATAAAGAAGACAAAGTGTACATTTTGTTGCTGAGATTATCCTAACTACAAGCTCAATCAGTTTAGCTGAATTATTGTATATTTTAGATAGTGTTAAGCAGATACTTTTACAAGATGCAAGCTGGCTAGACTGCTACCAAATCAAACCACTGAACCACTTGATTTCAGACTGATTGACCTGTTTAATGCTGCCTCACACCAAGCTAACGTCAGCTAAACATGTCTTCATATCATTTTATCATAGCTTTAAGTATAAAGCTGCTACATAACAGTATCCTGTGCACCACATTATACTCAAAGTTGCACAAAATACAGTGTAATTATCTAACCAAGGAAAGAATAGAAACGTGGTGTTATTAAATCCTTCCACTCCATATCCATCCTGTGTGAGTACAGAGGTGTGTAGCAGGAACAAAAGGTTATTGGGTTAGTTTATCAGTAAGTGTGTGAAGTGCCGCCCTGCTATGGTAGTTATGAGCTGCCGTCAGTTACAGTACGAGCGTTAATATCAACTATGTCAGCTCAGAAAGCAGCAGGGTGTTACACACAGCCCAGCCAGTCTCCAACACTGTGACACCATCACCATCATCATCATCATTTGTGGTATTAGTAATAGCGATCAACTTGTTGTTTGTTGCTTGTTCATTCCTATGTGACACATGCGAAACATGCATTGCAGAAAACAGCAGCTTGTGCGACTTTGTACACTGACACTGAAAAGCGAGACAAGCCTTGATTCACAGTTCAAATAAAGAATCGAAGAAAAAGGCTTTAAAAACCGGCTGTAGGGTCGTATTATTCAGATATCAAGATCCTGGAAACACTAGAGCACAAAATGACTAATCTGCCTATGGGGGTTGTTGATCAATACCAATGACTCTACAGTTACTCTGCCTTTTTCTTGAGCCTTACAGAAGGTTTATTGTTTTTCCGCTGTGATTGTTGCTTCTTCACAGGATGTTTCGTATCTAGCTCCACGCTATCAGCTAGCTTAGACACTTGTGAAGAGTCTTGTAAACAACATCTGCCTCGTTGAGTTGTGTTAGGATATGATGACACTTGTGGTCAGGCGTAAGCATTGAACCGGTGTAAGGGCTGAGTCACACCAGCATTTATAACAGCAACATTTTGGACCAAAATGTATTCATTTTAATGGAATCAGTGCTATCACTCATGGAGGCAAAGTACATCTGCACAGTGCTTTCATGTTCAGTTCAACTTTGGTGAACTCTGATGGCCTCAGCTTGCTTCAAAGTAAAGCTTGTATTAAACTTTCTGTGCCTGCTGGTGCATGGCAGTCCATACAACATACATTTCATCACCAGAGGGTGTCTGTTAGGCTCTTGCAGACATCTGCATTGCCCTGAATTTGTTGTGAATGTACCGAAATGTCCACATGGCCACTACTCTGAACTTGTAGACTCCAATCTACTGTTCATTGTTGAAATGCATCCTCTTAGCCGACTCCAGAAGGTTTAAACAGAACTACTATGTGTCTGTGGTGTTTGCAGTGTTTGGAAGTATAATCTCGGCGCAACGTTTTGACTCCACTTGGCACTTCTGCTTCAGATTCTGGCTACAACACAGCATCTGGAGCTGGTTGGGGCCACTATAGTTATGTTTCTGATCTGACAAGAAGCATTTCAGAGTGGCTCTCCACTCTGCTCAGCTTCAAACACGCGCCAAGTCAGACATGGCATCTAGTCACTTTTCAGAATAAAACATCCTGTGCAGACTTTCAATTGTAAGAACAGAGGAAACTCCTAATTGCATAGCCTACTTAACCATGGCAGAAGCACAAAAATCAAGGAAAAATGACCAAATCAATCAAATCTAAGCAAGACAAAGCACTTGTCAGCTTCTCTAAAAGAAATTTTTGTCTGAACAGCAGCTAAGCTGGGGGCTCCTGTAAACTACGATCTACTGTGCAAGGGTGGAGTGCTTCCTTCAAGCAAACTCTGTGGTGTCCTCAGCTGTTCATGCATTCTAGTTGAGTGGTTGTAACTAGTGATGTTAATGGTAACAGCCCAGCAAAATACCATTATTTCATTTTGGAGCAAATATGCATTTTTGATTTGAAACTTTTCTTGTAGGCAAACAGAAACTTCTCAGTTTCTACCTTCCTAGTGTTCATTTACACAAGACTAGTTTTACATTTACAACTGGCCCTTTGAAGGCAACAATTATGCTTATTTGGCCCCAGGATGATTTTGAGTTTGACACCCCTGCTCTACTGTACACAGTGCAGCCATGTACTGGTTTTGAACCAGTCTTGTTGTAGCTTTCTGAAACAATCCAACAATCATGCCCGCTTTGTGTAAATTTAATAGCGTTGGACTTCAGGGAAGACTGTGAGCCAGGACTGTTCCCTTACAGTAGCCTACAAATTACTACACTACACTGAGACTACAAACGCCAAAAACAAGTTCTTGTAGAGTGTTACTTTGAAGCATACCGTGACCTTCACACATGAATTTGCACCGCTGACAAAAGCAAACTGTTTTGGACAGTGCTGACCTCCAAAAGAACAAAAGCTGTAGCTATCATATTACTGTAGCTGTCGCACCGTCTGATTTTACACAACCCTGCTGTCGAATGAGGAGTAACACCAGCAGAGTGTTTTTTTCCATGGATGAAACCAGCCACAGTCAAATGTACCCACTGCATGATGTGGTCACTACATCCACAAGCTGGACCAAGGACTGACTTTTTTTTTCCCACCAATGTTGCTGCAGTTTCACCTTACTACCAACAGAGGTCGATCTAGAGGAGAAATCTCACAGTAATGCCCCTTTAAGTCAACCTGTGGGTTTTTTCAAGAGGATGTTAGACAGACATGCTGAACAATGAAAAGGCCTTTGATGAATCAGCGTGACGTTCAGTGATTACTTCTGAATTCACACTTTTAGATAAAGCTAAGTGTATGTTTAGGAGGGTGGAGGAATGCGCTGTATGTTCTGATGGGGTGAGTGACATCACATTTTATTCATACTAGGCACTCTTTTAATGAAGACTTTAGAATCATCTGGAAAGGTGGCTTTTGACTTGAATGATTATTGCTAACTATGTCTCAGTCTTTAACACAGAAACAAGCATTTCTGCTAAATTCAATGGCTCAAGTTCTTCGCAGTAGGTTGAAGATGTTCAGTATTTCTTTACTTGGACTGCAGGTGGGATGGAAAAGGGGATGGGACACATTCAGATACTGCTACCGTTTCAAAACTAACTAACAGTAGACGCGTTCACTGAAAGGTTTTTTTTTAAGGACGGAGGTATTCAAGTTTCTTTTGTGATTGCAAAAGAAAAAAAAACAGTAACAGGCGGCACATCCGATCTCTCACTCTGAATGAAGACAGCGATCAAAGCTGCCTCGGCCTCTCGTGCCATGGCTGGTGAGAAAACAACGTTGAGAGATGTCCATGTGAAAGCACACACACACACGCACACACACACACACTCTTGGCTCTAAAGCTGCTGAAACAACGCTAAAAATCTGTACAATATTTAAATACTGTATTTACAGAAATAAACATACTTCATTGTTTGTCACACCTGGATTCAAAAGATTCAAGTGGGCAGGCGGCATTTTGTCCACATGTAATAATCAGAAGCATAAACAAATAAAGGCAACAATTAAGCGCATTTGATGGCTGTACTTGCTTCTCAGATTTTACCTGCAGCACGTTTCACATTCCCGGATACTGAACTGGATGCTCGTAGTGGTTTTGCTGGATGTGGCCTGTTAATTAAAGATCAGATGCACTTGGCATCCGTGCCGCTGAGTCTCCAAGGCATCCCATCAGCTTTTAGACTGACTTCCTATCATCCACATGGGGTTGGACATCAACACATTTAAGAACTGCAATGCTTGTACTGAAAATGGACATGTGGTCAAATGGTCATTTGGTAATCTGTATCCATACTTAAGTAAGGTAAGTGAGGATGCCCATATTTATAGGGTTGCTTCTTCTATTGTCTGCAGAGCAGCTGCAACATAATCTGCCGGCATGGGAATCTATTTATGTTTTAAGTTGAATATAATTTTGCAGAAATGCAATGTCTTCAAATCCCTGTCCCATCCTCATCCACAGCTCACGTGTTTTAAAAAGTTATTTCAGTTCAGCTACCAACAAATTGTTAAAAACAAGTTCAAAACAAAAGTTTCTGTGCATAACAGTAAAAGCTAATTAGCCATGTATATTACTGCTCAATATCGATATTTTTGTATTAACAATATTAAATGACTATGGGTAATGTTTGTAGAGACAAACCCACAGAGAGCTGTCCCTCACTGCAGTTTCCCTCAGCTCTGGAAGAGTTTTAGCATCTTTTAGCTCACTGTTTTGGTTTGATTGCCTGTAAGCTTACAGTTTCAGTCCCACTGAGCTAATAGGCCTAGTTTCCAGTAAAAACATTCTGATACACCCACTGTACACTACCTGTCTGGTACCAAGCCACAAACAGATATAGTTAGAGACTAGCTGGTGGACACAGTGGAGCATTTAGCAGCATAAGAGACAGATATGTCCTTCAGGAGCTGGCGGAGACCAACAATAGAGCTAAGAGAAGAATACTAGCCTCCAAATGAATGCTAATGTTGCTCCATGTCTCCTGGATGTCAGTTTGCTAGCAGTTTACCATACTGATTTTATAAGATGATACTATTTGGATGTTGTTTACAGCTTGTTTTGCTGCCCCCAAGTAGCCAAAAATGCCCCACAGTAAACTCTTGGTCCCATCTTCTTCCATAGCTGATATGTTTTACACAGCCATAGGGAGCGTGATAGGCTAATAGTTACTTATTATGAGGCAGCTAAAAATGGAAGCTAATGGTACGTAACTTTAGCCTATCTGGCCCTTTATCTTTAGGGTTTGGCAAACTCTTGTAGGTGTTTTCACTGTCCTGATAGCAGAAAATCAATCTAAAATAAAATGGTATGCTTTGGAAAATGTCTGGCAGCAGGGTGACATATTAACAGTTTTTATTAACTGTTTGCAGAGCTGAATCGTGCAAAACCACTAGTACGGCCTTCAGAACTGTAGTGAGGTGAAGCCGATGTAAGTTTTAAACATGAACAGTATTAGCAGTACATAGATGACATGGTGTTATGACCTTTTTATAGTTCTATCACACAGAATGTTTTGTAATGCACAGATATACAATAATCTGCTGTAATCTGACAGAGAGTGAAGCATGTAAGGACACATCTGATGGAGGCTGAGAGGTGATCAAACATCAACAGTGAATATGCCTTTAACTTTCCTGTCAGGAGCTCTTACACCTGCCTCAACAAAGCTGGAGCCTCAGCAGGGGGTGAGCTGGATGGGTCTGTTATGAATGTGTGAACACTACAGAGCTCCTCATTAAGCTACAGGGACGGAGTGAAGTGATGCACCCGAAACACACTGAACTCATCCACACTGGTCCTAACATGGATTCTACAGTTGAATGTCAGGCTGGGTCTGATTCAAACTGTCTACCACCCACGCTTCAACTGACTGATTCATTAACCGCTTTCCAGTAAATATTCCCAGCTTGTTGTGTGTGTATATGTGTGTGTGTTTGTGTGTGTTTGTGTGTGTATAAGCTGAATGTTTCCACTGCTTCCACATATTCTGTAACATTAGCTCTGTGGTTCCCTTCTTAATGGCTGAGGAAGTCAATGCTAGCTTTGACGGTGCGTCCGGTGGACACATCCACCGCCATGGCCCGAATCTCTGTGTCACCAAACTGCATGAGCGTCTGGATCTCACGGCGTGGCGCCGTGCTTTCCGTTCCACTCACATCCAAGCGAAGTGTCCCACACTTCCTGACGCCAGGCTCGCTAATGAAGCCCGCGCTCTCCTTCTCCGAGCAGTAAACGTGGATGACGATGACCTGCTGAGAGGGCTTGGCGGGCGTGTAGCTCCGCTTCACCATCTCACCCAACGCCACGGACTGGTCGGCAGCGATGAAGGTGTCAAAGACATCTGTGCACCAACGCGTGCCGTCCTTCACCAGCAGCTTCTCTGGCGGGTGCTTGCCCTCCACGTAGCGGTTGAGGACACCCACACCGTATGTGAGGGGCGAGCGGCGGACCTTGATGACGCTGGGGTCCAGGCCAAACAGCACAGCACCTTTCAGGATGGTGAGGCCCACATCATGAGGGATGATGATGCGGCTGCGGCCCTGCAGCATGTTCTGGACAGCCTGCTGCAGCAGAGGAGACTCAGCGAAACCTCCCACTAAGAAGAGGAACTTAATGTCGCTCACCTCCGGCTTCTCAAACAGCTCAGCTGGAGGAGACAAACACAAACACAATGTCAGTGAAGAGAAGTACAGACACCATCATGTAATTATGTAAATGTTTTTGTTGTTCATAGCTGTTCATAGTTAATGTTTGATGTTGATACCGTCTGGCTTTAAATGAAATTATTTGTAAATTTAAGTAAATTCTTTTAAATGGACCTCAATTTAAAAATTGTGCTCTCACCAGATTTTGGAGAGAGCAAAAACAGCTGCACTGACATCTGTGGGGTGAAAGGTGTGACGGGCTGTCCACACCAAGAATGATAACTAGAACAATAACTTTGTATAACTTGTACAACAACTGTTGCAGGTGTACCTACTTTGTCACAATCGAAATCTTCAAATAAGTTTGTGTAATATTTAATGTTATCTGATGATTACTGCAAACGCCATATATAAGCAAATGGGTGTTTGTGCTGTAAAATTGGTGAAATAACTGGTTAAAGTCTGAGGTTTAGTGCTGTTTATTTAATTGTTTAATAACCAGAGCGCACTATGACACACACATCACACGCATGCAGACAGACACTTATAATGTGACTCGTTTCAGGTACTTCAACCACTGCTCACAAGTTTAAATCTGCTGTATTAGTCAACTATAACTGAACACACAATCAAATGTTAGACTCACTTCATGAAGAGTTTCATCAAGTTGAACTTGAGAATATTACGCAGCTGTCGGTCCACATGAGCGCTCCCTCTCCCTGTTTGACTGTCTGATGTGTTCACAGACACCTCACAAACACCTGCAAAAACTGCTCTGTGCCTGGGGGCTTTAGCTTAAAAATTTCCTCACGGAGTGGTGAAGTGTCGTTCCTGTGTAACCCACAGTGCAACACCAAAGTCTTACTTGGGGCATGCTTGTGTTGGTGCGGTGCTCTCCATCATAGCATTGAAAGCGGAGGAAAGCCATAGTCAGACAGAATATGTTCAGTTTTTGTGGTTATAAATATAATTTTCAGCCCTAATTCAATTTCCCCCCGTTGTGCACAATCCAAAGACTCCTTGAGGGTCTACAATACAGGGGTTGTTGTAGACTGTGCAGAGTACAGGGGGGTGGGGGGTAAACTGTGCCCCCACCAGGGACAAAAAATAACTCAGCACAGGAAGAAATCCCCCCCCCAGCAAACTGCACCCTGCTTATAATGTAATATTAGACTGCAGATTACACAAACGCCATTTTAGCTGAGACACACTGCCAAATACACAGCATTTTGACTCAGACTCTGGCTTTAATTTCAAGACTGGTCACCAACATCATAACTGCAGGCATATCACTAAATTGCCTGTGAACTGAATTTCATGAATCTTTCTGATTTGTTTTCTCTGCGAAAACTTAAAGACAGCTCATCAGTATCTGTCTTCTTGAGCTACAGACACAGCTGGAGCATTATTGTTACAGTTGTTCTAGTTATCATTCTTGGTGTGGACAGCCCTTCTGTTGAACCTACAACATCACAGCTGCGTGTGGTCAAATGTTGGTTGTTGTCCTTATGACCACGCTCAGCTGTGATGTAGCTAGTTACTATGGTACCATGCTACATCAGCGTGGAAAAAAACTTGTTGTCACCACCACTCGGCTGAGTATTATTCCAACCGCAGATTTTATTTGCAGTCTTCTGAAAAGTGGGACGATCAGACAGTTTTCAGTGAGGTTGTTGAGTACAACCTTGTTATGACTGATCATAATGATTGGAAAAATTATTACAGTTTCTTAAAACTGTCACCAAAATACTTTAGAATATATGTTCAGAATACTTTAAACAGAGCCTGATTTTTCTTACTTTATTATATTTATGGTCTGCCACAATTGAAAGGTGCAGGGAGTTGCATGGCATAATTTCTAGACAAGATAAAAAATATGGTGCATTTTATGTAACTGCACTCATGTTACTGTCCTCAAAGGGAAGCCAAACAAGTTACAAACATCTTTTACAACCTAAGCAGAGCAATCCGTGCTGAAGTAATGTGACCTACTTTCCTGTGGTTAGGGAAGCTTTGAATAATGTAGGTCTGATGTTTTATGGAGAGACCAACACACTACTTTAGAAACTAAAAAAACATTCCTCAGTGTCTGACACTGTTTCTTGGCCCAGCCAAGCCTGCTAGTGTCTAGAGTCACTTGTGACTGTCCTGATATTGAGAACAAAATATGGTACACAGGTTATGATATATAGTTTCTATTGGTTACTTATGAGTGAAGACACAATTACTTGCTATATCTTTAAAGTTGTTTTCTGTAAATTTACAATGAAACAAAAACTGGTAATCTCATAAAACAATGTTTCATATGTAGTTACAAGACTTGTTTGACCACAGAGGTGAGGGATGTGTGTCTGTGTGCGTCTGTGTGTTGAGGACATGTTGAAGTTATCAGTGTAGCTTACTGAGATGTTGGATGATGTGGTCTATGGTGGGCTTGAAGAGGGAATTCATAGCATCTGGACTCATCCTCAGCATCCCCTGAGATGACCATTTAACAAAATCCACACTGGAGGAGAGGAGAGGAGAGGAGAGGAGAGGAGAGGAGGGAGAGGAAAGGAGAGGAGAGGAGAGGAGAGGAGAGGAGAATACATTTAAACTAGCAATATATATATGACAATATGGTGAGGGTTTGCAGTGCCAATCACAATGTCGAGCTTTATTTACCACCAGTAACCAGTGTTTCATACAGTAAATGTCTGTGTGGTCTGTGGCTGAAACACATATACCAGGAAACATTTCTACAGGTGACTTGGCCTGCAGTGATATTCTTGGAGTTTTGTCAAGTCTTCATCTGGCACAGAGAGTTTTCACCTTGTTGTCTTGCAGGGAGACTGTTGCTTGTGTTGTAGATGAAGTCCTCTGAGCTGACCCAGTACTGAGCTGACCCAGTACAAAGACGAGATACTGGGGCACAATGAATCCATCATCTGTATTACTGTGTTACTTCAAGTACTACAGTGTACAATATGTTCTGTACTAACCTGTGAATATGCATTTTACACATATTTTTGAAAATTTATAATACATTTAAACACATTCAGATCTTTTCCTGTAGCTACATGCTCAGAACTCTGTGTTTTCCATTTTTAATGTAGTGTGTAATGACTGCTCAGAAGTGTTTCTATGATGACTGGCTGTGTGTAGGATCTGGACGTATTGTTTGATTTTAGCAGACGAGTCAGAGGTTTTCGTGAATGTAGTGCGAATATTTGTATTTGAAGTTTTGAGAAAATGGTGAAAGGTTTCAAGAAAAGCATCTTAGGAAATGTGAAACTATAACACACTGATGCTCAACAATCTGTGTTCACCATCTCAGTTTCAATTTGTTAGCATGCTAATATTTGCTAAGTAGCATTAAACACAAAGTACAGGTGAGGCTGATGGGCTTGCTAGTAGTGTTCATGTATTTGATAATGGACTAAAGCATTGGACACATGAAGTTTTGTCCTGCTGGTGGCGCTACAGGAAAAGTCAGAGGATCACTACAGTTGTCAGGATTCATCCAGGATCATGAATTTCTGCACCAAATGTAATGGCAACCCACCCAGTAGTTGATGAGATATTTCAGTCTGGACCAAAGTGGTGGACAGACTAACCTCACCATGTCTAGAACCGAGCCAGCAGCACATCCTCAGCTCAGTGTTAGCCTGGACGAAGACAATATTCCTGCCAGAGGTTTGAGGGGCCAGTACGCTCAGTTAGAACTGCTTGTCAGATGGTTGAATAGTTTAGTCCCACCAACCACACCCACCACATCCAACATCTGATGATCCAACATTCACAGCCACTTCATGCTGTGACTGGCCAGCTGTGCAGAGGTGAAAAAAAGTTTTGAACTTCTCTCTGTAGCCCTCAATAGATCTCTGTAGCTCACAGGGTACCACAATAACAATGGTCTGACGGCCTGTGCACGTTGCCCCCTGTCGCCACCGGGTTTTATTTCCAGACTGTGAGCCTTCACCAACACAACATCCCAAAAACATCCTGATTACTTTTCACCTTTAAGTTCAACATCACCTTTTAGTGAACAGTACTCTAGAGCTGCAACAATTAACTGAAAAATCAATTATTAATCGATTATTTAATTGATCATCAACTATTTTGATAATTGATCAAGACATGACATTAAATTTAATATCTTTGGGTTACGGGTAAAACAAGACATTTGAGGACGGCATCCTGCACTTTGGGAAACACTGATCAACATTTTTCACCATTTTTCACCTATGAAAATAATTGTTAATTGCAGCCCTATAGCACGCACCACTGGTTGGCAACAGACATGTCGAGGCTACTTAAGTCTGGGTTTACTAAGCCTCCTCTAACTGCTAGCATGATACAGAAAAACAGTGAAAATTTTGGAGTGAATGGAAGCAGGAGTTTAAGTGACTAGAATCTGACACAACTAAGGACATAATGTTCTGTGGTGTGTGCCACCAGTTCCCTCAACTAGCCATGAAGAAACACCACATTACAATTCAAGGGAAAAACAGAAGTGTCATAGTCAACAAAGGTGTTAAGTTGTGTTAAATATTGTTTAATTTGCCTTTTTTTAATTGTTTTTACACAAAAATGTACTTGGCCACTAAATTTAAGGACTTGATGGCCCATGAGGCCACTGCTTAAAAATATGAACATCCCCAGCTTTGCACAGGCAGACTACAGATTTATGACTGGGCACTACCACTGTAGGAATCTTTGCAGCCTGGACCAACCAATCAGCATGTGAGGAGTGCAAAACTTTAAATGCACTCAGAAAGTGATTTTGATGGACAGATGAAGAGAGGTGTGTATGTAACCAGCAGCAGAGACAGTGAGAGCCTGGGCTGTGTATGGACCACTGACTGGCATTGATTTTTGTGTAGGCTCTTTCACTCAGTCCTGTCTCTTGAGACCTACGAGCATGTCTCAGTGTGCCTGCTGCCGTCTGTCTGTCCAATCATAAATCCTGGAAGAATCCATACTATCAATCTGCTTTGATCCCATGTGTGTGATTCATGTATAGTATGTGCACATGTAAGTGTGTGATAGTGTTCACGTTGGCCCCTCCCAGGGCTTTCAGCGCCATCAGACAGACGGAGTGTTTCCAGTCAGGCGTCAGAGGAGCCCAGGGGCCACTGAGGGCTTCAGTTTCAGCCATATAAATATGTTTTAATGTCCCTGACTGTGGGGTTATGAAAATCCACACAGACATGAGACAGAGCCATTAAAATCTAGACTCCATGTTGGTCCCACAAGTCAGTCATTAGAGGATCTAATGGCTGGAAGTGAAAAGTTATATCACCATTAATATCTTCTCTGTCAACACTAAGACTGAGGTCTATGCTGTGTCTGTTATTCAAGTCAGGATGTTAAGAAATAAATCCATGTTTCATAGTCAGTGATGGTGGGCGTTGCTTTTTAAAGGGACAGTTCACCCCAAAATCAAAAGTACATATTTTTCCTTTGGCCTGTAGTTTATCCATCTATACTGTTTTGGTGTGTGTTGTCTAGTTCCAGAGATTTCAGCCATAGAAATGTCTGTCTTCTCTCCAATATAATGGAAGCAGGAGTCACTAGTCCCATGGTGCTCAAAGTTGCAAAAACTACTTTCTCTCTGATAGAGAGAAACTGTAGAGACTGGTTTTTGAATTTCAGATGTATTTTTGTTGCTTTGAGCACCACGAGCTAAGTGCCATTCAGTCCCATTATACTAGAGAGAAGGCAGACATCTCCATGGCCAATATCTCCAAAACTCACACCATCACCTCATAAACAACACTACAGGCAAGGGGGAAATATATGCATTTTTAACCACGTCTTTTCTTTTTTTTTCTTTTTTTTTTCCTTTAATGTGAAACAAGTGCACTTGCTTCCTCTCAAATGATTTTTTTTACAATTAGTAAAGTAATGCAAACATCCCTTTTTCAAAAATACAGTGTGTATTTTGTGTTTGTTCACTGTATATTCGGCCCTTTGCATGGACACTTAACACCCAGCTTCTGGAATAAAGGGCCCATAAAACTAGGGGAAATGCAACTTTATTTATTGACAGCAATTAGATGAAACTTTATAGAACATGTGAGATACTTAATCTGTACTGTGAATAACAGTAAATGTTTCATAAATAACAGCATGTTATCTGAAGAATATTTGCAGTAGGGAACAATCAAGTGAGAATCTTGCTTAATTTGAAACTGAAACAGTTTTAGGCAGAGTTGAGGGCTGTACTGAAACTATCTATCTTTCAACCCTCACTGCAGCTGGAGGCCCTGCACAGAAGTGCTGTGCATTTGCATAAACTTGATAAAAACCATAAATTTTCATTTTTGATTGTGTTGATTTGAACTTTGGACAGAGCCAAGCTAGCCATTTCTCCCTGCTCCTAGTCTTTATGCTAAGCTAGGCTAACCACCTGCTGACTCTAGTTTGTTGTTAAACAGCTACATAAATATACAAGAAACAAGTCACCTTTAAAGAGAAAATTCATCACTTTCCATGGGGACGTCCAGTCAGTGTTGATGGTAGATGAAGTCGTTTGAAGCAATAAATTCCTCAGTGCTCATATATTGACAGAGAAAGCTGAGTTCTCCTGCTGCAAAATCTGTTGTTCTTCCAGCACCAGTGATGTCACAGTGATGTCACAGTAATGTTGTTGGTGCTATTTCAGCTTGGATTCCTTGTTTCCTCCTCTGGGTAGCCAGGGGCTGCGCTAGAGTATTGTTGTCACCTAACGCTATCTCCAGGCCAACAAAGTAATAGCTATAGTCTAGGGTGGTGATGACACAGAAATGTGCCGTGGGCATTAGAAGCTTGCTTGCTATGCATCCTGGTACATGTAGGCACTGCCAACACAAGAGAACTCAGCGTTCTTGGTCAGTATTACAGCACTGAGAAATTTATTGCTTCAACTGACTAAATCAAACATCATCACTGACTGGACATCCACATGAAACTGCTAAATTAAATAAATCAAATATACGAGAATCTTGCAAGTCTTCTTTAAGATCCAGACAAACAGCTGAGTGTTGTGTTTGTACTCACTTGCTCTTGCGCAGGGCGTGTTCCACACTGTGACCCCTGAACTTCTTGTAATAGTCGATGAAGGAGAAGGGCAGGTTGATGTTGAGTGGGTTGGTTCTGTCAGGGGCTGCCGCCCTCTTCCGAGACTCAAACGCGATCATCAGGTCCACCCAGGCGGCAGGCCTCTTGATCTTAAACTGGTCGATGAAATCCTGGCCAAAGATCTTACACAGCAGCTTCTCAAACTCGTAGTCAATCCCGAGAGAGCCATAGGGACCACCTGGGAACACAGGGGGGCATTATCGTCAATCAAAAAAAATCACACAGAATAAACAGGACGAAGAAATGTTACAAGTCCTTTTACCTGAGGCCTTGTAGAGCTCCTTCAGATGTCCCTCTGGAAGACGGATCTGATGGACGGTCAGGTCCACTGTTCCTCCACCACAGTCCACCACCACATAGCGGTCACCTGCACAGAGAGCACACACAAATGGAACATGCAGACGTGCAGCTGCTGCCTCTTCACCACAACTCTGCTGATTTTAAAACATTCTCGAGGGAAGCTTGACTCCTTGTGAGTCTTCAGCATCTTGGAGCAGGCTCAGAGAGTCCTGCTGACCTATATCTCTGCAGCTGTGGTGTCAGCAGCACAGTGGAGAGGTGATGAAAGAAGAGTGGGAGTCAGGATCGGCTTTAGCAAAGACAAGATGGTGGACGGCGGTTGACAGATGATTCACACATGAAACACATTCAGGGTCACATCTGAAGCATTTCTTTAGGACTCCATGTTGCAGGAGGTGTGAGTGTGGGTGGGTGTGCAACTGAATGTGGGTCTGCTGTATTAATGGCTACCCATTCTATTTGTGTTTTACTCAAATAAAATCTCTCTGAGTTAGTCATTCAAAATCAAAACTCACAAACCATGTTGGTTCATACTGTGTATTTCTGTATTTCTGTATTCATACTTAGTGCAACTTGAGTTTGGACATAATTTCAATGAGTTATGATAACACTGTGCTCACTGAGTTAATTACTGAGATATGAAAGCATGATGACATCACTACAGCAAAGTCAAACAGAGCATCAAACAAGCAACAAGACCATCAGACCAGCAGGAAATAGACTAACAGTTTAATCACATCATCTGAAATGTTGCTAATAATCCTCCATCACACAGGAGAGTTGGACATCAGTCTGTAGACTGTGCTGGATGTTTACAATGGACAGTTTGTGTTGAATTTTTACTGTTTGCCCTCATTCTCTCTTCTAAGTATGTCTGATCTAAGCTCGTCTGATTATCTGTTTCTTCACCTGTCTAACCTATTTTTAGCAATGCTGCCTTGTTCCCAGAAATTACATAAGTGAGTACAATGTTGTTATAACAGAACGAAGCAGCAGCAAGCTACTAAGGACAACAGAACCCAAGTTATAATGAACTGTAGTTTTCCTTCTCAACTAAACCTAAAGGGACAGTTCAGATTATTTGAAGCATGGTTGTATGAGGTACTCCACAGGCAAATCAAACTGCACAGGCAAAAACAGTAACTTTACCCTACAGAACACAGGAGTTGCTGGTCTACCACTGCCTCAATTTGTTTGTGTTACTGTGTGACATCAGTGAATACAACTGAACCATTTTAAACACAGAAGTCACACAATAACATGAACAAGCTAAGAAATCGAGGCAGTGGTCAGACCAGAGGGCTGTACAGTGAAGTGAGATTAATGTGTTAGCAAGGTGTGTTGAGCCTAAACTCAAGAGTTTTCAGTGTCATGAGGGTGGCTCTTTTAACCTGGCTAGGTCGCCATGGCAACTGATGCTTAACTTATAACCTGGTCCAGAGTTTCAGATGAAATCAGCTGTAAAAAGCTTTGAGCTTCTTTAGCTAATTCTTTTCCTGATGATGTTCTTTATAAGCGATATAGATTCTCAGCTGAGGAAAGACGTTCTAGATACAAACATGCTGAGCTGTTAGTGATGTCACCAAACAAAGCTGTGTGATGTAATTACAGCAGCACAAACTGTATGCATCATGTTGTCACGGGAACTCAGTTGGTGATATTTTCCAGTTTGCTTCAGGTCAAATTAACACTTTAATTTTACACAGTAGATCATCTATACACTGAAAAAATAATGAAGCAGCTCCACACACTTTGAATGATGCTTTTAAGCTTGACTCTGATTTGCTGCCAAGTCCATTTTGCACTGCTGATACTGCAGCTCAGAGCACTGATTAGAAAATTGATTAATCTATCCTATTTATCACGGAAAATGGCACAGAAGTTGATAACCACTGTCGTGATACCTGTTCCCTCTGACTGGGTTTTTAGGTTTTGTCAAGCCAAGTCAGGCAAAGAAAGCTTGATTGTGTTGACCTTGCTCTGTGGTAGAGGCCTCAGCAACTCCTGTGTTCTGCAAGGTAAAATTACTGTTTTCACCAGTGGAGTTTGGTTGAGCAAGAGAGTGATATTTACCTAATATTATGGCAGTTTCCAGTCAGAAAAGTCTGACTGACAGCAAGGTAAAGCAGTAAAAGTGCATTACTTTGCATCCTACACCGGTTCTCCTGCTGCTTCTCCAAACTGGGGTTGTGTTGACCTCCATGTACTGTAATACACTGACTGTGGAGAAAAAACCTCATATATCCACACTTCTGATAATCCAAACTGAAGTTGGAAGTAAAGTAGAGACATGCATGGCCTCTGCTGAATTTTAGCTAAAAGAAACTGGTACATCCTAAATGATTATCAAACAATAAAATAAAGCATGAAAAATATGTTGAACAAAAGACAAAATATAATAATACATGTTTTTTAAAAAAAAAAAATCATAACATTTGATGCCTTTCTGTAAGTATGACATTTTCTACTGGATTGTTACAGTGCCCCAATAACCCAGCATGCTCTGTCTAACAATATCTGAAGTTAGGACCTAATATGACAGGTTGGCAGCACAGGAAACAGCAAGAGCATCTACCGTAGCGGAATAGTGAAAGGCAATAAGATAAGAGATGAGTAAAAGAAGAGAAAGACTCTACCTTCTTCCAGCTCCGACCAAAGCTCCCCTATGACATTTTCCACCAAAAAGGTGCGGCTCTGCCGGTTGCGCCGAACATGCTCCTTGGCTGGTTGTTAACAGAGAGAGAATGTTCTGGTGAGAGTGATGAAGGCGTGAAGCTCTGCTGTGTGAAGCTGTGCGGCTCATATACAGTACAGTGGTGTGTGCGGCAAGCGGCAGGCTGAGGTGCACATGTGTCCACACAGTGAGTAAGTCTGACTCCTGTAGAATTATTCAATCTTCAGTGTGTATGTTCAAGAACAGCTGGATTTAAATGAGAAATTAACAGATCAGGTTGACACACATATGAGTATATACCAGTATGGGACTAGCTGTCACAACAGAGGTGACCAATCACGTTGCTCACATTGAGAACATGCAGTGAAAGTGACGGGTTTAGAACATCACGAGTGCATGTAGACCCTGGCAGCTGCTGCCACTAGAAACATTAATCAAGAACCTTGTGTTTTATCAAACATTAATTTCACTTCATAAGTCTGACTGCATGAATATGACTTTCTACAGAAAACTACTGAAAGAAAGCAGCATGACAAGAAAATCCACCCAGCAGGTTCATAGTTCTACATTCATGCTCTGTGAATGGGAAGGAAAATACAAACAGTTAAAGTCTGATGAGAAAAACCATCAGTTTAACAAGTAAAGGCGGTTTTGATAACAAGAACATTTTCTAAAACTACCCAAACTTTTTCTTAACAACCACGGTCTGATACTTCAGGCTGTTTAACCTGTAGCGCAGTGAGGTCATGTGAGCTGAGGCTGACTGGCTAACAGCAGGAAAAGCAGGCAGAAGTTAATGTCAGAGGGACATTTCCTCCTACACAGAGGAAACAATATGGAGAAGGAAGGAGAACTCTTATTGCTCTGCAGAGGTCATGAGAGAGGTCTGTAGTTAACATTACATCAGCCTAACATTCCAATAGCAAGTAAATCCACAACAGTTACCTAAGAATGACCTTCAGTAAAACAGTCATTAAATCATAAAGTGTATAATGTCTCCATATCCCTAAATGAATATCGACAGTACAGTACAAACTAATATTATCAGGACATTATTGTCTAACAGGACACATTAAAGAACAGTTGTAACATTTGCAATGAAACATATTAGTTAGAGGTGGTTTCAGTGGGAACGCCCATTAAGGGGAAGTCAAAAGGAACCATCAGCAGCAAGTTCAAAGTTGACTGTTCCATGTGAAAAAACTCTGCTGATAAATGGTCAAATATAGACTTTGGGATGTCAGTCACATTTCCACTGTATGATACAGCTTGGCTCGACTCTACTGGCTCTCCACTGTGTATAATCTCGTTACTTTTTTGGTATCATCTTGGTTGAGGTTCCAACTGAGCTGACATGATAGTAAATGGTGAAGTGAAAGCACTGCAGACTACTGATTGGTCAGAGTAGTGTAGCGTGAGCGTATGGTTGAGTGAGCAGCAGAGAGTGACGATGAATGTGGCCGAGCAGGTGAAAGTTGTCAGTCTGGCAGTAAATCTTACAGCGCAGGTTACAGTTTGTCAGTGAATAAAGGCTGCAGCTTCTTACACCAAAGTAAAGCCTCCATGTGTTGTTTCCCCACTGTTGATCAGCTCTATCTATGTTGAGACGGGGGACTATCTAGCCTGGCATCACATTGCCAAGGGGCGTTATCAACAGTTCCAGACAAAATGTCTCTGCCATTTGGGTAGCCCTACAACCAATCAGAGCAACATAAATGTGTGATGTAACGAGTGACACATGCAAGATGAGATGGTGAAAAAAAATGGTAACCTGGTCACAAATGTTCTCCAATTACAGCTAAACAGTACACAAAAATGTGTTTTTGAAAATATTTGTGGAGAGCAATAGGCATTCCCTAGTCTGACAGTTTAATCTGAGTTATGCGAGCCTGGGGCACTGCACTCGAAGCCTGTGACTTTTCAAATCTACATGCTCTTCTGTCATTGAATCAATCCTGCCTGTATGGCTGTGATTGGTCCAAAGAGATCCAGGAGGGGTGGAAATCTGCTTGAGCAGGAGGGTGAGCAGACGTATCTTCCATTTTGGGAAAGTCAAAAGGAAACAGCAGAGGTAGTTTCATAATTTTGTGTTTCTGACAACATCTGAAAAAACTCCCAACAAAATAATACACTGTTAAATATGGACTAAATATGGAGATGACTCTTATTTGTTTTTTCAGGATAGTAACTGCCTGGTACTTACTTGGTATCACCTCAGTTGACGTTTCAAGTGAGCTAAGCTGATACTAAAAGTTTGTGTTAAAACACTGCAGACTCATGATTGGTCAGAGTAGCCTAACACAGTGAGTATGTGGTTGAGTGAGTGAGAGCGAGAGAATGAAACATGAGTTTATAGATTCCTCTGGTTGGCAAGGTACTATCTGCAGGGGAAAACAAAGTAGAGAAAAGTACCTGGTCCCAAAAGCGAGACCAGTTGAGTTGTGCCATGCAGTGGAAACACATCATTTTACACACATCTTTGTTAACTGTAGTAATTTAACTTATAGCACAAACTGCTGGAATAACATATAGCATTCTTTCCCCATGCAGCATGACATTCTTGTCATGCTGTCTGATGTTTGAACAACAGCTAAAAATAGAATTTTTGAGAAGAAAATATTTTAGGTAAATCATTTCACTTGAGTTGAATATTGAAAATTTCATTTAAATTAGAAAATATAAAATTGGGTTGAATTGTGTTGCAAATTTGTATATGTAGCAAAGGCAGCAGGCCTTCTGGTGATGCTTGGTAATTAAGTCAGATAAGGTCCACTGTGATGTAATCTCAGTGCACCTACCAATCAGTACCATCTGAGGTGCCATGCAATCAGGAGGTTTGGATAGGGGCAAGATGGATTACCCAAACATAACACTGTACGGCTACTGCAAATAGTCTTACACTGAAATGACACTAAACGCATCTGCTATTATGTAAGGGTCCACATGGCATAAATTTCATCATCAGAGGGTGTACACATCCCACGTAATCCCCCCAATTTGTTGTGTGTAGACTTGTCAACAGCTTGTCTGCAAGGCCACTACATTACAACAAGCTACAGATTACCACCTGCGCATGTGTGGAATGCATCCTCCAAGCAGACCCCAGAAAGTAGTGCAAATAGAACTACTATGCATCCGATTATCATTCAAGTAAAATCAAAGTAGATGTCCAGGCTTGATGGGACAGAGGACATGTGCAGCTGGATTCATGAGATCACAAGATCATGGGAGAATCCATCTCACCAGACCTAAAATGATCCATTTGTGCCTCCACCAAAAGTAGAGCAGCCTATCAGTGTCCTCAGAGGGACTACTGGCAGCTACAGACGTGGTTTTAGGTGTGACGACAGCGAGAAGCATCCATGGAAGCCACTTGTCTCAAACAGACAATGGTGGCTCCTGAAGAGGTTAGCGTAGATACTGTGTGGCAAGTATTTCTTCATTGAAAAAAGAGCAAAGAATGGCACTGTAGGCTTTTCTCCATGAAAAGATGTTTTCGCTCTTCTCCCAACTGACTTCGGCAAAAGTTTGATTTACCTACTGGCTCCACAGGTTGATCTGACTGGTTGAAGTCAGCCTGTGTTCCATGTGACAGACAGATGGTTCATCCAATCACCTGCCAAGTGTTTTTTGAAAATGTGCCTTTTTCCAAACAGTTTCTAAGGACAACTTCCCAGATTGTTCTGTGTAAAGAACCATCTGGCGTATAAATGTTAGTCACACCATGTTTACCATGTTTAGAGCCCAAAAGTTGGAAATGTCTACAGGTAGAAATGTGACACCAAACTATTTGGGGTATTACTTACAGGGAATAATAATGTTATAACTTCTACACCTTCTACAGAACCTAGTTCACTCCTCCTCTGTAAGGCAGCTGTATAGAACACCAAGGGAGTAAGGAAGTCAAAGATCAGCTTTTATAGAACACTTTGTGACCAAAAACTCTTCTGCTTTGTCTTTCTTCTGAAAAATGGGAAGTGACTTTGGTCACTGTTACAGAGAATATGTCCCACAAGATTAAGACCCATTTGCTGTTTTACAGAAATAATTAAATTCCAACATCTCTGTTTTACAGGCTGCTCTCATGCTTTACTCCGTGCCTCAAGCTATGTCCTGTATCTTCCAATTAGCGTGCAGTTAAAACAGCTCATTACAACTCTGCAAGATAAACTAATAATATGGCATGTGGTTTAAAAAGACCCTGTAGCTGTAACTGGACATGGAGCAGGAAGAGGAAGTATTTGCTTTCATCTTATGTCTTCAAGCAAAACCAGGCCAATAGCAAACTGGTGTACATGTGTATATTTTGGACCTCTGGACCAAAATGCAGCTCCAATCTAAAAGCCAATCCATCTTTTTACAGCAGAATATATTATGTAGATTACTATACTATAACTTAAATCTATAAAAAGTATTAATTGTAAATGAATTCATTGATAAAACACGGTTAAGTTGCTGAATATGGTGCTGTAGACAACAAAGAGACAACAGAGCAAACAATGGTTACAAAGCCATACCTTACTGGTGAAGACATCAACAAAGCAAATTAATCAAAGGACAAAGAGATCTGAAGATGTCCACTGTAGATGACGCATGTTTTTTTCACAATGTACGAGCCAAAAACATTTGATCTGATGACCTCAGAGACCACAAAGAAACGTGGAGATGCAGGAGGTCGGAGCTGTAACAAGGACCTTGTAAACATCCTATAAAACCTACATGTTTGATCTGTGACACACTTGGAGCCAGTAGAGGGGACGCCAGGGTAAAGAAAAAACGCTCTCTATTAGCCCAGGGACCCAAGAATTATTTTAGGCTCTGTGTTAGGCTCTGTCTGGAGCTTTGGTTCCTCTGATCATACAATTCCTGACTTCAAATTTTGTTCTTCAGCTATAGTTCCTGTTACCAAAAAGGCCCTGGAACTATTGAGGTGGAGCCTGCAGTAATGAACAACACAGATGGGTCAAAGACAAACCTTGTATCTGTAAAGCTTAACTCACTCAACCACTGTCTCAGTATGAGAGATGGACATTTGTCATTCAATCCTTGTTCAACATCTTATTTTGACATAAATGACATTTCTTCACATTGCAGTAACGCTGTTGGCTTCCTGACTTATCATTTGGTTTGGGCGATTGGACGACTACATCACGTATCGACAATGGGATGAATCCAACACTGGCTGTTTTTGGGGCAATATTTGTCATTTTATTTTGCTAATGTAATGGTCTGCAGAGTGACAGCTCTGCACTGTGCTCTCATCCAGCGCACAAGACACACCCACTCAGCTGGACAATGAGTGTGCTGAGCTGGGTGAGGAGAGACAGTCTAAAAAGGAAAATGGGTGTGAGAGTATTTCATTTCTTGATACTTTGTGACTTAATTTTGTTTATTGGACAGAGTGAACATACGTAGCATATGTAACGTAGTGAAGTTGCCGCTTGTGCACATCTCCCAACTGAACCTTGAGATGACAGGAGGAGGTTGGAGGGGAAGACAAAGATAGATATCACTGATAGATGGGCTGACGATGACTGATTGGAAAATTTTAACATATCCCAACCCTAATTATCATCAACCATTTTTTATTCATTAGTTGACTAATCTCACCTAATCTTCATGCTCTTCAGATGTGATGGAAATAAAAACAGGAATATGCAAATTAGAGTTTGAGTTCCTGATTAAGTTCCTGGGGCTCCATAGTGACTGGAAGTATTTAGTCAAAAAGGGGACGTACTGTATTTCTGATACTAATTCAAAGCCTTGCAGCATGTTGTTCCACATGCAAAGACAGGGCCATGAGAGAGCAGAAGGAGTCTGATACTGCCTGATGTTCAGTAAATTATAATTATTGAAGACATGCATTTAGGCCTCCTGAATCATACAGTCTATTGCAAGTCCTAAAATAAAAGCCTGCTTCATAGAATTGTTCCACCTTGACCTGCTTTATGGTAAAGAGATGTACAGCCTCACAATGACTACATTTAACTTTGTGCTGTTCTGAAGTCCCTATTTTTCAATACAAAATCTCACACTGCAGTATTTTGGGTCACTGAATAAATAAAAGGCATGTTGGTTTTAAACCTGATCCAGCTCGTATATACAGCATTTATACTGGGGAGGGTCAGAGGACAATGTTCAGTGGTCAGACATTCTCTACACAAGATTAAGAAATCCTCCTAAACTCAGATTAGAGATGATAACGATTAAGAATTTGATCAATCGAGTAAATTTTAATTGATGAAACTATCAAATAAAGATCTGAAATATAACAGATTATTTTTATGAGTGGTTCCACATGTTCGATATTCAGGTATATGTGTTTAATATGTAGGACTTCATGTATTTATGTTTCACAGGCTGTGTAATGCTGTCAGTCAATATGAAAAATGTTGCTGTGGAAGCTTCGATTGAGAAGGGAAATTTGCATTGTTTGGTATAAGCAATTTTTTTAAAATAACGATTAATTGATTGTTAATGTTACCAAGATCAATTCAGGAAAGTGATTTAACCGTGTTAATACATGTCAGTGACAGTCACATGGAGGTGCTTTTCCTTGGAAATACTTTCAAGCTCTTTGAACAGAACAAACACGATCATGTCTGAACAGAAAAGAAAGATACAAAAAGAAACATTAAAAAAGGTGAACTTTCTTTTTTCATGACTGTGAAGTGACATGTTGCGTGCAGTGAATGATATATCATGGTTGTCTTTAGGCAAGGCAATTTTATTTGTATAGCACCATTCATACACAAGGCAATTCAAGGTGCTTACAGACAAGATAAGAGTCTTGTTTTGTTTTGTTTTTTGATGGCGGTGATGAACAAGATCTTTGAAAAAAGGAAGGGGAGGTGGGTGTTTGCTGTTGCTGCTTCACATGCTGGTAAATAACATCTGTCAGCTCAGGTTTATCTTGAAAGAGAACGAGAGAATAATGACAGTTTCTGTGTCAACCATTACATAAGACTGATATACTAACTTTCTCCTGTTAGTACACATAATTATGGTGTAATTACAGGTCAGTGCAACTGTCAGATAGTTAATTTGAACTGTAACTGATCATTTTACAACTTTCTTAAGAAATATTACCATCAAACAAATGCAAACTGTGTGATTTTCACCAGTTAATTACACTGATAACTGCACACTACTGTACTGTCAATGTTCTTTAGGTTAATTGTTGGTTACTACAGTCATAGCATAATAAGTGATGTAAAAACTTGACACTTCAATTTATTACAGCGTCCTATTTATTTATTCATTTATTTTAGGTAACAGTTAATATGGAGGTGCTTGTAATAAGGGTTAGTTAACAGGTAATGAGGCCCTTATAAGATTCTTATTAACCCTCTCACTGTCTCACCTCTCCTTTCTCTCTGCAGGTGTCACTGACCAATAAAGGCCAAAGTGCGCAAATCATAATAGTAATAATAAAATCATGGTAATAATAATACATGCATAATTAAGGATTACTTAATCATTATAAGCTTTGTTCACACTTAAGATCTGGTACTATAGTAACTGTTGATAAGGGTACAATAATTATAGTATTAATAAGCCTTAAAAAGCATTTTTTATAGGTGCTTAGAAATGTCTTATAATCTAACAATAACCATGTTTATTATGCTATTATTAACACGTATATGGTCTTATCAACACATATCAATCTAATAAGCATCTTATAAGGACCTTATTACCTATTAACTAACACTTATTGCAAAGTGTTACTTTTTTATTATTGAACTTGTCCTTATAAATGGAGATATGATTTTTGTAAAGGAGAATCTGGGCAAAGAAGCAAAAGCAAGTTGTGGTGAAGTTGTGATGAAACAAATCAAAGTAATGTGTGTTTAGAGCCTCATGCATTTCCTGTGTGAAGTGAAGAAGAAAGCTTGTTTACCATGACCAGGAGAAACTATGGGAGAGAACATTCAACAGGAGGATGAACAGCATGTTACAATGTCAACACTGCTGCTGCTCTTTAAAGAGAAACTAAACACACACATATTCATAAAGCGTTTGTCCACAGCACAGGGCTGGACATGATTAATGATCACTGCAGCGTGGAGGCATGAAGGCATCACGATGGAATCAGATCCACCTGATGTCCGTGTTGATGGGACATACCTTGGGTCATTCCGCTGCCCACGTTGTCGGTGGGGCTGAAGCCGTTCTGGGTGGTCTGGGTGCCCAGGTCCACCATCTGGTGGAGGCGGAGCTTGCGGCAGTAGATTGATGCTGCCTCGGGTTCTAAGGCGATGATCAGCTGCTCTGGATTTTCACGGGACACCAGGGCAGACTACACAAAGACACAGCACAGACAGAGAAAAGACGTTTAACTTTGAACATCTACTTTTGCACAATGGTGACGTGCTTAAAAATATCCACAATACTGTAGCAGTCTGTATCTGATGTTCTATGGGCTTTGTTTTGCACTTCTGCAGTCAGGCTGTGTGAAAAAAGTTGCTTTTGTTCTTCTTTCCTTGTCTTTACTCAAAGCAGCTGGTCACAGGTCACCAGCATACTTCTAAAATATGATATTGTTGTTTGGGACGCATATGAAAAGTGATCTAGTGAGACAATACTGGTATCATACTGAAGTAGTTGACCTGAGGCATCCATAGTTACCAGCTGTGTTAAGCTGTCAAGTTTGGCTAAATTTTGGAGAGGGACAAACAAGCACCATCATTTTCAAAGGGGTCCATTCATGTCTGCATGAAAATGTGTTCGATGGGTACCCAAGAATCTCAAAACATTTTTTGAGCAAAACCATGCAGCTTTTTGCATGCAGCATGAATGTGTTATATTTGCATGTTCTAAAATGGTGTATTCCTGCATATTGGGGGATGTGTTCAGGTACAGTACTGAGCATAGGTCACCCATGTTTTGGCAGTGCTCAGAGCTCAACACAAAACAACTGAAGTTAAATGTGTAAAAGGGAAGAAAAAAGACTAAAGCATAAACATTTACAGCCTGTGTTAGAGCTGAGTATTGTTTCAAAAACGACAATACCAGTACCACTTTAAGTCCCCTTGATGAAGAATTTCAGTGTCCCTCACTTATGGTACACTAACCATGCAGATTCTGGGTGTCTGAGGCTACAGATGTCTTAGGCCTCGGATAAAGTCCTAACAGCTTTTGTGACATTGACATTGTTGCTTATGTAATGAAGCGCCCCTCCTGTCTGGTGTCCTGGGGCCTGTATTTCAAAACTTTTAATCCAGATCAGATTTGTCCAGATTTTGTAATCCCTTTTTTTGCTATCTGAGATCCAACTAATCTTGTAGTTTTTCATGGTTTTTCAAAGAATTGTCAGATAAGATCATTGTGATCCAGATACCACAAGATCAGGATCACAGAATCTAGACCTGCAGTCTTTGGATCAACCTCCATCTGTTGTTTGAAGCAACACTTCATTAATACAGACATGAACATTTTGGGAAGTGCACTATTATCATTAATTAAATGTCTTGCTGAATAACAAAAACACGTAAAACACAGGCCTGACTGTTTTGACAGCTACTGTTTTTATTGATCAAGAGACCCTCAGAAAATAATATTTCACAGGAGGATCTCATTGGCTGTCCAGCTGGTCCAACTGGTTCCAATTCTGCCAGTGGTGGGTCAGAGTCTCTACTTGAGGCTTCCAACACAGTGAGGAACCTTGCATCCTTTATCAATGTTATGAAGCATGATGCAGGTGAGAATTATTTTTCACACTGCACTTTTGGAGGAAGAAATGTGAAATTCTTGTGTTTGCACCAACTCATTTTTACACAACAATAGATTGGAGTTTTCTTGGTGTTGTAATTGAAAATACTGGTTTATTGGTTAATTGTTTAATATAGAATGGACATTGTTTTGGCATGATCTGTGTTAGTTTAATATGCAAGAAATAAAATAATAATTAAATACATCCCAGGAGCCCTACATGTCTCTACATCCACCTTAGATCCATGCTGAATCCAGTGGGATCAGGATCATCTTGATTTTTAGCATCAACACTATCCTTATCTTGACCTTGGAGTTTTAAAATACCTAGAAACTGAATCTGGATTCTGGATAGGACTGGATTTTCAAATCGGTATTCCAGTTTTGTAGGATCAGGTTCACATCTCGTGGGTTTAAGATTTTAATCCTATCTGGATCTGATAGAGGAGACAGACTGATGGCTTTGAATGGTAATATTACCAAGAATATGTCTAATATGTTTGCATATTTGTTGTTAATTTTATTCAATTCAATTTGAGAACTGATATACAGCATTAAAGAAGGACTATGTAGCCATTACATGTGCAAAAATGAGTACAGCAGTCCAAATAATGAGTTGGAGCCACAGACTGTCTATTAAATAGGTTGTAATCTTGTTTAATATATAATCTATGGTTGAAGCGTTGCTTCTCCCTGCCCCTCCTCCCCAGACACGGCAGAGACAGGCAGGCTGCAGGAGCTCTGCAGGAGCTCTGCAGGAGCTCTGCAGGAGCGCAGGGTGTGTGCAACTTTATAAATTGATGAGCCCTCCTGTGTAAGTTGATCAGCTGTTTATAACTGTCAGTTCCCTGTTAATTTAAAGTTCAGCCTGTTGTCCTGAAAACAAAAGTCCACTGCTCTGAAATAACACTGCTGGCTGACTGTCTCACTGCTGCCAAACTCCATTAACATTTTGCTCAATTGAACAGTTATAAACATCTACGCCTTCTACAAGATTATTTATGATTTCTTGCGA
This sequence comes from Lutjanus argentimaculatus, assembly GCA_034769285.1. NCBI lineage: Eukaryota > Metazoa > Chordata > Actinopteri > Lutjaniformes > Lutjanidae > Lutjanus > Lutjanus argentimaculatus. The sequence continues at coordinate 2,943,784 of JAWZSL010000036.1, read as the reverse complement.
CTCATAAATAGACACTGACTCATTTGGCAAAAATTCTGTATTAATTTGAGCTCTGATTAATGTGAAATGGACATACAAATCAGTTATTGCAGTATGGAATGGAAATTTCAAAGGGGGACACTACGGCTGCAGCGTTCATGTCAAGTGAAGTGAGTATTTCAACTTAACACACATCCTTCATCTCTGATTACACACCTTGTTCATTTTATGATTTATTACAGTAAATATATTACATATTTCTCCTTTAATATTATCTCACTAACATGTTAATTCATGCAAGTACCCGGACGGATCCTCTAATGGTTGTACAGCAGTACAATCAATAGCCAGGAATGAGTCAAAGGGGTCACAGACTAATGCAAAACATTAGTTATGATATAAAACTGCTATAATTCATCACTGTGATTAATAACTGCTGCTGAAGAATGAGCTATGTGTCAGATCTGCTCCAACAGGAAATTAAACCCGGTATTAATCACACTCCACTAATATTAATATCAAAGGGTTATAAACTTTCTTTCTGAGTTTACTGGTCGTCTCCTTTAAAAGTCCAATGAAGCTGTTTCTGTTTAAAACAAGGAGACAAGCCAGAGAGGACATGGTGCTCTGTGTTAGGATGGATCAGAAGAAAAGAGGAGTGAATAAAGTGTACGATGGGTTATGTCATGGCCCCGGGAGAACTAATGGATGATGTCATCAGAAGACAAGGAGGGGCACTGGTTACATCTCCTCCCTCTGTCCTCCATGAACAGCCAATCAGATCACATCCACACTGGCTGATGCTGAGTCACTGCCAACGCCCTCTCCACCTCTGTGTTACACTCTCTCTGTCAGCATATCCCTCCATCCCTGCCTCCAGCGCCGCAGCAGATAACAGCTACAAGCTCTCCTCCTTCTCTCTGTTTCTGCCCTCCTCTACACTCCTCCTCCTCTTCCTTCTCTTATAGCATGCACACCAGGGATGTGATCCAGACAGAAGGATGATATCACTGGGGAAGACATCATGGAAGCTGGAGTCTGACCCAGTGTTCACAAATCTGACTGTGATTTCAGATTTTAAGACTTATTACAGTGAGAATTTTGATGGTACTGTTTGGGAAATGATTGTTTTTGCTTGATCAATCTCATTTCTAAAATCAATATTTTTACATAACACTAACTTTCCTTCTTCACCTCCTCTGATGTAGTTTTTTCACATTCAGAAGCAGTTAGGTGCTGAACATAACAAGGTAAAGACAGCATTTCTCAAGAATTATCCATGAACACACAGCTCATCATCTGTCTGATCTGTTGAATGAAAAAGTGCACTAATCACTATTTCCCTTTTCAAAGGTCATTTGTCTAATATCAGGGTTAGGCATCAATTTTGCCCCATAGTGACCCTAAAAAAATATTAGAGCAGCTGCAAAGGAGCTATATATAGCCATAGCAAGTGGAAAAATGAGTACAGCAGTCTACATTGTGAGTTGGAGCCACAGACTATTATCACAGAGGTTATTATCCTGTTTCCCCCTGCCCTCTTACCCCAGAAACAGCAGAGACAGGCAGGCTGCAGGAGCTCTGCAGGAGTGCAGGATGCACAAAACCTTGTAAATTGACAATAACGAGTGACAATGAGTCCTCTATTGTAAGCTGATCAGCTGTTTATAACTTTCAGTTGTATGTCGATGTAAAGTTCAGCCTGTTATCCTGAAAACAAAAGCCCACTGCTCTGAAATAACACACTCTGGATGATGAGTTAAGTGGCTACCTGTCTCACTGCTGCCAAACGTATAATTAATATAATAATAATTAATAATTTCTTATTACTCATAAACAGACAATTACTCATTAGACACAAAATTCTGCATTAATTTGACTGAAACATGCATCATACAAAACAGTTATTCCCATTCCCAGAACGGAAATTTCAAAGGAGGACACCACAGCTGTGGCGTTCATGTCAAGTGAAGCAAGTATTTCAACTTAACATGTTTCCTGGATCTCTGATGACCATAGCTTAGCATAAAGACCAGAAGCAGGGGGAAACAACTAGCCTGGGTTTGTCTAAGCAAGCTCTTTCCTCCAGCACTGACAAATATCTCTAGTGCTTACTAATGAGCATATCTCTTGTTTGCTCAATAGCACAGAACAGTCAGAAGTTTCCTCAGAAAACTAGAATCTTGTTGTCACAGTGAGGTTGCCAGGTTTGGTGCCGTTGTGCCTGTATCCAAACAAAAACCAAAACCTGCACTAACTGACCATATCTGACGACCTGAGCTGTAGCACTGCACAGAAGTGCCAGATGGGTAAACTGTTGTTTGTCAAAAAATAGTTCATGTACTGATTAAACACACAAGATACTCTGTATTAACAGAGCCAGATGTTTTCTTCTGCCTCCACTCTATGCTAGGATAGGCTAACCTGACTCCAGCTCTGTACTTTATACAAATACATGAAAGATCAGAAAGAAGGTGAATAATCACGTTTTTGTAGCAAAGAAAAGAGAAGGAAAGACATGGCCTAAGTTCACCACAATTTATTTATTATTGTCCTTTTAAATTTGCCCATTTCAGAATTCTTTCAGGATCAACTGCTTGGTGGGTGTTTGCCTGTAGTCTCTTACCCAAACGTGAATGAGGTCTGGCAACAACTTCAGTTCTGTGGGGTCATTTAAGTACATTTTAGATTCTCTGCCAGGCTTTCCTTCAAGCCATTTGTGGCTGAGTTAATAAATAATGCATCACATCAGTGAACCACACAGTACAGTGGGTAAATGAGAGAGACAACCAAATCCAAAGTGCACAAATGCAAAGGTAGCTGCACATATGAACTGCATGTTGGTCACTCCAACTGGCAAAAACCTTTGGTCAACCTACATGTGCAAGTAGAAAAATGCCAATACTAAAGCAGCAAAGTAAGCGTTTTTCATATTCATTGGCACGCAATTACAAACACACAGACCTGAGGATCAGGTCGGGACATCGTCCGAATTTGCCCTTTCACACATGCAGCACATGTTTACACATGCTCTGTATGGTTCAAGTGAGGAAGGGGCTGCAGAGCATGCAGCAGGATGGCCAGGACTCAAAAATTAACAAACTGTGATGGACGAGGAGAAGAGTAATAGATGCAGAGATCAGCTGACTCCAGCCTGCCTGCCTGCAAAAGAGACACTTCATGGTGTGCTTTGATTTGTAGGATGTACACTTTATTTTTCTGAATGATGCTTTCACATCACAGATGATGAAGAAAGAAGTTAAAAAGTGAGATTCAGGTGTGCCCCCAGAGCTCAATTGGTAAAGTATCCACCCCATGCACTGAGGCTGTCAGTACTCTGCAGTGCTCTGCCAGTTCGACTCCTGCCTGTGGCCTATTTGCTGCGTGTCATCCCCTCTCTCTCTACCCCATTTCCTGTCATATCTTCAGCTGTCCCTATCAAAATAAAGGCAAAAGCCCAAAAAAAAATCTTTTAAAAAAGTGAGAAAGAATATCAGACTCATGAACTGTAGGTTGATACTGATCAGCAGATAGTCTATATGAAAACAAAACAAGACGTGCGACATCATCAATGTGACGATTTGCTGGCTCTCAACACTGAACTGCTCTGTTCACACATGCAGTTGGCAGGATTCAGTCCAAACCAAAAAAATGCAGACATTTGTGTTCACACATACAGCTCCTCCAGGTAGTGTCTGGAGAATTGCAGAGTTGCCGTGTATGTGTGAAAGGGGTTATTGACTTACATTCATTACTCTAACCCTACCCATACCCACTACTTGCCTAAACCTAGATAACCTTATGCTAACATTGTTCCCACTTGGACAAGCTGTCCCACATGAACTGGTCCTGAGTATGAAATGTCTCCCTGAAAGCAGGCTAAGTCAGAAACACAAACACACTCACACACACTAGGGGTGGGCAGTATATCACTTCATCAGTGTCGATGGTGTCACATCCTGCTGCGACATGTTTTAGCACATTAAAACTAATGTGCTTTACTGTGGCTGTGATAACATGCAGGTAGAAGGCTGCTCACACAATCATAGAACTGAAGTTATATCCAAAACTGTTTTCCTTGCTGACACTCACTCTGGTGCAACATGCACGCGGTGCAACCAGAAGATGTGGAAGGTAACATTTTGAGCAAAGCACGCCATCTTCTCTGTTGTTAGCTGCAAGAACTGACACAAGACTTCATCTGCTCCCCCATCTGAGGACGTGACAACCCAGTGGATTAACTATATCTTTGATGGACAACAAGTGGAAAACTCTTATGTGTGCACCAAATTAACCATCTTACTTCAGACTGCTTTCTTTACAAGGGCCAGTACAAAGCAAGCTTCGGACCGATCAATACTGACTTCAAACTTGGAAGCTGTAAGTTTCTCTATTTTTATTTACTGCTTTAATTTTGCAGGTCAGCCTGTTGTACTTGACGTTAGCATGGTTAGTATCTGTTGTACTCCCACAGGCAGGAAGGATGTTGGACTAATGTTGTAATGTTGAGGGACAGGCGAGAAATTATGTGAATGTTAAGCTTCATTTGAAGCCAGTTGAATAACCAGAGTAGAAGGCTGATGTGCGACATCATGCTGCTTTTTACTGTAACACAAGCTGTGCTGACTTTGTTGTTACCAAGGGCCTCCCCCTCCTGTGTATTTGTGGCTGCAGTAAGTAAATGTACAGATAGACATGTCCTGTGGTACACTGAATATTGTAATTATATGTACACTTTGTGTCAAGCCAAATTAATGCTGTTGAGATGCCTAATCCAGCCTTGATCTAACTCAGAGAGGATATCACATTATGTTGAGCCTATAATTAGCCTACATTATGGAGCAACTACCTCCTATACCTATATATAGGCCTATACCTCACTTACATTCCTATTTGGAATGTGTAATTTGGTCTATTTTTTATTGCTATGTTCCCTTACATTAACAATAGAGGGAAAAGAGATAGAATCATGTTTTGAGTGGAGTATCTCTTATCATTTATTATGTTTGTAACACTCTGACATAACGCTGTCCACCATAAAAAACAAAAGAAATGCTGTAGTATAAATTGTAGGTCATATTGCCCACCCCTAACACACACACACACACACAGACCCTGGTCCCCCACCCATCACAGCTGTCCTCTGTCTCTCCTCCTCTTGTCTCTGTCTTTACTGCAGACAGCCACACCCAGGTTACCACACACACCGATGGTCTGAGGACACATACACACACACATGTTTAAAATCCTCAGCTTGTGAGGACCCTGCATTCACAAGAGTGTAAATATAACTGTAAACAATTTATTACACAATCTAAGCACATTACAGCGCAGATATAAATCTGGCTGTTACCATGGACACCAATCTAACTTTCCTGCATGTTAGGAACATAAGCAGATAACAAGAGAACATTTGATCATTAGAATCAAATGAGTGCTCACATCAGTCCTGATCTCTCTGAACTGAACACCTTATGAAACAACGTGTCACTTTTTCTTCCCCTCTCTGTAGTCCTCCGTCCTCCTGTTCCCCGTGTCTCCTGGTGTCTCTATCGATGAGTCTCTGACTCCCTCCTGTCCTTTACCACAGTCTGTAGGTCACTGTATGTGTGTGTATGGCAGTCACGTTTGACTGCAGGTCCTGATTACTGTGTGGCACTGCAGCAACCCCAAGAACCATTTCACCTCATTTCCCATCATTATTAGATCCCGTCTCAACTATTCTCACTTTATTGTTACAATCTTACTCAGACATTTGGAATCAGTCATTTGCAAAGCATTTGGAGTCTGGAGACAAACATCAGTGTATTCTCAGTGTACCTTATAGGCAGCTTCCCTCATGAACTGCTTTGCAGACATTTTCCAGATGGCAGGGACCGTGATCACCCATCTCACATCGTTGTTGTCAAACTCGCCGCCTGTCTGATCGCTGAGCTCCTGCAGGAGGAAGTGAAACACAAGCAACAGGTCAGAGAGCTGCTGGGCAGAGTCAGTGGGTCTGCTTTATCACTGATGCCTGTCATTTACTACTCCTCTCCTTCTGATGAAGTACATATTCCCCTCATCACGTCACAGAGTGTCACCTGTACTACTCAGATCAGGTAAATAAATAAATCATTAGAATAAATGCACTGTGTATGTAGAACAGCAGAAGATACACCAGTGCTGACGGAGGTGTGTTACCTTTAGTGCCTGCTCCTTGAAGAAGGCCAGTGCATATGCAAAGATATCCAGAGCTTTCACTCGCTTCCCATTGGCCGCGTGGAGGTCTGTGTCAATGGACAGATTCTGAGTACAGACAGAAGATGTTTCAGTTAGAACTGAATGAAGGACATCAAATCAGCACATTGCAGTAGAAGAGTAGAGTCCACTTCAATACTCAGGGATTTTACATTCAGTTTGTTTTTGTCTGGGTGGAGCAGCAACATTAGTCTCACATTCTGGTACAGAGGAAAAAAAACGCTCTGTCTTGTTTGCATTTTTTTTAACTAATCACAAACATCTTGAGCAGTGCTAAGCCCAGGATGCTGCTGCAAAATATTGTTGAGGGGGAACTTGTTTTGATGGAACATTTTCACATCAGGAGGTGAACTCTGGCATTAAAATGACTACATCACTGGAAAAGAAAAGATAACAGCTGTTAGCGTGTTTACACTTGTACCATTAGTGTTCCAGGCACTAATTTGCCATTTTCAGCATGTAGGTTGCAGTTTGGAGGTTGTTCTTGTTAAATAGCAGATGCTGCGATGCTGCTTGAAGCGAGCAACCAATGGCAGGACTTATAACCGTAGAGTGCATCCGGTGAGGCAGACTACTGCAACATTAACTCAGCCAAAGAGGTTGTTTGTCAGCAGCATTACGGAAAAAACTACTATTTTCGTGAAACTTGATTGAAGGGTGTAGCATGGGCACAGCAAAAACCCATGAAGTTTTGGAGTGGATCTGAATCACAGGGTGGATACATGAATTATCACTTTTGTTCAAATTTCGAGAAAGGTTCAACAGAATGTAATAACCACCTCAAACATCACTAAGCAGCACAAATGCTGCAGGTATGTAAGAAATAAGAAGTGATGATGTAAATCATCCTTACTGTATTTTTCCAAGTGGTTGTGTTTGCAGATTAGCATAACAGAGGACTGGACTAATGGCCTTGGGATAGGTCTGCACTCTCTAAGTGCTCTTCTAGTTACTGCTTCCCCACCCACGACCCCATTCTCTTTTTTATCTGCAGGCAGCATGCAGCTCAGCGATCGCCACAGTGGTCCCTCAACAAGAAGGTCCCAGGTTCAACCTCATCCATTCACTCATATACCCCACGTCCACTCAGGTATCCAGCAGGAACCTCAAGGGACAAAGCACCAGAGCTCATCAAGACGTGCCCCAACCCTGAGTCTGACCCCTCAGGTTCCTAGACCTGCAGTCTGACGGCAAACCAACCCCCTTCATCCCTCTCCTCAACCCCTTCATCGCCTTCCTCAACCCCTCATCCCTCAACCCCTTCATCCCTTACCCCGACCCCTTCATCAACCCCTACATCCCTCAGAAACATTCATCCCTCTCCTTGATCCGTGCATCCCTCCCTTCGACCCCTACATCCCTCTGCACGCAACCCTCTTCTCATCTTCTGCGAATCCCATTACCAATCCAATAAACTACCTTTTATACTGATCATATGTTGTGGTCTTTGTTAGTGAACTACTACTATACAATGCTGATTGTGATCACATGAAAAATGGTGACTGGGCCTGCTCTTAGTTTGACAGTTTTTTTCAATCGCTAACAAGCATCGGTCAATACTGAAGCCACTTTTTCAAAACTCCTCATGCTTAACCAAACAGTTAATCACACCTCCAAAACTCACTCATAGCACTGAAACACTTCATACATGTCTCAAAATTAGGTCCTTGAGGCACTTAGAAAGCAAACATTGTCATTCATAACACACTGAGCTGAAAAACACTCACCACGGGGAGTGTTACAAAAATGAATGACTCAGAAACAGCAATTTGCTTCAATATCCTTTACTGTATTTTTTATGTATCTTTAAATATAGTAAGTTAGTCATTACTACAGTCATTTGAAAAATAGAACCTTCCAGGGCTGCAATAATAATATAATTATAAAAGAAATTCATCAACAACATGCATCTAATCACTGATACTGTACAACACTGTGAGGTTTCCAGTCATCCCTCTCTCCTGCTGACTGCCAAAAGTAGGCTTTCAGGTTAAATCAGTTTCAGTTGTGGTTGGGATAATTATTATTTCATTTTATTGTAAATATTCTAAGATTTTCTATATATTTCAATATAAATGTGCTGGAAATATACAGTGTCTTCCAAGTGGTAGATTTTAAATGAGAAGAGAGTTCACAGATTTTGTAAAATATGGTCAATAAATGCATTTTGTGAGAAAGGTTTCTGTTTCACTGACTGTGTCAAGAGTTTTGACAATGAGAGTTTTGACCGATGCATATTAGCAATCGAAAAGAATAAAAGACCAGCATAAGCAGACTAGCATCGTGCTTTAAGATGTGCCTGATGAAAACACCAGAGCAGACACAGAGGCATACTGCATCATCCAGATCATGTCCTGCACAGAACTCTGAGCTCTACACGAGCCTGACTGAACATCCACTGGCACAAATCCCTCCCACAGGGCAACAAACAGAAAGAGGCAGCAGTGTGGTGCAGCATCAGCTCAGGCTCAGCAAGCTGCAGCACAATACATAACACAGCAGAGTGAGTGATGAGGATGCAGTGTGCTGTAGTGCTGTTTGTCATGCATGCAAGAAGAATGAGCTGCAGCTCTGCTCTGCATTCATTCACTGTGTGTTTGTGTCCTTACTGCAGTGGTGTGGAGCTTCATTTTGAATTTTTCCAGGTACAGCCAGTGTTTGGACTCGCTGGGGTCCAGGTCATGGTAGAAGTCACGCGCAGCATAGCCAAAACTGTGGAACTTCCTATCTGGAGTCAGCAGGATGGTGGTTGGAGTCTTCTGATTGGACACACCAGGGTCCCCGCCTTCCCAACGCCTGAGAGGAGACAAGTCAGCTATCAATACATGATCTGAAAATCTGTATTAATCAAATACTTTATATTGATCAAATACTGTTAGCAGCTTGAAAATGTCAGCTGAATTATAATTTCAATTAACTGCACATGCACTCATACATGTATTACAGGCCATATGCGCGGCTGTATGCTATATATAAGCTATATGTTACAGTCATAATGACTTTATTCAAATCAATCATTACATTCTGCCAGAGGAGCCACATGAACTTATCTTCTGGGTTAATTGAGCTACCACAGTATTTTTGGACAAATGGAGGTCAGCTATTCGTGTTATGCCTGTTCCTTGGGAGCAGTGTATGATGGGATTATAGAGGCCATCTCTCTGAGAGCACCTGATGTGAAGAGGAGGAACTAATTTGGAGAAAGCTGGATGGAACAGCTTTTAGCTGATAAGAAACATGGGGGTGTCGGGGTATCTCTAACATTTTCATCTGAAATAACGACGGCTTTTATGCTGCTGCTGTCGTGAATGTTGTGTTCTTTATTGTTCCGTTTTATGACGAGTCCAGAAAGTCTGTTGTTTTATTGATTCTGACACTAAGTGCTTACAGCTGTTCTGATTCTTCCTTCATTTTCCTCTCAGTGCAGAGTGTGTTTCTGTGCTTTTTAGTCTGATCGGTAAGCGTGACTATCACTGCTCATGCACACTACAATCTTCTTTGACTTATTTCCATATACACATGCAAAATCTACTGTTCTGTACCAAATAAGTGATAACATACAGGACATAATCATAATTTTGTGCCATAATCATATGGCACTGCAAGAAAAGGAATTTCAAGAGAGTAAAAAAGATTTGTTTCTGGGAAATATGTCTTATTTGTGCCTAAAAACAAATATAATCTTGTCAAGCAGTTTTGCATTAGAAAAATAATCTCATTTAAGAAAATATATCTAACACTGCCTTAATAAGATATTACAGCTAATATTGGGCTATATTTAACTAATAACAAGCTATAAAAAATGATTTAAATAATATCCCATCAGAGGAACAAGATTGTTTTTCTTTGTTTTAAAAATGAGACTAAGAGTGGGATTGTTTCCACATCTTCTTAATTTAAGAATCTTGTGAAATGATATCAACCGATTAATTAAAGTTTGAATTCATCTATTTTTATTCTGTATGAAGAACAGAACCTGCTGCTTCACATGTCACATTATTAAGAAACTTGGGCTGGTCGACACAACACACATACAAAAAAATACAAACAGTGGTGCTGAACACAAACTGCAGCTCATTAACACATTATACACAAGAACTCAGGATAGTTTCTGAGGACATTTTCAGATCTAATTTCAGGTTCAGATTGAGATTACTTTATTGTCTACTGAATTCACATAAAATTGAATGTGCCAAATGGTCTTTGGCACTGACATGCGGGGAGAATACACTCCATACACAACAATATAATCAATACATAATTCCACATTAGACACATAAAATCTTAAAAGAGATAAACTGTTAAAGTGACAGAGTGGCAGTGACAAAAGTGCTGAGTGAATGAATCGTTCTTCATGTCTGACATGTCAGCTGTCTAAACATCACAACACTACATATGGGCAGTGTACATACTCTGCAGTCATAAATAAGTAAATGCACATTAAAATATTAAAAATAGGGGCAGGTGAGTTCCAGTGAGCCTATTTAAACTGGTAATTATTGAGAAGGATCACAGCTGATGGAATAAAAGATTTCTTGTAATCATTCTTCATGGTCACTGGACTTGGGCTGGGTGGAGCAGATGGGTGGGGTCACTGTAAATTTTGGATTGCTGTTTTGGTTGTGGAATGAGTGAATAAGTCCTGCAGCTGGAGTTGTTTGTGTCCAGTGATTTTGCTGGTCTGGTTGACAATCTGTGTCAGTTTGTTCTTTTGTTTTACTGAGATGTTTCCGTACCGTGAGACGATGTTACATGTGAGAACACTCTGTGTTAGTGACTTGTAGACCATGGACGCAGTGTGCTGGCTGGTCTTCAGTTTCCTGAGAAGAGCGAGGTGCTGTCTTGCTGAGTTTATTGTCTCTTACTGTTCCCAAATATTTGAAGTCTGTGCCGTGCTCCACTTCCTGGCCCTTCATAATGCTGGGTTTGCACCTGCACTCTCCCTCTCCTACAATACAAACCAATGAGTCACAGAGCAGTGATGCATTTGGTTCAGTGATGCAGATCCTGCAGCATTATTGTTATCACGTATGAACATATCAAAGACTGTTATTATTAAGAGAAAACTATATGTCCAGCAACCATACAGCAGCAAGTTTCACTTTGAGTCAGAGTTTATCTCTCTGTTGCTCATCACTCCCCCCCTGAATGATTCACTTGTCAGTGTTTTTCACTGAAGCAGCTAGTTTTTCCTCACTGCTTTAATTAAAAAAGTATTAAAAATAAAAATGCTTGTGCCTTCATTTAAGACAAAGTCACATGTTTTTTTTCATTGCTTTTTTTGAAGAGTGTCATATTTCTATAGGGCTTTTTTTGCTAATATCATTATTATTATTATCATTCATCGCAGTTTAAGGTACAGATTCTTAAAGTCAGCCCGATCAAGAAATCAAAATATTCTGTTTCAAGAAAATCTGCCTTTTATAAGCTTTTTTGCTAACTGAAAATCTTAAATTAACATTCTTTTTAAGGAAGTATTTCTTAAATAAGTTCAATATTTGGCATTTTTTCTAGTTTCAAGGTCCATTTAGATTCATAATCTAGTTTTCAGAATTCTAACCAAGCAAAATTGCCTCTATCCCACCGTCAGAGTTTTTTGCTTAAACATGACAATTTCATTAAATTTAAGAATATTTGGCTTCTTTCTAGTGGGGCTGTTTTTGCAGTGTGTACCTTAAAAGTGACACCACATAACTTTGGCTATAGCTACTGTGGGCAAAACTGGAAACTATACTGAAGAGGTGGGTTTTTGCTTCTGGATACAACTTTTCATTTGTAAGAGGAAGACTGCTCTGTCATTCAAAAGTGCCAGTCTTGCTTTAATGAATGCCATTATCAAAAATATGTTTTACATATCTAATCTAATCTGTGAAAACCTCAACTGAAATCTCGAATCAAGACAGCTTCATTTACTGTATATGGGCCTAATACAGACATATATCAAAGAAAAATTAGAGTGTGACCCACGGTGGTCCTGAGAGCTCAACACACTGCAACTTAATTTCTATTATATTTAAAACCATGTCTGTCAAAAATCATATAATGTGGCGAGGACTTTGGAGGAATTTAATACAGAAGTTCTCACTATACGTGTGTGATTGCAGTGAAGAATTTCCAGGTAGAAACATGCTGTCTTCACTTAGAGACTATTTTTACAGAGGAGGGCAGAGAATGGGATGGAAAACCAGAACACATAATGCCTCTGGCCACAGTTGTCGCTGGTGCAGAAGCATTAAAACACTTGTGAACAGATAAAACACAAGCAGATTTAGAAAACATTCGACATCACATGCATCTAAGAAGTGCAGAAGAAGCACAGCTAGCAGCTTTAAAGGATAAGTCTGATGATATTCTATATTTTCCTTATTGTCTCATATAAACACTCAAACCAACACTGAATATTAATAAGTGTGTATGTGTTTGTGTGTCCTGACAGTGTGATATATCTTCTTCCTCTGGGTCATAAAGCTCTACTGTTGTCTAAAAACTATTAAAAACACATTAATGAGTCACAGTGTTGCTCTGGCTGACATGTTCCTTCATCACCAGGCTGGAGACTCACTACTGTGTGAGTTGTGTACCGAGACCTGAACCCGAGCAGCACTACTGTCTGTAAGACCTGACTGACCACAGCTGATACAGCAGATTGGAGACCTGGGGCCTTATTACAGAAGAAAAATCCTAAGTTCTTAACTCAAGTTTCCAAGACAGGAAAAATCCTGTCTTCCTATTACAGAAGCAAATCCTAAACTCCTGGCTGTGTCCCATCCTGTCTCAGACCTCTGATCTTATCTTAACTGAGGAAATCCTAACATCACTAAACCAATCGGTGCTCGTTCTTTCATGCCTGTATCAGTGTTTCAAATGTACACAAGACTGCTTGTATCCATGACAACAGCTGTCTCACTCACTGGTGACTGGCTAGCTTGCGAATGGACAGATCTTTTGATGTGTGTCAGAGGAATTAATTGTGCCTTGGGAGAGAGGAAACACCTTTTTGGGAAGTTTTCCTGTCAATTATCGACCCATGATAAGGATCTGAATGGAAAGAACACGTTGATCAAACTCAAAATGAAACATCTTGGCAGTTGATATAAACCCATTAATGCATGGTTCTGGAAATCTAAAGCATCACTGTAGGTTTGAGAAGTTTTCATTGCTGTTCCTCATCTTCACTGTCATTTCCATGTAGACCTATCAACGGTGGTGATGCCATTTCTGACAGTTATTTTGAATTTAGGACAGGGTTGATGCCATCCTAACTTTTTTCAGTTAGGTTGCTTCTGTAAGAGTTAAATTCCTGTCCTAAGATATGATAGGATGTTTTCCTAAAAATGCAGTTAAGAATCATGCCCCAGATCCCAACCTGAGATCTAAGGCAATATTTTTGCCTCACACTATCTCATCCATCACTGAGTGTTAGCTAGACTAATACAACACCCTGACCACACTGACTGGACAATGTGCATCCACATGCAACACACAATACACAACTGCAGATGATTGGTCAATAATAAATAAATGCAAGAAACTATATTTGAAAAGAACCAAACCAAAAACGTAACAGAACAAAGTCATGTTTTCCATTACCCTCTCCCTGTCTCTCCCTATTCTCCTGTGTTTCTCCAGATTTTTGACAAATTTTCACACCTTTCTTTCCCTTTTCATAATCACAACCTGTTTCTGACACCATTACAGTGTGTGTAAGCTCTACACAAAACTCTTAAAGTCTGCTGTTTCAACCAGGACACCAATACATCAGCACCACACCGGACTCCCTAAGAAGAATTCACCGTTTCTTAAGGAAAGTTTTAATGAAAGGCGCATGCATTTTGGAAATAAATGAATGAAAGAAAACTGATGAATATTAGTTTATACCAGAGATTTAAGTCCCATTAGAGTGATGAATTATTCTGTATTCTTTCTAGAGAATTTAAAGTAAACTGAATGCTGCTGCAATGTACTTTATACCTTTGCAGTGTTATTTTGTTATTTTCATTCTTCAAAGGTCATCATGTAGGACACAAAGTCTCAAATGTTTTGGTATCAAAATCCTTATTTTTGATGTCTCAAGGTTGACAAGTATGGGTCAGCATGGCAGCACAATATGTATTACAGTAATGTGTCACTGAAAACAGTCTCAAACAAACACACGTTTCCTCTTATTTGGGTAACTTTTGCTGCTATTTAAGGAAATGGCTGAAGCGTTTTGTAACTTGTGGAGATTTTCTAATGTGCCAGTGCCACAGTGGGATAAAGATAATGATTAATCGATTTGAATTGATTTTCATTGCCTGGCCAATATCGACTCATAAAATCCCAAAATCAATCTTTTAATATAAGTCTGTTCTCCCACGGATGTGTGGTGCATTCTGCAGTTTTAACCCTGTTAGTCTCCTGTGACCAGCGCAAGATCTCGTAGCACAAGACCATGGTGTGAGATTTTGCTAATTTCTAATTTTTGCTAATTTAAGTGTGCTGGTCAGGTCATGTTTAATAAAAAGTACATGATTAATGTAACTGCTTTGGGGTCAATTATTAATGTAAATATTAATATTTTAATAATACACTAGGTTAGAGGGTTTGTTATATAAGTGACAGCATTAGTTCTCTGAGAACTTCTTTCATATCCAAGTAAACTTGGTATTGTAACTGAAATATCTCCAAATGAATTGATATTGAATTGAACTGAATCGAATCATAAATCAAATCATTGAATCGAACTGAATCAATATGAGAGATCTGAATCGATACCCAGCCCTAGTTGGATGTATTGTAAATGCTTTTCTAGTCTTCTGACCACTCAAAGCCCTTCTCAACACATATCACACTCACACACACTCTCACACACCGAGGACACACCACTGATCGTTTGACTAGTGGACAGCCTGCTCTAACACTGAGCCACAGCCGCCGCTGTCAGATGGACTTGTTGGTTTTAGTCTTTTCATGGGATTTATTAACAAAAATAAAAAATAATTCACCTAACACTACTAGACACTGACCTGAGACCTCACACTGAACTGGCTGGACTATTGATAATGAATGTATCTGACAGATAATATTTGGAAGCTGTGAGGGAGATTTGAACTGATGAGAAGAGGAGCTGTCAGCACCCTGGAGTGTTCCTCTGGATTTGGGGGGGTGGGGAGGTTCGTGCTCCATTTGTCTCCATCACAACAAGTGAGGACAGCTGATGAATGCTAATGTTCCGTCTATAGGGCGAGGAATGTCTCGTACCAGCACTGCAGACCCTCCCCGTCCCTCTGACAGAGCTTTTCAAGAACTCCTGGCTAGAAACTAGAACACTCCTCCCTGACAGCACACAGCAGCCTCTGTGCAGCCTGTGTTTGGGGAAGGATTTCAGCACCCAAACTAAACAATCAGGAGGACTGAAGCTGTTTTCACTGCAAATCTAGTAGCACTGAGTGAAAATATGGGATTCAGTTTTATGTGACAGTTAGAGGTAATGACCTGAGGCAAACCCTGAGGCCTGTGGTGGATATTTTGCTCCTTAAAGATATTGAAGAGAATAGAATGTTTTTTATGATAAAATGTAAGCATGATTGTGATGAGAGATGCTGTCTCCTGAAGGTTTTTCAGGAGGAAGGAGGGTCTGAAAGTCTGCAAGGAAGTGTAAAAAGACAATGTATTTATATTGTTAGAGACTACCTGGTATTGGTTTTATCTAAGCTGAACTTTAAAGTCAATTATTTTAAATAGGAGTGTTAGTGAATTTTCTAATCTTCATGTATCATACAAAGGCCCCAGGTAATTGAGAGGCCTGCACTCTTAACAGACACACTGTCTCTCTTCTCAGCAGTAGATTCAGCTGTCTTCTCCTTACAGATTAACAAGGGGACAACCTGATACAGTGCCTACAAAAAGTATGGATGTTTTCCCCTTTTATAGCTTTTATAAATGGAATCGTTCAATATAATTTGTCTCTTTTGACAAAAAAAAAAAAGCAAAAAAAAAAAACTAATGTAAAAGTGGAAACAGATTTCTACAAAGTAGTATCAATTAAATAAAAATATATAATGTAAAATAAATGATTGCATAAATGTTCACCCCCTTCAAGTCAGTATTTAGTAGAAGCACCTTTGGCTGCAATCACAGCATTGAGTCTGTGTGGACAGGTCTCCATCAGGTTTGCATATCTGGACACTACAATTTTACTCTTCTTTGCAAAACTGCTCAAGCACGAGGATCAGGTGTGAACAGCTCTTTTCAGGTCCAGCCACAATAATACAATAAAATACTGATTAACCGTTGACTGGACCTTCCAGCCACAGCTGTCTCATCTACAATCACTTGAGACACATTCACTGCACTCAGGTGATCTCCATTTCACTAATTGTGAGTCTACAAGCAGCAATTGACTGGACCTCTGTTGAATTAGGTCAGTCACTTTAAAGGGGGTGAATATTTATGCAATCACTTATTTTGCATTGCATATTTTTAATTAATTGATACTACTTTGTAAAAATCTGTTTTCACTTTGACATTAAAAATGTTTTGGTTTTTTTTTGTAAATTTTTGTGTCAGAAAAGCCAAATTATATTGACCATGATTACATTTATAAAAACAATAAAAAGGGAAAACATCCAAGGGGTGAATACTTTTTATAGGCACTGTAGTGTTGCTATGGCGGCTAAGGTCGGAGATGTATTTGTCTGTCTCTCTGAACGGAGCAGATGTAACTGTAATCAGGGATTGGATATCACTGACCCTGACTAATGGGAGCAAAGGCTGCCGAGCTGTGTTCTCAGACCTTGTTCATTCATACTTCCTGTGTTTGGATTTGCAGACCAATAGGCCAATTCTATATGCTGTAGATGTAATGGATCTGACCTTATTTGGGCATAGATTAATTATGGCATTATCTGTAACTATCCCCGGAGGATCAAAACTCCAGAATTAAAGGGAACATCAGGACAAAGTGTGTACTGATTATTCTTTCATTTTCCTTTATCAAGTTTTATTAAACCAGTTTCAGTGTGAGACATATTGGACTCTCATGTACCTTCTCCTTTTGATGTATGGGCAAAAGATAAAATCTACAATGATCAGAGGGTCTTCAGCCATGTTAAGTACGATTCCAAACCATAGGGATCACAACATGCTCAGTTTAAAGGGAACTGTCAACTTAATAATGACTTCACAGCAATTCACCTTTTTTGACTTAGTAATGTACAATAACAATTAATTCTGGTCCCAGTCTAAGTGTTCTTTACAGCAGTAGTTCTTAGCATTGTCCACACAAAAGATTCCTCCCATTTTGCACAGACGAAAAATTAAGCTGAATCAAATGAGGTGTAGACAGGTGGGGTAAGATGGATGTACAACGATCTGCCACAGCACTAGTGTTCAAGCTAAAACAAGGGCGAAGTCACAAAAGGATTGCACATCTTTTGCTGCAACTAAACCTGCATAAATAAGACAAAAAGAGTATAATTCTCAAAGCACCCGCAAAGAGTGAAATGCACCCGTAATTGTGCTGCCAACAAACAGCATGTCTGTGCTCTGGTGCATGTGTACATATCTAAATTAAGTATTATGCATACATTTGAAATTTACATTTCTATGCAAATGAGCCCCAATGCAAAAAAAGTCAAAATGCCAGCACATTAAGATAAGAGTGGAAAATATTGTTCCTGCAACTGTATTTCTCTTTATTCCTTCTCTCTCCACTCTTTTTGATTCAAATATTATTTATTATTTAACCATGCTGCTTCAGTACACCTAAAGAATAAATATTACTGTGACCACGACAGAAAATGTAACATTTAAAAGATGCAAAACAAGGGCAAATTGCACTCAGCGGCAAAAACTTTCCAGGTGTTGTGACACTGTTATTTCATTAGTGTGATATCTTTTGTGAATCGCTCCTTGAGACAGGGCAGGTAGCTGTGAGGTGATGAGCAATTCATTCTGCTTTCAGTGGCTACAATCCATTCTTTATGAATTCGCCCACCAGTGTGAAGTTGATCTTTTAGTACAACTAACACACTGACTGAAAAGGAAGCTATGCATTTTGTTGCCCTGGTAACCTGGTGTTTTTGCACAGACAGTGCACAGCGATGATTGGTCCAGAAAGTTCAGCGATGAGCAGAGAAATTCAATTGAATCTTCTTAGATCTTCAATCTGTGCTCCACAGTGCTGTTTGCTCTGGAGCCCAGAGGATACAAAGGATACAGCCTGTTCACCCTGCTGCCATCTGCAGAGCTGTACCACCAGACCTCACAACAGTTTCTTTCCTCAGGATGTGAGACTCCTAAATTCATCCTCAGCATTCAGAATAGTTGCATTTTTATGACTTATTTATTCAGCTGTTTACTGTATATCAATTTGTATCTTTTGATTTTGTGAGCAGCATAAATGAACTGCAAGTAGCACCTCATTATACAACCCAGTGTTGTAAAATGATCAATTACTTAATTAACTTTGTACCTTGATGATTTGCACTCTGCAAACTCCGAGTTGTGTACCTACACCTAAAGAGAGGGAGAGGTTTCACAACATTAAGGGACCCCACTGAATGTTAAACAATCATTGATAATGTTAATGATCTGATAATTAGAATAAATATTATAAAGCCTATAACTCATCTTAACTCATCAAAATAAACCCAGATAATCCTCATTTCTGTGTAACTTTTGCTTTTTTCAGCTAATAGCTCACCGTCTGATCCTGCTGCTCTTTGCACAGCCTGAAAGACCATCACACAAAGATGAGCCCTCTCTGTCACCGTCTAATGCAGCGTTTCCAAAACTGTTTTTCTGAGGACCTGCTTTTTAAAAAATGATCATCCCGACCCAATTCACAACGGACCTTATATGTATAGATAAACTTAAATCTTTGAAGCTTAGCAACTCAAAAAATTTTATTTCAAAAACTATTCACAGTGAGCTGTGAAGCTGATTTGTCATTATTCAGGTGCTTGAAAATTAAATAGGTTTAATTTAACACACTAAAATATTAACCATTATTTACTTTCACTTCAATGACTTTACTCAACAATTTTTGAAATTCATTTTTGGGGGTTTCTAAAACTCGGAGTTTCAAGTTCATTTAAAGAAATTATCTCACCAAAATATTACTATTTCATAAAATGTTTTTTAAAACTTAAGAGTTTGAGTTGGGCTCAAAACTCAAGCTTCTATTGAAGTAGGTTGCCTTGAAATTATGAGTTTTCTAAACTTTTTTGTTTTTACAGTGTATGACATTTTGTCCTACTTCATAAATGAGACAAAATAAGTACATTTAAGCAGAATTAACATGATCTTGTTTTTTCTTTTCATCAGTTAAACAATACACACATTTTAAATGCTTTATAAAAGCTGTACTGCAGATATAAATCTTAAACTTTGCAGAATTATTTCCATAGTCTTTTATTTATGTGGCGACCCAAATAAAATCTCCAGTGACTCACCTGTGGGTCACGACCCAGTCTTTGAGAATGACTGGTCTAATGTACCCCATCTTACAAACCTGACATATCTGTCCCTGCTTACTGAGAAAAACAATGTGAATCAGTTTATTTTCACTGAAAGTTAGAAAATGGTTGGAGTGCCACCCGACACCCTATCAGGGGCTAGATTTTTGGCCCATGGTCCCCTAGTCGAGCCTCACTTATTTAAGGGCACACATGGACTGCAACGTAATGAATATTATTGGTGCAGCTCTAAATAGCAATGCCAACAATGTGAAGAATCACATGTGAAGTGGTCGGCTAAACACCTGTCAGCCTGCGGTGAGATGGAAGCTGTTAACTCCTGTGGTGCCTGGCACCGGGGGCAGCTGAGCTGACCTGAGGGGTCATGGGAGTCCAGCTTCTTCCTCTGCTTACAACAAACTGTGTCAGCAGACAGACAGACAGAAGGAAACTCTGAGACTCAGACTAAAGACTGATAAAAACACTCACTACATTCATCAGCTCAGGCACCTCTACCACCAAAATCTACAGTCTTTTCAGATGGGTCTGTGTAACCACATTTCTGTGCTCAGATATGTCACTTGGATGTGACAGTAAATACAAGCCTTGTCCTAAATGGACCTGGTCTGAGCCATTCAGGAATTTTGTTAGTGCCTTAAAAAAGTATTAAATACAAAATATTAGAAATACTTAAAGAACTATTTCTTAATGACATTCCACCTCTTCCACTCCACCCTTGCCTATCATAGATAGCATGTCAGCAGTATATGTCACAGAGAGGTGCTAAATATCATCTAAAAGTCATAAATCTGTAATAAACATTGTTTTTTAGATGCCTATTCACATTTTGAAAGTTTTAGGGTTTATAAGGTCTGATTTGCATTCCCATTACCGCTTTTAATGCACCGCGTTGCACCAGTCCGGTCTGTGGTTTGATCACCACCGGATCAAACCACAGACCTTGCGATCTCCAGAAGACCTGCAGTACTGCCTGAGCCAGTGTTCCATCATTCAAAAATAGGGATGTAAAGAAGTCAGTTCAGCTTCAATGTTGTTTTCTTTTTGTTTGGTGTTTTTGAATCACTAGAGTGACTCTAAGATCATTTATTCTGCACTTGTTGTTCTTAACTGTGTTCAGAGCAGGTGGGTCCCACAGCACAGCCCCCCCCCCCCCCTTGCACTTGTCATCAGTGAGGGTCTGCATTGCAGTGCTGGCCTACCTCATGGTGTGAATGCACTCTGGCTCCTTAGTGAAGGCGTAAGCATATCCACTGGACGTGGTGCCAAAATCAATGGCAACGACCACCACGAAGGACGGCCCTGACGGTACCTGCTCTGTGTCATTCTGCTGCAGGGACACAATACACAGTGAGACAGGGTTAGGACACATGATGACATACGATGAGTCTGGCTGATTGTTACACATACACACACACACACACACACAAGCAATTTAAGCTGTTACAAACTCAATCACACTCACATCAGCCATCAACAGCAACAATTCAAACACAATCACAGAAGAACAACAATGGATCCAGATCAGTAATATCAATCATTCCAAACAACTACTTAACATGGGCATGAACACACACAGCAGCAGTGAATAACTCCAGCCTGCATACCTGAAACCTGGTAATGAAAACACCATCATTATCTGTCATTATTCACTGGTAGGAGAACTGTTTTCTTCAAATAATCATGTTCTAAATGAGAGCTGGTTCAGAAACTATGCTTCTCCTGTATTTTGTGGACCGTGTCCTATCCAGGCCCGGTTCTGCAAAGCTTTAAAAGCATGCACTACACCCTCAGTTTAATATTTTTCAGCCTCAGTTGTAATTTGCATAAAAAATGTCAAGCACAAGGTGGTAGGTCTCACAGCTGTCTGTGAATGCGTCTGTTTGGGAGGATATTCAGAGTGCGTGGACTGTGCGTCTACATGTGCACCTTCTATTTTGGTTCATGTATGTGCAGCAGCAGGTGTGGTGACTAGAGTTGCTACAATTATTAAACTAATTGGCAACTATTTTTAAAATGAAAAAATGTCCAAGTTCTCCAATTTTAGCTTCACAAATGTGTTTTCTTCTCTATGACAGTTAAGTGAATATTGTTGGATTGAGGACAAAACAACATTTGAAGACCTCACTTTGGGCTTCAGGAAACATTTTCTGGCATTTTATGGATCAGAAAACTAATCAATCAATTGAGAAAATAACAGTTACTTGCAGCTCTAGTGGTGATTATTAAATACTCTCTCAGCCAGCCACAAAACTGGTGTCACAGCTCTGAAACAGCTGGGCCAATCACAGCATGGACACACATCACGACAAACCTGCACCCAAAGACAGATCAAGTATGACTTTCATCAAGTAGTTAGATGATAACGACAGAAATAGAAAAATTAAAAAACTGATTTAGTGATGATTAGATTGGACCAATGTAGGGCTGCACAATTAATCCCAATCATCAAAATCACAAAATGGCCAAGTGCAATATCCAAATCACAGAACCAGAACAAATCACAATTTTTCAAAAAAGGTAAAATGTGTGAGAAAACAGCATCATAATGAAGTACTGTAGTGTTGCACAGATGTTTAAAAATCCTAAAAATCTTGTTCTCCAGATGTTAGAAAACATGTTTGTTACAGACCCCAACAAATATCACATCTTCATGATTTTAATAGTTTGAAAAGGAAATGGTAGAAAATTGAAAATTGTAATGCAAAAATAATCATTCCCACTATTTTATCGCTTTGCATTTGCAATTTCAGTCACAGTAGTCTGACTTTTTACCATACTGTGCAGCCCTAGTCTGACGCTATTTTAACACTGATTCTGATGTATCTCACCTCGTACACAGTCACATAGTTTAGTCGTTAATGTTACACTACAGTGTTTGCACTGTGATGTGCTTCAAGGATAAAACAGGTTAATTTTGCTATGAGCCTGGTAATCCAATGTATCCCTCATAAAAAAAAGCAGAATATGGAGTTCTAACTGGACCAGTCTAATGTATGCAGAGAATGTGTATTGTTATACTGCAGCAGCCTGGTGTTGTTTTCAGATGATTAATGAAGTTAAACACAGTGAGCACAGTGAGTCAGTTCATCTGCTTGAATAATTTGTTAAAGAAAAAAGAAATCAGAATTCCAGCTTCTTAAATTTGAATATTTTCTGATTTCTTTACTCCTTCATGACAGTAAACGGAATGTCTTTGGGTTGTGAACATAACAAGACATTTGACGATGTCATCTTGAGCTTTGGAAACACTGATCAATATTTTTCATTTTCTGATCATGTATAAACCAAACAACTAATTGATAAATCAGGAAAATAACTGACACATTAATCAGCAAATAAAAATATTAGTTAGTTGCAGCCCTGCTTCTAACATAATCTGTTCTTCAGGGTCCACACTCAGCTCCATAACACACACTCTTTTTCACTGCTGTTACTGTCCCGCCCTGCAGCTACTCGCCACTAATTTCAGCTGCACCCCCTGTCATTTTGTCCTGGACCCAGGCCTGGTCGTGTCACTGTGTGCTGCTGCAGTGACCCAGTCTGCTCCTCCTGCTAAGGTCCTCCAACACGGTTATGTAACATACACAAGTGAGGAAGAGGAAACAATGAACAGATTCAGTTTGTTTACAGCAGTCTGGAAGAAAAGCAATTGCTCCTGCTGTATAGATCATATATCATAATGATCATAATCTTATTATGTGACTGTCCAAAGACTGATGTTGCAGTAAACCAGTATCTGAACAGAATGATGTGGAGGAATACTATGTTGACAGGAGAACAAGTACTACATGAGCAGATAACACATGTACTGTAGTTTATCACCTATTCCTGAAAATTAGGACAAATCAGACCAAGAAAAAAACTTACTTATATCAACACTCTAATTCAGTTTTTTTGGTGAAAATGCATTCTTTAAGGATTTATATATATGAAATATATATAATTTATTTATGAATTTCTAAACTTGCTCTGTGTCAGAAAACAGCCTTGTTCCAGACAAGAATTCACAACTTCAAACAATTTAGAAATGTGTCAAAAGCCTTCAAAATCTAAAACTAACAATACCTTCTGATAACATAGGGGTAAAAATGTGCTATATGAAAAATTTATTTTTTTTTTTTTAGAAAAATGTTTCCAGATTTCCATCAACTTTCATGGAAATAAATATGGTCATATTTTTACAAAAACATGATTTAATCAGGCATAAAAATGGTTAGCTATACCCTAAGGACCCCTGTCTCAATTCCTGGTTTAAAAAAGGCAGGAATACTGCTCAAACACTGGTAAATTTTCTATTTTTAGACAAATTCATTAATAATATTTCTATCAGATGTGTCTCAACCATAACATGTCACCTCTGTAGCTCTTCTAAATCAAAGATAAATAAGAATTATGGTTTAAACGTGTATTTTGATTAGCATGAAGAGACTCTGAGACACTTTAAATAATAAAATGGCTGCTCACTACAACTGTGCTGTGAAATGTAAAAATGGAACATTTTGCCGACTCTGTAAGACGTCAACTCTGTCAGATTTTCCATCTGACAGAGTTGACGTCTACATTTAATAAAAAGTTTAATCACCAGGAGGTTGGCCCGTTACAAAGTTTAATAACCAAGAGTTTGATCTTTAAAAATATATTTTCCAGCATCATTGAAGAGGGGAAATCAAAAACCCCTCAAAATCCGGTTTGTCCCAGTTCTCAAGAACAACCGGTAACATACACCAAGACAGTCCAGCAGGTACGGAGTAACAACAGGTACAGATGTGAGTCCTTGTCTGTAGGAGAAGTGAATCACCTGAGTGTGTGAAGGAGACAGTGGGGTGATTCCAGGGTCACCCATGCTCTTTGCTGGAGAAGGATTGGCCATCGCATCTGTAGAGGAAGACAGAGAAAGATATTCACACTCTGCACCTTTAATGTTGATGCTTCAATCATTCATTTATTTTGGTGATGATGATTTGATTTGTGTTATAGAAATTTTATTTGTTATAGTTCCACATCAAGGCAAGACAAGTTTATTTATATAACAGTATTCAGACTAGTGTAAATATTGCTTTAAATTGCTAAATAATATTTGCAATGCTTTTAATTTTCTATTTTTTACAGTATTAATCTGGCCCCAGGTGCACGTTCTTCCACAGTGAGCTGACACACACAGCTGCAGTGCCTTACACTTAAGAGACCATTAAAATTGGTTTTAAAAGACAATAAAAACAAAAGGCAAAAGCACGCAATAGCTAAAACATTACAGAAATTGCATTTAAAAAACTATAAAAAAAATAGCAAAAGCAAACAAATATAAAAAACAATAGCTACAGATTTAACAAGAAGCTATGTATCTTCTTATGTATCTACTTCACTGGAGAGCTGCAGTAAACCGTCTTGTTTTAAGCCATGATTTAAATGAGCTGACAGTTTAAGGTATTCAGGAAGTTTGTTCCACAGGTGTGGAGCAGAGAAACTGAAGGCTGCTTCACCTTGTTTGGTTTTGATCCTGTGAACACTGAGTAAATCTGTTCCAGATGATCTGAGGGGTCTGGGTGCTTCATAACGTACAAGTAAATCAGAGATGTATTTAGGCCCCAAACCATTTAATGCTTTATAAACTAGTAATAGGATTTTAAAATCGATCCTTTGACACACAGGAAGCCAGTGCAGTGATTCAAGCTCTGGTGTAACGTGCTCCACTTTCTTGGAGTTAGTGAGGACATTGTTACGACAGTCCAGCCTGATGAAAATGCATGAACAAGTTTTTCTGTATCTTCTTTAGACAGAAATCTTTTAATTCTTGCCATGTTTTTAAGATGACAATAGGCTGATTTAGTTTAGTCTTTATGTAACTGTTAAGATTTAGGTCCAAGTCCACAACTACGCCAAGATTTCTGGCTTGATCTGCAGGTTTTCATGTCATGGATTCACAGTGAACACTGACTTTTAATCCAAAAATGATTACCTCAGTTTTGTTCTGTTCAATGCATTTATTTGGCAAATTTAGGGGGGTGTAGTCATGTGGTGACACTGTTATGTAGAGTTGTGTGTCATCTGCATAAGAATGGTTGGAGACGATATGATATTCCATAATCTGGGCAAGGAGGGGGCATGCAGATGCTGAATAGAAGGTTAGGGTCAGGGGGGCTGTGAGTAAATGGAAACCGTTGTCTAGCTAAGGAACAAGAGCAGTGCTGACACTAATTATGAATTTACTCATTATTTTCTTGATTTTCTGATAAAGAATTCTCTCTATAAAATGTCAGTAAATAATGAAAATGCCTGTTGTCATTCCTGGTAGCCAAAGGATCAGCTTTAAATTCCAACCATCAATCCAAAATCCTGATCAACACCCGAACATTCAGTCCTACCGAGACAAACTCCTACTGGCAGTGGGAAATGACTCAATCACCGATTTTTAGCTGCTCTATGTACATTTATTAAAATAAAAAAGTTATACCTGCTAATTTTGATCATATATTTTATGCTCCAACAGTAATGGCAACTGAGGAAGCTCAGAGACTAAACCAAGGAACGACCGTGAGGTGCTGGTTGGACAGAACCCGGAGTCTCCTGCAGGCTGTTGACCCTGAACTCCGACTCTCAGGCTGTAAATGGCAGAGAAGAGAAAAGATGGTGCAGAGCTTCACACTGTCAACATCTACTCCATTCAAAGAGCAGAAACTGTCTGTTGCACCTGTCTTTAAAACACAATGACATTTCAATTGAATTGGAGATTGTCTCCCCATTTGCTACCATCATTTTCATTAGTCTGGCTTAATAGCCTTCACAGAAAGTGTTCTTTGAACGCACACAATAATAATACTCCCTCGACGTATTGTAAGTGTCTGACAGAATTGTCTCACGACGGGACATCATGTTATCCATCCTATTTTTCCGCCTCGCTCACCCTTTTCTCTTGTCCACCCCTACGGAGTGGATGAGTGGTCTGAAGACCCATAATACACTTTGCCAGGCAATTACGGTGCAGAATTACAGACCACCTGTGGCTAGACTCCATCTAACCACCATCCAGCCCGTCTCTTCGGCCCCAGCAGCCCACTCCCAAAATCACCTTTACAACCTTGAGTTTTTATTCCCAACAATGGCCATAAAAATCAAATCACGATTAGAGAAATAAAGTGATTGCTCTCGTAGTAAATAATATCTCAAGTGCTGTATTACTGAGGTTCGGCTCAGCTGTTCTTTGTCATTGTGCAGGCTCAGTTTGTTTACCTCCTGTAATAAGAAATTTCATTAGTTTCTAAACAGGCATCTGGCTGCTGTGAATGCCAACTGTTTACCTCCAACTTTGATTCTTTCAATCCTACTTTTAATTTAATACAAAAAGTGAAATCAATGTTGTGCACAGTGCTCAGACTACAGGTCACCTCCTGCATGTTACATACATGACAGTCTTGCATAAAACGGTGTGTTTATCCTTGAAAATCTGAAAAAGAAAACTATAAAAACATATCAGAATGAATTTGGTCCTTTTTTTCATTCTGCTGTAATCAGGTCAGGTCAGACCTGCTTGTTTTCTTTCCTCAGAAAGGATTATTAAGGTTTGTTTCTACAGAGGTCAAACATGATAAAGCAGAAGATTTTAATTTCTTCCTACAAGATAAACAAGACTAAATCAAAACCTAGAATATGGCTCCTTTGCTCGTTCTCACATATGCTGAGCTGTTTTCCCTCAGCCTCTGCTCTATGCATGCTCTACACTCTATAATTAAAGATCTTGTAAAGCAACAATAAATGTGTGTTCTGAGTTTGTCACACCACAGAAACATGTTATTAACCACCCAGCCAAATTTGACAGAAAAAAAATCGCAGTATATAAGATTAGGTCTCAACATCCTGAAAAAATGAAGTTTTCTCTGCTCTGAAATGCTTGGGACATGTCCACACCACTACAACAACCTGAAACATGGACACTGTGGCATGAGACACCAGAGCCAGAGGACGGTGACAGAATGGTATTTTTTTCTTCTGTCTTGGGTTGTTGGAACTGAAGTGAGCTGAAGTGAACTCCGCCTGTGTAGCCTACTGGCCATTGTATCCAACTTGAAACCATACAGACAATCTTTTTAAAGAAGAATTTGAAAATGTAAATGACAGTTCAAGTTGTGAACTTTGTGAACTTGAGAAGTTCACTTACAAAAATGTAAGTTCAGTCATTATCTACTCATCCTTGTGCTGACTGAGGGTCGAGTTTGTTTTGTTAGTCCACAAAACACTGCTGGAGTTTCACAGGAAAACAGTGTTGCAGAATCTCACAAACAATGGAAGTGAATGGTGACCAGTTTTCAAATGTAAAAACAACAGAATAAAAACATAAAATGTCTCCATACTGCTCGTCTGATGTAATCCATGTCTCCTGAAGCCCCAACATGCCATTCACTTGCACATGCACATTGTCACACCACACACACACACACACAGTTCAGACTGTACCTTGTGGCCCCAAGCTACAGTGAAGATTCAGGCTAAAAACATGGTGTACAGGACATTTTTTAGTCAACTTGACATGTTGGGACTTTAGGAGACTTGGATTAGACCAGATGAACAGTATGGAGGCATTTTATGTTTTTATTGTTGTTTTTTACATTTGAAAACTGGTCAAAATTCACTTCCATTATTTGGGAGATTCTGCAGCACTTCCACAAAACACTGCTTAAGTGTTTTGTGGAAGTGTTGCAGAATCTAAAAAACTAAACCTGACCTTCAATTGGCATGAGAAGATCATGACTTTATTTTCATTTTTGGGTGAACTATCCCTTTAAAATCTAAAGTTAAATTAAATCATGGCTTTGGAGAATTACAACACCCCTAATGTAACTTTAGTTGATAGTCATGCCCTGAAGGTAACAATATATAGAGCTATAAGTGATAAAGAAATGGTCAGACTGCTGGAATCCATTTGCTTGGCAAAGTTGTGCATCTTTGATTAGCAGCTATTTTTTCCCATTGATCATCATAAACCAGATTGGTTGAAGAGCAGGAAGAATTTCAGTCAACCAAGACTTTTCTTTGGTATTTTTGTGTTTCTTCTATGTCTCTCTGCTGTTGAGGTGAGTAAAGGTAAACAGATGTCTTATGCTTCGCGGTGTCATCTTTTCAGTGGGTATAGAAATAAGTGCCGACACTAGCTTTCCAGGAAAATATAGTATAGTAATTAAAGCAATTCATGACTTTTAAGAAAATGAACTGGTGTTCCAGTTACAATCCAAACACTTAAGCAAATGAACAGCCTAGGTGTGTGTAGAACAGCCATGTGGAGAAGGATGAGTCAAATTAAACAGGAAATGTTGTATTCCTTTGAGCAGCTTGCTGAACTCATGTTGACACTGCAGTACTGAGTGTGCAGCTGAAAGGATGTGAAGACTCTTATTTTCTCTCCTCTCAGCAGGAGCAGTGACTTCCTGTTGGCCTCGCATTCCATCTGTGCCCCTGATGACTGTTACCCAGAGGCTTGAGCCCATGAGAGTGTGTTAGTAAAATGATCAGGTACTTCTGCTAAAATCAATTAGTCTAAGTACCACTGAAAACAACTTCCTTTGAGTTTCAAAGGCATAAAATCAATAAATAAGGGAAGTCTTCATTTTTCTGATGACATTGATCTGCTGGTAAAGGTCACTTTCACCGAGGGTCTGTCTGAAGAAGAGAGCAGCTAATCCAATACTTGCTTTTAACCAGCAACTCTTGAGCCACTCTGACCCAGACAGCAGCTGTCACAGCAGGCAGCAGAGCAGAAGGCAGTCTGGTAAAAAGCATTGTACCCTTTAGAACTGATATTACAAAGATATACCATCCTCACTTCAGCTTCACAGCTCTGGACATCTATACTCCCCTCATCATCCATTCTGACACTGTAGTTACTGTGTGTTGATGTGGAGGAGGTTTGCTGTCGTCTTCAGGTCTTCATCTTACACTGTGGTTCCAGTCTTTTATCATGTCTTCATGCATTACAGCTGCAACAGTTAAAGGAATAGTTCATACCAAAATGAAAATTCAGTCATTATCTACTCGCTCTCATGCTGATTGACTGATTTCACAGAAAAACAGTGTTGCAGAATCTCACAAACAATGGAAGTGAATGGTGACCAGTTTTCAAACATAAAAGACAACAGAATAAAAACATAAAATGCCTCATTACTGTTTGTCTGGTGTAATCCAAGTCTACAGTCCCAACATGCCATTGACACCATATTTTTAGCCTGAATCTTCACTGTAGATCTTTAGCTTGGAGCCATGTTCATGTGCATGTGCGCACTGTCTGAACTGTGTGTGTGTGGTGTGACGGTGCGCAAACAGCATGTTGGGACTTTAGGAGACTTGGATTACACCAGACCAGCAGTATGGAGGCTTTTTTCTGCTGTTGTTTTTTACATTTGGAAACTGGTCACAGGTCACCACTCACTAACATTGTTTGGGAGACTCTGCAACACTGTTTTCCTGTGAAACTCAAGCAGTGTTTTGTGGACTAAAAAAAATAAACCTGACCCTCAATCAGCATGAAGGTGAGTAGACAATGACTGAATTTTCATTTTTGGGTGAACTATCCCTTTAAGTTGGCATTCACAGTTGGAGGCCTCCACTCTAGCAGAGAGACAGAAAACAACAAATAAAAAGACATCTGGGGTTTGAGGGTGGATGTAACTGCAACTAGAGATTAGAGGTGGAAGTACATACAGCTGCAACGATTAATTGAAAAATCAGTTACTAATTGATTATTAAATTAATCACCAACTACATATAGATTAATCAGTTTGAGTAAGGCGAGATGGCTCCCTCCTTAGCTACTTCTATCATCAACTCCTGAAAAAATATTAAGTTCTTTTTTACCACTTATCCAATCAGGCAAGTGAGCTGTTGGATTTACTGGCCCCACATGGCATTTTACTGGCCCTGGGCAATCTACACAGGATGGTTCAACAGTAGTTCAGCTGACTTCAGTAACACTGAGCACCAGAGCTGAGAGCATCAGAGCAGCCAACAGAAACCAGTTGCATTGCTCTGCATTGCCCTCTGTTTCCATCACAGTTAGTTTTGTAGTTACAGAAGTTTGAGACAGAACTCAGTTTGTAACATGTACAAGCTGTCATACTGTGACTCTGCGTAGAACGATGGAGATAAAAAAAATCTCATTCAACTAACAAAACTGTCTTTATATAGTTCTATACTGTCAATCTACAGTATTTCTAACTCTTCCATGACCAACCCTGAAATCAGACAACCATCTTGAATTGTCCAATGACAGGAGTACTCGCATGTCATAAACATGGGAATCTTTCCCGTGTGCCATCCATCCCGTCTTTAGTTGCTAGTGGACGGTCTGGTTTGAGGAAGGAGGCCTCCCTCAGGGACACAATAGTGTGGGACAGCACAGTTCTCCCTGGCTGTGAGGCTCAAATGGAAACACAGCTGATCACAACTAAGGCAGGCTTTACTGGGCCCACGGTTTTTTCATCAGCGGCAATGCTGGTAGAGAGGGGGCAACATACAACATGTGTCTCCGTCTGGAATCGAACTGGGTACATTGCAAATCACAAATTAGTATTACTGTAAATCTTAATCATCATTAAAAACATGTTTGATTACTGCTCTTTGAAAAACTCAAAGTAAATTCAGTCCAGTCATACTGTTATTGTTGTTTTTTACATTTAAAAACTGGTCACCATTCACTTCCATTGTTTGGGAGATTCTGCAACACTGTTTTCCTGTGAAACTTCAGCAGTGTTTTGTGGACTAAAAAACTAAACCCAACCTTCAATCAGTATGAGGGTGATTAGATAAAGAATGAATTTTCATTTTTGCGTGAACTATGCCTTTAAACCTCAGCAAAGCATAACAACTTTTTTACAGTATCTTGCAAATATTTCTTGTGATTCCACTCTCCACACTAGTTTTTAATGTTCAAATTAAAAGTGAAAAACATGTGGAGGGGAAAACATCTTATATCTCCTTGGGTTTCCACTATCTAACATCAAAATGTTTGCTAGAATGTTTTTTGTCTTTCTGCTGGCAATCCCTGGAAGCTGTTGAAGATGAAATAAAAACTGAGCGAGATAATCACACCCTATTCTTTAAAATGCTCATCCTTGCCTGTTCGTCAGACGACACTAGTCTTTTGATTCTTTGAATGAGCTTGACAGGCAGGCTGGGCTTCCAGCCAACCATGCTAACAATCTAACTTGAACATGCTGTTAACAGCTCTATCAATTAGGATTTTTTTATTAATTATTTTGTGTGGATGAGCTGTCCAGTGTATTCACTGGCCTCTGTCTGACATCCCGCCTCTTCATCATGCAAATCACTCATTCTTGAGAATTGGGACAAAACTGTATTTTGAGGGGCTATTAAACCTTGTAGCAGGCCAACCTCCTACTAATTAAATTATTTATTAAATGTAGACATCATCTTCATCAGATGGAAAATCTAGCAATGGAAAAAAACAGACAAGACAGAATTTTTTTTCATTTCACAGCATAGTCATAGTGAGCAGCCATTTTATTTTTTAAAGTGTCTCAGAGTCTCTTCATGCTAATCAAAATACACATTTTAAACCATAATTCTTATTTAGCTTTGATTTAGAAGGACTACAGAGGTGACATGTTATGGTTGAAACACATCCAATAGCAATATTATTTAATGAATTTGTTTAAAAATAGAAAGTTTACCAGTGTTTGAGCAGTATTCCCACTTTTCTAAAACCGGGAAGTGAGACAGGGGTCCTTAGGGTGTAGCTAGCCTCTGGGACACAACTTTAAAGGGCCAAAAATTATTATAATAGCACATTTTACACCTATTTTATCAGTAGGTATCATTAGTTTTAGATCCTGAAGGCTTTTAATTCATTTTTGAATAAGTTCTGAATTCGTCTTAAATTAAAGCAAACCTAAACATTTCATAAATTTATATATATTTCATATATATCAATTCTGAAAGAATACATTTTCACGAACATATTGGAATTAGAGTGTTGTTGTTTTTTTTTGTTTTTTTTTTTTTTTGTTTTTTTTTTTTTTTTTTTTTTTGGTAAGACATAAAATATCCCAGTTCTCAAGAATGGGTGAAATACAAACTCTGCTCAAAGGACATTCTGCAAGTCGACCTCAGTTTTACCCCGAGGCCTGACAGCCACAAAGAGCAGCTATGCTATAATTCAATCTACAAACTGTATCTAGTTTAAATATTGAAAAGGTGACATGTTAATAAACTTGTTAATAAAAAATACAGAGAATCTTTGTAGACAATAGCAGCCTGTTTGAGGAGACAGTGGTGTCTAAGACTGGGATGAAACACAGAGATACAAAGCAAGGCACCGACTGTTACCTACAATAGCAGGAGAGGAGCCTCATTAAATTCACTGCGGCAAACCGAGAGGCACAAACACAAAAAATAGACTATCAAAGAGCCACATTCATGAGGGCGACGGCAAAATGAGTTTGGGGGGAGAGAATGTGCTGTTTCTTCTTCCCATCTGAGGTCCCATTCATTCCTGCCACGCAGAGAGAGAGACGAACCCCCCCACACTCCTCTCTGCCTGGTTGACTGCATCCACTTGGCCATGAGCCCAGACACACAGTGCAGAGAAGCAGCCTGACAACAGCTGCAGCCACTACACACACCGACACAAATCCACACACACTGTCACATCTAAAACACACACAGATCTGAACAAACACACTGTAATACACTGTAGAATGATCTGTTTGCGGGATGGATGCCAACACATTTATGGAGCGAAGCTGTTAATTGCTTTCAGATACCTTTTATATCCAGTCATTTTTACACCAAACATTCCTTATAGTTGTCATGGAGGATAAACCCTCTGAAACACCCTGGGACACCTCAAGCCATACTGATTCTTCTGTGCCACACTAATGGAACTGGTTATCATGGCCTCAGGTTTTATAATGACTGTCCAAGAACCATCTCTCCAGTCAGACACCTGCTAAAATATTCATCATATTAGAGGTGGATGACACTGAGCATGTCAGGCTGATGTCAAACATCAGTCACTCTGCCACGACGGACCTCGTTAGCTGCAGCTGCTGAACGTACGTGATACTTCACATATTCCAATAACTGCAGGTATTTATTTCAGTCATGAAGTTTTAAACAGATTTAAACTATTCTCATTCTCACCCTCTGTCATGTGGAATATAAATGAGTGTGACTGTGGGGGTGAGTGGTAACTGCATGGTATTCAGCAGCGCTCCAACACCAAGACCTGTGAGTATATATGTTAAATGCATATTTATTAATAAAATATGGTTTGACATACCCCACTTTCATACATTTATGATGACACTTTTAATGACTTTCATTCCACGTTCAAAGACTTTGAGCCCTATTTACACAGAAGATGAAAGCGCAAAGTGTCCAAATCCACCTTTGCCGTCTTGTGCCAGAAACACAGGCCACATCCTGTCCTGCCCCACCCCTTGCAATAGCAGTGCACAGCAGGATACACCTATTAGCTGTGCCCAAGTACCTTGATTAATTCATGGGTGAGTTTAGACCAAACATGCAATTAACCAAACAGAAAGTCAGCTCTCATTCCCTTTAAGAGGCAGGAGCATAAACACTGTCAGCATGATGGCGGATTTACCAGGAGGAAACAAAGAGAAAAGAATTTTAAAGCAAGGAGACAAATCTACTGGTTCGGGTGTGCAATATATAGAGACAGCAGGACATCTCCAAAGCAGATTTCATGTATAAATAGTTTATTTTACATTAACGCCTGCAAAAAGAAATACAATAAATGAACCGTAAAAGCCATGCAGATATGTGACTGATTACGTTTTACACCGAAGCACCTTGAAATGATGTTGTGTTTTATAATTCACTATATCATCATCATCATTATGCAGCTCTGCTGACTGAAGCTCCTGAAGAAGGAGACAGTGGGAGCCGGGGAGAATAGTGAGAAGTGGGTGTCTGTGTCCACACTACCCCAGCATTTTACGACACCTAAAACACAGGCGCTTGGAAACACTGCTGGCTGTGTTTCAGTTTTAAAACTTCGATTGCCTTTGGAAATTATGAGGCAAACACCCAGGTACTCTCCCTGATTGGGTCAATCAGTGACATTCCCTGATTCGTAACGCCGTGAGTTTACAGACGCTGTGAGGCTGCTGTCACTTGATCACTTAAAGCATATGTGTCAAACTCAAGGCCCGCGGGCCACATCCGGCCCGGCGTGCAATTATATCCGGCCCGCGAGATCATTTTATATTATTGTTATTAATGGCCCAGCGATATGAAGCGCTGATAAAACAATAAACTACAGATCCCATAATGCAGCGCTTCAGCTGCCTTGCCGAACGCTTCCCGCGTCAATCAAGTCTAGCTTCTGTTGCTGCAAGTTATTGCAATGCTAGCCCCTCATGATGCCGAAGAGAAAAGTTGATTCTGAAAACAGAGCCTTTCAAAACCGATGGGAGGCTGAATATATGTTTACTGACATTGCCGGTAAACCCGTGTGTCTCATTTGTGGAGCTAATGTTGCTGTAATGAAAGAATTTAATCTAAGACGGCACTATGAGACAAAACATCAGGATAACCTGAAAGACCTGAATGCAGACCAGAAGATACAGAAAGTAGAAGAGTTAAAGAAGAACCTGACATTCCAGCAGACGTTTTTTACCCGTGCAAAATCACAAAGTGAAGCTGCTGTGAAAGCAAGTTTTATCGTGGCAGAGGAGATCGCCAAATCAGCCCGGCCATTTACCGAGGGAGAATTTCTGAAGAGCTGCATTGTCAAGGTGTGTGACGTCTTATGTCCAGACAAAAAGCTGATGCTGGCAAATGTAAGCCTGAGTAGAAATACGGTTGCTGATCGAGTTTGTGAGATGGCCACTGATTTAAGAACACAGCTGAGTGAAAGAAGCAAAGACTTTATTGCATACTCTCTTGCTGTGGATGAAAGTACTGACATGACTGACACTCGCACAGCTAGCCATCTTCATCCGTGGAGTGGACTCCAATTTGCGCGTTACAGAGGAAATATTGGACATTAAATCGATGCACGGGACAACGACTGGAAAAGACATTGTTGAAAACGTATGTCAAAGTGTAACCGACATGAAACTGCCCTGGGACAAACTTATTGGACTGACAACTGATGGAGCACCGGCTATGTGCGGTGAAAAAAGTGGACTAGTGGGAAGGATGCGAGTAAAGATGCAGGAGGAGAACTGTACTGGTGAGTTAACAGCATATCACTGCATCATACACCAGGAAGCACTATGTGGCAAAGTCCTGAAGATGGACCATGTTATGAGCACTGTAACGCAAACCGTAAACTTTATCCGAGCTAAAGGTTTAAATCACCGGCAATTCCAGTCCTTTATGCGGGAGATAGATTCAGAGTTTGCCGACATTCCTTATCATACAGAGGTGCGTTGGCTAAGTTGGGGAAAAGTTCTCAACAGAGTTTTTGAGCTCAGCAACGAAATCTGTCAGTTCATGGACAGTAAAGGAAAAGACTCCACCGTTTTGCGGGATGAAAAGTGGAAATGCGAGTTGGCATTTCTGGCTGACATAACAGCTCATCTCAACGCCTTAAACCTCCAGCTCCAGGGACGTGACCACATGATCACTGACATGTATGACGCAGTGAAGGCATTTCAAGTGAAGCTGCTTTTATGGGAGACACAAATGCACGAGTGCAACTTGGCTCACTTTCCCTGTTGCCAAGTAATGCTGAACCAAGTCGGCACAACGGTGTTCCCAAATACGCACTTTGCTGATAAACTGAGCGCACTGCGCACTGAGTTCGCACGGCGCTTTGGTGACTTTGAAGAACAAAAAAAGAATTTCGAGTTGCTTCGCAACCCATTTGCCGTCGACGTGGAAACTGCACCTGTGCAGATTCAGATGGAGCTGATTGAGCTGCAGTGTAATGGGACACTAAAGGCAAAGTACGACACTGCAGGGCCCGCACAGTTTATTCACTCCATTCCCGCAGCAATGCCCCAGCTCCGTCTACATGCGGCTCGAACCTTGTGCATGTTTGGTAGCACATATCTGTGTGAGAAGCTCTTCTCAGTGATGAAGACTAACAAAACAGCACACAGGAGTCGTCTCACTGATGAGCACCTGCAATCCATCCTGAGAATCTCCACAACACAGGACCTCACACCAAACATAAACGAACTTGTTGCCAAAAAAAGATGCCAAGCATCCAGCTCTGATAAAATGGCATAAGAGCAAAGAAAACTGAATGTTTTTATTTGTTATTTGTTATTGCTGAGAAGCACAAATTTTATTTATATTTCCAGGTTTTGTTTTGTTTTGTTTTGCAGCATGCTCATATTTTGAATTTGTATAATTTTGACAGGAGATATTTTTTATGGAGAGCAAAATCTTTTGGGATATTTAAAATTTAAGTTTATTTTTTTATAAAATGACATAAGAGCAAAGAAATTCAAATGTTTTGATTTGTTATTTTAACGTTTACTTAAAGCACAAGCACTGTCACAATTTTTATTTATTTTTTCAGGTGTTTTTTGCAGCATGTTCATGTTTCTAACTTGTATAATTTTGACAGGATATATTTTTTATGGAGAGCAAAATATTTTAAGTTATTTAAAGTTTAAGTTTATTTATTCCGGAATAATATTCCTGTCTGTTTTTATTCATATTTATGTTCAAAAAACATTTAGTTTTAGTGTGTTCAATAAATGTTTATCCTGTTCGGCCCGCAACTTAAAGTGTGTTTTGAATTTTGGCCCCCTGTGCAATTGAGTTTGACACCCCTGACTTAAAGGATAACTTTGGTATTTTTCAACCTGGGCCCTATTTCCCCATGTGTATGTGTGTGTATGATTGATAGGTACAACTTGTTTTAAAATTGGTTCAGTATTGAGGGAGGCGGATGCAGCCGGCAGCCGCAAAACAAGTTATAACGGTAGATATGAGGGCAAATACATCCCATAAAAGTTTGTGCATTAAAAGTGCTTTTTTTCACCACAGACCGGCTCAGATCACCAGTGTAATCTCTGTCAACAGCATGCTTCACTTACTGCTTGCTGTGTGTGACAACATCTTCGCGGGATCTTTGCTTGTTGAAGAATGTCTTGTTGCAGTGAGTGGGACAGCTGTTTTCTTGAGGTGTGTTTGGTGAAGTGTTTTGGGATTGGATGTCTTCTTTTCTTGGGCTGGCAGGAGTCATCTTGGGAAAAGTGTGCACTGCAGACCCGATGGTCTGTAAGGCTCAGTGTCTGGACAGGAGTGTTAGCATCCAATTGTAGCACAATTAGCCACAACTTCAGCATGTTGCTGTCCGACAAAGGCAGCCTATGAAAGCTGTACGGGGTGTTGTGCCATTACCTGTTCTTGCAATTTGGCTAAGCACAAACACGAACCATTGTTTTCAATAGTTGCAGTAAAACTCTCAACTGAACTCTGGGACAGCTAACTCTGCTCTGACCAGCTCTCAGCATGACTCCTCTGTTTTCTTCCGGCAACAAACAAAGATCCTGCGAGATGTCGTCACACACAGCAAGCAGTAAGTGAAGCATGCTGTTGACAGAGATTACACTGGTGATCTGATCCAGACTGTGGTGAAAAAAAGCACTTTTAATGCACAAACTTTTACGGGACGTATTTGCCCTCATATCGTTATAACTCGTTTCGCGGCTGCCGGCTGCATCCGCCTCCCTCAATACTGAACCAGTTTTAAAACGAGTTGTACCTATCAATCATACACACACATACACATGGGGAAATAGGGCCCAGGTTGAAAAATACCAAAGTTATTCTTTAAGTTTCATGCTCTTTTATTTCATGCTTCATGCTGGGGTTGGGCTGAAAGCAATGCCATCCTCCATCACCAGTGTCTGACAATCATCGACCACTGGCCCTCTACCATCGTAACATCAGCGTTTAAAAGTCTTCTGTATTTGAGGTGGTGTGTCCCCTCAGAGTTGCCGTAAGGCAGGAGTTTCATTGTTTTTGACGTGGGAAAACAAAAAGAAGCCATCATGTCCCATTTATTATTTTCTTATTAAACCTGTCCAGTTAGGCCAACAAGAGGTTCAGTGACATTGTTGGCAGCGGTGTTTCTTTTCTGTGAGCTGCTGTTAGTGTTTCCGTCAGTCATGCCACTATTTTTTTACTTTCACAGTGTAGCTTTCTCAGTATAGCTAGCTAGCTAAGTCTGCTTCATGCTTTCAAACACAACTAAGTCATGGACATGTGGAGCGGACACAAAGACCCTCTTAAAATCAGCACAGTATGATAGTTTTCTCAGCTGAGTGAGACAAGTTGAGGTTGCTATCAGAGTGACAGTGAAACATCATCATATGTCAATTTGGTGGGCATCACCAAAACCTACTTCCTGCTCCACCAGCAGCATTTCAGCAGCGGATCGTTTTGCCTGCCTGATTATGCTGACTTGCTCAGATTTTGTTGATTTGTTTTTGTGCTTCAACCATGAAGTCAGCAGGTTACACAGTTAAATGATTCCTCTTTTGTCTGATTATTTGATTGGGAGGCTGCACAGGGTCATTTCTTTTGAAAACTGACAGGATGCTGTTTAATGTTTCTGTGTCTGACTTCCTGCCCAGTTCGATCTGCTCTGTGCAGCTTGACACAGCTTTCGTTACAAATGGACTCTGTGCGTATTCGCTGTGGTGCAGGGCGGAGAACCGCTTCTGGGACGCACTGTTGCACTGCCAGTGGAATCACAAGCATTGCGTAGAATAGCTGCTATCAGCTCCGGTGGCCGTGGCACAGCTGTGCCCCGTGGAATCAAGCCATAAGACTTTCATTCCATTTTCTATTACTTCCCATCAGCATTCCAAGACTTCCATTTCATCTTCTCAGATTCTATAACTTCAATTCCATATTCTTAGACTTCATTCCATACTCTCTGACATTCATTCCACAATCTCATACTTTCACTCTGCATTTGGCCTCAACTTCTCATCCACGTCACACCTTGTGTCCTCCTTTGTAACACATCTGGAAAAGAATCTTTGTGCAGGCCTGATCCATGCCTGGTAATCTGCAAAGAATTCCTCTCAGGGGTTGAGAAATGGAAATAAAGATGGAAGGAAAAGTCATCATCCAATACTATTAAAATGTTCTTGACCTTCC
The DNA here is from genome assembly GCA_034769285.1 of Lutjanus argentimaculatus. NCBI lineage: Eukaryota > Metazoa > Chordata > Actinopteri > Lutjaniformes > Lutjanidae > Lutjanus > Lutjanus argentimaculatus. The sequence continues at coordinate 2,903,999 of JAWZSL010000036.1, read as the reverse complement.
TTTCCTTGCCTGGCACAAGTCTTTTATAGAGGTCACTGAACATATGCACTCAGTGTTGTGTGCACCAATCAAGAGTTAAAGCATTTTTAATTTTTGAATTTCTTTTCAGATGTAGCAGAATGTTGCAAACTGCAGCTCATAGATACCTTGTGTTATACTAGGTGTTGAATGTAAATGTAGCAGTTATATGTGCAGAAAGGACTGTAAATACATTTTGTTGTTGGTTGACTTTGAGTGAGAAGAATTTTGAAAGATGTGGTCACTGAATGCAACAAAAAGTTCTCCATGGTTTTGACTTCTGCTGCATCGACTGTATGAGGAGCTTTGAAAAAGCTCACTCAGTAATGATAAATGCGTGTCACCAAACCGCCATGAAAGCACATAATGAATACACCCAGGCTCTATAACATCCAGTCATATCCCTAGTTGCTACGAGTGACGTGCAAACAAGTGACACGTGACACAACAGCGTGCAAGATGAGTGCAGATAAAACAAAACAGGTCAGCTCGACGGTGTGGGCAGTTTTTTTGGATTTTTGAAGTCACACAACAACTAGATGTCAAGGGGCTCAGACATTTGTTGTTAGTTCCTCCTTTGTGCCAAAAAGAACCAGCTGATGCTGAGGAGCAGGGAAGCGTTGCAGGGGAGAGGGACGTCATGGTCTGCCTGCTGCCTGCTCTGCCTGCTGCCACCTCAGCCTGACCACGGTTCTTTCATAAATTTATTACAGGTCTTCTGCAATATGACAAAATCTGCTGGCTCAAAAATATACATGCAACAATGCTAACATTTGTTAAATGTCTCTGGGCCATTTTCACATTAAGTAGGTGCTTTTGGTAGCCATCCACAAGTTTCTGGTTGTATCTTTGACCACTCCTCTTGACAGAATTGGTGCAGTTCAGCTAAATTTGTTGGCCCAAAGTCAGGAGTTTGGGAAGGCCAGTCTAAAAGCTTAATTCTAGCCTGATTTAGTCATTTCTTTACCACTTTTGATGTGTGTTTGGGGTCATTGTCTTGTTGGAACACCAAACTGCATCCCAGACCCAACCTTCTGGCTGATGATTTTAGGTTTTCCTGAAGAATTTCTAGGTATTCCTCCTTCTTCTTTATTATATTTACTTTCTGTGAAACATCAGTTCCACTGGCAGTAAAACAACCCCAGAGCATAAAACTACCACCACCAGGCCTGACGGTAGGTTTGCTGGTCTTGGGGTTAAAGGTCTCACCTTCTCTCCTCCAAACATCTTTCTGGTCATTCTGGCCAAATAGCTCAATGTTTATTTCATCTGATCACAGAAGTTTCCTCCAGAAGGCCTTTTCTTTGTCCATGTGATCAGCAGCAAACTTCAGTCGAGCCTTAAGGTGCCGCTTCTGGAGCAAAGACTTCCTTCTTTCTCAGCAGCCTCTCAACCCGGTGATGTAAACGTTTGACTGTGGACGCTGACACCTGTGTTCCAGCAGCTTCTAATTAATTGCAGACCTGCATTTTGGTGATTTCTGGTCAACTCTTGACCATCCTGACCAACTGTCTCTCAGCAGGTGGTAGCTTGCGTTTTCTTCCTGATCATGGCAGAGACACAGCTGTGTGTGATTTGCTTTTTCAGATCTGTGCTGAGCTCCTTGGACTTTCCCATTGTAGCATTTGTGTCTGAGTCTAATGAGTGAATCAAATGGGCCCTATTTAAATTAGCTCAGAGAAATTATCATCTGTAGTCGATCATAACCACTCACAACAAGTTAAGAGGCCATGGCACTAGAAAATCTGATTCACACAACTCACCAAAATTGATAATTCAAGTTGTATGTATATTTTTGAGCCGGCAGATTTTGTCATATTTCCAGAGGACCTATAATAAATTTGTGAAAGAACCAAAATGCATGATTGTTTTTTGTGACAAAGACACATGTGTTTTAATTATTCCATCATAGAAAATTAAGAGGAATCATTGGAAACTCAAGACTGCCATGATATACGTGCTCATTACAAGTGTATGTAAACTTTTGACCACAGCTGTATCAGAGCACTGATGTGTTTACAGTACAGAAACATCTTCCTGACCAAGACTGTTAATACACAAACTTATTTTATCACCTTCCACCATTTGGAGTAAACAACATGTTCATCATCGCTTATTGTGACGATTCGATATTGACGATATCAATTATTATATCTACTGGTATGAAACTTAACTGCCATGTATAAAAGCAGAGGGTTGGTTGCATTCAAGTCTAGAACTGGGTTGGTAGCTGTGCACACATGGTTAAGTGAAGAGCTGCTAATCCAATGCAGGCTTGACCTTTATACAATGCAAACTCAAATGATCAAATCATGAATTTAATGACATGAAAGAAAAACAGTCCCCTTGTGCCCGATATCTTCTTCATATTGATGGCACTTCAGAGTCTAGTTTTCAATTAGACTCTGAAATGCCACCTGCTCAGACACCCCGGTCTGATTCATGACTGCCTCCAGGACTTTAAAATCATTCATTCCCTCACAGCAACCACCTTAAAATCTGCTTCACATTTCCACATCAAAGTATCCAGACAAACGTTACTTTTAGTAAAACCTGTGTTCAAAAGACCCGAGCAGTACATTGTTCAATACAACAAAGAAACAAAGACTTTTATATGAAACAATGAACAAAGATGTCTGACAGAAAGACAGAGCAAGTTCCTGCAGAGGGCAAAGCGTTTCGGTCACACTCTGAGGAAACGCTTTAAAACTCTGAGCTGAACAATGGCTTTCCTTCCTGCCTGTCTGTAATGGAAACACTGATAATAGCCAAAGCTCCACTCTGATTCCCTAAGACAATTCACCCAGACAGTCAAAAATAGATCAGTACTGTGTTGACAACGTGTCATTATTATCTGTAGTAACCTTTCACCGCATCACACATCTGGACTGTCCACTGTTCTCTCATAATATCAAATACACTCACATCTCAGACCTGATCCTGCAGCCTGGCTTTTCTTGGGGTGTGTGCATATTTAATAAGTCTATGAATTATTTAACAGTGAAGAAGTATTCCCATTTTAGCAGTACAGCTTATATTTTAAGGATACACTTCCAGTGAACTACAAAAGCAGCTCATTTGGTTTCATGTTCACCAATAACTAACCAGAGGGCTCCTTCATGTGCTGTGAACAGTGGATCACCACACACCAACAACAGTATTTTACTGACAGTGCTGTAGTTACGACTGCAGGCAGGCTCCTAAATCACAAGTGACATGGTTGTACTTGTGTCTGCTTCACATTGGTGTGTGTGTGTGTGTGTGTGTGTGTGTGTGTGTGTGTGTGTGTGTGTGTGTGTGTGTGTATGTGTGTGTTAGAAATGCAGAATCAGCTGGCTGCAGACAAGCTGAAGAATGCAAATGTCCCCTCTGCAGTCTGCAGGTTCTCCCTGCGTCAGGATTTTTGGGTGCTCTTGTTTCATCCAGAGGTGGAAATAGTACTGAAAATCTGTACTCAAGTACAAGTACTGTTACACTGCTAAAATATTACTCAATTGGCTCCTAAGATGCAGCTGAAAGGTTTGGATATTAATTTGAATTGTACTCAGTACTCAATTATGATTTTAAAAGTAACTAAGTACATTACAACTTGTAATGCATACTCAATTACGAGTAAAAGTACAGACTCGAAAATCAATTCATTTAAGTACAAGTACCCCAAAAAACTACTTAATTACAGAAATATGAGTATTTGTATATAGTTTCTTCCACCCAGGTTTTATCCCAGACTCTGGGACACACAGAGGGACTGGATGTTCTAAATTGCCTCTAAGTGTTTGTTACAGTTTCAGAGTTAGCCCCACCCCCCCATTTTCCCGCAAACAAGCGTGTGTTGCAAATTGTTGCAACACTCAACTTGTGTACAGAAGAGCAAGCATGTGTGTGTTCAGCTCTTAGTACTTTTGTAGCTTTTAACTCAGTCACACCCAAAGACTGGTTCAGTACCCACAGGTGGGTCACAGGAGATTTTATTTAGGTCCCCAAATAAATAAAAGACGATGGAGGAAATTCTGAGATTTATATCTACAGTACACCTTTGTAAAGCTTTTAAAATGTGTTTCTTGTTTTACTGATGAGAGGAAAAAACAACAGCTTATTTATTCAATCTAAATGCACTTATTTTGTCTCATTTATGAAAGTCTTATATTGTTTTCCTGATAAGCCTAAATTTTCTAAAGTTTTAATGTGTATATGTTTTCAATAAAGATAATATAGGGTGATGCAGAAAAGGTGGTAAAAAATGGTCAAGAACATTAATTTATGCACGAATGAACTCTTCCCATAAGTTACTGATAAAGCCTTGCTGTGACTTGGGTCACGATGGTTTGTCATTTTTAAAAAGTGGGTCCCCAGGAAAAAAGTTTGTGAGACATTGTTCTAACTGAATCTCTGTGGTCTGAAGTTCATCTGTACCTTCAGGTATCTTCCTTATTTTACTGTGTCATGTTGGTTTTCAGCTGCATAGGAGTCATGTTAAGTTAGAAGTCAGAAGTTAGAGCTGATGGAAACCCAGCATTTCCTGCTGCTTCATAATAAAAGCTTTTCAAATAATATTAATAATGTTTAAAATAATAGGGGAAATGAAAAGTGGGCAGGCCTGCAGGCAGGCCTGCTTGAAGGTGTATGTCAAATGGAATCAAGCCAGGCCAGCACATGTGTGTGGAAACAGAGAATAGCTAAATATCACTGAAATCACAATATGACTAAATCCAGTATCCAAATCACAGAACTAGAGCCAAATTGTAATTTTTAGAAAAAGGAAACATGTGAGAAAACCAGATCATAATGAGGTACTGTAGAGCTGCAGAGATGACCTGGCCTAAAAATCTTATTCTCCACCTGAATGAAAACATGTTTGTTTGGTTCAGACCTCAATAAATATCACATTATCATGATTTTAATAGTTTTTCCATTTTCAGTAAAAATGAAAATTGTAATGCAAAAATGAACATTCACACAAATCATATCATGTTTTGCAATTTTTAAAAAATAATCAAATTTGTTGTTGTTTTGCCCCTTTTTTCATTACAGGCATTTCATTTCTTTTCTGTGGCGGCAAATACAAGACTCAGGCTTTCAGTAACTATCATACTGTGATCTGAGCTTATGTTCATACTTAAAGGATAACTTTGGTATTTTTCAACCTGGGCCCTATTTCCCCATGTGTATGTGTGTGTATGATTGATAGGTACAACTCGTTTTAAAATTGGTTCAGTATTGAGGGAGGCGGATGCAGCCGGCAGCTGCAAAACGAGGTATAACGGTAGATATGAGGGCAAACACGCTCGGTAAAAGTTTGTGCATTAAAAGTGCTTTTTTTCACCACAGACCGGCTCAGATCACCATCTCTCGGGATCTTTGCTTGTTGAAGAATGTCTTCGTTGCAGTGAGTGGGACAGCTGTTTTCTTGAGGTGTGTTTGGTGAAGTGTTTCGGGATTGGATGTCTTCTCTTCTTGGGCTGGCAGGAGTCATCTTGGGAAAAGTGTGCACTGCAGACCCGATGGTCTGCAAGGTGCAGTGTCTGGACAGGAGTGTTAGCATCCAATTGTGGCACAATTAGCCACAACTTTAGCATGTTGCTGTCCGACAAAGGCAGCCTATGAAAGCTGTACGGGGTGTTGCGCGACATCCTGTTCTTAGGGGTGCAACGGATCAAAAAACTCAGATCAGATCATTTTTCGGATCAGCAAAAAAGAAAAAAAGGAGTGGTGGGATTAGGGTTAAATTATTTTAAACTTGGCACTTGGCTTTGATCTCTGTCTGTCTGTAATTATCACCAAAGTTATATAATGTAATAATAATGATAATAGTAATGATAATGGTAATAATATTAAAAACTTCAAACTTATACAGTACTGTTCTGTATACATACATTAGATCATTATACACTGCACAGTATAATACACAACTACGCTCTGTAGTCTGGCTCAATGTCCCGCCTACAGCACATCTGATTGGTTAGAAGTTACAGGTAATCAATCAGCACAGACACACTGTGTCACAGACACGGTGAGACAGAGCTGCTCCGGTGAGCAGGGAGGAGCTGTGTAGAAGTTAAGACAGCTGATATCACCAAAGTTTCAATAATTATCACAGTCTTATGATCTGTTTCTTTGACGACAGCATAGTTACATCAGTGAAAAAAGTCATGGTCTGGATTTCACTCAAGACAATGTGATGGATTTTAAATCAGTCGCTCTTCACAGAGATGCACTGCACACAGCAGCATCTGTCCTGTCTTTTCACTGCAACTCTGCATTGAGATTTCGGGTATTATAACTTATACAAAAGTAACAATGACAATAAAACTATGATGCTCACACATTCTCCGCGGATCACATGCGTGCCGAACCGTGGAGGGCGATCCGTACGGCACATGGGTCAACTGCGATCCGTTGCACCACTACCTGTTCTTGCAATTTGGCTAAGCACAAACACAAACCATTGTTTTCAATAGTTGCAGTAAAACTCTCAACTGAACTCCGGGACAGCTAACTCCACTCTGACCGGCTCTCAGCATGACTCCTCTGTTTTCTTCCGGCAACAAACAAAGATCCGCGAGATGTCGTCACACACAGCAAGCAGTAAGTGAAGCATGCTGTTGACAGAGATTACACTGGTGATCTGAGCCGGTCTGTGGTGAAAAAAAGCACTTTTAATGCACAAACTTTTACGGGACGTATTTGCCCTCATATCGTTATAACTCATTTCGCGGCTGCCGGCTGCATCCGCCTCCCTCAATACTGAACCAGTTTTAAAATGAGTTGTGTTTATCAATCATACACACACATACACATGGGGAAATAGGGCCCAGGTTGAAAAATACCGAAGTTATTCTTTAATGTATGACTGAAGTAACTGAGCCTCAGCTGAAACCTGTGGAAACACTACAAAATGGTCATTTGCTGTATTGCACATTAATTCATACTGGAATATAACAAATATAATCAAGATATCGTCCAGTCCTAATAACACATATTGCCCATACTGCAATTTATTAGGACTAAAATCATCCATGTCTACTCCTGTTGTTATTTAGTTGTTTTGAATGAGGCTTAAGACTCACACAGTTTCTTTTGACTGTCCCTAAATATTACAACATTTGTCCAACATCGCCCCAGCCTGTGGGACAGTAAAGCAAACGTAAAACATGGTCAAACTTGCAGCTTTCAAGTTTGGAGTCAGGTCACAGACCATAAATGAGATTTAAATGTTATAAAGCAGCCGGGCGGAGTAAATATCCTGTCACTCAAAAATAAAATACATAAGGTCTGCTATGTCCTGCCCCCCAGCCAATCAACCAGCCAACCACAAGGTACCAACCCTACAATGCTTTTTATTCATCTGTTTTCAGATGGAAAAAATAAGGAACTTACAAAGATTATTGTGATTAGGGCTGCACAATTCATCACGATATTATCAAAATGGCAGTATGGCCAAGTGCAGTATCCAAATTGCAGAACCAGAACCAAATCACAATTTTTAAAAAAAGGAAATGTGTGAGAAGACATTTTTTTTCAGTAAAAATGAATATTGTATAAATGTCTTCTTTTACTCACAACCTGAAAATATTCAGTTTACTGTTTCATAGTTAAAAGGCTGAAATCAGAGAATTTGGACTTTTTTTTTCTTAGAAAATTTCTTAAACCAATTAATCGATTATCACAATAGTTGGCGATTCATTTAATAATCGATTAATCGTTGCAGCTCTAGATCAAACTTAAAATTGGATCACCACATTTTCTTTTTTCTGACTTGCTCTCTGGACTTTAGCAGAAAAAGAATAACATGTAGTTGACACAACTGTTTACAGACCTGGAGGGAGACAAAATCTAATCTTTGTCCTCCTGAGACCACAGCAGATTACACTCCTGTTAGTTCACTAATGTGCTCATTAAGTTCAAAGTAGACACATGTACATCAGTGTTGTGTTCCAGCTTCACTGCAGCACTAAATGGAATGCAGCCGTTTGTTTTTCTGACAAAAAGCAAACACCATGTTGATTTACATACTTGACATGCCACAGCAACATATGAAAGCAATTACTATGTGGCTGAAGACTCAGCATATTGCTTTTGAACTCTTTAACATTGTAAAGTTTGTGGTAAGAACGTGTTAAAAAAGGATGAATGTGTCAACAGAAGGAACAATTTTGTTGTCCACAATCTCTGCAGGGAGAATATTTAGAAATATGTCACAGTCCAGACTTCCTCTCAATGTTTTCCTTTTCCAGATGAGTGCTGTTTCCTCCCTCCCTCCCTCTAACAGCTCCTATCTGATGGCCCGTGAGTAGCACCTCCCCCATCCTGCCTCTCCCACTCCTCCACAGATCACCACCTCCTCCTCCACATGCTTCATGTCTGAGACGTGACACAATGCTGAGAACGGCCTCCTGCTCCCACTTTCCCTGCAGCACTCTGAGCCAGATGCTATATCATTCTGGGAGGGGGACCATTATTTCATCCTGGCGTGGTTTGTTTTGGTCAGTCATGTCAGACTGTCTTCATATGAAAGCATGTAGGTGGTGAAACTTTTTGTAAATAAATAGTTGTAAAGCTGAAATTTCCAAAGCTATGAAACCTCGCATAGCTTAGTACAGCTTTTTAAAATGTCAAAAAGTGGCATATTAAGAGACAAAAAGTGTTAAATGTTCTTCTCAACTCCCATAACTTGTTCAAAACTTCTCTGATTTAGAGGAAGATCAGTGTGTCAAGATTTCTTTTTTCTTTTCTTGTACTTTTATGCAGTATCATAACATAGTACTACTGCCCTGAAATGCTTCTTTCTTTATTCAAAGAACTGTTTGAATAAACTATTTGTTTCTCAATTTACACTAAAGGTGTTTTCTCACCTGCCTCGTTTGGTCTGATTAAAACAGGCTGCAGTCCATTTACCTGTTTGGTGCAGTTTGTTTGAGCGGGTGTGAAAGCTGTCAGTTGAACCCTGGTGCAGACCAAAGAACCAGACTGAGTCTGCCTGAAAAGGTGGGTCTCAGTGTGGTTCCAAACAAACTCTGGTGCAGTTTGTTTGTGATGTGAAAGCAAATAAACCAAACACGGGATTTTGTGATAACAGATGTGACTTCCTGGTGCTTTCTTCTTATTCTTTTCTTCTCCTCTCAACACTCAACATGTAAAGATCTACAGCAGAGCTGTCAGATGCAGCGCTGCAGTGTGTTGTCTCAGTGTGAACAGCATGCACACACGACCACAGCAGGTCAGTGAGGTCCTGTAAACACTTCCTTTTCATCCTGTTTCTATATTCATATTATGTCACAATTATTTCTTTATGAGCATAAATATACACACCTGAAGCATTAAAGTTTTGCGTAAACTTCTGACAGTCACAGGAATTTGTTTTCCCCTCATGGGTCCAGATGATGCACTGATGAGGCAGGATGACAATCGAGTTCCCTATCAGTCTGTAAAACTGCATGTTTCCTCCTCTTGGTTTGTTTGTAAAGAGTCGATATGAACATGAACGCAACAATGTTTCTTCTTTTAATTTTGGTCTGGACCAAATGAACCAAACTACAAGTGTGAAAACGAGCTAATACTACCATTATGGAAAGATTTGACGATAAAATATTTAAGAACATCCTTCACCATGAAAACAGGAAAAAGGATTATATACAGAGGTTGATTAGATCAGTAGGATATCACTACAGTGAATAACTGATAACAATAAACTAAACTATATATAATAATATACAGTAGGAGATTTATTTATGGAGACACATCAGTCTGCAGTTAAGTACTTAAAGCAATATTTTTAGATGAATATCGCTTAAGTGACAGTTCAGTTATTTGAGTGTGGTTATATGAGGTTCTTCTCCACAGTCATATATTACCTACAGAGTGAGTCAACACCCTCCAGTTTGGAGAAAGCAGGAGTATGGTGCAAACCTACAATGTCTGCTGTGAAGGGGTCGCAGCGACATTTTTAAATGTCTAAAAATAATATCAGTTCAGTTACAACTATAGAATATTTTCAGTGCTTTCTTGCTGTCAACAGACTTTTCTGATGGGAAACCACCATTTATAAGACAAAGTCATTCTCTCTCACTCACCAGACACATTTTACTCACAGAACCAGGAGTGCTGTCAACTGCTCTTCGATCGATTGGTTAGTTTGTTTGAGTTACTGAGTGACTTCTGTGATTTAACAGGTTAGTTTGGATTCGCCGAAGAAAAAAAACATTCCTCGCAGAAAGCTCCTGCTGCTTCTCCAAACTGGGGGCTTGTCGACTGCTGAAGGTGATACACAGACTGTGGAGAAGTACCTCATACAACCACTTCAAATAATCCAAACTGTCCCTGTAACCTGGTCTGAATCATCTACAGACAGGTATGAAAACTAAACAACCGTCATGTGATGGTCACCTACCTCAGCTTAGTCCGAGAGTCACATGACTACATGACAACAATGCAGCCATGGGTGATGGCAAAGCAAGAGAGGGTCCTTTGAGTCAGAATATGAGTTTCACTGTTTCTCTAAAGCAGGGGTCTCAAACTGGGGCCATTGATGGTACTGTCTTCTAATATAGGGGCCACTTTAATATTCAAATACTGCAAGAAATCTTGGAATTTGTTTCCATTACTAACACATTTTTTACTTAACAAAAAATGCAAATTGCAATTTCTATCCATTTTATACACATTAGTTAGCAGTGCAGTGGACACACATTGGCTTTTATCAAATGCCACAGAGTATGTAGAGAAAAGTCAAACTTTGTCACGTGACTGATCATAAATGTCACGTAATAACTTGCTAATCTGCTCTGCTGCTGTGTTTGTTGATAAAGAAAAACTAGTCTTTAGTGGAATATCAGTGAAATGCATTATACAATCCTTCAGAAATGCATACAAAATAAGTTTGGGGGACCAGATTATATTAGATTTTTGGGACTGGCATCTCCATTACAACAGCACTACCCACTTTAATTTGTTTTTCAAAGAATGAGTAACACTGCCTGAACATGATAATAGATCATAGGTAGTTTTCCTCTTTCCACTGTAATGTGTATGCGGACGTTTGTATTTTTTTTAAATACATTTCATAACTGTACATGTGGACTGTTCATATCTTACAATAGCGACACATGTTCACTGTTTGCACTGTTTTTTACATTTTTGCACATTCTTGTACATTTCATACTTTTTATACTTCACTGTATATTTTACTATGTATATTATATAAATGTGGCCTTACATCAGTATTAGTATCATGAGTATATTTATTCTTCTCAACTGTATTTCTCTGATTTTTCTCTCCTTATGTACCATCCTTTTTGCCGTCCCTGCTGCTGTGAGACTGTGAGAAACCTTCAGACCTCAAGTTCATGATGTTAACACTCTCAAAAGTCTGAAAGTCAACATTTACATGCTCCAGTCATTTAAAACACATTGAGCACAGTCAAATCAAGACAACACTGGTACAGACTGACTCTTCAGCTCCTCCCTGTGAGAGGATTTAGGAGTGAAAGTGGTGTGAGCTGATCTTGGAGAAGTTAATGGCCGGGGTGTTAAATCATCCAACCCCCTTGACACCAACCACCAAGAAAACCCCTGTCTGACACCCTCCTCCCACCCCCACCCCACACAATTCACAGACAGACGTCAACAACATGCAGGAGCCACTTCATTTACTCCACACGGTGATGCTGATGAAGAACCTTTGGTTCTTCTGTCTGGCTCACTCACACTGGAAGCTTCAACTTGTTCAGCTGCAGCTCAGCACCACAGACAATCCTAAATATTTTCAACTGTGAACGTCAAAGTTTGACTGATACCACTGGACCTTCATGACAAACATGATTAAATTCAAAGATGCGCTGTTTCTTCCATAATTGTATTATATAAAGTGGAGGACTGCCATCTGTACCATTAAATCCAGAGCTCCTGCACTGACTGCACATGTGGAACATGTCCAAGTATGCAAACATCTGTATCTATAGAACTGTGAGCAAATCCAGTGTCCGATCTCAACACAACTTTTCACTTAGACATTCTCACACAGCCAGTCAGGAAGAATCCTTTTCAGTCTGGTTCAGTCTAAAAACACGTCATCTGTTAAATAAAGTAAAGCTGGCCCAAAATCTGCTGCAACACAACTTGGAATTTCAGCAACTTGGAATTTTAAATGATTAAACAAGGGCTGAACAATGAAAAATATCTCATTTGAATTCTAAACATGCTAAAATGACTATGGTGTGATTTTTTGGTAGGAATCTACCAAATGAAGATGTGTTTTTATAAGTCTGTAGAATCTGATTTGTAGGACAGGAAATCTCTGCATCTCTGATTTAGCCAAATATTGCACCTCCTGCCATTTGAAAATACACAGAAAACCATATTGTCATATTGCGATTAAATGTGCAGCCTTAGATTAAACTTTTCCATACAATTTTGAAGCGACAAAACCTCATCATGCAATAAAAATGTGACGTAAAACTGAAGCCAGGATCCCTTTTTACATAGTAAACAGCTTGGAGCACTGTTCATCACTCAGGTCAACATAACTGTCTTTCAGAGGCTGAAGCTCACTCAGTTTTAAAGTTAGTGTACGGATACTGGTATATGAATCTACCAACCACATCATGTTCACTTGACAGGAAGTTGTCTAAATAATACTACAAAGTTACACTAAATTTTGGCGAGGGACAAATTGGCATGGCCATTTTCAAAGTTCTCCTCAAGATACCTGAATGAAAATAGTTTTCTATGGGTAACACTCTAGTGACCTATAGTGACCTCTAGGATAATCACAGCCTCATGAAACATCACAGCCACAAACTAGAGACCTGGAGCATTCAGAGGATGGATGGTTTTCTTACATTTATTTACAATAAGGGGGCCTCTGAGCAGTCCCCAGAACAGAAGTGCTCGCCATCCAAACATCAAAAATGCAACGATTACAGAAATCTCCACGTGAAATGTTTTTGATCCCAAATCACAGCATGAATTTTTCTCTGGTGTTCCTCACAGTCTTGGTGTCTTTTGCACCATATCTGTGTAATAAATGGTATCAACACTAAAACTGCTGCAACAACTTGAGACAAAAGAATGCCCGTCACATACTTCCATCATATTGTTATAAGCCCCTATACACTCTAAATTAGAGTGTGCCCTGTGATACTGTTCATGATATATCCTCATAAAGTTTTTCATGATAAAAAAAAATCATATTGTGGTAATGCCAGTATGACGCCTTATTGACAGAATGACATCACACTGTTGTGCACAGCAACAACAAACACGGCTGGAAAGTGAAAGTAACACTGCTTTCAGCTCCACAGTGGAGGAGTTAGTTCCATAAAAGGGAGCGACTTCAGTCATGTGGAAGTAGTTTGGTGACAAAAGATCAGATGTGCAATAAATCACAGTCATTTAAGAGAAGTGCAATAAGTTAGGGATCAATACAACAAAGTCATTTCACCACCTCAGGCAGAAGCACTTGGTGGTGTGATGAGAGCTCTACAGCTGTTGTGAGTTCTAAACCAAAAATTTGCTTTAGTATTTTGTCATAACATTAAGAATATCATTATCACAGAATATCCTGAAATATCCTGATGTTATTTCAAGGCCATATCACCCCTACTCTTAACATTAAAAATCTGAACAGAGACCCAAAGGAAACACAATGTTAATTCAGATTTATGACTAGACAAACTTGACACACAGTGCTGAGCTGCATCTAAAATTAATCTTCCAGTTCCAGCTTTCACATATATACAACTGTGACATGTACTGCTGACCTGCTATCTCCACCTGAAGACAAAAATGGGTGTATAGCAGGGAGGGTGATGTCAAGAGGTTAAAAAGGCTTTCAGTTATCCAAACATCCCCTACACACACTCCTACATCCTGCCTTGATTTTGAAATTAGATATTTCTGAGGAGAATTTAAATATCCATACAGTTTCAGCAGTCTGTAGTTTCAGCTGTCCTGTATCTACATGTGTGTAGATCAGTTTTTAAGTGTGAGACACTGAGCCAACATTCAATAAAACACTTGATTAGCCAATAATTACTCCTCGTGTTGGGAACTGTCCTTTATGGTCCAGGAGTGCTGTTCCATTGATGTAGGTTTGTTGTGTTAACACAGCAGCGCTCCACACTGCAGCCCAGAGAAACTGTCAATAACCTGACAGACTGGGAGGAGAGCCACACCTACACTGTACTGAGGCCGGCCATGAAATGAGACCATCTCTGGAAAGTGATGACATCAGGAGAGCTGAGATCTAATTTGGATAGGTAGTATCTACAGCAAAATTTATGCTTAGTCACTGGGCATTCTGGGAGGCTTCAGTAGACGTTTTCATGCACATCATGACTTATTCACCAAGTCTGGTTCCAGTGCACTGTCACATTTTGCTTTTATCGATGAACCACCTCAGCCAAGCGTAAAACCTTTGTAGAATCTGCGGTGTTTCACAGGTTTTTTAATATGCAAACTGAAAATGCACATAAAAGCAGATGGATAGAAATGCACCACCCACAGGTGCTAATGCTCCCTGACTAGACCTTACATACACAAAAAGGCCTTGACTGACATCTCCATCACTGTCCAGTTAGTTCTGTCACATCTGTTAAGGTGGGACAAACGACCCTGTCACCATTCTTATTGGCCTGTAGAAAGGTGTGACATCACATACAATAATTCTAAGCATAATCCTTACAGCTTTAGGGCACAGTCACACATCAGGGCTGCACAGTTCATTGTTAAACTGCAATCTATGTAATCCCATTTCTGAAACAATAACATAGATGTTATACAGTGTATCACCTTCTTTATTATGTTCAGCAGCATTTAATTTATTACTTAAGTGTTCTAAAGTAAGAGTGGAAAAGACGTCTGTCTGTCTGTCTGTCTGTCTGTCTGTCTGTCTGTCTGCTTAAAGCCCTGTCTAGACAGCAAGCGTTTTTGTTTACTTGAAGGCTTAAGAGCACAATAAATGTTTTTGTTGAAAAAATGAGAATCATGTGAGAGAATCATGATCTCAGTTCATAGGAGGAAAAATCAGGATTCACATTTTAGCAAGAATCATGCAGCCCTATCACACGAACAAATGCAGAGGAGTCAAAGATCACTGAAGTTGAACTTCACGCAGAGCGATGATGCAGATTTGCTTATGACCATGACCTTAACCTGACAGGAGGTCTGATCTGTCACAGTAATGTAAACCCCTGTGTGAGTGAGCAGGACACCAGCAAAGAGGACAGATATCAGTGTCACTTTTGGCTCTTTCCACTTCAGGTGGTCAACAATCCATAACATGGCGTCTTATGGCTAAGTTCTTGTAAAGCACCTTGAATTGCCTTGTGTATGAATGGTGCTATACAAATAAAATTGCCTTGCCTTGCCTTATGAACTGTTATAAAGTCTTGGCAGGAGGAAAAAGCAACAGCCAGACTACAATACATCATAAAACTAGTAGTATTTAATTAACTCAAGATCTACTTTCTAGCTTTTTTCCATCTATGCAGATAAATGTGGTGTTCAGTGTGCAGGTGAACTAAGAGGCTGCTGGACAGAAAACAATGAAGCATGTGAGTCTGAATCCAGGGCACCCATGGAGCAGGCACAGCTGGTTGGTGAGACAAAACTTGAGACTCGGCTGGATGACACTATCGGTCATACTATTGGCCCCATACTGGTCTATCACAGTAATACAGATCAGTATCGGTGTATGTGCCGATACATTTTCACAGAACATGATGCTGAGGGAAAAAAAAGTCAAAATTGTCTGAATTCAGTGCCTTAAATGTGGATATTTTCTGGCTCCTTTAGTCCTCCATGACAGTAAACTGAAACTCTTTGCGTTTCGGGCAGAACAAGACATTTAAAGACGTCACCTTGAGATCTGGGAAACAGTGATTGTCGTTTTTCACCATTTTATGACATTTCATAGACATACAACTATTTAATCGAGAAATTAATTGAATCGAGAAAATAATCAACAGATTAATTGTCAAAGAAAATTTTTACGATTTCATTTAGCAGACGCTTTTATCAACTGTACATTTCAATGTACATTTGAGAGATGATACAACACAAGCAAGGATCTAGTCAGGAGAGAACAGCACAAGTAAGCGCTGTGGGACAAAGTTCGAGTCTGAGGACAAAGGTGCCTACAGACAGTGCCACTGCCAATGTGCATAGAGTGCATCAGATGCATTGGATTTTTTTTTTTTTTTTTTTTTTAGTTTATGGATGTCTTAATAATAATCATTAGTTGCAGCCCTACTTGGAATCCAAATTGATAAGAAAGTACATGAAGGTATAGTTTTATTTCCAAAAATGTGAAACTATTCCTTTAACTTGTTGGTTGGCCTGATGCATGATGGTTACTGTGGTTGTGTTTGTGGTTGTTTGTCCTGCCATGTTTGGACGTGATGACAAATCATTCAACAGCTCTGTCAGCAACCCCTGAAGGTCACCGACAGCCTGCACACATTCTGCTCAGTGGACTGGGACATATGAAAAAAAAAAAACACTTGCATTTAACGAGGGATCCATGATAAATATCAAGGCCAATAAATTCAGCTGATACTGGCCCATCACCCATTATCTGTCTATATATACTAATATTTGATTTGACAGATTGTCACAGCATTTAAGTTGAATTCTTTGGTAAACTGCTCTATAAAAGTATATTTGTGAAGGTTATGTATTTCATTCGAAAAACTAACTGAACGTTTGCAGAGTCAGAAGTGTTGTTTGTGTTTGTTGTCATGGTGATGTCAGGTAGATTTGGTTCAGTCAGAGCTGTGGAGGATCATAAATTAAATTAAATCATCCATCTTTGCTCACTACATCTCAGCTGTGCATAAACTCCTTTTTAAAACACAAAAATGTGAAATTATCAGTATTGGCCATGAGAAAGAAGTCATTATTGGTTATCGGTATCGGCTGAAAAAATCTATAATGTGCATCCCAATACAGTATTTAACCCTCTGCCTTATCTTCAGTCTGATTGGTCCACAGAGGGTTCAATGTGTAGGCCTGCAAATCATGAACAAAGGGCTTCTTTTATCCTTCAAGTGCTGCTGTGAAACTACAAGACAAACACAAATTAGGTTGTTGCCTGCCTGAGTAATAATATTAGACATGGAGACTCAGCCATGTTGGATTTAGACATGTTCAACCTAATGTGATCAAATGGTTTTTGAATTTTAAAAGGACTAAAATATGGTGCAAATCGTCAGAGCCGATGTCTTGACAGGCAAATAAGTGTCAGTCAAGCTCAGTGTCACAGACAATACTGTATGACATTGAGTGTTGTCATTCAGTATGACTGTGCAACATCCTGCTGCAAGTGAATGCAGCTTGGTTTCATTGAAATGAGGGGGAAATGGAGCCACAGTGGGGCATCAGCAGAGTGATGCTGCATTCAAGTCACACAGGAATAACCACAGAGGTAACTGCATCAAGAGTTTGGACCCTTGAAGGTGAAAAAAGTAATATTTGTATGCTACAAAAGGATAGATGAAGAACAGACAGCAGCACAGAGGCAGGACCAAAGCACACAACAATGCAGGAAAAAGTGCTTCATCCATAGTTTAAACTTGACATGGTTTGAAAAAGTCACCGAGCAACATACAGACGGAAACATGGCTGGCACCTGTGCAGTGTGATGATCTCTCATTTTACATCATGTATGAAGCTCTTCCGGCACAACTAACTGATAATGTGTGTCCATGTGGCTGACCACATTCAGAGCTGCTGTCTGCATCCTTTCCACTTTCACGGTACAGAAGAATAGCATTCAAGCAGCCATGTTTAGCTTTAGGAGCCAAAGTCACACAAAGTCTCATATTCAACTCCCCTCCCTGCAGGACACCATCAGGGTGCAGCAGTCTCTGTGGCACTCCATCAGTTACATTACATAACACTGAGGCGTTGCCAACACCCGAAAGGTTGCTCCCAGTATCTCTGATGAGGACAGAACTTCCAACCAACTAAACTCCATTTAACTTTTGCCTAATTTAAAGCTTGTGCTTTAAAGCTCAAACAGTACAAATAGAAGCACAAATTAGTAGAATTACTGAAATTATCAGCACACATGCACATGAATGTATTTTGGATACTGCATGTGTGAGGCAACACACATGAGAAATAGTAAATCTTAGTTATGTGTAACAGAAAAGAGCAATAAAACTTTTAAATAAAGAGAACGCAAGAAAATAAACCAACAGAATGTTAAATTTAAAGATTTAGTTCATTTAAAAAAAATCAGTGATGTATAAAGCCAGAAATCGACAATTACCTGAAAATCTACAGAAGTTCATATTATATTAAAGGGACAGTTCACCCCCAAAACAAGATACATATTAATCCTCTGGTCTGTGGTGCCATTTTGGTGTGAGCTGCACATTTCTGGAGACATCGGTTGTATAGATGAATGCTTTCTCTCCAATATAATGGAACTAAATGGCACTCAGCTTGTTGTGCTCAAAGCACAAAAAATGCATTTGAAAAACTAAATACCAGTGTCTCTTCAGAAATCATGGCCTGGATGTTCATAATAATCCTCAGACCTTGTGGTGAGCAGTTTTCATGTAAAAACGACTTTCTTTCAATAAGTTCTACCAGAGAAAGTAGTTCCTACATGACACTGCTCAAAACAAGGTCTGAGGACTATCTTCAGCAATCAGGTCATGACTTCCTTGAAGAGACAATGCTGTGGTGCTTTGAGCACCACAAGAAGAGTGCCATTTAGTTCCATTATATTGGAGAGCGCTCCAAAACTCTGCAACTCACACCAAAACAGTATAGATAGAAAAAATAGCACTACAGGCCAGAGAAAAATCTGTATTTTTGATTTGGGGGTGAAGTGTCCCTTTAAAGATTTAGTTCAATAAAAAGTTATTAGTCATGCATAAAGCCAGAAACAGATTATCACCTGAAAATCTGCAGAAGTTTTGTATTAAGATCAAACGACAAAGATCATGGTAGGAAATTTAAATTCAAAGGTTTGTGTGGACATATTACATTAAAGCAGATGTGTATTTCAGTGTATGAAGGGAAACTGTGGAATTCCCTGAACAATTAATATTGTTCAATTTAAGAACATTTATAGATTTATACAGAAAAACTGAGTAATAATCATGTTAAAATGACTGTCATCAACTCTATTTTAGTATATACATATAATTGAATGTTTATGTGATCTGTGAAAAGGTAAAAGGCCCTCTGTATGTTACGTTATTATCAAGAAAGGGGCAGCTATCATAAGTCTTCTTCCTGCTCCTTTATTTGGTCACAGAATGCAGCCTGTAAGTGTTAGGGTTGGCCCACTATCTCTTACTGTACAATTAGTATCAGAAAATACACAAAGAAATGAGTTAAATAAACTAAATCAAACTGAATCAGAGGGCAGCATTTTAAATTTCACTTCAGTTGCTCACTGACGCCCTCCATAGTGGATTATGATATGAAATCGTGATGGAGAAAAGTTGAAACTGTGTTAAAATAAACGCACGACGGTGTATTTAGTGTAGGCCGAATTGTACAGTATAAGCATTAGAAAAGTATCTTGTATAATAATGAAGAATTCCTGTACGTTTGCGGTTTGTGACAAGCGAGAAACACTAAAAAGAGAGAAATTCTAATGGAGTTCGCCTCACGACTCCTTCCAGTACGCTGTGTACCTATGACAGAAGAAAGTGATATCGGGGGAAACTTATCTCATCCATCGATCAGACTAAAACATATTGGACCTACAGAACCATCGGACGGTCCTGGCAGTGATCTGAAGCGCACCTCGGGGCCGATCCCCCGGCAGAGCCCGGCGGTGATGAGCACTGCGTTACCTGAGGACATGGTGCAGACTTTTTTGCTGCATTGACTCACAACTCCGGTGGGACGGACCATGTGACCAAACTCTGCACCGTTATGGAGGACCGAGCCGGGCCCTGCCTGCTCTCCTGCCGGCTGTGAGCAGCCTGACACACCGAGCAGAGCCAGAGAGATAAACTTTTAATACCGCCATGTTCCCCTGCAGAGGCAGAGCGCCGCTCCGTGTAGGCGAGGTCCTGAACACTGCGGCTGCCCCTGCAGGGCTGCTGGGCTCCACAGCCTCCTGCACTGCGGTCAATGTGTCACAAAGACTTCACTGCATGAAATGACACTGAAATGCAACAATATCTCGTGCCAGTTGCCTTTACGTTCACCGAGGAGCTCGGAAATCTTCACTAGTGTGCACGTGAACGCGCCCACAGCCGACCATACCGAAGCACAAACTGCGTACGTGCGCGCGCATTAATTGCTATTAGAGATGTCCAGCTGTAAAAAGCAGCAAACTGTCCAGAGGTCAGGAAATGACGTGATTTACCTGTTATTATCTTGTCTGCCGCCGTCTCTTTCTCACTCATCATATCCCGCAGTTTCACCTCCTCCCGAGCCTTCTCTCCGATGCAGCTACACCAAGCAATCTTCCTGCTGTAGAGGGAACACCGCCGGAGAAGAAACTAAACACCAACCAAAAACCAGCCCCCACGCTGCTGATTCTGCGTCCCGTTCAACTTCACTCCGCTCAGCCGCTCCCTGCGCTGTGAAACAGCCGTCCAGAGCACATGGAGGAGGTGTAGGGTCCGGAGGTGTCTGAAGTAGGAGGAGGGGGCAGTGAGCCTCGGCAGAAAGGATGTTGGACCCCAGACTGCTGCTGCTGCTGCTGCTGCTGCTCTGTCCGCCCTGTCCGCCCCTCCCAGTCCCTCTTACTGCTGTCCTGTCCTGCCAGGAATGCTGCTGCTGCCAACACTGACTGCAGCTCTGCTCAGGACGGCCGGCAGGATGCTGCTGCTGCTCTCCACCACACAGACGTGGGGGGGCAGATTTCATGTAGATCCGAGGGACAAACTTTATGAGTACATGGCCAGATGACTATCTGGAAACTGGATGTAAAAGAGAAAAATCAGATCACAGAGTGCATTTTCATATGGAAGCCAATCTTTTGAGATACCAACTCTTTATTTTGAGATAATGCCTTATTATTTTGAGATAGTAGGCCCTAAGGCTTATTTTAAGACACTAACCCATTTTTGAGATAAACTCATTATCCTGAGATGCTAACTCAGTATCTTGACAAGCAAACTCACTATTTGAGAACCAAACTCATTACCTTGAGATACTAATGCATGGGATACTAACTCATTATTATGAGATACTAACTCATTATTATGAGATACTAACTCATTATTCTGAGAAACAAAGTCATTATTTTGAGAACCCTACTCATTATCTTGAGATACTACATCTTGGGCTTGATCTTCCACCCAGTAAAAAATGGCGCACAGCGCAGCACAGCTGTCATTGTTATTTTCTGGCTGGTGCCGTTGTCATTTTTTTGCCCAGTACCCTCATTGTGTATTGTACTTGCACTCATTAGTGCGCCCATAGGTGTGCTGGTCTTAATATGAGGTGTGGTCAGGCACATTTTTGGCACATTGCTATCTTGAGTCATCAGTAAGCGATTGTGCAATTGACCAACAAAACCCTGATCTAAAGTCAATGTCACAGTATTTTCCTGCTATTTAAAGGATGCATTACTCAGACAGTAAGATGAGCCTACAAAGGAGGGATCATAACTTGCATACACTCTGCTTCTATGACACTAAGTTAATCTATGGGTCATAAAAATGAACATTCTGATTAACAGCGGGTGATTGCTGAAGCTGTGCGCAAATTGGAGAAGACACTGTGCCATTTATGCACAGCACCTGTGTCTTTATTGATTATTTAAATCTGACAGGATCAATCAGGTTCTGATGTTAATTAAAGCGATATTCCACCCCAGAACGATAATCCACTCAGTATGTACTCACCCCTATGCCGATGTGAGGATGGGTGAAGATCTTCAGTTCACAAAACAATTCTGGAGTTTCAGCAGAAAACAGGGTTGCAGCCCAATCTAGTAGTGAATGGAGACCACGGATAAAATGTAAAAAAAAAAAAAAAAAAACACAAAACAAACACAAAATGTCTCCATCCTGCTCGTGTGGTGTAATCCAAGTGTCCGTGAGCCGCAACATTAAAATTTAACCACAAAAGACGCCATTTACCCCATGAGGCCCAACATTGGCCTATTACAGCTATACTGGTTTACATAGGTACAGGTGTATATGTTGGCCAATATGTGTGAAAACCTTTTTTACAGATCATAATGTAGATTGGTTTTACCTTTTTTAGAGCCCAACTGATAGTGATGTTGATAATGAGTCGCATATACATTTACTTCCATGTTCTTCAAAGAACCTTGTTGAATGCTGATTCAAATATTGCTGCACCATCACACCAAATGTTTGCTGATGTATCTGCTCCTTACCAAGAACCACATTGGTGGTGAATCTGAAGTACATTAGCTTACCTTCTGTGTTTCCATCCAACATGCAGACCAGTCTGAAAACACATCTTGAACGTGCACATTTCTGGTTACCTCAGCTGCAGCAGTGACTCAGCAGCAAATCCTGCCTCATTTACAGTTTGTGTGGGAAAAACAGGGGAAGCAGTCAATAACCTCAGAGTGCTGGTGTACTTCTTCTGTGCCAAAATGATCTGAAATCCATTTGGAAACCAAACTAAAACATGTAGGTACCTATGAAGTGATGTCTTTGGTCATGTCTCAAAGATATAACTAATAAACAGTTTGTTTAATTTGCAGAGATTTTGTCATTCTACTTTTGCACTCTTGTTCTTTCTTGTTATAAATAAAGTGGTGACCGGCTGGACCAGTCAACAAGATTCCCAATTGTCATATGTTTTGGACACTGCAGGAAGGAGTTTGATGCTACTTCCTGTCTCCACTAGGTGGCACTACAGAACAGCCACTAGTTACAGTATATGTTATGTTCCAGTATATTTAGTGTAGTCAACACTGAAAATTTTATGTAAATCAGATGATGACTCTCTCATGAGGCTTGCTGCCTGTTGCCAGTTGGTGGCACAATGAATATAACTGATCAGAATGTACATGTGATCATGAAGGGACTCTTATCAAACATGTGAAGGGGCTGATTTTGATCACAACTAGTCTAGATGGCAAATATGTGATCACTTAAAACTACACTTCAAATAAACTAAATGACACTATTAGAGTATTAGAGTGTGATGAAGTCTGTCTTGTTCAGACTGGACAAAAGCTTTAAATACACATGTGAGTTCAGGACCAGAGACACAATAACATTTGGGAAAGATACAAAAGTAAAAGAGGTTATCCTCCATTTCTCACCTCTAACAAATATAAAACACACAATGTCATTAATTAATTCTTGAACATACCTGTGAGTCCATAAAAAGTCTCTTTCATGGAGCAGCTGTCTCTGTGGCCAAGGAAGGAACACACTGTTTCTTCTTCTTCTTCTTCTTCAACAGATATCTTTAAAAACATCATTTCCAGTGCTTCTTGTGAGGATTGAGTACAAGTCCATGTTTATGATCCCTTTTGTCCCCAGAACAGATTTTAATACGAGTCTCTCTTTCATATGTTGGGCAAATAAAAAATACATGGTCGACTGTCTCTGGTTGATGACAAACATCAGAGTTCCCAGTTTGATGTTTTACAGTGAACTGTAGTGTAGAATTCAGTCTGGTATGACTCAATCTTATCCTGTTAATGATGCATTGTTCTCTCCTGCTCTTCTCAAAAGTCCTTTCCATTCTTAAACATACTGTTGTGGAGGCAGCAGTGAACATATATAGTGACCAAGTCAAACCAAATAACACACAAGGGGAAAACAAGATGGACGCCAACTACTACTGATACAAGGCAAAAAATAACTAAAGCCTGAAATAATACAAAGTGCAGCTTTAAAGATATGTTGCGGGGCTTGTAAGACTGCCCCAATCCCTGCATTACAAGTTGAAATGGGGGAATTGCCAATAGATTTAAGAAGACTTCAAATAAGTTTGGTATATTGGGTGAATATAAAAGGACATAAAGAAGATCATCTGACAAGGAGGGCTCTGGAACCATCATGGGAGCATAGTAACAGTAAACAAAAATGTATAGGATGGACATTAGAGGAAGAAGCAGGGAAGTTAGGGATAATAGGCAAAGACTTTTGTTCAGCTGCAGCGTTTGCACATATCCCTCCATGGTTGTTACCAGGAGCGGAGGTAGATATATCATTGAAAACTAAAATTAAGAAGAGTAAAAATTGTGGCGAGATGACTACAATACATCTAGGTAACTATTATTGGTATATTAAAATTTTTACAGATGGATCAAAAGGTCCAGAAACAGGTCAGGTAGGTGCAGCTTACGTGATACCTGAATTAGAATTAAAGAAAGCTGTAAGGATAAGTAATGATGTATCAGTGTTTACTGACGAAATTGTTGCAATAATTCTAGCATCGCAATGGGTTGAGGAAATAAAACCATTAAGAGCCATAATATGCACAGACTCATTGTCAGCATTGGAAAATATACAATCAGGCATTTCAGGTTGCAGACAGGACCCTTATATATGAAATATATTTGTGTTACTTTTTAAAATTCAAAGATTAGGGTTGCATGTAAAATTAGTTTGGGTACCAGCGCATGTTGGA
Source organism: Lutjanus argentimaculatus (assembly GCA_034769285.1). Lineage (NCBI taxonomy): Eukaryota > Metazoa > Chordata > Actinopteri > Lutjaniformes > Lutjanidae > Lutjanus > Lutjanus argentimaculatus. The sequence goes on along the minus strand of JAWZSL010000036.1, from coordinate 2,879,432 downwards.
GTGCAAGAAAATGAACTTGCAGACAGGTATGCAAAGAAAGCTCTCACATATGATCAAATTACAGCAACAACTAAGATGAGTAAAGCAGAAACTAAAACTTTAATAAAGCGAGAAGTCAAGAATATATAAGAATATACGTTGGAATAACGAAAGGAAAGGAAGAGATCTGTTTTTTATAAACCCCTCTGTAGGGGGACTGAGACAGGGAGGCAGGAACAGGAGGGAGGAGCTTATTTTATCAAGGTTAAGATTAGGACACACACAGGACTAAATAAAACGTTATTTGTGATAGGGAAACACAGAAATGCAGAGTGCAGTGTTTGTAAAGAGGAAGAAAGTGTTAAACATATTTTATGAAATGTAAAAAGTATGAGAGGGAAAGGAAAAAATTAAAAAGAAATATTGAGGAAATAGGAATGAAATTTAGCATAAAAGAAATGTTAGATAAGCCCTCAACAGATAGAATAATGAGTAGAGTATTTGAGTATCTTAGAAGTACAGGACTAGAGAGGCTGAGAGAGGCTCGTGCGCTGCTCTGGCTGAATCTCATCTCTCCAGTCTGCTCAACACAACGACGTCCCTGCTCGCGCTTTACCTGGATTCTAACTCTTATTCCCGCCTTTGAACACCGCCGCGCGCCGCCGTCAGAAAAACGTGAAGAAGCTCCTCCGACTGTCCTCTACCAACACTTTACCCACTCTCACTCTGTTCACCAAGATGAGAGACAAATTAAAGTTTCAGTTCAGCTGTGTGCGGTGAAGAAACACAGGCCAGCGGCGACCACGGTTGGGACGATCGATACGGAGGGAGCCCGCTTGAAGCTGCCGGAGCCGGAGCTGCTCGACCCGGAGCCCGCTGGCCTCCCGCTAGCCACTGGAGCCTGCTGCGCATCGGGGACCGCCGCCGCTGAACCTGCCGGCCTGCTAAGCTGCTAGCTGCCAGAGCTGGAGCTCATTAGCTGCTGCACCGCTAGCCGCTAGCTGTGGCCTGGCTGCGGGGGCTGCTGGAGCCACTGGAGCCGGCTGTTCATTGGGACCTGCCTGCCGCTGAGAAGCTACACTGCTAAATAGCTGGCCATTGGCCAGCTATGACACCTCACACCTCACCATCCACGTCACCCTGTGAGGGCTGCCGAAAAGCTGAAAGAAACATCACTCACCTGAGAGAGGACATCAGGCGGCTCTCTGATGAACTCCATAAAAAAGACTCACTCCTGTCCGATTATATTGACACTGCAGCCTCACAGTCCAAAGTCATCTCCTTTATGAACTCAACCGCTGCTGATACCATTGTCTGGGACCCATCCTCACCAACCCATCGCCCCTCTCCATGCCCCCCTACCCCTAGCTCTCAGGCTCCCTGGTCGGCGGTTACGATCAGAGGTAAAAGGGGGAACCCCCCCCCCCCTACTGCCTCACCGCCGCCCCTCACCCTCACAAACCGATTTGTCATGCTACCAGCTGATGCCACAGCTCATCCCACCGACACCCCCGCAGCCGTGGCTAATCCTGGGGAACCAGACTGCATTCCAGCTGCGGAAGTGGCGGTGGCTCCTCCCCTCCGCCCTGCCGCCGTACCAACCCCCCCTGCGGCTCCTGCAGTGAAGACATTCCCATCCCTGTCATCTACCTACCCCAGAGCCCAGCAGAGTAAACAGCAGGGGAAATCTGACCCCTCCTCCCGCCGCAGGCTGCTGATGGCAGCTGTAAACCGACGCTCTGGTGGTCTCCATCGCACTCGCCCTCTGGAGGAGCTGGATCACAGCCCGGCAGATGCTACATCAGGACCAGTGGCGGCCCCTATGGATATCCCGTCCCCGGCTGATGGTGCTGCTATTACTGCCCCACTTCCCAAGGCTGCGAATCAAGGACCCACCCCCCTTTTTCCCCCAACTGCCTTGATTATCGGTGACTCCATTGTTAGGCACATACGCTTCGCAAATGCCATCACGCACACCTACCCCGGAGCTACGACCGCCGACATCGTGGAACAACTCCCACAACTCCTGGAGTCAGCCCCCCCGACAATCACTAAAGTAATCATACACTGTGGTACAAATGACACCGCCCGCAGGGAGTCGGAAGTGACAAAATCTCATTTTACTCGCCTTTTTAAACTCCTCAAAAATTGTGAAAAATCTGTTTTTATCTCTGGCCCACTTCCCACACTAGACCGTGGCGCCGGTAGTTTTAGCAGAATCCTTTACCTCCACACCTGGCTCCAGTACACCTGCACAGCTTACAATATTCGTTTCATCCACAACTTTGATCTGTTTTGGGGACGACCCTCCCTCTACAGACGTGATGGTCTCCACCCGAGCATGTTGGGATGTCGCATGCTCGCCAGCAATTTCCAGCTCGCTGCAAAGTACGCACGTGCATGACTGTCGTCTCCCACACACCCCACACCGCCACCCCCCTCTCACCCCACATTACCTTCTCAGTCCACCCTCCTCCTGTCAGAGCTCCCCCTGCAGGCCCTCTGAGACCCTACCACCTCCTGCAGCTACTCCTTTCCTCATTCAGCCTATCATCTCAGCCAGATCCCATCGTCCCAACAGACTCTACTGTGGGGGAAAAAACAACCTCTCAATAAAACATAGTAAACAACCAAACCCGAACCTTCGTCCACTCCCTCGTTCCTCACAGCCAATCACACAGCAGCAGTCCTTAAAACTAGCACTACTGAACACTCGCTCACTCAATAGTAAAGCCCTCATTTTAAATGAATTCATTGTTGATCATAAACTGGACTTCCTTTGCATCACTGAAACCTGGCACAAACATCTGGACTACTTCTCACTTAATCAAGCCACCCCTCCCGGATATACATACATTGACCAACCCCGTGTCACTGGCAAAGGTGGTGGTGTGGCCTCAATCCACAAAAAAGAATTTAAAACCATCGCCATATCTGCTCCTCCTGCTCACTCTTTTGAAAGCATTGCTCTTAAACTTCCTGGTCCTGCTCCCCTGGTCATTGCAGTTATCTACCGCCCCCCGAAGCCCAATCCATCATTTCTCTCTGACTTCTCTGATTTTGTCGTCCACCTCTCATCCATTTCACCCTCTGTCCTCCTCCTCGGCGACTTCAACTACCACATCGACAATACCAACTGTAAACAGGCATCTGACTTCCTTGATCTCCTGGACTGCCACAATTTCACCCAACATGTTAACTTTCCCACTCACAACCATGGCCACACCCTGGACCTAGTCTGCTCTACTGGTCTCACCATCCAGCAACTCTCCAGCATCAACCTCCACATCTCTGATCACCTGGCTATCTCCATGGACATTCACCTTCCTTCCCCCCTTTCCAAGACCAAGCGAACCATATTCTTCAGGAACCTCAAATCTATATCTCGCCAGGATTTCTCAGTCTCCCTCTCCAACACCCTGATAACTTCTCTGCCCCCACCAACCGAAGACCCCGATGAACTAGTCAACCACTACAACAGCATTCTCTCCTCCTGTCTGGATCAGCTAGCCCCCATCAAAGCCAAATCCGTCTCATTTACCCACTCAGCCCCCTGGTACACACCTGAACTTCACCAAATGAAATCCCGTAAGCGCCAGCTTGAAAGACTGCATAAAAAAACCGGTTTAACAGTCCACCTTCAAGCCTACACAGACCACCTACAACAGTACAATACCGCCCTCAACACCGCCCGCTCCACCTATTTTTTCTAACCTCATCCACTCCGGCTCCAACAACCAGAAGGCTCTTTTTTCCACCATAAACAAACTCCTCAACCCCAGTGATAACACCTCAAGCTCATTCACTGCTGATAAGTGTAATTCCTTCCTCTCATTTTTCCAGTCCAAAATCGACGCCATCTACAGCTCCTTATCCACCTCCCCCATTCCTTCACCCCCCCTACCCTCCTCCACCCACCCTATTACCCAGCCCCTCTCCAAATTCGCACCCATCTCCCCGTCTGAGTTATCCACAATCATCTCAACCATGAAGACTTCCACCTGTATGCTGGATCCCATCCCATCTTCCATTGCTAAGGACTGCTTCCCCATCATCTCCCCGCTCGTCTCCAAAATTATCAACTCCTCGCTCAGTAATGCCTCTGTTCCATCCTCTCTGAAACTTGCTGCTGTCACCCCCATCATCAAAAAACCTGGTCTCAACTCTGACATCATGAACAATTTCCGGCCCATCTCCAACCTCCCTTTCCTGTCGAAAGTCCTGGAACGTGTCGTCGCCTCACAAATCAAATCACACCTCAACAACAATGACCTTTATGAACAGTTTCAATCTGGATTCCGCTCACAACACAGTACTGAAACTGCCCTCCTCAAAATTACAAATGACCTCCTCCTCTCCTCCGACTCTGGCCTACTCTCCATCCTCATCCTCCTGGATCTCACCGCCGCCTTTGACACCATCAACCATTCCCTCCTACTCTCCCGACTGCATTCGCTCCTCAATATCACCGACGCTGCCCTCACTTGGCTACACTCTTACCTCTCTGATCGGCAACAATTCATCTCCATCAACAACTACTCCTCCTCTATAGCCCCCTTGTCCCAAGGTGTCCCCCAAGGTTCTGTGCTTGGTCCTCTCCTCTTCATCCTGTATCTCCTTCCCCTCGGTCAAATCATCCGACGCCACAGTCTCCATTTCCACTGCTACGCCGACGACGTCCAGTTATACATCTCCACCAAATCCATCACCCCTTCACTCAACTCCACCCTCTCCAACTGTCTCTCTGAAATTAAATCCTGGATGCAATCTAACTTCCTCAAACTCAACTGTGACAAAACAGACATGATTGTTATTGGTCCAAACTCCCTCACCCAGACCACTACAGACTTCAACCTCCCCATTGGTAACTCCACCCTCTCACCCTCCCCCCACTGCCGCAACCTCGGTGTCATCTTCGACAGCAATCTCTCCTTTGACCAGCATATCAAACACATCACTAAATCAGCCTTTCATCACCTAAAGAATATCTCCCGCCTTCGCCCCTCACTCTCTTTCACTGCCGCTGAAACCCTGATCCATGCCTTCATCACGTCCCGTCTCGACTACTGCAACAGCATCCTCTACGGTACAACCTCTAAACTCCTCAGTAAACTCCAGTACATCCAAAACTCTGCTGCTCGCCTCCTCACCTACACCCGCTCTCGTGATCACATCACCCCTGTCCTCCAGAATCTCCACTGGCTCCCTGTCCAACAACGGATAGAATTCAAGATCCTCCTCCTCACCCATAAAGCACTCCATAACCAGGCCCCCTCCTACCTCTCGGACCTCCTCCACCCTTACATCCCTCCACGTACCCTCCGCTCCTCTGATGCCTTTCTCCTCACTGTCCCCAAGACTAAGCACAGAACATGGGGGGACAGAGCCTTCTCCGTTGCTGCCCCCACCCTCTGGAACTCCCTCCCCAAGCACATCCAAAATACCACTGATCCGACACTGTTCAAGTCACTTCTCAAAACCCATTTATTCCGCACTGCTTTTAACATACAATACCCCTGATTTGGACTCTACCTACACTTAAGATTTTCTTCTCTCCTTCTTTCTTTCTTTCTTCCTTCTCTTTTTCCTTCTTTCTTTTATCCATGTAAATTGTTATGTTATGCAGAGACTATTTTTGTTATTGTAAATACAGAACTGTCTATTTTTGTGTATTCATTTATTTATAGATACTGAACTTTAATTGTTTTGCTGTATGTGTTTTAAATCTGTTGTTTTGACTTATTCTCTGCTGCTTTTATTGCCTGTACAGCGTCTTTGAGTTCTCTGAAAAAGCGCTCAACAAATAAAATGTATTATTATTATTATTATTAGATAAACGGGTATAAGTAGGGGGTTTTTTTGTTTGGTTTTTTTTGGGTTTTTTGTTTTTTTTTTTTTGGACTTATGCAAAATGTAGTCTGTAAGCCTATACAGTAATCACACAGACCGAAGGGTGGCGGTAATGCACTATCATAGTTTGTACGTCATCAACAAGTGCAAGGTATTCATGGTTGCTAGGCAACACCAACACTACTTGTTACACCGGAAAGAAGACAAGGAGGAAAACAATAACATACATATACATATAGTATTCACAAACCTGATAGCCCGATCTTACTGTTGACATTTCACCATGCATAACTCTTCCTATCGAGATTGTGGTATGTTTTGAAAGTGGTATTACATAGTTCAGGGAACTCAGACACACAGAGAGTGAGTTTTTCTTTCTTATTCTCTCCCTCCTCTGCTTGTATGAGTCGCTTCTAGCATGTCACATAGAGCTGTTATCTTATTGGTTGCGCGTTGAAAGGTCAGCGGCAAGTAAGGTCAAAGTTCAAATAATTAGAATTTTGAGCGCAGTGGTAAGCGGCAGATCCAAGTGGTGCGCCATGCCAAGGGTAGCGGTGATGCTTAGTCGGGTGCCACCGCTCTCTCCATAAAAAACAATGGGACAGCCAGTGCAAAGCATTTTTACCGCTGATCATGTGTAGGGGCCTTAACAGCAATGTCTCTTTCTCCAGTTTCATGTAGGAACTGTTGTCTTTCTGCAGTCGTATCTACAAGTTTTGGGAGAGTTATGTTAAAAATGTATTCCAAGATACTAATTACCGGTTAAAAATGTTGTCAGTAGCCTAATCCTTTAACAATGTTAAAGTACAATATAATATATAAGTATGATATTAAAGCAATTTGATTACTTTTGGTTACTTTTGGATTACCTCAATATAAAATATGGTAAAATTGTTCGTCCTGCTGTTTAAAGGGTGTGGCCAAGCCATTTGGCCATGCCTATTGATGAAAGTTATATCATATGTTCAGGCCTGGACTGTTATCAACCATGTGAAGTTTCAGGGAGATTCGACCATGTACACTAAAGTTTATACAACTTCCTGTGTTTTGGCAAAACATGGAAGTTTGCCATGCTGTCATGGCAACAACGTTTGACAATATGTCTCAATCTTCATAATACAGCATTACCAAGGTCTTAAAGCCTTTCTGACCAGATCTGAGTTGGATATGGTCAACCTGTTAGAAGGAGTGTGTCAGAGCCCAAAACATGTCATTTCCTGTTACCAGTAGGTGGCGCTATGACTATGACTGAATATTGTCATGTAGATGTGTTCAGGGTGGGACTCTTATCAAACTTGAAGTTTTGTGTAGATTGAGTTATTTATACTAAAGTTACAGCAATTTTGTATTTCACGGTGGGACATCAAAATTCAACACCATGCCGCAGCCACACCCTTCAACAATAGCTAAATCTTTTAATATCTTTTCTTCCCAAACTAGTCTAGATGGCACATACTGATTTTGAAGTCATTATGATGAATTCTGTAGGAGTTTGTTAAAATACAATGTATGAAAAACGCCAAAATTGACCAAAACGGCTGACTTCCTGTTGGGTTTAGGCTGTGGGTTCCTACAGACTGTTTTGTACGTCTGGGCATGATACATGTGTACTCTGATTTCTGTGTGTGTTGGTGGAACTTGCAGAGGGGATCTGAGCAAATCCAATAGTGTCTTTGCAGCATTCGGCCCCAACTCAGGCCCTAATAACTACAAATAATAAAATTTTTAAAAATTTGTGAAAACTGATGGGTGGAGGAACAATTGATTTTTTGGTGTGAGTCTGGATCCAGCTGCTGATCCAGGAATAATCAAAGATTCTAACAATGGAGGAAACAGTGAGATGATGATTTTGTGATATTTTGTGTATTTTACAGTTTTTCTCATTCACTTTGGCTTAATTCTTGAAATGTTTTTCAAAACATTAAGTTCAAATCTCTGAACAGCTAGTTTGTTGTTCACAGCAAAATGGAATTTCTCATTCATTCACGCAATTTGCACGTTTTAGAATGTGTTCAAAAGAGTCAGTACACTTGTGTACAAATTTGTACAATTACCCGTTGCACACGGCTCACTGATTAAAACTGTTGATTTTCAGTGAAACTGTCAGATCTTCACAACTTATTAAGTGTATAGATACATCTACGGATGCGCTGGGTCACATCATCGGTGATGTTGTTTCCTGAGATCCTCAGGTGTTTCGGGTCTCACAACATCAGACATCCTCCCTCAGGCGAGCCAGCCGGGGTCAATCCCCGGCTTGTGTCCCAGCAGCATTGGCCCACTTTTCAGACCTTTTAATCCAAATCCACCTGGAGGCTCTCTCTGCAGCTTCTGTGGCGGACTTAATGGCTCTCCTCTTTGCAGCTCCTGAGATTCCCAGAAGGCTGTAGGCCCTGCACAGGGAGCGTGCAGCGAAGCCCCGACATCCCAGCTCTATTGGCTCACATCTGACTTTCCAGCCTCTCCTCTGGCATTCTTCAATGAGCTCCTGGTACTTGAGTCGCTTGCGCTCATTGGCCTCTTCCATGTGGTCCTCCCAAGGGACTGTCAGTTCCAATAAGAGGACTTGCTTTGAAGAGGCAGATGTCAGCACCACGTCTGGTCTCAAGGAAGTTGGTGTTACATGTTCTGGGAACTTGAGCTGCCTGCCCAAGTCAACTCGCAGTTCCCAGTCTGATGCCGCTGAGAGAAGACTGGCTGATGGTGTTGGCTGTGAACGTGGCTTCTCTCCGGCCTTCACGAAGGGTATCGATTTCCGGCTTCTGGCGTGTTTGTTGTTTGCCACTGCACTGGAAATGGTCTCAGCCACCACTTTCAGTACCTGGTCGTGTTGCCAGCGGTAACGACCTCCTCCAAGAGAGGACAAGTTGGAAGGTCACTCTTTCCCCAAACATGCAGGTTAGCTGGGCTTGGTAGCATGTCGTAGACAGCTTGGACCATGAACTTAATACGCTCCAGATGTCATTCCAGGTCAGCTTCCTCTCCAGCGCACCTTCCCACCTCATTGATGCCCCCTGCTGCCGCATGCTCACTATCCTGCTGGTCCTCACATCCTCAACACCTGCCCGCACCTCCTCCAGGACAAGATCCCGTCTTTCTTTGCCCTGGACCGTGTCGTACTGTGGTTGTGGGATGGCACCCAGCCCTGCTCGTCCGATTGCCACCATGCCACCAAAGCCTTGTGTCTCAGTCGAGACTCCGCCAGCTCCAGTCCCTCTTGAGCTTTGAACTTCCTGCCTGTCCGAACCACAATGCCTGCTGATGCCACTCTGGTATCATTGGAGTCTCGGTAGACCAGTGCCTCTCTCATACGAGAGACCCTGAATTCCTCCTCCAGGCTGCTGAAGGGAAGCTGGAGTTTGTTGCTCCTGCCGTACAGTGCTGCACTCGTGAGACTGCGTGGCAGACCCAGCCATCTTCGGAGGTAGGAACTGATCTTTCTCTCCAGGGTCTCTACTGTAGACATAGTCACCTCGTACACCAACAACGGCCAAAGGATACGCGGCAGGATGCCATGCTGGTACAACCATGCCTTGAATCTGCCGGGTAGGCCAGACTTGTCTACCGCAGACAACCAAGATTCCAGCTTTGTGATGGTTGCTTGGATGGACGCTGTGTCTCTGAGGCTGCAGTCAAAAGTCTTGCCTAGGCTTGTGACTGGTTTCTTAGTGATCGATGGTATTGTTGTTCCATCAACAAGGAAGCAGAACTTGTCCACCACTTTTCCTCTCTTCAGGACCATGGACCTGGATTTTGTTGGTTTAAAGCTCATCCTGGCCCAGCAGATGAGCTTCTCCAGGCCCTGTAGGATCCACCTGCATCCCGGCACTGATGTTGTTGTAACCGTCAAGTCGTCCATAAAGGCTTGGATGGGGGGTTGCCGAATTCCAGACTTAGACAAGGGGCCTCTACACTCGGTCTCAGCTGCCTTCACCAACATGTTCATGGGAAGGGCAAACAGGATAACTGAGATCGTACAGCCAGTTATGATCCCTTTCTCAAGCCGGTGCCAGTCGGATGTTATGCTCCCTGATGTAACTCTCAGCCTGAAGTTCCCATAATAGTTCAGGATGAGGTCCTTGATCTTGCCAGGAATGTGGTGTCGGTCCAGGGTGGTTTCCACACGCTTGTGGGGGATTGACCCATATGCGTTGGCAAGATCGAGCCAAAGCACCGCCAGGTCTCCATTCCTCTCTTGTGCCTCCCTGATCAGCTGGGTGACCACTCCGGTATGTTCCAGACACCCGGGCACTCCGGGAATGCCACCCTTCTGAACTGATGTGTCAACGTACTTGTTCTTGAGGAGGAAGCCCGTCATCCTTCTGGCGAGGACGCTAAAGAATATCTTTCCCTCCACACTGAGAAGTGAGATGGATCGGAACTGCTCCAGCTTGGTGGAATTCTCCTCTTTGGGAATCCAAATTCCCTCTGCCTGTCTCCACTGATCCGAGATGGTCCCTCTTCGCCAAATCATTTGCAGCAGCTTCCAGAGGATTCTGAGGAGCTTTGGACAGCGCTTGTACACCTTGTAAGGTACTTGGCTGGGACCTGGAGCAGAGCTCGCTCTGACTGATGTTACCACCTCCTGGACTTCCTTCCAGGTAGGTTCTGCGATGTTAAACTCCACTAGAGGGGGTGGTACATCCAGGAGGGCTCTCTGTGGTCCTAGCTCTTGCTCTCTGTCTGGATGGCGGAGGGTGTTGTAGAGGTAGTTGTCTACCTCCTCCTTAGAACAGTCGAGACGCCCACTGCGCTTCTGTCCTAACAGCCTCTTTGTAAAGCCAAAGGGGTTGGCTATGAAGGAACTTCGCTTCCTGGCTCTCTCAGTCCTCCGCCTCCTGTGCCATTCCGCTCTACGCAGGGTCATGAGCTTCTTCCAGATGGTGTGTCGGAGCTCAGTGAGAGGTGGCTTCTCCTCTTCAGCTGCTGTTTTGAACTGCTTAGCCAGCGTCCGCAGCTCTTTTCGCAACTGGTGGATCTTATCTGCCCTACGGTTGTTGGTGTAGGTGGGCTTGCTGGACTTGGGCTCCTCAACACCAAACCTCTCAGCTCCAAAGCTTGTGATGATGGTGGTCAGGCTCTTGAGTCGCCCTTCTGCATCTCCTTTTGCTGTTGTGTTGATGATTCCAGATGTATCCTCATCAAACTGTTGCCACAGCCTGTGCTGCTTTGCTTGAGGCCATTTGATCTGATGCTGCTGGACTACTCTGCTAGGAGTTGGAGTGTTAAGCACTTGGAGGTTCTGGGCTCTGTGGGTTGTCTCCAGGCCGGGCTCCTCCTGCGTCTCACCAGGCGTGAATCCTGCGCGTTGTGCTGTGTTCTCCTGTGCCAAGCATTTCACCGGGCCTGGTGTATTTTTAGGCCACGATCATTTTTGCAGACCTTGCCGCAGATGCATCTACTAATCATATTCGATAGTCCATTTTCCAAGGTCGTCATCGTTAGGTCCGTCCTGTCGGGGTGCTCATCCCCCCCCCCCTCGGGCTCCCCTAGGGGTGTTTTTTCTGTGGGTCAATCTGTAGCTTGCTTGGGTTTCTCCCTTGTGGAAGATGCAGGTTGGGCTGCTAACCCTTCCTGCCCCGGTTGCCGTCTTTCCGTGCTGTCCACTGTCTCTCCAGTTGTCACCAAACTTTCTTGGTCGTCACCCAGCCTGTTCCTGGGAGTCACTGGTCAAGCCAGCGGAACAGTGTATAGATACATCTACGGATGTGCTGGGACACATCATCAGTGATGTTGTTTCCTGAGATCCTCGGGTGTTTCGGGTCTCACAACATCAGACACCCTCCCTCAGGCGACCCAGCCAAACATTCTTCTTTTGAGTATCACATGCAAAATGATCCACTCAGTCATCAAAATCTATTAGATGTATACATGTGTGTTCCATAAATATCAGTCCCTCCAGGATGTCGCAGGCTGTCTTTGGGATTGTTGCAGCTTAAAATGCCTGATTTCATGGCAGCATTTCTAAAAAAAAAACTGCAATGCATGCTGCGATGCTTTTAGGCATAGGAGAAAATTGCAAAAGAAAGTTGTGATTTTTTTGTATAATTCATTAAAAATCAAAGGCAACTTGTTCCAGGGAGAATGAAACCAAACTCTGTTCTGAGTGTTCAACTAACCTCACCAAAAAGGCTCAGAATTACAAAAATTATTTTAAAAAATAAATAAAAATCTGCTTTATGTATAGATGAGGAAGTGCACCTGAGGGGTATTCCACAAATAAGTTGAATCTTTTTGGAGCTTAAACTCAAAAACAGCACAAATTTATAAAATAAAAGTGCCCTGAGTGTTGATAAATGTAAATTACAACAACAAATGTGTTATTTTCAGAAACCATGACAACATAAAAAATATATAAATGCAAAAAATAGTGAATAATAATTAAAAAAAACAACAACATTGAGTTGGCTCATTGAGACGTAATGTATGACGTTTGTGCGGCACTGCTGTGATTGGTTGAACTCAAAGGAGGCTATGATGATTGGTCAAATTTGCAGAAAAGTAAGTTTGGACAAAATTGCAAGGAGAATTCAGTGGGATTGGTTTGGTTTGTGTAATATTTGTGGAGGTAAATGAGCTGCCATGTGACAGTAATGAACCAGGAATCACATGGAGGCACATTTTCTATATAGGTATCTGGCCCCTGATTGACAACCCGAGTCGAATAACCAAAGACAGTGCAACACTTATAGACAATATTTTTACGAATACTCATCACCAAGTAACAAGCGGTTTGCTCATAAGTGATGTCAGTGATCACCTTCCTGTTTTTGTAGTTGTGCATAATTTAATTGCTAAATGTTCGGTTGATAAAAATAAACGTCCCTACAAATTAAGGAGATTGAAAACATCAGAAAGAACTAAAGATGGATCTTAGAAATTGTAACTGGGACGAGGTTTATGTTGATGATCCAGATCTAGCATATGATGCATTTTTGTCTGCATTTTTAAAATTATATAATAAGCATTGTCCTATAAAAATGTGTAGGGTGAAAGATCAATATGAAGGTAAACCATGGATTACAAAAGGTCTGCAAAAGGCATGTAATAAGAAAAATCAACTGTACAAAAAGTTTTTGACAGCAGAGAACTAGTGATAGTGAGGAAAAATATAAGCGCTACAAGAACAAACTAACTACCATTATGAGGTACTCAAAAAAAAGTAAAAATAACATACAAAAAACTTGGAAGGTAATCAATTATATTATTCAGAATAAAAGTAATAATTCAGAACTTCCAGATTTTTTTATAAATAAAGTTAATAATAAAGTGGATGATTTAAAAAATATTGTTGACGAGTTCAATGACTACTTTGTAGATGTTGGAGCTTCTTTGGCAAAACAGATGACTGTATCTGATGACAACAAATATATGTTTAATAATTTGATTAACACTAACGCTAGTTCTATGTTTTTAAGTGGGGTACATGAAACTGATATTATTGAAATTGTAAGAAAATTAAAAAATAAGAGATCACTTGACATACATTCCATTGATACAGTAATATTAAAGATGTTTTCGATTATATTGTCAGACCCTTGACCTATGTTTGTAATCTGTCTTTCCAAAAAGGAATCTTTCCTAACAACATGAAGTTAGCAAAGGTGATCCCAATTCATAAAAATGGAGATAAACACTGTATGGAAAATTACAGACCAATATCACTTTTCCCGCAATTTTCTAAAATTTTAGAGAAATTGTTTGTGAAACAATTAAATTTATTCATTCATAAAAATAAATTATTAAGTGAAAATCAATATGGATTCAAAGAAAGCAGAACTACTGCTTTTGCAGTAATGCAAATGGTAGAAGAAATAGCAAATGCAAATGAAAATGGTGAGTGTTTCTATTGGTCTGTATATTGATCTGCAGAAGGCGTTTGACACCATAGATCACAGACAGTTATTGAAGAAATTAGAGATGTATGGAATACGATTGGTTGTTCATTCTTGGCTGGAAAGTTATTTAGGTAATAGACACCAGTGTGTACAAATTAATGATACTGTGTCAGCACTGAGAAAGATTATGTGTGGCGTACCACAAGAATCAGTGATTGGTCCAATACTGTTCATTCTTTATATCAATGACATCTGCAATGTAACAGATTTTTTTAGATATGTAATATTTGCAGATGATACCAATTTGTTTTGCTCTGGTAAGAATTTAAAGGAACTTTTGTGTTGTGTACAAATGGAGCTGGAAAATCTCAAGACTTGGTTTGATGTCAATAAATTATCTTTAAATATTAAGAAAACAAAATTTATGGTTTTTGGGAATCCAAATGAAAGTGATTGTAATGTTAAATTAAAAATCTGTAATGTTGACATTGAAAGAGTTTCTGAGACTAAATTCCCTGGGGTTGTCATTGATCAAAAGCTAACATGGAAACAACACATTGAATACGTTAAAGGGAAAATCTCAAAATCACTTGCAATCCTGTATAAATCCAGAAATGTATTGAATTCCAAGGCCTTGCATTTGATCTACTACTCATTGATTGTTCCCTATATATCTTACTGTGTGGAATTGTGGGGATCCACCTTTAAAACCACCATAAATTCAATAATAAAACTGCAAAAACAAGCTATACGTATTATCAATAAGGCTAATTATTATGCTCACACGGAAACACTTTTTCTAAATTCCCATGTTATGAAATTTTATGATCTGTTTTATTATAAAATAATGCAAATTATGTTTAGAGCAAAATTAAAAATGCTCCCTGACTCAATACAGAGGTTCTTTTCAATTCAGGACAGTCCGTATAATCTCAGAGGTGCTTGCAAGTTTACTGTACAAAAAGCTAAAAAAGGTATGAAAAGGAGATGTGTCTCCATTATTGGAGTTAAATTCTGGAATGATGCCAACATAAATTTAAAAACATGTCATTCTTTTTTGGTTTTTAAGAAAATGGTTTGTAAAGCTATTTTTGAAGCTTATAAGTGCGATTAATTATCTGTTGTTGTGGTTTCTTTGCTTTTCTGGAGGTTGTGGTCAACACATGATTCTTGATTTAGTGATTTTGTGATTTGTGTGAAATGTCAATACTGTGTACAATATTTGGTGTTGTCATGACTGAATAAACTACTACTACTACTACTACTACTACTACTATATGACTTTACATGAAAAATCAAAGGTAAATTTTCAGTTGACAGTAAATGTAATCAGGGGTGTACTGGAGGTAAACACAAGTAAACTTAGTTTATCACCTCTTTGAAATGAGGCGAGAGTTTACTCATCTATTTTCAGATCAACCGTATCAATCAATGAGGGGAAAAGGTGACTACAGGAATCTGCATTTACCACTGCACCCCTGTACGTAACACAATACTGCAAAAATACATTTATTGTATATATGTAAATGTGCATATCCTTTTTCTGTGAACTACAGGATTGTACATTATTGATCTTTACCAGTAAACTTTTACCTGCTGTTGGAATCTGAATCTAAAGCTCAGTGCAACACACAACAGCATTCACTGAACTAAAACTGACCTTCTCACATCATATAGTAAGCATTCAGTGTCAACAAAAAGAGATTTGTATAGAATTAACATTTGCATGGTTGACTTTCCTGTTGAGAAAAAACACATAAACATTTTGAGCAGTGCGGCTCACACAATGATAAAACGGCTCTTTTCATTTTGGTGACACTGGCCAGTTTACTGACACAAAAACTAGCTTTTGAAACATAAATGAAATGTTTTGGGTGAGCTAGTACCTTTTGCAAAAATGCAATAAGGTCGTGATGTTCCATGAAACACTTGTGACAACTGCACTTGAAGCTTTAAGAAAGTTAAGAGTTCTTCACAAAATGAGCCAAAACGAATGAGAAAAGCTGTAACGTATAGAACCAGATGCAGATTGAAAGACAGTTTAGAGAATTTCAGCACCTTGGCAAAGACAGTGGTGGAAGAAGTGCTCAGATCCTTTGCTTCAGTAAAATGACCAATACCACACTGTCAGAATACTCCACTAGAACTAAAAGTCCTGCATTCAAAACCATACTTAAGTAAAAGTATGCAAGTATTATCAGCAAAATGTACTGAACATATGAAAAGTAAATGTAGACATGTTGCAGTAAAATGTTCCCTGTGATTTTTTAATTAATATTACAGCTGTATAATGTGTGTGTTGCATTAATTGCTGTAGATGTTTCAGGTTGAGCTCATTTCAACTACTTTATATACTATTGGCCAGTTTAATTTACAGCAATGCATCATGGTCTATAAGATCATCATGTGTTTGTACCGTGGCTGTCCTCTGAGAACCATGTATCTCTAAAAAGTCAGGGAAACAGCCTGTTTTCAGCTTTGTGACAATGTGTTCTCCAGCTGATCCAAGGTTTTTTTTTAAAGAGTTTATCCACCTTAAAGCTACTATAAGGAGTTTTTACTGGTTATGAAACAGTCTCAGCTTATGACTGCTGCCTCTATATGACCTACATATGGTAATGAGACCATCTGCAAGAAGCTATTTCTGTATAATTATTCTTAATGCGTGCCACCTTGAAATGGCAGGCATTAAGAATAATCAGATGAAACAGGCCTGTGTTTACATTTTCCCAGCCAAAGTTTGCCAGTTCAAAGGAAGCAGGAGGAGATTTTTATTTAGCTAATTTTATTTTGGATGTTATATTCTGTGGTTATTACAGTTGAAACTGCTCTTGTGCGCAAAGACCTCCAAAATCAGCACAAGATGAAAGTTTGTTGTAGCAGCTTTAAGGAGGAGGAGAACTATTCAACCCAAACAGGAACACTTCATCCTTCTTTTTATCACAACAGTCACATCAACACATCTGGAGATACATGGTTTTCACTGGACAATGATGAGTAACTTGAGCTGTCAGATAAATGTAGTGGAGTAAAAGTACAGTATCTGCCTCTGAGATGTAGTGGAGTAGGAATATAAAGTTGTATCAAATGAAAATACTCAAGTAAAGTACAAGTACCTAGAAGTAGTATTCAAGTGCAGTACTTGAGTAAATATACTAAGTTACACTTGACCTCAACAGCTGAAGTTGGTCTAGATGGAAAACAGTTAACGTTAACCCTGGAATTCAGCAACTACTTTTACAAGTGCTGCTTTGAATACTCTGACAATGGGAATAGTTTTGACACGTTGTGTTGTTGTTGTGTTGTTGTTTGCCTCAGCCTGCCTGCTGTTACTCTGCTGCATTAACGGTTTCTAGTCAATTGAATTAGTGACTTGGTGACAGGAGTCAGTCACACAGACGTGTTACTTTGTGCCTCCTGCTGGTTTGATGTCTTCTTCTTTTACAAGACCAGGTTGAAACAGCACAACTACAGTACGATCATAGAAACAAGAGGGTTCTTCCTGAAGGACTGAGGTTCTACCCAGAACCATTTGCTTCTGAAAAAACATTTTTTTGCATTTTTTTTTTGTGAGGTTCTTCGCAATAAGGGTTCCATTAAGAACCTTTTTTATCCCAGGAACTCTTTTTAGAGGACAGAGTTTTTCAAGGTTTGTTGAAATCCCTGAAGAACTCTCTCATCAAGGGTTCTGTGTACAATAAAAAAAAAGTTCTTAATAGAACCCTCTGGGTGGGTTCTAGATAAAACTCTTGGAATATAAAAAGGTTCATGGCAATACCCCCTGAGTGAATTCTAGATAAAACCTGGAACCTGGAACTCTGGACCTCCAGAGAGGGTTCCAAGTGGAACCATTATGCCATAGAAGGGTGTAGAACCTCTCATAACAGGTTCTGGGTGAAACCTTTCACAGACGGTTCTAGATGTAACCTTTAATGGTTTTTTTGTGTCTTTTGGGCACCACTTTATATTGAGGTACATGTAACCAAAAAGGGGTTCTGCCATGGGGACGAGCCAAAGAACCCTTTATGGTTCTAGTTAGCACCTTTATTTCTAAGAGTGTTTGGCTATACTGTATATGGTCAGCATGGTCAACTGCAGCCAGAGATGAAGAATGAGATAAAAATAAGATAAGATCAACTTTATTGATCCCACAACCGGGGAAATTCACATGTTACAGCAGCTCATATGGTACAGATCAAAAAGGGAGTGAGTGACAAAGAATACTTACAGAATAAAGATAAAACTGAAATAAAAATATGTCAAAGATTTAAAAGATATAATATTAAATTTGACAAAACTATACATTGGAGATGTGGAAATGTTTGGATATATGGACAGATATATGGGTATAAATGGATAGCTGTGCAGGATAATTGCACACAAGTTGTAATACACACGGTGTGTAACATTACAATTAAAGACAAGCAGTGTAAACTGTGTTGCCTTGTAAAGGCAGATTGCACAGAGAGGCAGACTGGATTGCACAGAATGTTAGCAGCAAATAACTCACAGTAAAGATTTACAGTAAATATGTTGCACTCTAAAAGATTTAGATTTAGATTCTGACAGCTGTTGGGATGAAGAGCCTGCAGTGGCGTTCCTTCCTGTACTGTGGCTGCAGCAGTCTGCTGCTGAACGAGCTGCTCAGTGCACCCACAGTGTCATGCGGGGGGTGAGAGGTGTTGGCTAACATCCTCCTCTCACCCCCCTCCTCCATGGGGACAGCACCAGATCACATGACACTGTTAAGCTACGCTTGAGTAAAAAAAAAAAAAAAAATCTTATAAATGCAGTTGCAGGAACAAAACTTTCTACTTGTAAATCGAAGATTAGATTTGATTTGTGAAAGGTCTTGACAGGACCTGCAGTGTAAAGCTGAATGTATTTTTCTGTTTATTTTTGTGTAACAATCTACACTCACACAGGTGGATGATTAATAATGATGTAGGACAGAGGTTAAATATAATGTAGGTTGTTAGGAAACTGGTGAAAATCATGCTTTATTGTGAATCCAACTCATAATAAGATAAAGATCAGATCAAGTGGTTTTGATGTTATCACTTTTCTTTTATTCAATAAAATATTCAAACCTAAAACACCATGGTTTTTTTATATATAAAACTATTTACAACAAATGGAAATATTCTACATTTTACACACATTTCTCATCATTTCATCCTGACATATTCAGTTTCTTTGGGATCCCCATTATGATTTAAAATACATGTTTCCACTCTGAATAATAAGACAAGTGGATTTAGGGGGATTGTTGAGTAAAGGTTGAAATTGCGACACAAACACACAAGAACAATGGAGGATAATTGGTCGCAATTTGCAGTCTGTGTGCAGGATGTCTGTGACAGGCAAGTGACGATTCTAGTGACCAGAGATGAAAATTTAATTTCACAATTACAGTCACCAAAATGATCATAGTTATCATTATTATCATGGTTTTGTTAAAATGTGTTAAAAATGTTTTCTAAAGTCCTGATAGACTGAAATCATTTTACCAAGTTTTATATTGAAAACCTCTGCATCCTGATGCATCTAAACTTTATGTTTTTAATCCAGGAGGTTCCGGTTGGATTGTATCCATCTGCAGCTGCTCACGCTCTGTAGAGGTGGGAATCTTTTTGTCCAATTTGATTCTTGGTTGAATGAAGAGAAACAGGGGAACAATTTTCAGTCTCCTGCTTCATTTCCTCTGAAATACAATATGAAACATGACTGTTGGTGAGTGATGGTAAACAGCATTCACAACACACTGCACATTCGTCTCACAAACATAATTATGTAGACACCAAAAACGATTACAACCACTGCCTTTTGAGAAGATGAAGTAATCCCCCTATATGATAACTCCAGTGTGTGTGTGTGCGTGCTGACTGTCCGGGGGCTGCAGTGCCCTGCAGTTGAGTTCCACCTTTTTTCCACCTTTTTTTAAAAAAAAATCAATTTTTGGCATTTAGGAATTGATTCAGAGTCTTCCTCATCAATATTGCGATGCATCTAAGAATCAACCCTAGTCTGCTGTGTGTGCCACCATTTAGTATCAACTCAGCTTTCTTGAAACCTCGACTGAGAAGAAATCAAAAAGTACCAGATATGATCCACAACTTCTGACCATGGAAAACCAAAAAAAGAGCAAGTAGTGGAGTCAGGCTGAGCCGTACCCTGCAGTAGAAACACGGCTTTAGTATCCAACAGTAAAACCTCAGCAGCTTTGTTCCTTGTTTTCAGCATTTACCAGGCAGCTGAAATGAAAATAATGCAAATTAAATGTTGTTTTACATGAACTGTGCAACACTAGTTAGGTTTCCATCCAAATGAAAGCTCAAATTTGAACCAAAGTTTGAGAACACTTTCAAAAGAAAAAATGCAAATCACTGCACATGATGTGACATGAGGCAAGTCACATGCTGGATGTAACATTTGGTACCTTAAAACCTTTAAATTTGGTGTTCACATGAGATGTGAACCCCCATCTCCTGAGTGAAAGTCTTGTTTGTTCCACCCCATCTCCTCCATACATGGGCCTTCTCCATCTTTATACTCCGTGCATCACATATACTGTCTACGTATCTCTGAGTATTCCCAAATAACATAGTTCTCGACAGAAGATGTCCTTGGAAATTACTAGAAAATAACAGAATCTGAAAAATAAAGTATTACACAAAAGCTTTGTTATCTTCTTCCCTTCTACCCAGTGCAGCTCCCCTTGATTAATGAACTTTCTAGAAATGTGCATTAGTTCCAAGGCCTGATAATCGTCCAGATCAGAAGTCCAGGGAACCTGCAAGCTCCAGTCTTTTTGTGTCTGAACTGGTTCGTGCCTACGGTGATTTGATTGAAAATTACTTTAGAAATACATGCCACAAAAGCACAGTATTAAAGGTCTTAATGGCAGTTTTTGTTTTATTCCCTGATCCTGTGGCCCTGAAGAGGAAACCTGTGGCAAATACCAGTTTCAAAACTTAAAGTTTTTATGGTGCAGATTTTTCTAAACTATAAAACATTCCACAGAGAGCAGCAGTGGTTCTAGACCAGTTTTACTGTTGTGTGATTTGACAGTTATAGTTACTAGATACTTTTTGCATTAAGATTTTACATACAAAATAGACAAATGAGCATGGCTGGGGGGCATTTTTTCACTGCAGGTCATGATAATAAATTAGCAGCCGTTAAGATGAGGTCTGATTTCACTCAGACCACAGTGGTGATGTGAGACTTGTGAGATGTTGTAATGTGTGGACTGCACCTGGCAGTGTATCGTTAAAAATTTGATAAAATTGTAATCCTGCTAATAATCCCCATTTTTACTCAATATATCTGTAATGGAATTTTTTGTATTCAAATTACATAATCCTGTTACATGTAATCTGTTAGTCTACAATCCTGCAAATGGAATTAAAGTAAATCACAACTGTGACAAAAAGTAGTAACACTTCATATTCAGGTGCCTGTAATAAGCATTAGTTAATAGTTAATAAGGCCCTCGTAAGATGCTTATTAATATTAATTTGTGTTAATAAGACTATATAAGTGTTAATAATAGCATAATAAACATGTTGATTGTGAGACTGAGACATTTATAAGCACTTATAAGAAACTGGTTAACAGTTTATAGACTGCTTAAGAATGTTAATCAAAGCCTTATGAGTATCTTACAATTTTTATGACGTATTACCAATACATTTATTGAACTGACATAACTTACTTATTTATTAAGTTTTTTACAGACATTATTATGCAGTTATTAACAGATAATAATGCTTTCTCTGAGGTAGTGGATCTAAAGTGTGGGCTGGATTCAGATCCAGGATAGTGTAATAATGAAGCATGCTCTCTATCAGGTGAGTGACTGAGGGACGTCATGACTTCTGAAGCCGCACTCAACTCATTTCAACTCAACTTTATTTATCAAGCACCTTTCATGAGAAGAACCTTGAATGTGCAAAACTAGAACAAAAAATGGAAAAAAATAAAAACTTTTTCTCAAGTATACCAAGTACTACCACCCCTGTTATCCAGAATAATTTGCAGATTATTGTTTTCTGCTTGTTGTCTGACTTTGAAGCTTTTTAATTAACACGCTCTTTGTGGGTGCATGTGGCGCTATTTATGTGAAAATGTTTGTTTGGTAATAAAGCTACAACAAAAGCTTGGCAAAAGTTTAACAAGGGCAAAATAGGTAAGGTAGTTAAACTCAATAAATGTGGTGGTAAATGCTGTTACAGTATAAACAATTACTCATGAGGCTTTTATTAACATTCTTAAGCACTCTATGAACTGCAAACAATTTTCTTATAAGTGCTTATAAAAGTCTTATAATCTCACAATAAACATGTTTTTATGTTATTATTAGCACTCATATAGTCTTATTTAATGTCAATAAGCATCTTATAAGGGCCTTTTTATTTACCTATTAACTATCGTCTATTACAAGCACCTCAATATAAAGTGTTGCCCAAAAAGTATGTCAGTAAGATGTAGTTCCACTACGAGCCTCCTGAACATCATAGATGCTCCAGTCCGCTGGAGGGATGAACAGCCGTCTGCCAAACAAGATTCCCCCGTTTGGTGTCTTGATGATGTGGTGGAGAATCCTGTCACCACTCCAGGGTCTTTCAGGGTACAGCTGGGTTGAGATCTTCACATCATTTTCATGCTCATCAAACCATTCAGTGATGATAAGCTTATCAAATCCACAATGTACGGTTATATACTAAACCACCTGATTGTATGTAAATTAGTTCAAATTAGATCCTCTAACTGATGGTACTTACACAATATTATTATATTATCAATAATCTAATGATATAATATATAATACACTGACAGGGGCCATTATTCTGTGTGATAGGTACTTCAGCTTGAGTAAATTTTTGAATGCAGGACAGTTTTTACATCAAACTAATGCACTTTTTCTAAAGAATATTTCTCACACTAGTGACAGTATATGTTTGCATTAACATTAATGTAATGAACCTGGTGAAAAGATCTGTGTCCTCTGGCTGATTTCAGTTCCAGGTGAGAAGGTGAAGAGTGTTTGCGGTGTGGAGGAGCAGAGGCTTAATGAGGATGTATCACCATGACGATAAGCATCTTACTCCATCTAGTGGCCACTCAATATTCACTCTCCCCACTGCTGCCTGACATCAGTGTGTAGAAACACACTGGCCTGTATCTGACGGTGGAGGGTGTGCTGAGATAACACTTTGACTTTGCTTCATGTCAGTTTTTATTTGTCATTATAACACTGAAAATGCAGAGAATTTAGAGAAACAGTCCCAGTGAAAACATTTTACAGCAGGTCTGTTCAGGGCCGTGCACAGACATTTTGGGTGGCAGGCACTCAAGCAAAAAAGGGCACTCCTCTCCTAACTACTTATAAAAAATAAAGTTGCATATATTTGCACATCTTTTACTTAATTATATAATTATTTATTTCTGCTGGTGGAATGTAACTAAGTAAATTTGCTCAAGTGCTATATTTAAGTACAATTTTGAGGTACTCGTACCATTTTATGCTACTTTGTGTTTGTACTCCACCACAGTTCAGAGGTTAACATTCAACTTTTACAAATAAAGAATCTGACACACAAAACATATGAAGAGTTTCAAATTTAAAAGAAAAATCTACCTACAAGTCTATACAAGCACAACTGAAACATTTAGTCAATTTCAACATTGTGAAAGTGCCACTTCGGCCTCCTCTCACACTCTTTTAATTGGGAATTGATGCCATTCCATGCCAAATTTAAAAACTGAAATAGAAAATTAGAAAATGAAAAAGGGAGAAAAGGACACTGATGTCCGGATATGTCATTTTTAATGCTGGTAGTAAAACAAGGGAAAACATATTTTTGCTTTCTGTTTGTCCGATTTCTTTGTGACTCACATGAATGTGTTTACCACAATTAAAATGACATCTAATGTTCCTACATTTTTTAGTTAAACATGGTTTTTTTCACCATGAAATATATATCTTTGCTTGTTGAATTGTAGTCAGTTTGTTGATACCAGACCCATTATTATTAAAAATAATCCACAGACCTTCTTGTGAGCAGTTTCATGGACTTTGTTTCTGCAGTAAAATCTACCAGAACTACTCGATTTTCCACCAGAAAGAAAGTAGTTTCTACATGAAACTCACAACAAGGTCTGTGGATTATTTAGAATAAGCGGGTCATGATTTTTGGAAAGAGACACTGGTTTTGAATTTTTCAAATGTATTTTTTTGGTGCTTTGAGCACCACAAGCTGAGTGTCATTTAGTCCCATTATATTGGAGAGAAGGCAGACATCTCTACAGCTGATATCTCCAAAACTCACCCAAAAACTATCTAGATGAATAAACAGCAGGCCAGAGGAAAAATATATATTTTTGGTTTTGGGGTGAACTTTCCTTTAAATTCCCAGTTTGCCAACACTGGTGTAGTTGTTGGTATCTTGTACCAACAAATTGGTGACATTACAAACAACATCCTTAGCACAGCAAAAGACAATAACAAACATGTCTCTGTATATGCAGCAACACACTTATGCACAAACATGACACATAATCTACTTAAGCACATACCTACATTCATTCCCACTGATTACATCACTCCACATTCATACATTTCTGAAGCATTCTGTCATTGAGGTCAAATAATCATTTCTCACAAGCATCTTGAAACCAGAACATGTCTCAAATCTACATGGCACCATATCTGTGGCCCTGCCAGTTGTTAAAATACTTTGGCCCATCTTCTTGCAAAATCTATGTGTAAGTCTCAGCTTCAGCTGCCTCATCCTGTTTGAACTCATTCATTGAGTTCATTGAATTCAGCCATTTGAATTCCTATAGATGTGGAGGGCCGACGTTAGACATGGGTCGAAGGTTCAGTCCCACCCTGACTCTTTTATTTTGAGCTGCTTGAAGCTTTATTTAAATCCCCTCAGGGGTGCTCCTGTACCATGTAGTGCAGAGTGTAGTCATCAGTGATACAGGGACATTTCTAGAGGAGGGACCCTAGCCACCTCTGAAATCTGATTGGCCACCCCAAGTGCCACCCCATTACCCCCAAGTATTTTTGGTTTGTGATCTGTCTGTTTAATGAAACATTTTAAATGTGCACTTTTTTTTTACTAAGTTAATCTACTTAAATAATATTTCCTCAAAATAAAAATATTTTCATGATGGAGTGTGGAAGATGAGTTTAGGAGCCTCACAGCCTGAGGAAAGTTGTACAATGGAGGTACAATTTCTCTGTGAGGACTTATGAAAAATGATAATTATGATAATGGAGCATAAAAGCTTTATATGATACTTGTATGGTGCCACTCAGCTGTGTTGTGATTGGTAGAATTGTTTCAAGTTTTAAACACAGGAATAAGAAACTGTAAGATACTGTAACGTTACCAATTAAGTACATATGTTGGATGGGGATTACCTTAGAGTTTCACAGGAAAACAGTGTTGCAGAATCTCCCAAACAATGGAAGTGAATGGTGAATTTTCATTTTTGGGTGAACTATACCTTTTATTGAGAAAGATATAAAATTAACAAAAGTTTTGAGCTGTCCTTTAAAACTGTCCACTCAGTCAGCAAAGATTTAAAGCCACAGTGCTCCATATTTGGGGACTATTGTGGCTAAAAGCAGCGTCCCTAAAGGTTTTTATGGCTACCTTGGGAACAGTTAAAGGAGCAGCTGTGGAGGATCTTTAATTAATGAGGAGTGTGTGATATAAAATGGATTGAGGCCATTTCATGCTTTAAAAACTAAAAGTCTTTCAAATCAGTTCTAAAAGACACAGGGAGCCCGTGTAGGCTGTGTAAAACAGCAGTTCTATGATCTCTTATTTTAAGTTTTGTTCAAACCCAGTCAGCAGCCCTCTGAACACTTTGGTAAGCCAGCACACACAGTGTTACAGCGGTCAGGACGACTGGAGACAAAAGCACGACTTTTCAGCTTCTAGCTGGTTCAGTAAACATCTCAGCTTCACTAGACTGTATAACTGATAAAAGGCAGTTTTGGTGAACAAACTACAAAGAGGTCACAATCTAAAATGACACCAAGCTTTCATACTTTGTTTCTTACTGTGAGAGCTGTCTGTGTTACCTTTTACACAACCACTTTACAATAAGACTACCCTTACAAATGAATGGGTTATAATTAGGTTATTAATTAGGTTGTAAACACTATAAATCATTAATAAACTGTTACAACACAGTAAACAAGAAGGACAACAGTGACCTGCTGCTTGCCACATAGTGAGCCCACACTCCTCTGTTGTGTTCAGCCTCTGATCTCATTGGTTACTGAGCTCACTTTGTCTTCTCCATCAGCAGCATGTCTACCTGTCAGCTTCATCTGTTAATAAGTTACTGCATTTAACCCCTGTCAGCATATCTTAATAGTTTTGTTTGAAAGACCTCATACATTATTTGCTGGTGCAGAAAATATTATACAAGGGGTTGTGCTATTGTGATATTTTATGTTATATAGAAACCTTTTTTTATCTGTATAGAGAAATTGGACACCACTGACATTAGAGTTATAACTTATTAATTTAATTGTAATTTTGAATTTCATTTTTATTTTCTGTATACTTTTCTTACACCCAGTTATTCTTTATTTCATTTATTTACTTTATTTATTTGTATGCTTTTTCATTTTTTTCTTTCTCTTTTTCTGCTTATTTGTGTCTCATATGTATAAATGCAATTGTTTATTAAATCAGTGCTGTTTGATTATTAGATGGGACAGTGACACTGTTACAGGCTCAGTTTGAGAAGGGATATATTATGTCTAACCAACTGATTTATTGCTGTTTGTACAGCTTCAAATATCAATAAAAAGACTTTGAGCAAATGAAAAAAGTTTCATTTGGCATCAGATTTATGTGTCAAATGATCAGATTTTTGGTAACATTGTTTACCTTGACAGCTGCACCATTTTACATTTTACAATAAGATTCCTTTGCCAGCTGTAAAATAACTCATTCATAAGATTAATTAGTAGTAAGCACTAACTGGATCTCACCTAATAGTCCACATTACACCCAGTTTAGAACCTTATTATAACCTTTCATAAATCATTTATAAGACCGGTCATATTGTAAAGTGGTGCCCTTTTTTCCTTCTTGGTCTTTTTATTTCTGATATTTTTTTTGGAAACTGTATTCTCTTCTCTGTTTTTTATATTTTCATTTTAATATCTCTGTAAATTTGTAGCCATCATACATAGCTGTGTTTCATTTCAGTGTTCTGTGGGTTCCTTTAAACAGCCCTCAGATATTTTGTTCTCTCCTCTTGAGTATTTTTTTTTTTATGTTATTGCATTTTTTCTCTCTCTTGTTTCATTTCATTTATTCCATGCACAAACAAAGAACTAGAGAACTATAAAGAACCCAAGTTTACTGGATGTTGTAGGCTGATGAAATGAAGCTGCAGTACTCTGTATGCGTCACTAGAGGGGAGTACAGGGTAGAATCTGGAGGCAGGCTGCTGGCCTGCAGGATTTCCACCATGGATGTATGAAACTGCAGCCTGGACAAAGAGATCCCGACAGGCTGAATCAGCTGCCTATAGTGGCTGTTTAAGTTACTAATCAGACAGAAATATCAAAACAAAGAATGAGACAGAACTGCAATCTGCATATTTAAGTTCAGTGTCGAATCCTGAGCTTCTTTAAAGTCTCATAAAGCCTTTCTGTAGTAGAACATGTTGAATGCTTCAATTGTCAATTCAGACACTTTGTATTCTGACATTTAAGCATGATCTCCCGAGCAATTTGCTGTTATAATAATGTTTAAAGTTTCAACAAATATAACTGAAATACATGTATTTATATGTTATAAATTACTTTTAAGTTGCAGAAAAATACAAATAGGCTACAAACACATTTTGTATTAGTTGTTCATGCTAAGCCCCTGAAGCATTGGCTCATTTTTTATAAAAGTAATATTTCCAAAAGAGCTCATAATAGACTGTGCGGAATATTTCATCCAGCGCAGACATATTTAATTTACTGTTGTTCAATAGTGGAGTTGAAATGTCTCGCTGTATGTGAAGAGAGGATTATAGTCAGTGTTGTACTACAGTCTAAAATAAGAAGATTTGTGTTTTTGTAAACCACACTCCTCAGACTTAACGGGCTCTGACCATCTTGATTAAGCCCCCCCCCCCCAAGCATGCTGGGAAAGGGTTCACCCACAGGTCGGCCACTTCTTAGGCTTAAACAAAGAGCCAGTGCATGACTTGAAACGCTGCTGAGCTACCTGAACATCTGTGCTGATTATCTGATGTGGCCTCAGCTCGCTCTGTTCTTCTCTGCACCTTCCAGGGAACGACAGCACGAGTTGCCTTCTGCAGGCAGATGTCGGGACAAGGAACGCTCAGCGCTGAAGAACACAATTCACTCATGTTTTTAGCCTCAGTATACATATTTAGGACACCAGTTTATCATCTCTGTGTTACTGAGCAGTCTCACACAGAGTGTGTGACAGATTTACATTTAGAAAAATTCATTGTGCCCAGTTTGGCTGATTTTGTTTTAGCTCGAGCACTGAACCAAAGACACATTTTTTGTGCTGAAAGACCACAAACACTGACGCATGTTAAAGAGTTTCACATATATAATAACATATGGACTTTTTACAGAACAAAACCAATTCATTTAGCTGGTAGTGATGGTTCATTTTCTTCTTTAAAAAAAAATCACTGCAGGCCCATAGACTAAAAAAAAAAAAAAAAACTCTTCTGAATGACATAAAAGAATTATGGACATTGGCTGCACATATTAAAATTGTTGAAAATGATTTCACTGTAAAAAATGAATTTGAAAAGACAAGTTCAGTTATTTTATAATAATTCAAAACAAACTTTTCTCGTCAAAGAAACTTGATATTAATTTAGTTGTACATGAGAAAACATGTTTAATAAGCTGAAGATATTAAGTTGAACCAACAGCTCTTCAGTCACACTGATGAACATTTATAAGAATTAACGTTTATTAAATTTTATTTACCGCTAATTCAATAAATAAATAATTAATATAAACTATAAAAAGAAGGATCTCAGGAGAGTTTTCACTCTCACATAGTGCATGCTGGGAAGATTGCTAATGTGCTCATCATGTTTCTCTAGAATCCTAATTTAATGAGTTGACTGAACTCTGCACAGTTCATTCATTCAGCTCACCATTTCAAATCAGAAGACTTAAATTGAGATGAAAGAATAGTTCTGAAAATAAATACAAATTTTAGGTTTAACTAAGTTGAATGAATAAAACTTGTATATTATAGTATATTTGTTGGACTAAAGACTGTTTATGTTCAGTATATTCAGTTTTTATCTGTGAAACAACATGGCCTCTGTATGTTTTGTATATGCAGTGCTGTCATGTTCAGTCAGTCTAATCTGCTCAGGTAGGTCTCACTCCATGGAGTTATAAAGCTCTGACATGTTTTGTTTATTTCACTGCTAGAATCTGATTTCTGCTTAAAGTATTTTGTGCATTATTATATCTGGTCTCGCTAAATGTGCAACATTTACTAGTGTATTGCTTATTGCTAAGGAAATATAGCAATAAGCAAAATCATTTCTTGCTAAAAAAAAAAAAAAAAAAAAAACAGCGAATACAACTTAGACATTAGATCTGTGTGCTGTCTGTGGTACTCTGTGGTGTTCAGGGCATTTTTACTTTATTATTTCTTATGGCATCACAAATAATATTCTTTACAAATCCTTCTGGACACTGACTATAAGCACAAATCTTTAGTATCTTTATTATATTTAGCTCTGGATGAGGAGTTGATGTAGAGAATTTAATAACAGAGTCAAATATGTAACTGAAGATTCAGTGGCTGCAGAATAAGAATATAGACATGAGAATGATTAGCCTTGTTGTGTTACATCCTAAAGACTTTATGTTTATTCTGTTTTTAAATGACTCATCACTGTCCAGTCAAAATCATTTATCTATAAATCAGGTGATTTAATTTCTTTAGTAAACTGAAAAATTAAAACATATTCCTACAAGGCTGAAAAACCTAAATATCTGTACTTGTTAAGCCAAGCTATCAGTGGATTATGTGGAAAATACCTCGTCACAGCTGACAATATGAAAAGTTGATATTTTTGATGTACATGGTTTTCTCAGGATGACAAGTAGAACATCTTTCATCAAAATTATAAGCAAATATTTAAGTAAAGATACAGCTTATTCGTGTTTTTACAAGCTCTTTTATTCAAAAGCTAGGGGAGACCTGGGTGTAACTATAACAAGGGACAATTATAACACTCAATCCCTCCAATCAGAAACAAACTAGAGTGATGACATTTAGTCTGCACACGCTCAGTAGGATCCTCTGCCAGAAGAACAGGAGCAGGATCACCTCACCTCAGCAGACTTTTTAAACAAAACACTGATGATGAGGTGTGAAATCTACGTTATGGATGTTCGGATATTTCTTCTGCTCTCTGAAGTTTAGATGTCTGCAAATTTAAACTTCATCAATTTAATCTTTATCTTATCTATTAATTTGAACAAAAAAGATTTTATCATGGCAGCAGGAGCCAAACAGCCCAATGTAAGTTCCTTGTTTGTCTGTGTTAACACACTTTTCTGTTAGCAAATGAACATATTTCACTAAACTTAAATGTACCATTACTTTTAACCCAATTTAAACAAAATTTAAATACTAATGTTACAAACATTGAAATATTTCTCTCAAGTTCGCCCGTTCTCAGCAAAAAATGAACCCATATATTCTCAAAAAGAAATCTTAAGATTAATGTTATTAGATACTACAGAAGTAATGTGATTACTTTGAATAGGGCCTTTATTTGAGTGTCACCATAGCCCCACTCTGACTTCTTACACTGATTTTAATATTACAGTCTTGTCCTCATTAGTGAGGATAAATTAGGCCTAATTGTATTATGAAAAGATATTTGTGAGTTCTGATGGAAAATACAAAAATGGTCCATTTGTCCCCGGTCTCCCCTACATCAGTGGTGATGTTTTGGTGAGTGATTCAGAGATCGGTCCTTTATGATAAATCCATCTGTACAAACTGTTTCCACACACACACACACACACACTAGTCAGCAGTAACACTCTGAAGTTCCCAGTAAAACCTCAGCTCTCTATATCACCATCACAGGCGATTCTTCTCCAGATCCCCGACTGAAACCAGACTTTTAAAGCCAACCAATGCTCCCATTCAAACCACACCTGGTCAAGTTTGAAAACATGACTAGGGGTTTTTAATTAGACGCAATTAGAGACGGCAACCATGCGGAGAGCTGGATGCGCCCCCTGCTTTTTAGACTGGAGAAAAAGGATGCGCTAATTAGGCCGGAGGCTACTTTTATTCATGTGACCTGTGGAGACCCCGCGCAAGCTGTTTAACGCTACCGCTCTGACAATTAAAACGGGAATTCATTTGAATGAGCTGTGCATGTTGACATAAACAGACACCATTACATTCAGTGCAGTGGGATGAGTTGTCTATGAGCCCTGAATGGCCTGTGTGAATGGAAGAACAGCAACAGGTGACCAGCAGAGGAACCACGCTGCAGCCACGTCCCTTTAACCACTATAGTCCTCATAGAGTGAGATTTAGTGTGACAGAATTTTTCTCTGACATAATCCTTTATAAAATTTTGCACACAGCAGTGATTATGTGAGTATTATACATTATTTATACGTTTTTATCTTTGAAACACACAAAAATTTGGCTTAGGTTCTGCACTACTGGGCAAATCTTCCACTCTCTGTCCAAACTTATAACACTGAAATAGAACCTTTCCTTATTTTGCGGGTGGACCCCACGAAGCCCCTTTAAGGACCTCCAGAACCCCTTCAAGGGCTCCTAGTGGACCCCCACAAGGGGCTCCAGAGCTTTAAGAAAAGACATGCAGAGTTCTTCTTCCTGCAACAAATTAGCTATAAACACTTTTCATACAGCCCAATTTCATATGCCATTTGTGGCACTTAGACCAAACTGGCCATCTCACATGAATCATTTTCTTGGCAGCTGCTGCAGTTTTTTTAAAAGCCTGTAGGCACCCTGCTGCTGTAACCTAGCATCCTCTGGAGGAGGAAAAAAAAGGAAAAAGAAAGGAATGATGGCCCTATTATAGCCTCAGATGTGAGAGGAGAGTGTCCAGGAGGAGGCTGGGGCTCTGCTTCATTGGCTGAAAGCTGCACCTTTTTAGGATTTATCATCTTAAAATGTGTCTCTTTCTGACAGGCCTGAATGGGTTTGACTATCTTTTAATATGTTGCTTAAAAAGGCTGCGGCTCAAACTGTTGCTCTGGGCCTGCTGGTCCTGCTCCGGTGGGTCAGGCCTGCGCCAGCTAGGACTCATGGGAACGTAGCTGTTCTAACTGCTGTGTTTTTTGTGAGTTTGTGAGGGTGAGTTCACGCTGGATTTAGCCAACAGACAAAGGAGTGGTTCTTCTCCTGTGCATCCAGGCGGTGGCGGCACTAACTTTCAGAGTCTGACTTGACCTAACCTACAGTGATGGTAATGTGGATGTAAAGACAAGATTACACGTTTAAGCAAAGATATTTAAAGGATATGATGACAGAATACAAGAGTTTATTTTTTTCCTGTCATCAATGTCTTCTGTATTTTTGCCTATCTGATCATATAAGCCTGAATCTTTTATTTATTTATTTGAATGAGCCTTGATGTATAATGATCATGTATCTCATTCTAACTAAATTGTAAAATTTTGTAATGGGGTTTTGAGAACAGAAATCTGGTTTATGTGACATAAATATTTGTATTTTAAGCTGCTGTTTTAGTAATACAGTATATTCTGAGTAGGTTTAATAATGAATGCATCCTAAAGGTTTGTTAACACAATATGTGATAAAATGTTTGTATGTAATAATGTGTGCAGACGTCCAACATGGTGTTGAACCTGTGCACGCTGCCGCAGCCGCGAGGAGAAACACGTTCTCTCCATGCTGCTCATTTCACTGTGTGACACTCACCGTTCACAAATCAAATACAAACTAACCGTCAGCCGCGTGGACGCGCTGCAGTCGGTCGACGACGTCCGTGCAGCAACGTCGCAACCCCTCTGGTTGACCCCGGGGCGACCCCGTAGAGCCGCTGGAGGAGCCTCGTGAGCGACCAGGAGCTTCTAATCCAGCACGGGCTGAAACACACACACACAAGACGCGACATTTATTTATCTATTTATTTATTTATTTAGCCTATGTATTTACTTATTTAATTATTTCTGTTGTTATTATTTTATGACCACAAACATGACTATGACTTTGCTTTTCCACGAACAATAGGCCATTAAAACTATTATAAAATAGAAAATTATACTTTTTAACAATACATTTCTTCCTCTTCTTCTTCTTCTTCTTCTTCTTCTTATTATTATTATTATTATTATTATTATTATTATTATTGTTATTATTATTAAGCCCACATGATAAAGCTATTATATTATTTGACTATTATTTGCCCTCAGTTTTTGCTTTATGCGCTCACCCCATTTTTAATTTTACACTTTTTTTCTCTATAATTTTTGAGTTAATTGTTTGAATCTCAAATAAATTTTACGTACGTGACTGAATGAGATGTGCCGTGTAATGGAATACAGAAACATAGAAACGTTTCATCATCTGATTAATTGCCTGATAATAATTAGGGACGCGCGATGTGTGTGTATATGTGCGTGTGTATATATGTATGAATGTGTATATAATAAATAATAAATATAAAATTTGACAAACTCGTAAAGAAAGTAATTTTCTCTCAGGTCCACGGTGACCTCATATTAGAATTACAGTGGAGAAATAACTGTGTAGTCGCAGAATACACCCTCCTGACTGTAACAAAAGAGGCAGAATGTGGAGGATAAAATCATCATATTTCTTCAGTCACAAACTAACAGATTACTGAGGCGCAGTAGGTTCACACTCTGCTGTAAGAGGCAGCGACAGGCGTGTTTTTGTGTTTACAAGCCGCGCAGTTCAACCATAAACCTTCCTGTGGTGGTGTGTGTGTGTGTGTGTGTGTGCGTGGTGTGTGCTGTGCGTGCGTGCATGAAGGAGCTCTTGACTCACTGCTCCTGCGTTATTTATGGGGAAGTGATCCGCGCTGCTCTGCCTTCATGTCGCTGAAGTCTCACCTCTGGCCACTGCTGCACACACACACACACACACACACACACACACAGCCATATAGAACTACATAGTCTGTATATAGGCAGTAGGAGTGCTTGTGCAGTCCTCACTGAGGGGGTGAATAAATATCATGAATCACCGTAAATGAAAATAAAACTGTTTCTCAGTCACGTCATGACGACTCATCTGAGCGTGCTCTGACACATTTTGAAGAAATCCAACATGGTGCATTTCAAAAGAAAAGCTCTGCGCATGTATGAGTAAGCTGACATTTATCACAATAAAAGACGGCAAACTAAAATAATAAGACAAAATAAAAATACTAGGATCCCAAGTGAATTTGATTTGTTGTGAATAAAGCTGCGCAGGACTGGGCCTGAGACAATAAAAGCCCTGTGTGTACAGTGTGTGTGTGAGTCTCTGCTGTTTGTGACTTCAACATGTGTGCAGAGAGACAGAGAGAACTGTCCATTATCTCTCCAACTGGATCTGAAAAGTCAAGAGTTCACGGTGGGTGTGTAACGGCCTCCCTCGGGTGATTAAGGTCACAAACAGTTCAGGGTTCAGCTCGTGTATTTTCTCAGCATTGTGGGTAATGAGGCGGAGGACGCGGGAAATGACTGTATTTATTAGAAATCCAAATGATAGATTCCGTGTTTTTGGTGGATTCTTGTTCTCTGTGGCTGAAAAAACCTCGCGCTCCGCTGGCGATAATTATTATTATCCTACTGTCCGTCCTTTCAAAATAAAGCTTGGGCTCCTGCACTAACAGCGCCTTGAATTACAGAGAGAAGGAAGCGTGAAGACGATCCTTCCTGCCTTTGTATATGTTTTTCATTTGTTCTTGTGTATCTGTGTTGACATATTTATAAAGCTGAAATTCTTTACGAGCAGAAATTGAATGTTTGTCCGATTCACAGCCCGCCAATAATAACGTGACACTGGGAGTAAAGAAACGCGCTGGGGTTAAGGCCTCCTACTAATGCGGCCTCTCAGGGCGACAGTGTGTGTGTGTGTGTGGTGTGTGTAGTGGAACCTTGCTCGTGGACAATCGGTTTTGATTTCCAATACTTGTATTGATATTTTTCCTGCAGTTGCTTACAGCTGACAGCCAGTGTGTTCAATTTGCCCACTTCTCTTATAGAACATACAGATAGGGGAGAGCAGGGACGAGAGTAACGTTTTTGTATGACCCTGTTCCAAAGAGATGCATTTGTTTTGACTAACCTTCTTTAGGGTGAAGGCTGCTGTCATCATCACAGGACAGGAAAGATGTTCATTAAAATTAGCAATTTCAAGAGGCAGTAAGGAATTCTTCATTAAAACACACTACTGAACAATTATTACCAAAATATATGTATAAAAAATGTGTCATGTGCTGCAGTGAGTTTTGGCCCCATGTGAACATTTTATTTGAGTTCTGAGTTTAAGAACTCAAGAGAATTATGTTATAATTATGAGAAAAAAGTCATAATTCTGAGTTTAGGCAATGCTGAGAATAAAGTTGGAATTTTGAGAATGAAGTCACCATTCTGATGTTAAAGTTAGAATTCTGAGAATAAAATTTTAATTCTGAGAATGAAGTCAGAATTCTGATGAATAAGACAGAGATCTGAGAATAAAATTGTAATTCTGAGAATAAAGTTATAATTCTGAATCCTGACTGTATTTTCAGAATTATGGCTTTAAAAGTTTTATTTAAGTTCTGAACTAAAGTCTAAACTCTGAGTTTAAAGTCAGAATTCTGTGGATAAAGTCAGAAATTTAATCTTGGAATTTTGACAACAAACTCAGAATTTATGATTAAAAAAAATTCACATGTGGTCCAAGTCCTCTTTCATTATGTGCTCTACATCACCATATCATCTATTTCCTGCTGCAGAGGGAAATGTCCATCACATCTGGACAGTGACTGGTCAGTAAAAGTCCAAATATTGGACTGTCACAGTAAACTGACCTGATAATGCTCTAAGAATTATACACTTCAGTTAAATATCACTTATCAGCTGAATGTTTTTGTAGACAGCCTATTTGTTCTATGTTTTGGTTTATATTTTTAAATCATTTTTGTAATAAATTCTTTATTGCATTTAAGAACAACCACAGAAGACAAAATAAAAATAGACTGACAAAAAAGAGGACTGATTCAGACTGATCATACAACAGCATCACAAAGACACACATAAAATAATAATAATAAAAAGAAAAACAGAAAAACAAACTCTATCCCACTCCTGCACCTTATCCCACTCCCATCTCCACTGAAATTCAAAATATTAAGTTCAAGTGATTTCACCTTCAGGTTTTATTTTAAGGAGTACGAGTTCATGTATGAGACAGACATTCATAAGTAGGCATATATATCTCATGTACATTTTATATTTTCAAAAGCTTCATACACTTTCAAGGTAATTCCTGACTTTTCCAGTAAGTAATGTATACTTGTTTTGTTGCTTCACCTTGAGGAGAGCCAGACTTCGGTGATTTTTGCCAAGATCTATTCAAACACTGTTAAAGAGTGTGGTGGGTTCCGGCCACGTCGATCCAGTGAGACGACTGAAGCTGATGTTCAACTCCGATGCTTGTGATGCATGGGTCAGTCTCATCACCAGCCTGGAGAAACAGGAACACTTTGTCAGAGATGTTTAACCTCTGCAGCCCCAGCCGCCTGAATAAATGTATTAATAATAATGAAGAGTAGGTACTTCATATGGCAAAGCTTCTAGGAAGACAGATAAGACTGTACTGTGTATGTTTGTGGTGGATAATGGTTGTTTTGGTGAATATACATTCCTGAAATTCTGTCATCTCAAAACAGTCAACAGTGAGCAGCAAATCAACCCACATAACTTTGAGGGGACCCCTTCCTATTAGCTTTGCATTACTAATGTCTTCTGATGGAGGGTCACTGAAGAGGAGGATGTGTAGTGTACAAAGAATTTTCTATGTTAAATAGCCAAAACATTATTAAAGAAACAGTAAACATTTCCCCTTTGTCATACATTCTTGGCATAGGCTCCATAATCCTCAAAACATTCCACCAAATGCATTCAGACTCCTGAAAATACTTATTTTCTGTGCTAGGAGATGTATTTTATACATTTTAAGTAGTGTGTTAGTGTTCATGCTTCTAGAAGTGCTCAGCTTTTATTTAAGAGAGGAACTTTTCAAGTCTGGAGTCCTTTAATAACTTACTTGGGATGTGATGGTTTGCATATGCTAACTGCAGGACTCTGTGGTCTGGTGCGGGGACAGTAGTTCTACTGTTTCCTCTGCACTATGTCTCTACAGTCCTGTTTGTTTTAATGTCATTGACTTTCTCATCTGTCAAATGTGTGACTGTAAATCTGTTAACCTGTTGATATAAATAAAAGGAGAAAAAAGGACCATAGCGCTGTTTTTTTCATGTTTTAACTCCCCTCAAATCCAATTTGGGGTATACTGGGGCCGGCTGCAACAGGGGAAGGTTGCATCCAAGCTTCTTCCTCCAGTCAGAAACATGCTAGAGTGATGATACTCATTCTGCACATGCTGAAGCTAAGCAGCCATATGAAAACAGACCACAACATATAAACGGATTCTTTTAAACATAAACAAGTCATTGTGGGGTATATAAAAAGATAGTTTTCCCAAATACAATTTTATATAATGTTTTTCAACATGCACAAGTCATTGTGAGATAAATTAAGTTGTATGAGGACAGTTTACACACTGGAATGAGACATTCCACAGGTAAACAATGGTAAGAGGTGACAGTGGATCCTTGTCCTCGAGAGGCTCAGTCTTTGCATGGATGAGGTGAGGTTCACCAATTTGTGAAAAACTGCCTGGGCAAATAGTCCAGCAGTTTAAGAACAACGTTTCTCAATGTTTTTTAGAGATTTCACCATCTACAATCCGTAATATCATTAAAAGATTCAGAGAATCTTTTTCTGCACGTAAGGGACAGGCTAAACATTGATTGTCTGTGACCTTTGACCCCTCAGGCAGCACTGCATTAAAAACTGCATTAAAAACCCACATCATTGTATTAAGGATACTACATGGGCTCAGGAACACTTTGTTGTCAGTAAACACAGTTTGTCTCTGCATCTACAAATACAAGTTAAGACTCGACCATGCAAAGAGAAAGACATATATCAACAACATCCAGAAACACTGCAGACTTCTCTGGGCCCGAGCTCATCTGAGATGGACTGACGCAAAGTAGTGTGCTGTGGTCTGATGAGTCCACATTTCAGATTGTGGAAAGGAAAAGACCATCCAGATTGTTACCAGTGCTAACTTCAAAAGACAACAGCTGTGATGGTATGGGGGCGTGTTAGTGCCCATGCAATCATGGGTAACTATTACATCTGGAAGGCTCCATTAATGCTGAAAGGATTGTACAGGTTTTGGAGCAACATGTGCTGCCATCTAGCAACGTCTTTTTCAGAGACGTCACTGTTATTTCAGCAAGACAATGCCCAGACACGTTGTGGACGTGTTCCAACAGCACGGCTTCGTACTAAAAGAGTTCAGGTACTAGACTGACCTGCCTGCAGTCCAGACCTGTCTCCCATTGAAAATGTGTGGTACTTTATGAAGCACAAAATCGACAACAGAGACCCCGGACTGTTGAGCACCTTAAGTCATATATCAAGCAAGAATGAGAAAGAATTTCACTTTGAAAACTTCAACAATTAGTGTCCTCAGTTCACAAACACTGACTGAGTGTTAAAAGAAACGTTAATGTATCACAGTGGTAAACGTGCTGTTGTCACACTTTTTTTGGAACATGTTGCAGGCATCAAATTGAGTGTATATTTACAAAAAACAACAAAGTTTATCAGTCTGAACATTAAAATATCTTGTCTTTGTTCTGTAGCCAATTAAATATAAGTCAAATATACACAACCTCCCAAATTCTTTTGAAAATGGAGTTGTACAATAAATTCATGTTGAATAAAAGTTTGTTGCAGTGTAAACAGTTCAATTTTTCCTGTATTACACTGATATGTTGAGAGATTGTAGAGCATCTGTAAAATCTACACATGGCAGAGGCCTGTGTTTTTACACAATGGCAAAACTCAATAACTCTTATTCCATACATATTACAAAATAAATAAACAATACTATAATATTATTATATTAATGGTATCACAATGTATTTTACAGAGTACTGTGTGTATTGAGACAAAAAGCAAAAGTTACTTAGTGAAATTTAAGGTATTTTCAACATCTTGCAAATGTCCCTGATTATGTTGCAAATGACTCCAACATCTAACTTGGTCCTCTCAAATAAATATTGTGACTGATATGTCATGATGTCATTATCATATGTAATCATCTCTAAAAGCATTGGTAATCAGCAGACAGATTTAAGTTTACCAAATTTGGATTCAAATTTCTGAGTAACTGAGAGAAATACATAAATGTTGCAACAGTCCCCAGTCTCCCCTACTTTTTTCCCCATCTTTGCTGACCAGAGCATTCATTCTTAAAACTTAAGCAAGCAGAGCTCGTGTGAGTGTGTTTTTCTCTCTGTTTTCTGTTTCTTTATTTTCCCACTTTGTTCTTTGAATGTTTCTAATTTCCAGACAGACAGCTATACTTTCAGTCATCTTATAAATTATAATTTTCTGTTACTGAGGGGAAGTTACCGATCCTTGACTATATAATATTATATATTTCACATTTAATTTGTAGTGCTTTACAAAGCAGGATTTATCCATCATCCAAATACACGGGATACATAAAAGACTGAAGCAGCGCGCGACGTCACTCTGCGAACGGGCTGTTTCCATAGCAACAGACAACACAGAGAGGCAGAGTTAAGACAGAGGACACCTGGATAATGTCTTGCCAAATGAAGCGTCTCTCAAAAGAGGAGCAGGACTTGTTGGACATGAGACAGACAGCGGCAGAGTTTTACCGGGTGAACAAAGTCCCGCAGCAGCTGGAGGAAGCTCTGAACCAGCTGCTCCTCCACCAGCCCCGAGACGTTCACGGCCACCTGGTAAGAGCTGCTTCCTCTCTAACAGAGCGTGGACGGCCCGAGCTGTCTCCTGTTAGCTAACTCTCTACAGGAACGTTTCCAGCCGGCTGCTTTGCTAACTCTCTACGTACCTGCTCTCTGCCTTCTTCTGCTTCAAGAATGTTCCTGTTTATTAAAATGCCCACAAACCACATGATAGCTTCATACTTCTTTTGAACATCATCAATCGTAGGATAAACACAGGTGTTCTAAATGGTACCAATCAAGGTCCCATTCCATGTAGCTGTTAGTCTTTCAGTGAGTCAACATGCAGTACAGCAGCACCCTGAATCTGTCCGACCTGAATGGAATGAAACCTTAGAAAAAATGGTTACACCTTTTGTTTACCCTGTTATTTCACGTTGGTGACCAGATTTATGAAAAGAAAACCAAGGACATTTCTAGTTCACTGGTCAATATATTCCTTAAATATCCAATGTTAAAGGGATAGTTCAACCAAAAATTCAGTTATTATCTGCTCACCCTCATGCAATCGAAGGTTTGGTTTTTTAGTCCACAAAACACTGCTGGAGTTTCACAGGAAAACAGAGTTCCAGAATCTCCCAAACAGTGGAAGTGAATGGTGACCAGTTTTTCAAATGTAAAAAACAACAAAATAAAAACGTAAAGTGCCTCCATACTGCTTGTCTGATGTAATCCAAGTCTCCTAAAGCCCCAACATGCCAAGTTGACTAAAAGAAATTTATTTACACCATGTTTTTAGCCTGAATCTTCACTGTAGATCCTTAACGTGGAGCCACGTTCACGTGCACATGCACACTGTCTGAACTGGGTGTGTGTGGTGTGACGGTGTGCAAACGGTATGTTGGGGCATGTTTAGTCTTTTTTTTCCTGTTGTTTTTTTACATTTTCGTTCACCTTCATTGGGAGATTCTGCAACAATGTTTTCCTGTGGAATTCCAGCAGTGTTTTGTGGACTGTAAAGCTAAACCTGATCCTCAGTCGGCATGAGATTGAGTATATAATGACTAAATTTTCATTTTTGGGCGAACTATCCCTTTATGTGTACTTTATATGGCAGTGATTTCCAAAGTTTGGGCTGTGGCCTGCTGGTGGGGCGTGAAGACCCTGCAGGTGTTTTGAGAATGGCTTATAGGCTTATAAGAAATAAAAAAGAGGGAAGATTCTGATTTCATTTATTTCAGTGGTAACCACTGTACTGTGATAAACTATGGTGCAGGCCCAATGATAAAATTGGCAATTCATTAACTAACTAAACTGTTTTAAAAATCATAGTTTACAGTTGGTGTGTCAAGCTATGGTAAACTATGGAACACTCCATAAAGAAAATGGCCAAACTACAATGGTTCACCTCTTCACTTGTCTTCCTTCTCTTTCACCCTTTTCTTCTCTTAATCTTTCCATAAATCTTCTACATTCTCCTCACCTCATTGTTTTTGTGCCTTTTTATTTTGTCTTCTTCCTCTCCACACTTTAATAATAAATAGTACAGTATTAAATAAAATAGTGTGGTTAACACAGGGTCTGCAGCCTGTGGTTCTTTTACCCGTCTCCAGTGCTCCTGGAGCTCTGACAAAAAATAATATGGAAATGAATAATGCTTATTTATTAACATTTACATTTTAATGTATCAGCCCTAATGTAATTCTTACTTTCTCCAATTGTAAAAATGTGTTTCTCTACACACAGAATTAAAACAATGTTTTAATATTTTTGTCAATTACAATAGAGCTGCAAGGATCAATCGAATAAGCGATTATAAATAGATTATTAAATGAATTGCCAAGTATTTTGATAATTTATTAATCGGTTTCTGGTTTCTTGACTTGTCTCTGAAACTAAAGTGAATATCTTTGTTGTGTTGTGGGCTGTACAAGACATTTGACAACATTATCTTGGGTAACAGTGATCAACATTTTTCACAATTTCCTGATATTTTATGGACTAAACTAATTAATTAATTTAGAAAATAAATAATCAACAATGAGAATAATCCATAGTGGCAGCCCTAAACT
Organism: Lutjanus argentimaculatus; assembly: GCA_034769285.1. Lineage (NCBI taxonomy): Eukaryota > Metazoa > Chordata > Actinopteri > Lutjaniformes > Lutjanidae > Lutjanus > Lutjanus argentimaculatus. Next base: position 2,837,599 of record JAWZSL010000036.1, on the reverse strand, counting down.
AAAATGTGCATCATGTACCTGTACAAAAGCTCCTTTGCTCACGGACATGCGCACTTACCTGCTCATTCCCAGCATCAGCTTCAAGACAGCAACAGCTCAGTTCAGCCTGCAAGGGCAATTAACACTTCTCCTCTTTTCCCTTGTTGATTGGCGTGCGTGAGTTGGAGAATCTGCTCCTGTTTCTTCAACTGTAGAGCAACTTTGTTTTGTGTTACCCTGTCCACCTTTATGTAATTTTCCGTTTGTATTTGCGTCATACCATGCGCTCCTTTAATTGATGAGTGAACGCGAATTCGGTTACAGCTATAACTCTGGTTCTCTGAGTTCAAGTAATAACGCCTACATGGATGACTGTTTGAGCAGATTTGTGGTAAAATTTGGGATGTAGAATTGTGGATCCATATTGTTTTGGCAAATGGAGTTGTAAGATATTTTTCTCTTTGTTTTATTTCAGAGCCACACTCAGTCACTATTGTAATCTCCTGCATAGGAAAATTAAAGTATCCTCTCAGACCTGATTCTCTGGCTGGAATCATTTGTCCATAGTTGTCCTACCCAAACCAGTGTGTTCCTGAGGCCCCTGTCCTCACATTGGTCCTTCGAGCCAGGTTGGGTTATCATTAAACACTATGGAGCCAGCACCACTGGACACCCAAGAGCTACAACCTGAACGACCCCACAGAGAGTGCCATCCTCCAGCACACTTGGCTAGCTATGATGTTGATTATCTTCCCTCTCAGCGTCCTTCAACCAAGCTACCCCGTCCTCCCGGACAACATAGTGGACAGAGAAGGACTCCATCAGAGGGGAGTGGGTCAAGCTCCCGGTCAAGTGTTCCCTCCCAACACTCTTCTAGGTCATCAGTGGGATATTACCCAAGCCATGCTCTTTCCAAGGTCTAGGCTGCTCTACTAGAGGAGAGGATTAAGCAGATAGAGCTTGCAGAACTGAAACAGCAAATAGAGGAAAACTCCAGGGCTGATATGGAGTGTGAGCATCTTAGCGCTAAAGCCAAAGAAGGACAACGCCTACAGGAAGAGGCCCAACAAGCCAGGGAAGCAATGACAAAGCAGCTAAGCCGACGGCGCAGACTCCAGAAAGCGGAGAATGAGCTCAAGGTAGCTAAGCTAGTCACTTCCTTCCTACAGGAACAAGAAGATGTAGAGTCCTGTCACAGCACCTCATCCGTAGCTAGATCTGAGCCCTTACCAGCATGGACAGGCGAAATCCCAGCTGCTCACCCTGTATCTCTTGCGCTGACCACCACAGTAGCAACCATGCGGCCATCATCAAGTCCTGCCCCTATGCCTCCCTCTGTCAGTCAATCGACAGTATACCAGATGCCTATACAACTGCAACCTGTAGCTTCTCCAGGATTGTTACCTCATGGTTCTGGTGCTTCTAATCCAACACCATCAATATCCTTAAATCCTCCACCTGCACCGCATCAGATACCGCCAATGGTCACCTCACCCTTTGAGCCAGCCTATTCTATACCACCAGGTGTTGTAGCACCACCTTACTGTAACCCAGGTTGGCCATACCAACCCGCTGCCACACCTTATCCTGCTCCCTCTATGTCGACTGCCATCAGCGGTTACCCTGGGATGAAACGTTGATTGCTTCCTCTTACGACATCCCAAAACCAACTCTCCCAACCTTTGAGAGCGGTCGTGAGAATGACTTTGCATTACTGAAGATGCCACTTGATAATTTAATGGACAATCACAGACATTTAAGTGAACAGTATAAATACCAGGTGTTACTTGGCCAGCTCAGGCTCCCAAGTGCACTCCAGCTTGCCAGAGCTTTCATGTATGATCCCCGGCCATACACAGCTGCTTTGCAGGCCTTGCATGATAAGTATGGGCAACCCCGGCAGCTTGTCCAGTCCGAGCTCAGAGCCATACTGAACTCCTCTGCCATCAAATCCGGAGATGCTGACGCCTTTGACGCTTTCACCTTGTCTGTTCAGTCCTTGGTAGGAATGCTAAAAACTCTTGAAGGACAGAGTGGATCTGAGCTCAGATGCGGATCCCATGTCGATCGCCTCTTGAGTAAGTCACCGGGATGGCTTTGTGGAGTACCGTTTAAGCCGCGTTATCCTGCAGAGTGGCACAGACCGGACCTACACCTTGTCTGATCTGACCCAGAGATTGAGGACATCGAACTAAAGAAGTCTGCCTTCATTGGAAGCATCTCCCTCGATCCTGTACCAGAGCTCCCTGATGTTGACAAGTTCACCACCTGGAATGAACTTCTACAGGCCACAACCCATTCCCTTCATGGGGCGGCTGACCCCAGCATCAGCCCTTCCTCTGACGCCACCGAGTACATAAGAGCGGAGAGGCTCCTCTTGATGAAGGCCCAGCAGGACTCCTTTCCAGAAGAGATGAAAGCCCTTAAGGCTGGTCGCCCTCTCCCATTGGGCAGTCGTCTTGAGTCTATTGCACCAGAATATGATGAAGCCACAGGGTAACTGAGGGTAGGGGGTAGGCTGCGCCGGTCAGAAGTTCTTGAGATGGACACAATCCACCCCATCGTCTTGGATCCACACCACTCCATCACAAAATTGCTGATCCAAGACTTCGATCAGACTCTCCTGCACCCAGGACCAGAGCGAGTGCTGGCTGAACTTCGCCGCAGGTTCTGGATTCTGCGAGCAAGGGAGGCCATTCGAAAACAGCAGCACTCATGTCGAGAATGCCAACGATGGCGAGCCAAGCCTGAAATTCCAAGGATGGCTGACCTCCCCCCAGCTCTGTTATGATTATTCAAGCCTTCATTTTATTCGACTGGAGTGGGCTGTTTTGGTCCGTTTCAAGTCAAAATCGGTCGTCGTCGGGAAAAGAGATGGGGCATAGTATACAAATGTATGACCACCCATTGTATACACCTTGATCTCCTGGAGAGCTTGGATTCAGATGCCTTTTTAATGGCACTGAGACGCTTCATGGCTCAGCATGGTACACCATCCGAACTTCTTCTGGACAATGGCACAAACTTCGTTGGTGGGCAGCGGGAGTTGCGAGAGGCCTTCCAATCCATGGCCCCTCATCTGAAGGACCAACTGGCTGAACAGAAAATCTCCTTACGCTTCAATCCACCAAGTGCCCCACACTTTGGGGGTACTTGGGAACAGGAAGTGAAAGCAATCAAAACAGCCCTCAAGGTCACTCTGCAAGAACAGTCAGTCCCAGAACCTGTGCTGCGGACTGTGCTTGCAGAAGTTGAGGGCATTCTGAAGGCCAAGCCTTTGGGTTACCTATCCTCAGATGCTGCAGATCTGGACCCAGTGACTCCCAGTATCCTCCTTATGGGATGCCACGATGCCTCTCTCCCCCAGGTAATGTACGACTCCAATGATCTCCTGGGGAAGTGCAGCTGGAGGCATAGCCAGGTCCTGGCTGACCATTTTTGGTCATCATTTATTCGCCACTACCTTCCAAGTCTCCAGGAGAGGCAGAAGTGGAGAAGAGACAGCCAAACACTGGTGGCAGATCGAATGATTCTCATCGTGGACCCTCAGCTTCCACGAGCCCTCTGGCCTGTTGGAAAAGTGATACATACTTACCCTGGGGCTGATGGACGAGTCAGGACAGAAGCTGTCCAAGTCAAGGATAAGACCTATGTTCGCTCTACTGCCCGCTTGGACAGCTGCTGTCCTTCATGTGGAAATAATTTATTTTACATGAATGCTTGCAAAAACTTATACAATAAATGAACCGCACCTTGAAAATGTGTTGTACCTTATAATTCATTATTATCATCAACATTATTATGCAGCTCTGCTGGCTGAGGAGTGGGGGAGAGAGGCGCAGTGGAGAGGAGAGGTGACCCAATCCAGCCACCTCAACGGAGCAGTTACGTGGCTGACCGTGCTCCTCCTTCTTCTCCTCTTCCTCCTCATCCTCATCTCCTTCTCCCATCTTCATTCCTGCATCCTGCTAACACTACTGTGGGTGTAGGAAACTGAATCAGAAAGTGTTTCTGAAGTTTGAAGTGCGCAAAATTATATCCACTATATCCAACCAGCTCTGTTAGAAGCACACATACCTTTTTCTCTCCGTGTCGGACCGGTCTCGTGCAGTCAGATCTGATCGCGATTCATTTTTCATCTGAACCGATTTCAGTCGTCACACATTTGTATTGATTTTTAACTGTCTCACGATGCATCGTTACATCCCTCCTCTCTGCAAAGCAACCTGACTCCACTGGCAAAAACAGTTATTTTACCTCACAGAATGTGAGTTGCTGGTCTGCTGCTGTCTCCATCTGTTAGTTTGTTACTGTGTTTGAAAAGGTTACCTCAGATTCACCAAAGTCACACAATTACATCAACAAAATGAGGCAGCAGTAGACCAGTTACTCCTGTATTCTGTGAGGTAAAATGAGTATTTTTGCCAATGAAGTCTGGTGGCTTTGGCGAGAAACTGATATTTGGCTTGTATAACAGCTGTTTCCCATCAGAAAATGCTTTCTGGTGGCAAGGTAAAGAGGTGAAAATGTTTTAGAAATCTAAAATCTCCTCAAATCGTATCACACTTAAAAAAAAGAGGCTAGCTTGGTGGAAGTGAGCAGAAATGAAACATAAAAACCCCATTCAAAAGACCTTTTTCACAGCTAACATGTTGACTGACTCCTAACAGAACTAACTAAAGTGTATTATGGACACTGATGATGGCTCAGTTCAGTTAAGTGTCCCTGGAAATGGTAAACCTAAATGCAATACACCCTCTCATAATGTTATTACTTCCACCTGTGAATGTAAGAGTGAAAATTGTTTGAGTTGAATATAAGAATTACTTCATTGCTTTAATATTTTTATAAGGTAGATATCTGTAATGTAGTACATCTGCATTTGTTGGATGTAAATTACTCTGCAAATTGCTATCCTTGCTAAATCAAAGGCATGTGCTCTGAAACCAGGCTTTAATGGTGACAAAGAATCACATACCTTCAAACGCTGAAAAGTTCATCAGAAATCTGACCTTTTTTTTTTTTAGGCAAATTACTTCACAGAGCTCTCTGCACCACAGAGGATCAGCAGACTGAAGGGAAGAGAGGTTTATGATGCAGGAGGACAGCTATCTGTTGAGACAGAGGTCTTCTGCATCGTCTGCAACAAGGAAAAGGTAAAATTCACATTTTGGCTTTTTGACCACAGTCAACCTTTTATTGTAAACTCCAGCACTAGTCCAATACAAGAGATTGTCTTTTCACACTGCCTGGACCGTGGCTGACAGCTGCTCATGTGGCTGATTCTGGATATTCAGTTCAGTGTATGCATTAAGCGTAAAGATTGAACAAATAAAGGTTTAACAAAGGAGATGTGATTCATTAGTGATGTGCTGATGGGTTGTAATGACAGTGAGGGGCCTCTTCAGACATGCAGCAGGCTCTGATGTGAAGAGGCAGCTGGAGGCAAGAAGAGAGCAAAGAAGGTAGCAATCAGACCGTGACCCCTGACCCTTGCCATTTCAGTTTTTACAGTATCACCAAAGCCAGAAAGATGAGATGTGACACCATGAACCGAGGTCATGGTGAGGTCACTGAGAGGGCACACACCTAAGGCCTAGCCAGTAGGCACGCATCAACGCTTTTGCTCAATAGTATTAGTGCTTTAAGTAGTCATTGTCAGGAGGGCAAGGCCAGTTCCTCAGTCCCAAAGATAAAAAAATCATGATTATATTTTTTATTTATATACCACATGCATTGTATAATGTATTACCAGAAAATATATTGACATAATATTTTATATAGGGCTGCAGCTAATGATTATTTTCATTACTGATTAATCTGTTGATTATTTTCTTGATTAATTGATTACTTGTTCAGTACATAAAATGTTAGAAAGAAGCTAAAACAAGATAGTTTTGATTTTTTTTATTAAAAAATCACTCAAAATGATTAATCAATGAATTAAGTCTTGTCAGTTGAAAAATAAAAACAAGGATAATACAGACAATTCAAGTTTAAACTGCTGTGTTACTTAAGACTTTTTGACCCACTCTACATTTGTGTTACTTCAGTTCTGACTGACAGGGTCGAAAGTAACAATCTGTAACTTTCTTGCAAAACCAAATTATCCCAAAGTTGTTCCACATTTGTAAACAATAGCATCTGATATTATAGAATGGACTTTAGGGCTGAGTGATATGGACAACAATATTTTTGACCAAATACTTACATATAGATATTTAGCAATATTGCAACAATATTGTAGGGATGGCTTATGGTGCATTCACAAAATACATAAATTATGTAACTCAATGAGATTTTTGATAAATAATCATCAGTAGTATGAGGTAGATTTAATGATTAAGCAGGTGAAGACAAATAAAAGAACAGCTAGAATGTGGTATGAATCTGGTATGTTCGGAAAATGTCATCACTTTATTGTAATCTAGTCTTTAAAACCAGGAAAAGACAGCACTTATGACATCACGATATAATACAATATAATATGATATCCAAATGATGATATCTAGTCTCATATCACGATATTAATAAAATATTAATATATTGCCCAGCCCTAGCATGCATGTGAACTGTTGATCATAATAAAAATGTTGTTTCTGTCTGTTACGTTATCTTTTAAAGCGGTGCTCATCTTAAAGTTCATACCAGCTCTACTCCTATCTAAACAAAGCTAAAGAGCAGGTTCGCCTGATCCCCACCAGCAGGTCAGGGATGTGTTTTTGAAGATAAATTTTTATGTAAAAATCTTATCAGCTCAGTCGTCTTGGTGGCCAGCTGGTCATAATGTTAACATATTGTTAATCATGTGGTTGGCATGCAGGCTGAGTCCTTTCTTGCATGTCCGCCCACCTCCCAAAATATCCTGTCTTGCTCACCGTCAGCTGCAGACAGTGACATAACAACCATCGTAAAGACTACAAGCGATGCTGAGATAGATATCAGTGTCTCATCCAACCTAATTTATTGCACAAATTGAGCAAATTATTCAGTGAAATACCAGTACTGCCCAAACACAGCAGAGGTGCTGTTTTATTAATTTCTTTTCAGCAAGTTTTTGTTCTTTATCCAATAAACTAGACACAGCTGTCCTCTTTGGCCCATTGTCAGTCATCAGCATTCAGTAATTTGTAATGACAGGAAAAAGCAGTGCAAGAAGGGGGTGGAAAGAGAAGGATGTTGTGGATGAGGAGAGTTGACATGAAGATAGCAGATATTAACTCATGTCTTCCTCCCTCCAACCACATGGCTGCAGGTCAGGTGGAGGTGACTGTGTCAGTAGTGCAGCAGCAGAAGTGATTCAGCTTATTACAGTGTGAGCCTCAGGTTCATTTCGTCAGTATATGTGAAAAAATGCTAATTCTGTTATGTCTCAGCACAAACATGCACCTCGTTCAAAGCTGGAGCACAAAGGCGAGTGCAGTGTTTGTGTGGAGGTGTGAATGAAGTTGAGGGGGCCTGCTGCTTATCAACCAGTCAACCATGTCATCTATAACAATTGTAACAATTTAGTGGAAAATAGCTTGTTGCTGTCCTTTTGAGGAACTTCTCCCTCTCTTGGTGTTCAGAGCATGTCCTCAGCTGCTGTCTCTGTCCACTTTGGGCCTAAGAAGACTTCTCTGGACTGGAAAGCTAAGAGTCAGGAGAGGACTGACCATGTGATGACTGCTGTACAGTGGATAAATGAACCTCTGAACAACATGCTAAAGGACCAAAACCCCTGTGACCAATCAGAAGTCGACCATATACTCAGGTAGTGTTAGAATGATTTTCAAGTTACAGTGGAGGTTTTCATCTCTGGAGGGGTACTGAAGTGAAAAAAAGCTCTGAGACCTTTGATTGCTCACCTGTCTCTAGACACTCTACAGATCAAGTTGTGATTTTTGTGCTGCTTTAAGTAATAGCTTTCATATTCTTACACATTTTGTTGTAAATATTTTTTTCTACTGCAGTGTGTAGATTTCCTTATATTCAATTGTGTTGGTTGGCCTGCTTTCAAAAGTCCTAAATATTTCCATTTTAGTGGGAACACTTCAGTGTCTTTTGTTGAAAGCTTCTGGAGACGCTTTTACATCCTCACACGTGAAAAAATAAGTTCTTGGCCATTTTCCATCCTCATAAAAATGGTCAAATTTCATTTTTGTTGGATCTGATCATGGGGCTGCTTACTGATTAAGCATTACAGTGCACTGGAAATACATGCTGGGAGAGTACTTTCCTGCTTCCAGGATTAAACTGAAAAAATACTTTGGTTTATAAATGTACACCAGAAATGTTAGCATTCAGAAAGCACTTAGCAACTCAAACTGATAGTTGTGCACATTAATCTTGAATTCAGTCCTCACAAGATGAACAAGCAAACATAAATAAAAAAAAGTAGTGCCATTTTTATGCGTTAGAATCCATTGAGGTCACATGTAGTTTGCTGTGTGTTGACCTTCCAGGATGGGGTCATGCAGAGGTTAATGCTTTGCACTTGTTTGCCTATTGTCACAGCCTATCATATCATCACGATGCACTGAGACCCTCTTATTGGTTGCTTTTGCATTATGTCTCATGACCCGCTAGAGAGGCTTAATGAGTTACTGTGCATCAGTGTGGCTTGGGGGTTGGGGTGGACAGTGCTAAATTTACATTGCACTGCCTGTCTTGCAATGGATTCAGATTTCTCCGAGCAGTGGTAATATCTCAGGAATAAGTATATTACATCTAATATTAAACATGTAGTATTAGATGGAGACATAAAATTGCAGTTTCTACTGTGTATGCAACGTTATAAGCAGGCTGCATCTTGCAGAAATAAGGGGTAGTAAATCAGAATCATAAAGTCTGCGGCAATCTAATTTAGATTTCAAAAGGTAGTCAGGTAATCTTGTTGACATCAAGATCTCTTCTGCAAGAGAGATATGAGTACAGCAGGAGGAATACAACAGGGATAAGATATAATAATAATGATCATAATAATAATAATAATCATAATAATGATAAAAGTAGTCCTTTCAAAAAATAGTTGGTTCCTGGGACCTATGGCCCCCTATTCAGGCTGTGCTCCTTCGGTGCTTGGGTCCTAATTATGGGTTCTTGAGATGAAAATACATTTTGTCTAACTGTTATTTCATACAAATTTGAGATCAGATTAGGCAGAGACATCTGAAGAAGAATAAAAGCAGAATGCAATATATTGTAGATATGGCTTGAGTTGGAGAGGATCCACATACGTACAATACTCTGTCATCTGCATAGAAATGAATGTTATAAGGACAATGTAAATTACAGTGTGCCAAGCACAGAACCTTGTGGTACCTCCTTAGTGATTACTGAGTGAGGTTGACCTATGGCTGGGCAGTATGGCTTAAAAATGTTATTGTGATGTTTTTAGGCTATGCCGCAATATAAAATATTTATCTCGATTTTCACATTCTCAAAAATGGCATGCTGTAAATTCTCAAATAGCACAAACATATGATCTGATAGAATATGATGCATTGCTGCAGAGTAAACTATCCAACAGTATATAAAGTAGCTACAATGAGTACAACTAACATCCAGTGACCCAAGCAGGAGGAACTGCAGATTTTGCAGCATTAGATGTCAGCTTTCTCTGGCACACACACTGGGATATGTTTGCTTATGTTAACTACATCTACTATTAACATTAACTGGACATCCTCATGAAAAGTACCAAAGTTCCCCTTTAATGGGAATTACCTCAAGGAGTTGACGGTGATGGTTCAGCATTGTATTGTATCTCTTTATATGGGCATTTTTTCTGATAAAATATTTTGTGCTGGTCAGGGGATACCTGGATGAAAAAATATCTCAAAGGGGCACATTATTGAACAAAATTTGAAAACCACTGTTCTTGACATGTATGAGGTGCCACAAATATTTTGGAGCTTGTCTTATTTCATGTGTCTTATTTCATTTCTCCTTAATGAAGAACCATAATCAGCCTTATTTAGAGCTTGTTGTTCTTTTGTGACCCCAGATCTTCTTTTCATATAATTGTGCAGCACTTTCTTCATGGCCCGCTACCTGGAGGAGAAAGACATCCGGAACAAGGAGGAGGAGAGCCGTTCACCCAGCGAGCCTGAGCTGGTGCTTCCTTCTCCGCCACCTGCACAGACTAAAAACAAGAAGAGTGCTGAAAAAGGTAAGATAGTGAACAATCATGCAATAGTACTGCTTAATGTTTGGTATAGTTCTAAAATCTGCACCAGCAGCCAAATACTGAACAAGCGTGTGTGTTCTTGCCTAGATTCCTTGAGTTCTTAAATGGTGAAAATGAATCATATAGATAGTTTATTCATGATGTTTTATCGGAACAGAGGTCAGTTACAACATAATGTTGGGTTTCATACATCATATGAGCTTTCTACGATAACAAATAAGTGTGAACAGAAGTGTGATGTTCACTGCTGTGAGAGAGATGTCAGACACCTAAATATTTCCATATTTTGCAGTTAAAAAATGCGTACCCTGATCATGGGAAAATATCATGGGTTTGGCCGGTGGGTGACAAAGCAATGTTCCAGTAAGTTACTAATAACTTACAGAAACACTGTGTGTAATAGTCCACTTTACACCTTCTCTTCCCCTCTCTCTGGTCTAGGTTGGGCAATACGTTAACATTTTTCAACCCACCATCATCAGCCCATCTATTGGTGATTGCTGATATCTTCGTCTCTCCTTCCGATCTTCTCCCATCTTCTTGAGTCTCAGCTGGGAGATGTGCGCAAGCGGCGAATTCACTACATTACATATGCTGCGTATGTTCTCTTCATCCAATAAACCTCAGGAAAAGATTAAATCGAAAGCAACTGGACTTGTTTAAAAGTCTTATTGAAGACGTTTCGCTTCTCATCCAAGAAGCTTCATCAGTTCATGGCTTACACTAGATTGCTTTTCTGTGTCTGGGATATCTGAAAAACTCAGGAGGGTTTTCAACAAGCATCACATCCCTGTGCACTTCAAACCCAGTAACACACTCAGACAGAAAATGGTGCATCCCAAAGATCACACACCACATACACAGAAAAGCAATCTGGTGTATGCTGTCCAATGCAACGAGGATTGCAAGGATTTATACATTGGTGAAACCAAACAACCACTAAACAGACGCATGGCTCAACACAGGAGGCCTAACTCCTCAGGTCTAGACTCAGCTGTCTATGTACACCTTAAGGAGAAGGCACACTCCTTTGAAGACAGCAACGTCCACATTTTAGACAGAGAGGACAGATGGTTTGAGAGAGGAGTTAAGGAAGCCATCTACGTCAAAATGGAGAAACCCACTCTAAACAGAGGAGGACGCCTAAGACACAACCTCTCTCCTATTTACAATGCTGTTATTTCATCTTTGCCCAGGAAATTCAACAACTTGACCTCCAAAAACAACAATGTTTCACATTCATGTAACTCTAACGACTGTGGTCCACAGTCCTTTGTCTCTAACGACTGACACTCATACCTGGTTTCGGGTCACACCCAGTGATCAACGACTCCAAACGACTGTTGTCAATCTGATTGGAGCACTCATGAATTTGAACACATCTACAGAGGTTAAATACCTGGGATTCCCACCATTTAGTTAGACTAGCTCTGACTAGTCTGACAGGCATGAACTGATGAAGCTTCTTGGATGAGAAGCGAAACGTCTTCAATAAGACTTTTAAACAAGTCCAGTTGCTTTCGATTTAATCTTTTCCTGAGATTACAATGACCTGGACGAATGAGAACATTCACGGACATGTATTCATCCACTAAACAAAATAAGCTCACAGAGTGTCAAGAAATTAAATATTCTCACACCTATTTTCCTTTTTAAACAGAAAAATACAACCGTTCACCTTCTTAATTCAAGTTTCTATCTTTTACTAAACTAAGACAAGCTTAACTGGCTCCTTAACTCCTCGTAAAACACACTTCATTCAAACTCGACACGAAAAATGTTACACTCACCCAAACCGTCTTTGTTAATCTGTCCACTCCTCTCACAATCACCCCTCCGTACTACTCCGTACTAATTTTTCTGTTCAAATACCATGCCAACAAACAAAACATTAAAGCATTCAGTACAGCTGGTCTTGATAACTTGACTGCAAAAGATAACTAGGCTTCATTTGAAACAGGCTTTTATTAGAGGCTGGAATTTATTTCTAAGTCTTTCTGTTTGGTAGTTATAATTGGTCATAATGCCAATCAAGCTGTCAGAGTGAGCGGTAGACAAGCAGCTTTCACCAACATTAACCTTTTAATGACATTCAACACAAGGGACAAGAACTCTAAAACAGGACAGCAGAATACAGCTGGCATCAAAAGATGTCACCTCACTAATGGTTAAAACTATAACCCAACAAAAAAATGATAATTAGGCTTCTAACATAAACATCATGTTCTCAACAGACCCATTACAAACAAATGTAACATTTGCATTTTAGAACATAAAACAACAAACTTACAAATAGCTCAGTCCAGCTCTAGGCATAGTGGGAAATGTGGTCCATGACTACAGTATTTTAGTACAAAGCCCCCCGTTTTCCCTGTTAAAGTTACAGAATTACACAGTTAATACAAACTCAACACTTCCTGTATCTGTTTCAAATAAAGCATTTTACTGGACAGTGCAAATCAATGAGGAAACTTAACATTACAGTCAGAAAATTTGATTAGCACTGTGATGTACTTCTATAATGAAACAAAACATTTCATATACATTTTAAATTCATGGTTTGTTGTGTTCATCAGTAGTTTATAAACTTAGATGTTATGGCAATTCATGATATGTTTTTTGTAAGTTTTGGTCCCAGAGAGACATCACATTTTTATTTTGGGTCTCGAGCTGAAAAAGTTTGGGAACTCCTGCTCTAAAGGATAGTGCTGAGGTCAATTTCAGTAAACCCCACAGAAATACAAAATCATACAGTAAATGTGTCCTGCTAACAAGAATCATCTGTATATTCAAAGCCAGATATATCTTATTCTTCTGTGCTGGAAAGCCCCATTGTTATTATTATTAACTCATTAAAGTGCCATACCGTGGGTGACATATTCCTTCTCCAGAGATCAAAAATGTTGGTCATGATGCAACGTGTCAACCAGTGCTATAGGATGGCTTTGTTGTGTGTTTTACTCACATTTTGACAATGGTAGCACAGAGGAATAAACTCTATTTGGCTCTTTTATGCTACAAAACAACAATCTGATTATCCTTTAAGATATAAAACCAACTAAACTGCTTAGCAGACTTGGACGTGTTACAAAGTGCAGAGTTAGTGAGCACATTTTGCATTGCATGACCCTGCCAGCAAATTAATTATGTGTCGTCAAAACATTGAGAGTGAGATTTAATTTACATATGCATGACTGTGAAAGGCGCAGGGAGCATTTATTTTTGGACCAATGTTATTAGGCAGCTTTCTCCTCATTATTAGACAACTTTCCACTCATTATTTGGCAGCATTCCATTCATTATGCACAGTTGGAGAAAGGTATGGCTTTCTGATTCACTGTCTTATGATTAGTTTCATGCACTGCCTTTAGAAAATCAAGGCCCTTGTGTACAAAGAGACCCCTGAATGCATGTAGATTTATTTTCAGGTTGTTCTTTATATCTTTTAATATCCTCTGTCTGTCTCTCTCTCTCTCCAGTAGTTTTTTTTAAGTTTAATTATTTATACTACAATGTACAATGTGCAAAGGTTAGCACTTTCACCTCAAAGCAAAAATCTTCTGGTTTCTCCCTATAGCTGTGTGTGTTTCCTCCAGCAATTCAAAATCATGCAGGTTAGGTTCATTAGGGGCTATAAATTGTGTTCCAGGACTGTGTTGGTGAAGACCAACAGTATGGGGATAAAACTTAGTGGCTCCTGAGAGCCTGATCAGACCTGCAATTACCATGGGTCCTGGGTGATCCGAGCACAAGCGGACAGCTCTGACTACATAAGTTCACCCCTGGCATTGCAATGTGTCTCCAGAAGCATGACCACTTGTGATTGGATCTCACTTCCTTGCTCTATATGCGAAAAACATTTGACAACAACATTTGGTTGTTTATTAGTTCCTTTTTTTATAAAATGGAGACATTGTTTTTACTCACAGAAAGACATAACTTTATGTATAAAATTTGCTGAATTTGGGCCTGAACAAGTAGGCCCAAGTAATTAACAATTTGTCGGAGACAGTGTTTCACAAAGTTTCTAAAGTTTGTCCACACTCAACAACTCTCAAAATAGCACAATTTTTTAAGGTAGTCTAGGTTACTAGGATGTTCACAAACAATTGCTGCAGTAAGACAGCCCATACGTTTTTTACACTACAATGAAACAAATGATGAACTTAACAGGATGTCAGTCAAGGTGGTCCTTCAGTGTGGACCGGGACACATTGCATACACACTTTTAAAATCTGAGTGATCAGATTTTAAATGTGTTAATATACCAGGTCTGAAAAGGGCCAGAGTAACTTTTTGTGGCCACAGGCACTGGGTCATGGTTAACCTCAAACCCTGATCATAGATTTGTAACTATGTTTTATTTCATACATCCCAGGCAAAAAGAGCAACACTGCAGAGAAGCCATTTCCTCCCGCAGAGCCGCCAGAACCAGTTCTGTCGGGGAGCTCAGCCATTGGCTCAGTGTCTGTGTCTGTGGCCAAAACAGGGGCGCAAATACAGGGTATCCCTCTCTACAAATACATAGCAGCTCTGAAGAACAGAGAGGTTAGACCACACAAGCACAGACACATAGATTCACACCGAAACTGCACTGGGAGCAACATGTACTGATGTCTTAAACAATTTTATTCAGCATCCAACCCAGCTTCACATCCCTGTCTCCTTGGTAACTCTGCTGAGCTGTGGGAAGAATTCTCCTGGAAAACTGAGTTTACTGGAGGAAGTCATCCTGATCCCCAAAGCAGGACAACGAGTCAAACAAGTACTCCCCACTCTGCAGTCACATCTCTAACCCCTTCCACACATGCACTGCAGCTCTGCAATTATCCAGACATTACCTTACCTTGCGAGGCAGCTAGATTCGGGAAAATCCATCTTGCCAGGCATTAAGTTATCCATTTATAACCACAGCGTCCTAGGAGGGACTACTGGCAGCTAAGGGCGCATGCTTAGGTGTGACGACAGTGAGAAGCGTCCATGGAAGCGACTTGTCTCGAACAAACAGTGGTGGCTCCTGAAGAGGTTAGCGTAGATACTGTGATAGCATCAGTTATATCTATATATTTTATGTGATTGGTTGAAGTTAGCCTGGGTTAGATGTGACAGACAAATAGTTTATCCAGTCACCTTCCAAGTGTTATTTAAAGTTCCTGCCCTTTTTCTAAGGACAAGTCACAGTGATTCTGTGTAACAAACCATCAAGTATGTCAGGTTAGAAACTACCCAGAGGAGCTTAACTTACCAAGACAAATGTCTGCATTTTATGGCCCAGACTGAATCCAGCCAGCTCCCTAGTCCTAAGTCGCTGGAGCGAGCGAGCGAGCATGAAGATGTTGCTCGGTGTGCAGCTGCTCACCTGTGCATACAGACTATCTGCCGATCAGCATCAGCCTGCACAAATCTAAATATTTTTTGAAGCTCATGTTTTAATGTCATTCTTCATCATCTGTGATGTGAAAACATCAGATTACAGTTAGAAAAATGAAAGTGTGCATCCTGCAAGTAGAGCACCACAAAGTATGTCTTCCTGCAGAACAGGCAAACTGGAGTCAGCTGATCTCGTGTCTATCACCCTTGTCCGCTTCCATCTCAGTTTATTAATTTTGAGAATTGTTTTTTAATAATATGAGCACAAAATATAATTATGGATGAGTTCTCATGCTGCTGCACTGTCTGCAGACGCCACCCCTTTCCAACATGTGTGAACACATCTGATACGGACAGTCTCCTCATGCGTGCTGCATGTGTGAAAGGGCACATTCAGAAAACATCCCAACCTGATTCCAGGCTGTAGTTCAGAGTGCATATATGACGTTTTATGTGTAGTTGTTAAATATTCTGTCTGTGGTCCACTTCCTCCCAGGGTGTTGGTATAGACCTATTCACTGTATAAAGTTAGTGCTCATTGTGCAAGTTGCTTTGCTTCCTTTGTTGTTTTGTATGATGTGGTGTACTGTTGGTATGGCACCTCAGTTCTTCTATATTCAGTTTTCACTATAGCATTTATTAAACGCAGTGAACTGTGAACTTCTTCAACAGATCATCACAATGACCCTTGAGTTACAGAAGGAGATGATGAGAATAATAAGCACTTCAACAAAAGCTGAGGTGAGGGACACTGTCATTTATTCACTGTAAGAATAGGCACAGAGTTCACACAGGCTTTATGAGAGCTCAGAATGTAGAAGGTGGAGGCAGGATTCGAGGCTTTTCTGCTAGTTTTCCTAAAAGACACATACAAAAATAGGGCTTCTATTCGATGTTCATGCCTTCAAATTAACATAAGGTATGCAGGCTTGGAGGTATGTCAAAATGCTTATTAAAACATTCACTACTTCTCCTATTTATCTTTTCCTTCATATAGCATTTGTACTGTGTGCACAGTTATGTCCTGCATTGTTCATTGACCCCTAGCACACATTCATAACATGAACATTGGATGGCGTGATTGGAACACGTTCGTCTACTAATAATCTTGCAATGACAAACAGTCTCATTCAAAACCTGTATGAATAAAAAGTCATGCATTGTCATTCACATGCAGCTTCAGCTATGCTATGTATACAAAGATGAAGGATATAAAGAAAGTGTATTTATTACAGTTGGGTAAAGGCACAATACATAAATCCTGTGTCTATGCTCCGAGGCCACACAGGCACTTCTGTGTGGCAATGGAGCGCCAGCAGTGAGCTACGAGCGACCCGAGCAACCTCTGGATCTGATCACAGAAGCCTGCACTAACATTGGACTGACACTGGGAACAGAGATCCATTTAGCAGTAAACTGTGCTGCCCCTGAGCTCATGGACTACGTAAGTTGTTCTCGCTGGGTTTATGTGAGCCAAGATGTCAGAGTCCTTGTTTAGGAGTGTAAATCACTCTATTAGCAGACAGTCAAAGACACCAGTTCACATGCAAATATCGTACAGACACAGACAGTGAAGTGATTTGAAGTTATTTTCATCCTCTCTTCCTCTCAGTCTAAAGGAAAGTATGAAGTTTCAACAGGAGTTTTGAAGTCTCCAGATGAATTAGTGGATATGTACCAAACCCTCATCAGCAAATACCCGGCAGTGGTGGCCTTAATCGATCCGTTTAGGAGAGAGGTAAGTTCATATCTAATACAGGGTCACACCAACAAAAAGTCATTTTTAAAAACAGTTAAATCATGGTTTAACTGCACCAAACATCAAAACTAGTTTAAAATTAAGAAAAACTATATTTAACCCTCAGTTTAGTTTTTGCTCTAAAGATAAAGTTTAACTGCAATTTCAAATGTGATCTAGATGCAGTGTTAACTTTAAACTAACACTTGAGAAGGATTCACTTTTAAAATTCACTTTTTGAGATGGATTGAACTAAAAAATCAAGTTTCTCAAAGACAGGTAAGGGACAGGCACAACCCAATTGAGTTTTATGATGTGTCTCTTCTTTCTTTCACTCCAGTTGATCCATCCAGTTGCTACCAGATAGTCTCTTTTCTTTTTCGTTGTCTGTTATTTGGCCATATTGCTTCATTAATATGGCCAACAAGTTTCTCTCAAAGGAGGAGAAATTAGAGCTTCTCTGCTGAGCCATCATGAATAGACTACCTAGGCTAACTACTTTTTCAACAAGCTAGCAAACAATGTAACATATGTTAACATTTCTGCTAGCTAGCACACAATGTAATGTTTTGTCATGGATCTGTTATTATGAATGGGATACTGGATACAAAGGTGGCACCCATTCAGTTCAATGAAAATTCCTCACCTGGCACATATGCCAAAAAGTTTTTTAGCTTCTGGGTTTACTTCCACTGTATGCGGCCCACTGAATGTGTGCAGTAGTGTTTCTCCCACTGGTCCCTCAGTTGATGTAGATAGACAATATTCTTTATATATTGTAGACAGTATTATTTTTGTACGTGTTTCATCTTTTGTTTCGTCCCATCACATTTGAGTGTTATGTCATGGTTAAAAGTAAAGGTGGTGTTATTTTGTGTTTCTTTTTAACAAGTCCCATGAAAAGAACAAAACCAACAAAGTTTTCAGTACTAACAGTGGTAAATGTAGAATATTTGATTGTAGTCAAACTGTATTCAATTATTACACATATACTGTCTTCTCTAATGGTCTGTAGGGACAAACTTTTAAGAGTTATGTTCTTGCTCATAAAGTTGTAATACCAGTTGAACCCCATGATTTACAGCCAAAACATGAAAACTCGCAAGAGGAGTTGACATAGAAGTTCCCTGATTGAAGGCTAACGTGTGGCAAGATTGCAAATCTAGCGCATCCATTGTCATAGTTACAGATGTGGACTTTCCAATCCTCCTTTAGAGTACATTCTTAGTTTACTGTGAATAACTGCCTAATTAGTGTCACCAACAGATCTTGTTCTACCGCACATGTGCAGCTTACATCAAACTTTTATCAAGCTGCACTAATTACAAGCAGGTGGTGATATGGTATCTATCTAGCTATTTGGTTTGGGTAGTGATTCTTCTGTGTGTACTCTGGTTTATGGTTTGTGAGGCTGACTATGTCTCAGATGTATGTGTTCATATATATATGTATATGTATCTCAAATGTGTGTTTGTGCTCTGTAAGGACGTTGAGCAGTGGGAGAAGCTGAGTAATGTGATTGGAGACTCATGTTCGCTGCTATCTGACATCACCTACAAGTCAAAGGGCCCGCCCCTTCCTGGAGTCAGAGGTCACATCTTAAAACACACCAATGAGACAACAGTCAGTGATCTCATCCACATCACATCAGAGCACCAAGGTAACAAATTCACTCAGCTCAGGCTGGGTCATGTCTAGATGGTGACCCCAGAACCACAAGAGTGAACATCTTATCTCTAACCTTTTTTTTTTTTTTACCCTAAACACAAGTAGATCTTAATCATAGCATTATGAAACATAATTAGTTTGTAACAGACGCACAATGAAGAAACAAATCTAGGATTGCCATCTTGACTCAACTGTAGGGTCGAGAAAAAGAAGTGGAACTAATGCTGTGTAGGAAAGACATTACCACTGCTCAACTCAGGTGTTAGTTAATAAAACAACATTCAACTCAACTTCCGAATACAACATATAAACAGAGTATTTGACTTTCTGACTCTGTTTAGAGAGTATAAGAAGCATATTTGCAGTTTCAAGCTTTCGGTTTGACTCAGACCATCATCAGGAGCAGTTAGAGCTGTCAGGAAACAACTGCTAGTAACACCAGTCTGCCAATCTGTTGCACCAGCCCAGGCTTAAACTGTTTAACACAGAACATCAACATGTCAGCACCCAGCGATGTCAGTTTTAAGATGAAATACAGAATAGTTAATAAATATATTCATGTAGTATTAGTTTAAATGAGTTCAATTGAGTATGAGAGTTCTTAAGATGTATTTTTCAAACAGTACACTTCAATATCTGTGGTATATGACCAACCAGCTGCATAGAAACAAATTTAGTGCATTTAAAACTCATTTTAACACATATTTGAAGTTAATCCACATGCTGGGTCTGGTCTGACAGGGTGGGGTGAGAGCTCAGAAACAGGTCTGGGTTAAGCTTGAGTAGATTTGTTCTTGGAGGAGACACTCAAATGCATGTTATTGTTGCAGCAAATTGTTGAGCTGTAGTTTTAAAACCTTGATGAGAGTTTCCTGACTGAAATACAGCTTTTGAGGCTACGGTAACTTCAGCTACATTTAGGTTTAACCGGCTGAAGGAGAAAACCTTCATATGTATTTTAGAAGTACTCGTGAATGATAGATACTTACAAGAAACACACCATAATCTAACCTCATAGGCAATACTCCATAACTGCATTAAACTAGCAATGAAAGTAACAGAATACTTAATGCATGTTGCTTTTAAGAATGGATCATATTATCCTGGCCTTGCTCCCACCTACAACTTATATTTCCTAACACACAGTGTTGAGGACAAGTAAACATAGAAATCAAGTTCTTCATTGTCCAGGTGTTTATTCCAAACACTCATGTTTTCACCACAATGTTGTAAAATACCTTGTTTCTGTCCCAGCATTCACTCATGACCCAGGGAAACTCAGTGTGGGTTGTTTTGTTCATATTAGAGTGTTTACCTTCTACTCTACACAGGTCACAGACACTTACATCAAGGAATTGACAATTTATAGCAAATGTTTGTTCAGTTAGATTTGGCGGAAAAGGCTCTGCTGTTGGAGGGAGCACACAAAGAATTCAAGCAGCATCAAGGATTCGGTTAGGAGAACTACGAATACGAATACGAATACGAATACGAATACGAAATACTTTATTGATCCCCAAGGGGAAATTCATTTGTCTGTAGTCTCATCTATTTGTATAAGAATTATAGAGTCTGATGGCAGTTGGTATGAAAGTCTAACTAGTCCCACTTTAAAGGGATAGTTTAGATTATTTGAAGTGTGGTTATATGAGGTACTCATCCATAGTCAGTGTATTACCTACAGTCGATGGTGGTTGGTGGTGGTACTGGTGTAAATTGTATTGAAGGGTTAGTTTGGATTTACCAAAGTCACACAATAACACAAACAAACTAACCAATCAAGGCACTGGTAGACCAGCAACTCTGTGTTCTGTGAGGTAAAATTACTGGTGGCTTTGGAGAGAAAACAGTGGTTTCCCACTGGGAAAGTCTGTCTGACTGCAAGATAAAGCAGTGAAAAGCATAGCATAAACTTAAACTGATACTTACTTGTAGGTGTCTAAAATACGTTACTGCTGACCCTGTCCACAGCAGGACATTGCTTAGCTTCCTACACCGGTACTCTTGCTGCTTCTCCAATTGTAGGTAACTGACTATGGAGAATGATCTCATACAGTACAACCACACTTCGAATAATCTGAACTATCTCTTTAATGAGCTGCAGATGCAAACAGTATTGGCATGAAGGTATCAGCAGAGAGACACAGGGAGAAGTGTCATGTTATAATGGCTGTGCTGCACACCTGCAGGAATGTGATTGGACAATACTAGTCAGCTAATTGTGACACATGAATGAAGCAGCTTTTCTGTGCTCAACTGTGACTTCATTGCCTGAACTAACACTGTATCCACGAGTTATTAACATCAAATATATTGCATCAATGATGGATTGCTATCAGTGCTAATTATGTGTTCTATGTGTGTGTCTTCACCTGTTGACCTGCCAGGTTCAGTGTTAATGGGAACAACATGCAGTGAGCCCTGCGGTGATGGCTCTTTGTCAGATATAGTAAGTCTTATTCCCTCTCTTGCATTTTGCTTTTCCAGCTTTGTGTCCTTTTTCTAATCAGAGAACAGTTACGCATCTTTTCACCACATTCTGTTTGTTTAACACTTGGGCTTGGTATGGTTTCTTTCCAACTGTGATGTTAAAGTGATATTCCACTTTACATGATAACCCACTCAGTATGTACTCACCTCTATGCCAATGTGAGGATGGGTGAAGATCTTCAGTTCACAAAACAATCCTGGAGTTTCAGCAGAAAACAGGGTTGCAGCCAAATCCAGTACAATGTCAGTGAATGGAGACCACGGATAAAATGTAAAAAAAGAACACAAAACAAACACAAAATGTCTCCATCCTGCTCGTGTGGTGTAATCCAAGTGTCTGTGAGCCGTGACATTAAAAATTAACCGCAAAAGATGCCACTGACACTTTTAAAATGGTACAGATGCCTAAACGGTGCCTGAACAGAATCTTTTTTTTAAAAGGAAGCTCAAAAATTACATGAAAGAATAGCATTTTTTATTGCTAAGGAATATCTGAGTTTAAAATTTAACAAGATATTAACTGTTAACAGTTTAAATCAGTGTTTCCCAAACTTTTTTTCTGGGGACCCACTTTTTAAAAACGACAAACCATTGCAGCCCAATTCACAATAAGCCTCAATAAAGTCTGGGAAGAGTTCATTCATACATAATTAAAGGTTCCTGATCATTTTTACTGCCATTTCCACATCACCTTATATTATCTTGATGTTTTGTTGAAAACATATACAACAACATATAAAAAACTTTAGTAATGACTTAATTTAGGCTGAGTTAACAGGCTGTCTCAATGTCCTTATTTCCTCTCATCATGAAAACACAAGACATTTTAGCCCACTTCATAAATGAGACAAAATAAGTGCATTTAGCTGTAATTAACAAGCTTGTTTTTTCCTCATCGGTAAAACAATGCACACATTTTAAATCCTTTATAAAAGGTGTACTGCACATATAATTCTTAAATTAGCTGAATTTCCTTTCCTTTTTAAGTCTTTTATATATTAGGTGACCCAAATGATAAAACTTTACTCTCTCTATAATAACAAAAAATGTAAATTAAAAAAAAGAATTAAAAAGATCTCAATTTCAACATTGTTATTAAATATGAATATTTTTCTACTTATGTTGAACATTTTACAGAGCACATGAAATCCTCTCCACTCCGCTCTTAAAGCATCCCTACAACCTGCAGCTTGTCAATCCGTCACTAGGGCAACATTGTTGCTTATGTTGCGGAAGAAACATGCAGTTTCCTTCCTGTTATGTTACTTTTGTTGTTGCCTCTGCAGTGCTTCATACTGTAATATTTCCCCATTAATAGTCTGCAATTCACAAATCTGATTTTGTACTTAGGTTTCAGACATACTAATAAATCTCACATACTGTTGTGGTGTACTATATATATCATGTTGGTGAGGACTTTCAGACGCAGCCCATGTGTTTGCTAATGCTAGTAATGATGCTAAGCCAACCAAGACAGTGAAAGAAGCCCAGTTTTTTGTTGTTGTTTTTCTCAACAGAACAATGAAGTTGTTGATGCCTTACTTACAGTTTTGTTGTCCATCAGGGATTAAGTTACATTGTGTAGACCAGTGTTTCCCAAACTTTATTTCTGGAGACACACTTTTTTAAAAATGACAAACCACTGTGATCCAGTTCACAATAGAACCTAACAATAAATCTTGGGAAGAGTTTTTGTGCATAAATAAATAAACATTTGTGACTATTTGACTTTTTCTTGTCTTGACGTGTTATTGAAAATGTACACATTAAATTCTTTATAAATGAGAAACAAATGCATTTAGACTGAGTTAACACACCATCTCATTTTATTTCCTCTTACCAGGAAAACAATATAAGAAATTTTAGACAGAGACTTGAGACAGAATAAGTGAATTTAAGCAGAATTATTAGACTCCTGTCTTTTACAGTCATCAATCAAATAATAAACACATTTTATATGCTTTATAAAAGGTGTGCTGCAAGTATAAATCTTAAATTAGCAGAATTTCTTCCATAGTCTTTTATTTATTTGGCAACCCCAAATAAAATCTCCTGTGACCCACCTGTGGGCCCTGACCCAGTCTTTGGGAATGAATGGTTTAGACTCTGGCTGCAGGTGTGCTAATGCTAGCTACAGCTGCTGTAGGATTTAGCTTTCAGGCTATGAAAACTCTTTAGCTTTTAGATGAACTGTATTTTGTTTTTGATAGAAGTGTTGCCCTCACACTGTGAACACCGCTCTCTCTCCTTCTCCTTTTATCTATACTGTGAGATACTTTCTCATCCAGATGCTCTCCCAGGTCTTGAAATGTGGCACTAATTGATTTAACGTGAACTGGTACTCAGTGGTACAGATGTAATTCGGTCAAAAGTACAGTTTGGTATCCAACCCTAATCACATCCCTATTGCTTCAACCAATAGGTTAAACCTATTCCTCCTACCTGCCTTCAGTTTGATCACATGACTAAATACAAGAGCAAAGTCATCAGTGTAACCTAGGAGACAGTGTCCTGGTTTCTGTCTCCCTCCCCTTGGTGGCATCACACACCTTTCCTGTCTCTTCTTCTTCTCCGTCAGGCTGTAGGTCTGGGCCTGGACTATGTCAAACTGGGAGGTCTGAGCGGTGCTGAGAGGATGACTAAATACAACCGGCTGATTTCTATAGAGGAAGAACTGGCCCAACAGGGAATCCTGGGTAGGTTTTTATACTCCTCCCTTGTCTTTTTTTAGCTGGACAGAGAAAAAGGAGACCAGACAAAGCCAGAGAGAGAGAGAGAGGGAGAGGGAAAAGGGGGGGGGGGGGGGGAGGTAGTAATGCCTGCTCTCCCTCTCTCTCTCTCTCTGTTGGAGGGGAAAAGGAAACTGTGTGTAAGGAATCATACAAATGTGTATTAGTGTGTGTGAGTGGAAGAATGAAAACCCCTCCCATGGATCTGTTAATTGGATGCCTAATTACACACCGGGACAAATACTTTCCCATCCATCATTTCCAAAAAGCAGGCAGGGACAGTGGAGGGCTCATGAGAGAGGAGTGTCTGTGTGTATTGAACTCCCATCATAAAAAGTTGATTTAACGTGTTTATTGGTATTTAATCTGGGTGTTGATACTGAGGCCCAGAGTGGACTGAGGCTGAGTGAAAGACTTCAGCTGCAGCAGCACAAACATCATTTCACTGCAGTTATTTGAAGCATCTGTACACCAGCTTTTGTCCGTTCACTTTATTTCATTATTTTGTCTCATCCACAGTCTCCAAGGTGAAGCACCCCCCTCCGCTGTTCACTGAAAAACCACAGGAGCAGTCCACTCCTGCAGAGAGCACTCTGTCTGACACAGCCTGCTCACAGCTCACAGCCACTGACTCTTGCAAGAAAATATGAATGACAAGTCTTCAAATAACAAATAAACTAATGTTGGTATTCTGTTTTATTTAAAAACTGGTAAAAAATCAATATGTAGCTGTACAGAGAGAGGCTAAGTGGGTAAACATGACCTTCAATAAAACAGTTTCTAAAACCCTCAAACATCTCGTTGACACTCCAGGTATATATGAGCCATATTATCAGGTGCTGTACACTGAGCCTCCTTAGGTCTGCTTTCAGGTCTGCTTTCAGGTCACGATCGATCATCTCCAAACACAGCGGCAGTCATGAGCCATAACACAGCATGAGCCTACAACAGATGAGATCCACTAGTGGAGGTTATTTCATGTTACTACGGCTAATTCACTTTTTTAAAATAAATGATTATATATTTTATTTGCAGTATTATTTTGCGAAAAAAAAAAAGGCACATTGAAACTGTCATGACCGCATGGGCTGTGTGAAGTGTGCAGCCGTACAGGGCGCCTCAGTAGAACCTCGAGCCAGATGCAAATGGGTTACCCCAGTTCCACCGCATGCATACTGGACAACTGTATTTTGATAGTGGAGTTTCCTGACTAGAAGTGATGCAAACAAGCAAACAGCCAATTGCATCAGTTTTCTGATGAGGATGTCCTAGCTTGCTCCGTGTGTCAGCGAACAAGCTGAGTGACACGTTGCTTGTTTGAAAAAACAAATCGCCCTAGCGAAGTTTCATGCCCTTGCTTCATCTCAAACATGAAGTTTATATTTATCATAATCAAAGCAGTTAACTGGGAGGAAGACAGACTAACAAGATTGAGATGTGACACATTTAGCCTTTTTATGCAAATATCCTCAAAGAGGACAAGGTTTGGAAAGACGAATAAACTGTCCCACAACTATATAGAGGCAAGACTGACTTAAGAAAAATATTTTATTTTTTTATTTTTATTTTATATTACTTATGAATATAAAGAGACTTACACATCTGCACAGGGAGAAATCACAAGCTGCACTGCTGTGACATCACTCATAGTATAAAAAATATATTGCATTGAGATTACGTGTGCAGTAATGCATTAGAACTAGAATATGTGCATGTCCATGATTCATGCACATGCATGTGAGCACATCAAGTTCACACAGGGCCTCAGCCCCCTGTTTATATCTTTGACAAGGTAGAAAAACATAGCTCTATAACCTGATACTCTGTCCCTGAATTACAGACCAACAGTGGGTGATGAGATTACACCATTGGTTGGTCGTGTGTTAAAGTTTCCTTATTGGCCATTGCTCTTTCAAAGTTAATATGCAAGCAGTAGTTCTGTAATGTAATTCCAGATTCTATGAGTAGAGATGCAGCTCCAGCTGAGACCTGATAATTGGCTCCCAAAAACAGCTTCCCTACCTAGTTAAAGGAACCAGAGGGGCCCACAGCTCAGAGGCCCGTACCTGTACTCACAGAATCTGGAGCTACAATATGATTTGTACAGGCTTCACCTTCTAAGGCTAGTTGGATAAGGGTGGAGCAGGATGTGGTCTATTACTTACTGGGTCTACACAGACAACACGCAACCACTTCACAAGAACTGACTGGATGAAACTCTAGTGTTATGAGTATGTGCATTAACCCAATCAAAGCTCCACCTTGGCACCCTGTGAACAGATCTTTGCATTCACTGCCCAATCAAAAGGTAGCATTAGTGCACTGTATAACACCAGCTCACCTGCTGTTCATGGAACACAATGGGGCCAGCTGGCCCTGTAGTTAGAGGGATACACACATACTCATAGAACTGAGTTACATCCAGTAACTACTATTTCTATTTTGTAGGTGCTACACCCTCTAACAGGCTTTGTTACTGGTTACAACCACAGTCAAAAGCAATTAGGGATGTGATGCACTCTCAGCTGGGCCTGAAAACTGATCACAACAACCTGGACCCAACCGCTGACTGGGTGGAAGAGGTGAGATGGTCATATCACAGGGGTCTAGGGGTCCCACAGCAAGGAGCTCACATGACCAAAGAGTGTCAACCTGACCCAGAAGGTGCCTCCATAGATGTTGCACCAAAGCACTGAGTGAGTCACATGCAATAATATTTTTAATAAATAATCAGCAGCTATGTTCATATAATGATGAAGTGTATAAAGACAAATAGTCTAACAGAAAAGTTGGAACAGTCTGGTAACCAGGAAAAAGTCAAGTCAGGTCAACTTTTTTTTAAATTTTCTATAGCACATTTCATATGACAAGCGTAAACTCAATGTGATTCAAATAAAAAAAGACAATACTTACTTTAAAAAAAAAAGACAATACTTATATATAGATATTTTGCTCAGCCAATGTAACAACCAATGTAGATTACCTTGACTGTGGCCTAGCGGGCCAGTGAGGGCTACAGTATTGTTAGTTTGTGCTAAAACTGGATGCTAGTGAGCATAATGTAGCTAGAGCTAGGCAACATGCGTACCTAGCAAGGCAGCCTGAGCAACACTAGCCAACCTAGCGTTTAGCATAGGTGTGCAGTATATCGTTGAACTCCTTAACAGACATACTGGTCATCTTCCCCATGGTACGGTACCGCCGTGTCTCTCCCCAGAGCTGGGTCGGTGACCATGGTTACCAGTGAGAGGTGGTCTAAACTTTTGATAAATAAACATTTCTATTCTTCCCCATAGCTCTAACTCTATGCTTTGCCCGCTGGGTAGCACAGTCTGTTGTAGTGTATTTCCCTTAAACTGTGGTCATTTCCATTGTATTCTGCCTAAATCAGCATTGCTTGTGACTTTGTAGTGACTCACAATTTTCCCTGTTTGGTGTAGGAGGCATCAGAGATGGTGACAGGTTGACCCACTCTTGACAGCAGCCCCTGCTTTCTTCATGACCATCGGATAAAAGCCCAGATTTGAGAAAAGCGTCTTTCCTGCAGTGGTTTGTCTTGACTTGACAGTATGTGGGACTTCATCTCAATATGTGGGACATGGGACAAGGGATATAATGCTGTGCAGTCCCACATTATGTGGGACACCTTGTCACCGTAGTGCCAGGTACAGCGATGGGAGCCAGCTCAGGGTGTCGAGACACAGCCTCAATAGGGTTAACCAATAGCGAAGCTTTGCAGAGGGCATGGCATGAACAAAAGAACCAGCGTGATATACAGTGATGCACCACAGTACATCAGATGGCCACAGATGGCCCAGAGACAGTACAATACCTGATGAAACTAGCAAACAACGTAAGACCTACTGCTGTGAGACGATGGTTACGCACTTTAACAGTCCTACACAGAGCAGAGTGGGAGGTGCACCCCGAATAACAACCAGTCTGACAAAACACTCAGTACACTGAGTCATATAAAAACAAAAGACGTCCACAGATAGAAATAAATGACAGACCAGAGGAGAGAAGATAGATGATTAGAATAGCTATAATTAGTATATGTATATACTCTATATATACATATACATACATATATAATACATATATGTATGAATATATGTATAATATATATATATACATATATATACACACACACACACATACATACATACATACATACATACATAAATTATAATATATATATATATATATATGTGTATATATATATATATACACACACACACACATACATACATACATACATACATATATGTATATATATATATATATATAATCTTGAAACACATTATGTATGAATTTATTGTCTTGAATATATACATATATATACACACACACACACACACATACATACATACATACATACATACATACATATATATATATATATATATAAATCCTCTGAAACAGCATCTAGTTCAGTGGTTCCCAACCTTTTTTCCTTGGAGCCCCCCTACTTGTATTTAAGAAAAGCTGAGCCTCCCAACCAGAACGCAGACTTTTGTATAAATTGCAGCATTACAGGTGCTGGAAATCCATGAAAACACTTCGATTTTCATGTTTTCAAGGTTTGAAAAGTGTTTGGATTTTGGATAAAGTGCTTAAAACTGCTTAAAATTGTAATCACATTACTTTTACAATAAATTGCAGCCTAACTGAATTAGTTAACTTTTTAGATAAAGAAATAAAATAACTGAGATATTTGCTGAGCCAGATTGTAAAGGAAGTTTATGATTAATCATTTATCAATTCATTACCAAGTAAGAATTTAACCGATTAAACATGTATTCATTGATGATTAATCGACAGTCTAGAAATAACATTAATTGCGCCTCATATGACATTTTTTTTGTCTGGCAGAGCCATTCAATGGATAAAGACACTTAAAATTAAACTTAAAATAAGAAAAAAAAAAAGAAAAAAGAACAAGAAAAAAGTGAAATGATAAAGAAATTCATACCCTTACAGGAAGCCAAGTCTACTTACAGACAGATGACACATTTTGAAACATTAAACTTTCTGTTGGTTTAATGTGATGAAGAGATGAAATGATCATTTTGTATATAAATATGTCATTTATCACACCTGTAAGGTGCTGGAAAAGCTTGAAAATGCTTGGAAATTGCTTCATTTTGACTTTGGAAAAAGTGTATGAATCCTGATATTTTAGGATTTTAGTTGATGTGCAAATCTGATTAAAAGGAGCTCAGAGCAGACAAAGTCCTGGGGACCCCCTGTGTTTTCTGGTGCCCCCCTAAGGGGAATCCTAACCCCACATTGGAAACCAATGGTCTAGATGAGTGATTCCCAACATTTTTTACTCACCACACTTTAAACTACTCGAGAGCCCTTCTCACAGTTTGCACAGATCAGCTGTTTTTGATCAGTTCAACCAAACACAGATTCTTCCTCTTTAGATGGTTTTATTTAACAGAGGTAAAATTGCCCACTTAGACGATAAGATTTTAATATTCACTGCTCTAAAAAGCAGGTCCAGCCATCACATCACTCATACTGACTTTAATAAAGAATAGATCATTGTCAAACATTGCCTCATATCATATTCTTATAAAGGACAATGGCGAACAATATATTAGGCATTTCATTTAAGTGTCAAGTAGAAAAATTCAAATGCAATTCAAATAGTTCTTGAATTGTGTTCAATTGGCCGTGGAAGCTCTTTAAGCGCTTTAAGAGAACTGGATAATAAAAGGCTGTAAGAAGCTGTGGGAGGATAAATGCCAGCAAACACACACACACTCTCACATAGCCGTGTCAGTGTTGTCCAACAAAGCCTGCCTCCTGTCTGTTGGGGGAAGTGTGAGGTAAAGGCCCCTTCATAACTGGTCAGCACCCTCACTGACCCCTCTCATGGCTCCTCAGTTCCTGGAGGAAATTATTCTGTCAGTGTGTAAAAACAGGAGAGCATCCGCCCGGCCCGCAGCACAGAGAAAAGGCTGCTTGTATACAGTGAGGGATGGAGGAGCTTCACAAGTGCTTTGTGTACCCGCCACATACAGCTGCATCAATGGGCCTGTCAAGTGAGTTATCCCTTATTCACCACTCTTTTCTGTTAAACACACAGAATCTGGCTGACACGGCCCTGATGACACCACAGTAGTCCTGCTCAACTTTTAAAGGCTGGGAATGAAAATTCCAACCCACCAGTATACATCTGTTTCTTTTTTATTTTTCTTTCTTCATCACGGTTTACATGAAGTTCTATTTTTAGATTATTTCTAGCTAATGCAATTACTTAAAGAGACAGTTCATCCCCAAATCAAAAATACATGTTTCTCCTATTTATCCATCTACATAGTTTTGGTGTGAGTTGCAGAGTTTGGAGATATCAGCCGTAGAGATGTCTGCCTTCTCTCAAATATTATGGGACTAAATGGCACTCAGCTTGTGTAAAGCACAAAAATACATTTGAAAAATTCAAAACCAGTGTCTGTTTCCCAAAATCATGACCTGTTTACTCATAATTATCCACAGACCTTGTTTCAAGCAGATCCATGTAGGAACTACTTTCTCTCTTCTAGCAGAAAGAAGATGTGGTGGTTTTCCAAACCCATTGGGTTGTTTTGGTTGAATTGTGCATGTAAAAATGGGTTTGGGCAGGTGGACTGAATTTGGGCTGGTGTTCCATGAGTTGGGCTGGGTTTTGAATACATTAAAAAACCCAGTATATTATAAAATATTATTAAATTGTAATCCCTTCGTTATGTGATCACATCCAGTCACTCAACTTTATCAAAGCACACCTTTGATATGAAATAATTTTCTGCCTTCTTCATTCAGAGGAAATATATTGGCTATCAAATCTGTACTTTCATTATCGCAGACACCTCTTGCAACATGAAAACATAATTTATTTAGCTTTTTAAATGCATGGGATTGTGTGTACTTCTGTTTCTGCCTATTCATACATGATTGGTGTACTTTAATTTGGCTTACTTCCAAGACTTGTTGCAGTTAGATTAAACATATTATTTTGGTTGTTTGAGTTGTCCCTTTATTTTTTCTTTATAAGGAAAATAATTTAACAGTTGCATTATACAGTGTGACCTCCTATCTGTGTTCTAGCCCACTTGTGAACACTTAAATTGTTGTTTTAATATTATATCATATTGAAAAATTGTTATTCTGCACAATACTATTGCTACTGTATATAAATTCATTTGTATTGTTTGTTATAGAACATATTTGGGCAATTGTCCATTAATTTAGATGGCTTTTGAGCAATTATGGGGCTGGAAAACACCAAACCAATCTGGCAACACTGGAAGTAGTTCTGGTAGATTCCACTGCAGAAAGAAAGTAGTTCCTACATGAAACTGCTCACAACAAGGTCTGTGGATTATCTTGAGTAACCAGGTCATGATTTTTGGAAAGAGACACTGGTTTTTAATGTTTTTTTTTTGCACTTTGAGCTCCACAAGCTGAGTGCCATTTAGTCCCATTATACTGGAGAGAAGACATACGTCTGGACTGACGATACCCCAAAACTCTGCAAGTCACACCAAAAAAGTCAAGGTGGATAAATAGCACTACAGGTCAGGAAAAAAAAATGTTCCTTTAACAATCCCCAAATTCCATGTGTATATTTATATCAAATAAATAGAAGTGAAAAATATGTGAGCCTGAAACGTCATCCAAAGGACGTGTACAATGTTTTGTGCTATGAATTTTGAAGTGCTCTGTGTCTAACATTAGTCTTGGTGCCTGAGAACTTTAAGTCCTGAAATACAAATGTTCTCCAGCTGCTAATTCTTCCAGTTTCATTCTGTGTGGATTTTTGGTTAGCTGGCAGCTTACGCTCCGTGTTGCTGTAAATGTCGGCAAGTGAAGACAACCTCTAATCAATGAAACGTGCAGACACAAACCGAGGCCGGACACACAGCGGCGTCTCCACTGAGGCTCGCTGACAGGCAATTACTGTGTTTGGGAAAATAAATGAAATGACTAACAAAATAGGTCAAATTAAGTGTTTCCCAGACACACTAAAAGGACCTCCCTAATTGCTGGTCCCTGAAGGGACAAAAATACAAAAACAACAAAACATATTGTATCGGCCGATGGTGAGGGAAAAGACAGAAGAGCTGAGAGTGGAGCTGTGGCGGCGGAGGACGGGCCGAGGGAAGAAAAGGACACAGCATGGTTTGTGTAATTACATGTTTTGCCTTGATCAGCAGTGTGTGGACCGTCCGTCAATCAACGCGAGCGGGTCCGGCGGCTCAAGCAGATGGCGGAGGAAAGAATCGAGCTGGTCATTGACTTTGTTTCTACTGAGGGAAGGAAGAGGGAGACAACAGATCCAAAGGACACTCTTCTGAATCAAAGACTATATTGTATGTTGGCAGGACAGCCTCAACTACAAGAACCTTATTAGATATGGAGGATATGAGGAGGCAGAGACATAAATCAATACAAAGGCCTTCTCTTCTTTTTTCATTTTACTCCTCAAGCACTCACTGTCCTCAAGATGTCCAACATTATTCACACATCCTCCTTGACCTTTTATCATGAGAAAATAGAGGAAATATGCTCTCTGGACAAGTTTATTGAATCTCCTCACAGACCGTTTCCCGTTTCTGTTGTGACTAAATCAAATCAGAGTGCGACTTCCTCTGCCACATTTGCCTCGGTGGACTGAGGAGTGAATGAACGTGTGGAAGATGGAGAGGAGTCTTTGAATCTGGTCAGAGAAGAGATTTTGAGCAACAATGACATTTCCTTCTCTCCCTTGTTTGGGGGGATTGGGAGCTGGAAATTGCACCTCAGTGCTAAACGAAGCCTAAGCTTTAATTAGCAGAACCACACAATAGGTGACGGACATCAGCCACAGTTCACAGCTCTCATGTTTCAGTCCCTCACTCAAGGAAGTGTCTGGGCAGGTGTCGAGGGAAAACAAAACAACGCGCCAGCAGCCCGCCATTGTGGTTAAATCACCGGCACAGTCATTGTGGTTTTCAAAGGGCACAGGCTGATCCTCCGCTCCATACCTGACTAACACCCTCCTCTGGCCGAGGCTTAAAGGGAAAATACACTAAATCCACTTTAACACTGTTACAACACAGCCAGCGCTCAAGTGTTTCACATTTCTGGACTCATTGAAATACTTTGTCATTTACTTATTTTTACTTTGTTCATCGTATCATGACAAACATTTTAGTTTCTTTTACTCAGAATTAAACAGGAGTTCCTTATACCACAACTCTGTTTGTGTATTACTAAATTGTTTTCATGATGACGTTGTGGTGACAGTGTAATTCCTGCCTGGATTATGTTCACAATGTTTCTTTGAGTGAATGAAACATATTTATGAACCATGCTGGACGCACAGGGACGTTGTTGGGGTGGATGGTGGACGTACAAAATGCAGGACTGAACTCTGAAATGTCCTCAACGTATAAAAGTAAAAAGTCGCCCTCTGAAGGACATTTCTGACTTTCTGTGTTCATATGCATATATTATATCGGAAAGCTGTGCAAAATGATGCAAAATAAAAACTAATCAATAATTTCTCTTAAAGGCATTTAAACTAAAGTAACAAGCCTGTTTTAAACATGTAAGGAATAGAAAGTAGAGATATTTGTGTTCAGATGTAGAGAGTAAAAGTAAAAAGTTGTCAGAAAAGTTAATAGTAAAGTGAAGCACAGATATTATGTCAATATAAAACATATTTTGGTTGGCATTTCATTTCCCTCAAAATGGATTTGTTGTTGCACACTTTCTTGGAGACAGGGCTGCACACAAAGGTCACACAGGGAGAAATTTATTGTTGAGATTTCTCTGCCAGCACTAGCCTCAGTAGACCACAATGCAGTGCAGCAATGATACATATTTTTTTTTTCACAGAGAAGTTGGAGCTGGCGCAGAGCTGACACTTTGGACACAGTTCAGGACTTTCACACCAGAGTCTGGGGTCCCTGTCCAGAGTCCTGCTCAGGAGAAAAACCCCTCTGTGGTTCAGGTTGAGAGAGATTATGGCTTCATTGAAATGTTAAATAAAATATTTCAAGACAGTGTTGATCTTTTCTGTATCACCACCATCTTTCCTGGGTCTTAACCAAAACTTTGCCTAAACAGATCAACCATCAAAACATTAAGCAAAAAATATTTCAATAGCGACAAGTGGATGTTGAAGGAAAATAAATTTTTATATGTTGCCAGTCACCATTCAATATCAATACATTTGTATATGGCAGATACATTCAATAAAAATATTCCTCTCATTCTGTTCCATCTCATTAGGTTGATTAAACTGTTAAAATGTGATTGCTGTTTCTCATCAGGAGACACGTCACTTCTACAAGACAGTGATGAGTCAACATGAGGTTTTACCAAGACAAGCTCTTATTTGTCTTCTAGAGACATGACATACTCTTGATTGTCAAATAACAATGTTAAAGGATGAGTCCAGTAGATTTTATTCATCATGTAGCAGTAGTGTTCCTTGTGTATTCAAATCTGTGCAATCAAATTTTGGTCTAAAGTACGTATGTTTTAGCATCAAAATGTTTTTTCCCAAAACCTAAAAATGTTTTCTGACATGACCTGATGTAAGTTTCTGCATGATGACACTGCTATGTATAAACCATGTCCAGACTAACATACAACGTAGACCCCGCATTTAAAAACAAACAAACAAAAAAACAAACAAACAAAAAAAAAAAAAAACGCAACCCAAATGAACGCAGGATCATTGAGAAAAAGAACTGAACCTGGCTCCACAGCATTCCCATAGACAGCCATACTACGTGGAGTAAACACAGGTGTTACCCATGATGGTAATTCAGGTCCTGTTCCATTTAGTGTACTAGAACCTTGCCAGTGACATGTACAATAGCAGCACTCTGGCTCTGTTTGACCTGAATTGAATCAGTATCATGGGAAACACCTGTGTTTACCATTCTGTTTCATGTTAAAATGGCTGCTGTGAAAAAGATCATTGGGTTGGAATATGTGAAAACTCCAGCAACACTTGCAGCATGGAGAGCATTTCGTGTTGCTGGAGTTTTGACATCATCAGAGTTTTTACCCTCTTTGAGCACCTGGGAAATCAGGGAAGTCACTTCTCTCCTGCACTCACTGCACTGGCCAATCAAATCAATCAAAGTACAAGATATGATAGATGACATGGTAGTGTTAACTGTGTGACTGTAGTAAAAGTACCTGCTGATTGTTGAGACAGACAGTTGTTGCTGTGATCACTTTACTGTGTTGTAAAATCTGTCCTCATTGTTATAAAGAACTGTTTGTGTCCTGGTGTCTGAAACTCCTGAAAACTAGTGAATCTATGTTCAAACTGGCCTTCCTGAAACAGTTCTCCTCACTGTTACCAGCACCAACACACCTCTCACACACTGCAGTCTGAGTGTGTGAAAGCATCTAAGGCTGGATTCATGCTCACTGTAGTGTGCCCAGCACGCAACAAGCATGACATCATATCCTGTGTTGGCTCCAGCACGTTGGCTCCAAAAGGTTAAAACTGCATGTGTTCAAAGAAGATACGTAGATCACAAAATGTCTGTGATATGCTGTTTATTAAATTCGCCCATTATTATGATGAAATACTCACCAATCTCTCCTCAGGGATCCTACAGCCATTTTAGAGTAAAAACACTTTCAAGGTATTTACACAAAAGATCCAGACTCTCACAGCCTAAATCATCTAAATTATTATGAATGCAATCATAAATTCCTCTATACTCACAGAAATATTGTCACTTGGTTTTACCAGCTGTTCATATTAACTTTGATCATATGTGTTGATCATGAGTCAGAGATCAACAGGATTTATTTATGAATGACAAATATGACAATGTTTCATTTGAAACATCAAAATATTTTTGGTTTACATGAGTGATTGTGTATTTTGGGAACTTAATTAAGATTACTATACAGGGAAATAGTTAAACAGCAGGGTTCAGGTACCAGACTTATGGAATAAAGCAGACAGCCTCTCCTTTGTATGTATTTTATTTTTATTTTTAATCGACAGGTGAGCAAACTTTACACCTTCACTTGACATGTTAGGAGGCAGTTTATTATTCATACATTCAGCTATATGATATGTCATTTACAGTCATGTTTGTGTCCACACGATGACTTTAGATCCATTATTCACTCTATTTTACATGTCTTTGATCTTGACCAACTCATCCTAATAGCAATATATATCTATATAAGTCTTTTAGCTACATGTAGCTGCAGCTGCCTTTCCTTGCTGATAGGACTCAGCGGTCTCAAAATATGGCTGCATTCTCCACTGAGACGTCTCTGCATGTCAGTAATAGTCAGAACACCTCATCTTGTGTAGACTTTATCATTTTTAACAGTTATAAGCAGATAAATTCTTCTCAGCAGTGACGAGCTTCAGTCAGCGGGAGCAGCTGTGTAGGATGATGACGTTCCTCCAGTTGAATATTTTGATCAGCAGTGACACGCTAATTTTTTCCCTTTTTGGCAGAGGCAGTGAATGCTTGGGTAACATTTGTAACTCTTTTGCTCCTTTTCCGTAAACATGTGCTGCTTGGCTTGAATCAGTTTGGCTTGCTGTGTGAGCCCAGCACAGCGGTGTTTGCACCTGCATGAAGGTGTGTATTTGGTGATGAAACGCTTGTCTTTAGTCAAGCAGTTGAATGGTGAAGCATTTGGTTCCTTCACAATAAAAGTCACCCATTATTTTGTTATCTAAAAGCTTTTATTATGAAGCAGCCAAATCATGAAATGTTGCGTTTTTGCCTGCACTAACTTGACACAACTCAAACATGAAATTATAGCTGCTGCGCAGCAATGGTCGGGGCCGGGCAATTTTAGCAAAATTAGGCAATTCTGAGCAACAAGCAGAGTGTAGGAAGATGAATAAAAGGTGGCATTCTAATGTGCATTTTACATCAGTTGAGGCTTGAACTCACAATTTCTGGCACAAGAGACTCTGCATATTGACTGATAGCTAAGCCAAATAAACAGGGAAAAGAGACAAGGGATAACAGGGAAACGTGTTGATAAAGAGTATTTGTCTCTCCACGAAACTGCCTGGATCATGATTATTTTAAACTTAGCAGTTTCTAATCCACATAGCATGATGCTTGAACAAAAGACTTTCACATTAAAATGTCTGTTCTGCTTTAGCTGAGGCTTTAACTCACAACTTCTGAGACTGAGGTCAATCTTCTATCTCACTGAGCTAATTGGCAAGTGACAGTTCATGTGTGGCTTCACAAATTGACTAAGCCAAGGATCAGGGTGCCAGGCAGCAGCCATCCATGCCATGGAAAAACACATTTCAAAGTGAAAGTTCCAAAGCTGTAGCACATATGGTTGATTTGTTGTGAATTTTCAAAGTTTTGAAATTTAGAGGCTTGCTGTAGCGCCACCATCAGGACTATTGTCTTGTGTTTCCAGTTGAGGACATCTGGCATGGGACTGGACCTTTGTGAAAAGTTTGGGTAGATTTCTCATATGGAAATGTTGTACAAGCTGAGGCTTGAACTCACAACCTTCAACACCAAGAACCATCCTCTATCTCACTGAGCTAATTGGCAAATGGAAACACCACTTGTAGCTTCACAAATTGACTAAGCCAGTCACCTGTGTGCAAGACAGCAGCTGTTAGCATGTAAAGGCAGATTTCAAACAGCTGTCAAAAATTCAGTTATTGAGACAAAAATCCCAAAATACACAAATTGCATCTAGACAGCATGGAGATGTTGGTCATTAGTTTTTAACAATGATTTATTGGCTCCAAAAGTGAAAAACTGATGTTTAAAAATGCCATTTTTGCATTGACTCCAATTGTTCGCATGAGAGTGAAATTCAAAATGCTGTAAAAAATTCAGTTTTTGAGATAAAATTCTGATATTTTCCAAACATCATCTACCATGACTCCAAAATTTTGTCATTTTTTTCATGAACATTGAAAATGTATTTAGCAAGAATTTGCAAGTATATGTTTATAATACCGTTTACAGTCAAACATTTTGATGCACTGTAGGCTCAGTTTTTGATAAATCAAAAATCTGTGTGGATCGTTTGTGTAGGACAGTCTGAAGATGCTCTGTAGCAAGTTTGGTGTCAATTGAGCAAAAATTGTGGGAGGAGATAGGTTTAATAAGTTTTACAGTTATTGAAAAAAACAGAGTGATGGACTTCATAATTTGCAATAGGTTTAAATGTACAAAAGTTTCTTCAGTATCGGGGCTACATTGTGGTGAAAGTTGTAAATCTGTAGCACATATGGTTGATTTGTTATGAATTTTCAAAATTTTGAACTTTAGAGGCTTGCTGTAGCACCACCATCAGGACTATTGGCCTGTTTTTGCAGCTG
Organism: Lutjanus argentimaculatus; assembly: GCA_034769285.1. Lineage (NCBI taxonomy): Eukaryota > Metazoa > Chordata > Actinopteri > Lutjaniformes > Lutjanidae > Lutjanus > Lutjanus argentimaculatus. The sequence goes on along the minus strand of JAWZSL010000036.1, from coordinate 2,799,104 downwards.
AGGCAATCTGACATGGGACTGGACCTTTGTGCAAAGTTTGGTCATTTTTCATGCATGGGAAGTAGGATTTCCTCAGAAGAAGAAGAAAGAAAGAAAGAAAGAAAGAAAGAAGAAAGAAAAAGAAAGAAAGAAAGAAAGAAAGAAAGAAAGAAAGAAAAGAAAGAAGAAAGAAAAAGAAAGAAGAAAGAAAAGGAAGAAAGAAGAACATTGAGTATTGACTTCAAACCACAGAGATTCAGTTAGAAGCTACAAAAGTACCGAGAGCTGAACACAGGCACTTTTCAAAACCTCTTTCTTTCTGCTCACCTGACGCAGAAAGGCAAACGGGTCTACTGACAATGGGAAAAAGGTCAATTACCTATTTTTAGTGTGCTTAAAAATACTGCATATACACACTAATTTTGGTGTAAAAGCGGTATAAGAAAGTTGAGGGGTGTAAGTGTGACTGAGTGAGGGGATCAGTGGAAACAGTGGACTGTATTTTCTCTGGGAGGCTACAAGGTTAACACTGTCTAGATAGGACAATTAAGAGACACAATGCAGTAAGTTGCTTTGGAAAAAGCTCAAGGCTGCTAGACCACCTCAGCTGTTCCTCACAGTGCAAACAATGAATTGGGCTTTACCCTCAGTGTTAGAAAAAGAGCTGAATGAACCCTGAAAAGGTCACTGAAATTGAATGTCCTCAATGTAAATCACTGACTTGTTCAATAGTCTGTGTGCTATGTAACCTCCAACTGTAATCACATCCAGGATATCTGCTCTGCTTGTTCTTTTTTCTGATGTGGAAATCCACTCAGGACCATGTGACTGTATTACTGTCTCCTCACAATACAGTCAAATTATTACTTTAAATGAATTTTGTATACACATGTTAAACTGAAATGCTCAACACTGATTTCGCATCATGTGATCTTCCGTTGGCCACATCCAGTATAGCCAGGGGCATCCAGGGGCACCCTTCACACTGCAGGGGATACCACTGGATGAAGACCTGCACGAAGAGACAAACACGCACTGAAACAATGAGCGTTGTCACTTTTTATTCACACTACAACAGGTAAGAATGACTGAAGAATAATTAATTTATTCACCCCAACTGCAGAATGTACCAGGCCTTTATTTGAGGCAGGCTTGTATTAGAGGCAGGACTTTATTTCTGATTCTCTGTTTAATAAGTACAGGGTCATATTTTAGTATGAAGCTTTGTTTTGATTCGTTCCATTTTGCCATGTTACTGCATTATGCTATTAATATAAACTCAATATTTCCTGCTTCCTATTTCAAATTAAAAGCCCTCTAGAATTTCAGTGGACACCCAATAACAAGGCTTTTATTGTTAAACATTTGCATTTGTTAAACATGTTGTGAAAAACTGATTGACTTGGAAGTTTTCCATGCGTCCCTTGAAATGTGGCTACTGCCATCTACAAAATACAGTTTGGCTAAGACATTAAAAGGAAAATTCACAACTTTTCATGTGGATATCCAATCAGTATTTATGGTAAGCGTAGTCTTTTGAAGCAATAAATTCCTCAGTGCTGCTATAATGACCAAGAAAGCTGAGTTGTCCTGCTGCACAATCTATTGCTTTACAGTGATGTCGTTGATGTTAAGGAAGAACTACAGGCTATTTCAACTTAGACTTCTAGTCTCTGCCTCCAAACTAGATCAGTATTTTTGTCGCCTAACACTATGTTTTGGTCAACAAAGTAATAGTTCCAGGCTAGGGTGGTGATATACAGCAACATGGTTCATGTAGGCAGTGCTGGCATGGCTCCACTCAGCTTCCCTGGTCAATATAGGAGTACCGGGGAATTTATTGCCTCAGTTGACAACAACATTAACACTGACTAGACAGCCACATAAAAAGTGAAATTTCCCTTTAACACACAGTGACTGATAAAGGGCAATAACACAATGTGTTGAAAACAGTATGATTATATGGTTGAATTAATAAAATTAAAGCAATACAAACTTTTTTCCCTGGCCTATATTTGGAACCCAGCCTTTATTTGTTTGTGTCGACTACACCACTGGCCATTATTTGAGACCCCGCTTTTATTTGGCTACTGGGGTGAATTTTGAGAAAATACAGTAAGCTGTGATTCTGTCAGTGGACATAATGAAGTCACAGTCACAGAACACAACATGTGTTCAAGATCAGTTCTCTTCCAGTTTGGCTTCCTTGCAAGCTTCATCATCGGCCATCAAACTCCACGTAATCACACATATACCACCTCTTCAACAAAGGCCAAACATTTTAGAATGTTTTTTAGAGTTCTGTGACCTGTTTAAAGAAAGCTACGTAAAATTAAACATTAGTAACTATGGGTAGACTATTAAAAAATAAGCAACAAGGAATATTATGTCAAGCCTTATCTTCAAGATGAGCCTGTAGAAGCATTGTAGCTCACAGAAAGTGTAACTTACTGGCGTCATGTTGGGACTCCAGTGCATCCCGCCGTCTCAGCAGGATCCTCTGCAGCTCGTTATCACGGTTTGTGGACAGAGACACTGGCCTTGGTTGGGGGGAGGTTCTACTGAATTTCTCCTGGACAGTTTGAATGAAAACACATGCAACATGTAGACACCCTGTTCCAGAACAACAGAGCTACAAAGTAACCGTTACAGCTCAGAATAAGTACATCTCATTTTAACTTTGTGTTTTTACCACTACATGTCTACTCATTCTTGAGAATTGGGACAAAACTGTATTTTGAGGGTGTTTTGATTTTTACTCATCAATTACGCTGGAAAATATATTTTAGAGATCAAACTCTTACATTTTTTTCATTTCACAGCAGAGTAATAGTGAGCAGCCATTTTATTTTTTAAAGTGTCTCAGAGTTCTCTTAATGTTAATCAAAATACACATTTTTAAATGATTCTTATTTATCTTTGATTTAGAAGAGCTACAGAGCTGACATGTTATGGTTGAGACACATCTGATAAAATATTATTTCATGAATTTGTCTAAAAATAGAAAGTTGAGCAGTATTCCCACCTTTTTTAAACCAGGAAGTGACACATAATAATAATAATAATAATAATAATAATAATAATTATTATTATTATTATTATTATCATTATTATTAGTAGTAGTAGTAGCAGTCTTCTCCCCAGTTTTGTTGTTACCAATCCAAATTCCCCCCACGTGTTGTCTCTGTTACTGCCAACTCCTACTGTTTGGTATATAGAGGGAAGCTTAAGGTTCAGAAATATGCTAATGAGGGACGGGTTCGGGACGGGTTTGGACAGAATTTTGTCGGGCTTGGGCCTTTTCCAGGCCTGACCAGAGTTCTAGACAGGGGTCCTTAGGGTATAGCTGACCCTTTTTGATTTCTGATTAAATCATGTTTTTGACAGAAATCTGGGAAAGAACTTTAAAGGGCCAAAATTTTCATTTAAAAATTGATTTTAAAACAAAGATGAATATAATAGCACATTTTAATATCTATGTTATCAGTAGGTATTGTTAGTCATTTTGAAGGTGTTTTCTGGCACAGAGCAAGTTTAGGAATTAAAACAATTAAAGCAAACTAAAATATTTCATAAATCACATATATTTCATGTACGCAAATCCTAAAAGAATACATTTTCGCCAATTAATAAATACATTTAAGAGTTGATATTAATCATTTTTGTGGGTTTTTGTTGGTAGGACATGATTTGTCCCAAAGCTCAAGAACAGGATAACTAACAGTACAACAGGAACAGTGTGTGCTCATTTAATCTGCTGTTCTTCATCTTGTATGCCAATATTATTTCTGTACATTAGTATTTTGTCTTCTATAAAATATCTGACTACTTTTCCAACCTTTGTTGAATTTTATGATATTTCAAAAGGGAATTGTGGTGTGAGCACATCCAAGTACAGTGAAGAAAACAAAGCTTCTCCTCTGGTGTAAACACACTGAAAGTTCAAGCAGTAAAATATGGCTTGTAAGGACACTTGATTGTTTTAAAGTCCCATTACCATGATTCCCTTAAGTTCCTGATGGGCAGAATTAGAGGGCAGCCTCTCCATCTGCTAAAAGGAAAATAGGAGGAAAAAGATAGGTTTGGTAAATAAACAGCAGTCTGACACATTATACTTATTTTTCCTCATTCAGCACTTAGAGGCTAAACTGCACCTCTTACCACAGAGACGAGACACTGTAGGCAAGCACGAGGACGTATGCTTTCTACAAGAAGCAAATGTGTAAACACACAATCATTCTGAGTCACATCAATTTTCCCATCCTCATTACTTATAATTACCTCGTAGAGCAGGTCCTAATGCTACCTAATTTGGCTGAGTTGTTGTGGCGAAGGAACACGCAGACTAAAAGATGTCTTGGCCATATGTCATGTTTTATCAAAACAAGCATCTCCTAGATAATCCCACACACTGATGGATTTAAGAGCACTGAACAATACGCACTCAACAATGTACAAAAAACTCATTTAGGCCCAAGAACACTGGCCGCATGCAGCCGGTGGTTTCGTTTGGTGATTTCAACAAAGATGACAACACATTTTCTGTCGCAATCACGGCACAAATCACACACATGCACTCCCCTTAATGACTTTATTCATGTCTTCTCTCTGTCTTCACTGTGAAACGTCTCTACTGCTTGTACTGGACTTTTCTACTGACTTGGCGCTCTTTTCTTTGTCTGTTTGATGAGCTAATCCCTCTTCTGGTTATTTCAAACAAACACTGAATGTAATGTACATCACTTCCTGTGTTCCAGGAGATTTTTCCCCTGCCAACGTAAAGGCCTGCAGTGAACAGAGCAGCAGCGCTGTGTGGCAGACGTGAGTTATTCCTTTATCAGCCATCTCAGCTCCTGATATTGTGATCCTTATCACAGTTTAACACAAGTTTATCTCTCACATTTCAGCTCAACACTGAGATCCATCAGCCTATCGAGCTAATATTCACCTCCAACTGCTGCCACAAACCTCACTCTCACTGTCTTACTGTCTCATTTCAAACAATTCCAGTTCTGTGTGCCTGAGATAATAATCCTGAATCTGAGATTAGTTATTGATTCATGAAAAATGAAAGCAGCATGCAGGTAGGACACTAACAAGGAGTGTTGAAACAACAAACAAATCTATTACTTAACTTATATCATGTACTATATATATATATGCGTATACATATGTGAAAACTACTGTACTGTTATATGACAGTATAACAGATAATATAAGTATAGATATAAGTACTAAGTAATATAAGAAGCATTAGTGGTATAAGGCCAGGTTTATTTTGTTAGTCCACAAAACACAAAGTGCCAACATTGTGTTCTGTGGACGCACACCGTCACACCCAGTTCAGACAGTGTGCACGTGAACATGGCTCCAAGCTTAAGATCTACAGTGAAGATTCAGGCTAAAAACATGGTGTAAATAACATTTTTTAGTCAACTTGGCATGTTGGGGCTTTAGGAGACTTGGATTACACCAGACAAGCAGTATGGAGGCATTTTATGTTTGGTCACCATTCACTTCCATTGTTCGGGAGATTCTGCACTGTTTTCCTATGAAACTTCAGCAGTGTTTTTTGGACTAAAAAACTAAACCTGACCTTCAATCAGCATGAGGGGGAGCAGATAATGAGTGAATTTTCATTTCTGGGCAAACTACCCCTTTAAGAATGTTAATAAAAGCCTTATGAGATTCTTATAATTGTTTATAACAGCATTACACACACATATATTGAGTTGAACTAACTTACCTATTATGTCATTAATAAACCTTTACTAAGCCTTTGCTGTTGCTTTATTAAGATTGCTACATACTTTATTATGCAGTTATTAGCAGTTAACTCTGCACTTGTTAACAGTTAATTAACAAAATGTTTTGGATCTTAAGTGTGAACAATGCTTATTAAGGTTAATAAATCCTTTATTATTATATGTAACAACCATAGGGGAGAGTAGGTGGAATACGTATAACACAACCACATCAAGGTCACCTGACCACACCCAGCCTGTGGAGGTGTGTTAGCACGAGAACACACAGCACTGCAGCGTTATAGGCCATTACTGACAGTTCAGTCAGACGACTCACATTTTAGAATGTTTATTGCAGAGCAGAATATAGTTACCTCATCACTCCTCACAGATTATGTTTACATAGAGATACAGGGGGAGTGATGAACAAATATCTTGGACCCCCGGTCGGAGCCTGCAGGTTGATGCTGGGGTGGTGTTGGGGCTGAAAGAACAGGCAGTGACACTGATGCAAGGCAGCGATGGCACTGACAGGCAGAGGTAGAGATGGGAGGTTTTAGCAGTTTAAATAGACCGCCAGATTGGAGGGGTGTGTTTGGAACGTACTACAGAGAGTGAGGCATGTCGCATGTGATTAGCAGTGCAGCTCGAGTTGACTGCCTGAACTGGTTCACAGGTGTTGCTATATTTTCCTGCCATGAAGAGGTTCTTGATCTGGCTTCAAAAGTCAAAAAAACAGCAGATACTGTCATGTGACGTTACCTGTCTCCTGGTCCTGTTGGGTGATTGGCTGACAGGTCGAAGCTGGACGCCCCTCTTGATCCTTTGCATCATTTCATCTACTGCCTGCTGCTTGATGTCCACCTCTGGATGTGACAGACACAACGAGCAGGGAGACAAAGACTTCATTAGGCTTTAGACCTGCCGTATTTAGCAGCTCCGCTGATACTAAATGGGCCTGTGCCTGGGAAACAGTGCCAAGAACCAAAATGAGTTTCAATGATTTTGAGAGGAATGAGGCACTGTGTAATTCACAGGCGTCATTAGCCCTGCTCTTGAAATACAGCTCATTTAGATGTAAAAGCTTAAAAATGACACAAGCCCCCAGGACCAATCAATGAAGTTTTTGTTGGAGAAACTCCAGCTTTTTCCTCTTAATTATGCCAGAAACATTGACTGAGCTGGACGAGTGCGGATCCCATTTGAAGTTGGATTTGTCTGTCGTCATGGAACAATTAATAATTATTGTCGTGGCTGCTTATTTAGTGGTGTTCAAAGTACCTGCAGAGTTCAGAGCCCTTGTATAGTGTGTGAGCTTACCAAAATTATTCTGGAATGAATTTCGACTTTCCGTGTAAAAAAAAAAAAAACCCACAAACATTATTCAGCGATTTTCCATCCAAAAGTTCTGTGAGGATAAGAGTTTCTCAAGTTCACAAAAGAGAGGGACAAAAAATCAAATTCTGCAATAATGCAGCCCATTGGCAAAGAAATGTGAATATTTAATTTTCTTACATAGAGCATTCAATGGCATACACAATGGAGCTATTGTTAGTAAGATGTCTTTAAAAAAACTATTTTGTGTTAAAGTGATAGTAAAATATTTTTCTCCAAAGTGCTCAGAAAGAGACTATTATTCAGGTGTCAGAGTCGTAGATCCTTGGGTGGCATCTATTCAGCCTTGTATGTAATTCCAACAAATACCCTGTGCGTAGTGCCCAATTCAGACCTCATATATTCAAAAACTATTTAACGAAATGAGGACACAGTATAGCCTGTTCAGTCAACATGAACGTCCTACCTGCTCCAACAAGTCAAGGCTTCCCTTTTGTTTGCACAAATTGAAGAATTTAACACGTTGACCTAATAGGCCAGTGATAGAGATGTGAGTTTGAATTTCTCATGCACCACTTGCCACAACATTTGTCCTTCTACACAAAAGTGACTTCGATTTGCAAAGGAAAAGGCAAAAAGGGATCAAATCTGAAAGGCAAAAACAGGATTCAAGACCAGTTCTGCTACGCTGACACGCATGAGAAATAGCAGCCCGAGGAGAATAAAATACAAAATGAACATACATCACACAGAGAAAGAAAAGATACGCTGCATGTTTGAATTTTGAGAGTTCCAGAATATGGATATTCACACAGTATCTCCCTTGCTGTCATCCCTCAGAATACAAAAGATCACTTACTGGAACAGCGGAAAATTTTATATTAGGATACTAAAGCAAGTCATTTCAATGAGAACAATAACAAACATCTTAAATCCTTCTCCTTCTTTTTTTTCAACAGAACAGGAACTTCTCCTCAGTCCTCATACTCATGACTCACTTTTTATTCAGCGTGTGTCTGATGATTACATTCATCTGTGTGGTGCTGGAACATTACAACTGTACATTTATCATATGTTGACAGCAAATAGCAAATAGAAATGTTCCGCTGCATTCAAATGTATCATATATTTTTATTTTTGTTGCATCAAATGTCTGTCGTCATATTTTTTTCATCATATGAGTGAATGGCAGTGGTGGAAAGAGTACTGAAAATCTGTACTCAATTACTGTTACACTGCTGAAATATTACTCAATTACAAGTAAAAGTGCTGGTGTTAGAAATATAACACTACAAAGTATTTGTTGCAAAAACTACTATTAGTTACTTTTAACTGCTGATGTCACAGTCACCTCTCCAAACTAGCGTTGCAAATTTTGTGCGTTTTCCTGAAGCAGTAGTTAAAAACACTATCAACTGCTAAATCATGAATAATTTCTTTCCTTTTTAATTGGTTAATGATTAATACATCATTACTCCAAATGTGTGCTGCTGCAGCGTTTTGTTTTGTTTTTTGTTTGTATGTCTTTGTTTTCATTGGTCTGTTTGTGATCAGATCACCTGATTGGCTACTAAAAGGCAGATGAAAGATTTGGTTATTAACCCAAACTGTACTCAGTTTTCAACTATTATTTTAAAAGCAACTAAGTAGATTACATCTTGTAACGCATACTTAAGTGCAAGTAAAAGTACAGCCTTAAAAAAAACCTACTCATAAAAGTACAAGTACCTAAAAAACTACTTGATTACAGTAATTTGAGTATTTGCAATTAATTACTTCCACCCCTAGTGAATGGTTTGTGTCCACATTTTTGTCTGGCAGAAAAGCCCTGTCAGGGCGCTGGGATCAGGAATTTGTGCAGTGAGAGAAGAAATAAAAAACTCTGCATGTGGTTTTTGTTTCTATGACAACAATATCTTGACAATTTTTAACACTTCACTATTAGCTTAACAAGCACACTGTGGTGGTGTAAAACAACAACAAAGCAGGTGGAAATATCATTTTTCTACATCTTCTCTCTTTCATTTGTTTCTTTTTTCTTGTTTCTTTTTTGTCTCTGTTATCATAGTTTCTGCCTGACATCATAAACTAGTCTCATCTTCATTATTTTTATTATTATTATTATTTATTATTATTATGTGATAGCATCTGTGTGTACGTGTGTGTGCGTGAGTGTGCATGTTATCACTGGACTTACAGCCTGTCTGTCCCTGTCTGTCCATCAGCCTTACTTTTTTGTTGTTTGAATTACCTCTGAAATTCACAACTTTTGGAAAAAAACCCAAAACCCTTTTTTGAATGAGTTTTATTCCTCTTTATCTTATTTTTAACTTATTTTTATGACCACAGGCTTCATGTTTTCAGGTCATCCCGTCCTTGTGAACATATCTCAAGAACGCCTAGAGGGAATTTCTTCAAACTTGACACAAATGATCACTTGGACTCGAGGATGAACTGAGTAGGTTTTGATCATCAAAGGTCACAGTGACCTCACTAAACACATTCAAGTCCATGGTCAATAACCACAATGCCTCTCTTTGTACCTGTCTTACTTGAATTGTTTTAGAATTTAAATTGTTTGTTTTCATCAACAGTGCTGTTTTAATTGCTTTCTTTTATATGATCTTTCATATTTTTTTGTTTTTATACTGTATCTTTTAAACTTTATCTTTTAAAATTTCCTTATTGACATCACTGTAAATGATGTCAATGAGCCCTCAATGATTTTTCAACTTTAAATAAAGGTTTTATATATAAAGTGATTGGTCATGTGACACTGTGACCTCAGTGTATTTGAGTTATTTTTTATTTAGCTTCCCTGAGAAAGAAGACAGAACAGCAGAGCATCACACCACAGACCTCCAGGGGGACTACTGTTCTCTACTCTACTGACTTCTACATGGTTTCTATTATTTATATATTTATTCCAGTATCACTATCACATTCAAAATGTGTGCTTACTAAAAAGATTGAAATACGTTGACTGTATTTCTCACATATTTCATGGGCTTACCTCGGCTTTGGGCTGTTTTATTATTATTATTATTATTATTATTATTATTATTATTATTATTATTATTATTGTGCCGAGCCGCTTCTGGGACACAGCTGGTGTAAATTAGGGGTAAGAGTTAACCCTGGGATAATTTACCCCTAATTTACACCAGGCACGGCTGCGGCGCATTATGGCTGCGCCGCGGCACTCAGTATGATATGCAGCCATTCTAGTCAATGCTCGTGTTTACACCAGATGCAGCGCGTGTTAGCTGCGTCCCAGAAGCGGCTCGGCGCTCCGCTCTGCAGAGAATACGCAGTACGGATGGCGCGTCAAGCTGCGCAGAGGAGATAAAACCAGACAGGAAGTCCAGACACGAAAAGCATAGTGAATCCGGTTAATTTTCAAAATAAAACATCTCATGTCGACGACGGATCGTATTTCACTTCATTAATTCAACATTATGTCATACCTGGTGACAACAGGTATGTTTCATAATATTGAGATGATTATAGAGATGTATGTTTTAATTAAACAAAGCTCCAAAACTTTGATCCATGACTTTGAAGACTACAGCACAATAGAGAAGGAAATAACAACATTAAACACAAATAAAACATACAAAAAAAGAAACCACATAACTACATAGACTTCTTACCCATGGTAGAAGCACAAAAATCAAGGAAAAATGACCAAAAACGACGAAGTAAACAAGTCAACAACTGCTCCGCTTCTGAAACACTGCTGGTGTAAATTGAAGTCGTGAGTATGACGGAACAAACCCGCGGTGCAGCCGTGACGCGGCACAGCCGCGCCTGGTGTAAGTTAGAGGTTAGCCCCTTTTCACACACACATTATTAACCCTGGGTTTATGCTCAGCCCAGGGCTATATGATTCACACTGTCCTTCTTCTAGCTCTGGGATAAAGCCTCTGTACACCCACACAGGTGTTTTGAGTTAACCTGGCTGATTAGCATTTTCTTCTAATCTTTTAGCCCTGTTTCACACTGACAGCTGTTAGCCCTGGGTTTAGTCAATTTTCTGGAGATAACCCTGCAAACTTGGGGCTAACCCTGCTCTGGAGATGGGCCAACTAGCCCTAGGTTAAATTCAGAGTTAGCCCTCTTTGGAATGTTCCAGCATCGTGTCAGTGTGACAGCACTTTTAGCCTACGCTAACAGCTCCATTAGCCAGGGGCTTACTACTCTCTTAACCTGGGGCTAAATGCAGTCTGAAAAGTCCTTGGCAGCAACAAGGATCCAACTAACCAGGGTAGGAGGAAAAATAGGTGTCAGTCAACATCAAAAACTATGGTTAACTCTAGTCTAAAATCCTACAATCTGAACTTTTGGCCTTACAATGTCTTAAATAACTCGCTGAAACCAGTAGAAACCCTTTTTAAAGGAATTTTTCGGCAACGGAATTTGCATTTGTATAGACGTATATTGAAATAATAATGTATAGTTGTTACAAAATCCCAAGGCACACCTGGACTTCCCTCACAGCATCACAGCACTGGAACCACTGCTCTATGTTACAAAAAGTACTGGACACCAGCCAGCCAATGCAAGTGGAAAGTTCATGTTGCACATGTAATGCATACATACTATACACACAGTATAATGCACATTTAGTGGATGTTTGGTGTGTACCTGGTGTCTTGGCAGAGTCCTGGACCACCAGTGGGATGTCAGTATGAACGTCTTTTCTCTTTCGGATCAGTGACAGCAGCGAACTACAGGGTAAGGCACAGATGGAGACCAGCTGGTTGTTATTTAGGACAGGATCCCAAAGGTGCTCACTGGCACTGATGTGGTCACCTTAATCACACAACGTTCTTTTACAAGGCTTTCAGGAATAAACTGAAGTTTTCATCATATTACACAGTAGCTTTTTGTTTTTGTATGCACATCAGAGTGTCATCATCTCATCAATATTTTTTTTCTCACTTTTGCATGACAACAGCAAAAAATACAGACTGTAATAACCAGATAGTTAACCAGACAGACAGACAGCTCTGTCTCCTGTCTTTAAAAGAACATCAGTTTTTAAGAGATTTTCATCTTGATTTTATGGACCCCTATATAGTTTTTTGTTCCTAAACCTACCCACATAGTTTTTGTTTCTAAACCTAGCAAAGTAGTTTTTGTTGTTTTGTTTTGTTGATTCATTCATCTACCACAACAGCCTTGCTAAACGTCTCTCCCCAGTCACCCTAACAGCCAATCAGAGCACAGTAGTAATAGTAGCCAATCAAAGCACAGTAAGATGGACTGTGGCAGAACAGTTTTGGGGAAAACACAATGCTCTTTACTGTAGCTGACACTGTTTAGCTCAGTTAGCTGTGAAGCTAACATATAAAACACTGTCAACTTTGCATTAAAAATGACATAATTGACAGAATGACACATAATGAAAACAGTCGTAAACATTCATAGTCTCCTTCATGTTCATGACAGGTGTCATGTCATGTTATAGTGGGGTAATGACAGTCTTATGCACACCCCTTCAAATAAAGAGTTACCAACATCTCAGATGTAGTGTTCCTGTAACTGGTTAAAGTTAACAAAGATGGACAGGGTTGATTAAACATGTCTCAGAGATTAATAGATAGAACAATAATAAGGATTATTACAACTAACAGATGCAGAGCAAAGTGTGTGTGATCAAACCTGAGTGGGTTGGAGGCCAGAGGGGCTGGAGGAGGTGGAGGGGGTGGGGGAGGTGGAGGTGCTGAACTGGGGGCGGGTTAGTAGCTGCCTGCAGCTTCTTCTGGAGCTCCTCAACTGACAAGTGAAACACATCCAGACACACACACACACACACACACACACCAAGAAGAGAAAAGGAAACTATTATAGTCAAGAGTCTGCAGAACAACTCATGGTCTTCCAGGCTGACAAAAGGTATGAAGAGAATCTCATGGTCATACTTGAAATCAGATGGGGCCTGTTGGGATTGTAGCAGCCTGCACACACAGTGCTTACTCGGCTCGACAGTGTAATGTCCCACAGTGTGTCCTGTCCTTACAGTTTCTAATATGTCTTCACCTGTAAACCGCAGATCCTTGACCTCCACTTCAGCCTTGGAGCATTTGTCAGTGTAATCCCTCCTCTCCTCCTCCACGAGCTCCAGTTTACGCCTCAATGCCGCCAGCTCTTTCTGAGCCTCACAGCTCCTCAGCCTGTCCTCCATCTGCTTTATCTGAGGACGCAGCAAACACAACACACACAACACACACTCACTGTTACAGCTGCAGTGTTTACTACAGAGGGCAGCACAGTATTGATCATCATCAGCTTATTGCTCATAACTTTACAAACTTCCGCTCAGCGTGAGCAACCTATGAGGACCCACTTGAGGTCTATTCTGTGGTTTCAATTATTCCTTAAAAGGTCGCTCCTTTCTTACTAAAGGGACAGTTCATCCCACAATGAAAATACATATTTTTCTTCTTACCTGTGGGGATGTTTATCCATCTAGATTTTTTTTGGCGTTAGTTGCAGAGTTGTGGAGATATCACCCATAGAGATGTCTGCCTTCTCTCCAGTATAATGGGACTAAGAGGCACTTGGTCTGTGGTGCTCAAAGCACCACAAAAATACATCTGAAAATTCAAAACCAGTTCCTCTTTCCCTGACCCGGTTACTCAAGAAAATTCACAGACCTTGTTGTGAGCAGTAGGAACTACTTTCTTTCTTTTCTACTAGAAAGAAAATAGTTCCTTCATGAAACTAACTGACACAGCCCAAAATTTCAAGGCAGCTTACGGCAAAAGCTGCTTAAACTCTTAAGTTTTGAATAAACTAAAAACAAACTGCTAACCTATAATCTGTAGTTGAGCTAATTTACTTTTCTTCTTTAGATAAACTTTTTTTTAATTGGTCACAGTGAGATTTAAACCTGTTTTGAAATGAAATGGTTTTAACTGAAAATATTAATATTTGAATATTAAATTTATTAAAAATATTAAAATTATTCACTTTCATTTTAACTCTTTCCCCGCAAATATCGAGATATTCTGTCAATTGCCGTTTTCAGTGCCAGGCAGTAGGGGACGATATCACAGATCATCTGACAAAAATCTGTCACTCGAAGAAGAAGAGAACTGCCAGAATTAAGCAGCAGAAAAAGATGATGATGTTATGTAGCATGAAAAACATTGGTACTCAGCTGCAGATTTGTGAGACAGAGAGCACCGTGACCCAGCCACAGAGCAAGGCTGCTCACACCCCTGGGACTCACGCCGCAGCCAGAGCAGAGAGCACTTCGACCGTGGGTGGAGAACACACACAGCTACCATTAGCCACACTGGCGACACTGATGTCACACATGTAATATGAAGTGAAAAAACACAAAAATAAAAACGTAAAGTCAATATTCTGCTTAAAAACGTTTTCACAGTTTTTATTCTGAAACGTTTTTGTGATGCAACCAACCATCAAGTGCTCATAAAAAAAGAATTAATGAAGCTAGAACAAAACATTTTTATGTGTCTGAAATTAGAAGATCTGTTCTTTGTTTTGATATATTCCATGTTAACATGTTCATAGAATTGGATATTCAGTGGGTGTTGAAGAATTAGTCAATTCTGTCAAAAACGCTGGAGCTGGCTGGCAACTTAAAAAAAAAACACTGGTGGAAAGAAATATATTTTTGGGGGGTTCTAAAATTCAAAGATTCAAGTTTATCTGAAGAAGAAAAGTCAGTTATCTCAACAAAATATTATTTGTTGGTAAAACTTTTTAAAAACATAAACATTTAAGTTGGGCTTAAAACTCAAAAATCTATTGCAGTCAGTTTTCAAGTAACTTGAAATTTTGAGTTCACTCAACTTTTTTGTTTTTACAGTGAAGGTGTGTGGAGTAACCTTGTCATAATTTTTGGAAAGAAACACTGGTTTCGAATTCTTCAGAGGCATAGTTTTTAGCCATTTGAGCACCACAAGCTGAGTGGCATTTAGCCCCATTATACTGGAGAGAAGGCAGACATCTCTACAGCTGATATCTTCAGAAATCTGTAACTCACACCAAAACTATCCAGATTGATAAATAACACTACAGGTAAGAGGAGAAACCTGTAGTTTTGATTTTAATGTGAACTGTCCATTTAACTTCAAAAGACAAAATATGAAAAACGCTGGATGAAACAATGATTGACGACATGTTTGTGTTCTCCTTCAGCTCTGCAGCACTGTGTTGGCTGTGTTGGCTGTGGTGGCTGCAGCTCCTGCAGCGATGATGTCTGATAAGTAGCATTGGGCAGCTGCCAGTCGGTGTTTATAGCCATCCACTCCCCCAGCCCCGGTTCCTTAACCGGTGTTTGAATTGTTCCTCAAATGAAGGGTATGGCTCACCTCCACCCTGACACCAGCAGAGATCAGTGATCCCACTCAGCTCTAATTGTTTTCCATCAGTGCCAGAGGAGGTGGGTGGGAGCTGGAGGCTACACTGCTGCTTTTAATTATGAATCTGGCAGGTCACGGCCCCCAGGTTTAACTGTCAGGACCTGTGATCATTCACCAGGCATTACCCCCCATGTAATTAACCAGATAAATCCTTCTTATTTTGATGCATATGAATTAGAGGCAGTACAGGTGTAAAGCAGGATGTGTTACATATGCAATCATTTTCTTCTATTTGTACTATTTCTGTGTTTCTAATGAGTGAAGCGTGAATGTAATACTGAACAAAGGATTTTGGTTAACTGTCATTATAATTGACCCTTAGCTAAGCCCCACCTCCAAACAGCAACTGTCCAATCAACCATAACTAGAGCTGTCGAGCTTTCCATTTGTCTCCATGTTGAAGGTGTGCAGGAGCCCCTGAGAAGAGTGATACTTGGTGTTTCATGAGTCTGGACAGTGGTGTCTTTTTTGTAGTCTCTCAAAAATGTGAAACTCAAGAGCACGTGTGGTGAATGGATTCACCTCTGTCTTCATCTGTTCTAACATACAGCTGCAAATGTTAACATGTCCGGCAAATCAGTGTTTCTCAATCCTGGTCCTCAGGCCCCCCTGCCCTGCATGTTTTAGATGTTTCCCTGCTACAACACACCTGATTCAAATGATCAGCTCATTATCAGGCTTCTGTGGAGGCTTGATGATGAGCTGATCATTTGAATCAGGTGTGTTGTAGCAGGGAAACATCTAAAACATGCAGGGCAGGGGGGCCTGAGGACCAGGATTGAGAAACACTGGGCTAAATGAAGGTCAGCGTAAGTTCAATCAGGAAGACATCCTTCACTGCATTCATTCACAGTTTCCTTTACTCTCCCTCACTCCTCCTACTCCCGCTGATGGTGGGTGGGCATTCACTTCCTCTTTACTATCCAATCAGGTTTTACCATGATCTCGTAGCCAGTCAATTTGCTGCTGCCAAACTTTAAATCACCTCTGTCTTTGCTCCATCTGTTGCATACAGACAATTGCGCAACCCTCCTCCACCCCTCTCTCCTCCAGTCTTCAGACCAGGCAAGCCAGTGACGATCACCTCGACCCTCCACCACGCCTCTCTCCTCCAGTCATCAGGTCCAGGCGCAGCGGTTCGGAGCCACTCACCTCACCAGTATCTGCATTGTCATCTCTTTACCACCACCACCAGTGTCTAGACCCCGGGGGGGTTTCCTCTTCACTACAGCTTAATGCCCCCTATGTGCATATTCTATTCACCACAATGGGGTCTAACCGCCAAAGACTTTTATGCTTCATTATCTCATGCACGTGTCAATAAACTAATTTCATTTTTACACTGATTCTCTCCTGATTGAACTAAAACTAGCTTATTAGCTGCAATGTGGTCTGATGCAGAATCAGAGTGGGACAACAATGATGCATCTCACTGTCTCAGGGTTAGCTTAGCTCTTATCCTGGCTTTCTTCCGTGATCACAGTCCGACTGGTCTGGCTGGGTGGCCTGTCTCAAAGTCCACTGCACTAATTGAGTCCCTGTGCTTCTTTTTCCCATATTATTCAGAGTATTTCTGTCTATCATGTATTTATACCTGTTGTATTTCACCATCCAACCAATGTTTACTGAGATGTAAGCTAGCTTTAGCCTTGGTCTGTTAGCATTAATGTTATCATGCATGCAGCTGTCAGGTAACTTTACATTTCCACTTTCACTGGGTTCTTGTTTTAAAAACGTGTCAGATGGAAACATTAAAATGTCAGCTCAAGATTTCTCAGCTGACTCAAGTCGACTCTTGAAAACAAATCTGTGTAATAAATAGTATCAAACACACACACCTTTTAGAATATGACGACACCTGAAGAAAACGTTTAAAAAATTTATGACTAGAAAAACTTTTCACACAGTGCTGAACTGTAACTCAAATTAATCTTCAGGTTCCAGTGTTCAGATGATGTATAACACTTCTATGTGACATATACTGCTGATCTGCTATCTCCACCTAAATACCCCTGCCCCCCTTCAAAAGACAGAAATGGATCTATGATGATGAGAGGTGGGTGCAAGAGGTTTTCAACAAGATATATTCAGACAACAACAGTAAGACTTCTATTATTTTATCACTTTACTGTATTTTTGTTTATGTTTTTTGTATGATTTGCAAATGCGTTATTTCTATTTGAAAAGATCTTTTTTTTAAATGTATTTTAATGTATCATTCCATTATTCCATGCACACTAAAATTAAACATGCATGGTTATCCAGCCAGCAACATGTTGTTTTAGATGGAATTTTTATAATTTAATGAAATATGAAACGCATTTGGTCTGATGTAGATTTTAGAAGGTGACTGGTGAATAAGGGAGAATGCGGTCTTGTATTTCAGAAGAGACATCATTCACCTGCATTATTCTATATAACATCAATCATTCTTGAGACAAATCACTGGGACACAAATCATGTCCTACCAAAAAGACTCATTACTTATTAAATTATTAATACCAACACTCTAATTCCTAAATGTAATAGCTTTATTTTTTCTTTTAATTTCTAAACTTGCTCTGTGTCAGAAAACACCATCATCCCAGACAAGAATTCACAACTTCAAACAATTTAAAAATGTGTTGAACACCTTCAGAATCTAAAACTAACAACACCTCCTGATAACAGAGGTGTAAAAATGTGCTAATATAATCATCTTTGTTTTAAAATCAATTTTTATAAAAATGTCGGCCCTTTAAAGTTGTGTCCCAGATTCTGTCAACTCTGTCAGATTTTTTCCAAAACATGATTTAATCAGGCATTAAAATGGTTAGCTAAACCTTAAGGACCCCTGTCTCACTTCCTGGTTTAAAAAAGGTGGGAATACTGCTCAAGCACTGGTAAACTTTCTTTTTTAGACAAATTCATTCAATATTTTGCCATCAGATGTAGTATAATAGTATTGTAGTAGGAGTTAGTTAGTGGAAATAGGATGGATGGAAGGCTGGGTGGATGGATGGATGGATGGAAGGCTGGGTGGGTGGATGGATGGATGGATGGAAGGCTGGGTGGGTGGATGGATGGATGGATGGAAGGCTGGGTGGGTGGGTGGGTGGATGGATGGATGGATGGATGGATGGATGGATGGATGGTTCCAGCTTAATTTGGATTTTACACCCAGCCATATAGTCATTTTGATAATCTTTTGATGAATTGTGAATCAAAGAAGCCTAACTCTATGTGTGATGTCTGCTGTGTGCATGAGTTGTGTACACAGACCTGGTTCTGGTGCTCCAGCCTCTGTGTCTCCAGATCCTTGGTCAGTATGGTGACCTGGCTGAGGGCCTCCTGCAGAGCCTGACTGGGCGAGGAGTTCTGCATCAAGATCTGACTCTGTCTCTTCAGCTGCTTCTGCTCCACCACCATCTGAGGACAGGTCCACAGTATTGCCCCATGTGACAGACAGTCAGGACACGTTGCATCATGAACATGTTTCTACACAGAACGAGAGAGGAACGTGGAGACTGCTGCAACAAACTCACGGCTCTGGCAAAGCTCTCTGCCTCTGTCCTCAGGTCCCTCTCCAGGTTCAAGGTGTCCTGTAAGGCCTCGAATTCGTCCACAACAAACTGAGACACTGGACAAAGAATTCCTCAGTGGTGCATTTTATCAGTGAAGTGCAACATGTAGTCTACACTATATCAACAATCATCTTTCATGATCATTTCATGTTATTGTTACAGTTATCCAGTTAACAATTACGACAGTTATCCATTTTTCTCATTAGATCAATAGTGACAATTCTTCTATAAATGAAGACCACGTTCTCCACATGCACCTCATACCTCTGTTGTATTTCCCCAGGAGCTTCTTTTGTTCCACGGTCTCAGCAATCAGCACAGTGTTATCGTGTTTCTCTTTCAGCAGCTGCAAACAGAAGATGAGACAGAGTACAGAGTTAACTATGAGCTCTGTTTTACAGTAATGTACACTGTCAAAATGGAGATGACACACAAGATTTTTACACACAGACACTCATTTCACTGTCAGTGCAAAGCTGCAGTGATTAGTTAATCATCCAAAGAAAATTAGTTAAACATTAGAAATCTGGTAATAGATAAAAAATCTCAGTCACTTTTCAAGCAACTTCCAGCTTCTTAAATGTGACGATTTGTTGTTTTTCTTTGTCATTTATGAGAGTAAATGAAGTCTTTGGGTTTTGGACTGTTTGTTGGACAAAAGAAGACATCTGAAGAAGTCACTTTGGGCTCTGGGAAAGTGTGATGAGCATTTTTGACATTTTCTTCAACATTTTAAAGAATAAAGATTAATTGATTAATTGTAAAAAAAAAAAAAATAGGGCTGTCAAAGTTAACGCGTTAACGCAGGCGATTAATCTGGAAACAATAACGCGTTAAAAAAAATTAACGCACGATTAATCGCGTCACGTGACTTAGGTAGAGTCTGTCTGTGTATACAGTCTGTGGTCTGTGTCACCACTGGAGTTGTCACCCGTCCACTGAAATACGGAATCGTCCCGTATTTGAGGATTAAATGGTGCGTCCCGTTTTGAATCAGTGCGGGACGGGGTTTGTCTCGTATTTCCGTCTTGAATGCAGCTTCATCCCACCCGCTGCCCAGTGAATCCCGTGATCGGGTAAAACTCGCTGCAATCGGTGGTTTGATCACACACGAGAGTGGAAAACACTGTTAAACTCTTGGTTTGACAGTGTCAGTGACAGTGACAATCAGACTAGTTGTAACTCCATGAGTGTTTCCTATGATGGACGGTGGCCTGTCAGATGTACGGCAGCTTCAGGGGGACAATGTTCTCCATTCACAACCAAGTGACCATAGACTGTATGGATGTGACTTGTTTATGAAAGTTGAGGTGTGCAGACGGATACATAGGCATTTACTTAATACACTAATCAAAATGTAGTGCTGATGTGAAAAAATAAGCAACTATGTGTTATTATTTTTCACTAATCTGTAAAATTGCATCCTTAAATTGTAATGGATTAACTGTACTGCATCCTTCAATACTATATAAGAAAGAATAGAAGAAAATACAAAGTAATATACTTTATATAATGTGTAGTATTTTAACTGCAATTAATCGTGATTAATCACAGAATAGTATTGCGATTATTCGAGTTAATTTTTTAAATCATTTGACAGCCCTAGTAAAAA
Source organism: Lutjanus argentimaculatus (assembly GCA_034769285.1). NCBI lineage: Eukaryota > Metazoa > Chordata > Actinopteri > Lutjaniformes > Lutjanidae > Lutjanus > Lutjanus argentimaculatus. The sequence continues at coordinate 2,778,469 of JAWZSL010000036.1, read as the reverse complement.
ATAATTGGCAGATTAATCAATATTGAAAAGGGTTAAGCAAGACTTTTCTTATACCAGATTCCTGAGACTCTGGAGACAACTGGACCAAACCAGCAATGATTTTCTTTGTCACAGAAAACAGGCATTACATGTAACTAAATACACAAAATGTTTTTAATTTTTAACCTTACAGAAAGCCATTGTTTTTTAATTTATTTCTGTGCAGCATTATTACTTAATTTGAGTTCAGAATTAAATTATTAGAGCTGCCACCAGCTTTTGGTTGCCAGAACTGAAAAAAATGTTGCCATTTTCTGTCACCTTATATTTTAAGTAATTAGGATACTAAATAGTTATACATCAGCTTAATGATGAAAACGTGAAATAAAATAATATTTAAAAGCTTCATTACAGTAAGCTGTGCATCTGTAGGATGTGCTACCATGATGTGATTTTGACGTGTGACTTATGATGGTGGATGTAGTTGATGGTTAGCTGTACAATTTCAGTCCAGCCTAAAGACTTTTTTTGTTCATGTTCATCTGCTTCAGTTGAATCAATCTGCACATTCATCATGTTGACTAGTTAGTCAAACTTTTCATCCCACAGTCACACATGCAGTGTTCAGACTGTAACAGCAATACTTACAGTAGATATCACTATTGCAACAAACAGATGGAGCCCTATCTTACACCCGGCGTAAAGCTGTTGCGCTGGTGGCGCAGGTGGATTTGCTATCTCACACCAGCCCAGTTGTCATTTTTGTCACGTCTGCAAAATAGCACATGAACTTGCACCTGGTCTGTGCGGCCATGGGCGGCAAAACAAAGGCAAAACAAAGGAGTGGCCCAGTGCATTTACTATCTTGTGCTTGGTGCAGTGGATTAAAAAAAACACTTGTGCCTTAGACCAGCTAAAACCGGATCAAAGCACAAAGTCTGCGGTGCAGTCAGCCTGTCTACCCAAGATAGCAGCAGGCACGTTTGCTTTCATTTCATTATGTTGCTGTTGACATAGATTTATTATGATGTATTTTACTTGTATTGCATATGGAATCGGAGTGATGGTGTAAAACAAAGCAGAAAAACTTACTTCTTCTCTGGTTTCCCTCAGTTGTTCTCTTACTGCTTCGAGATCAGTGACTGCTTGATCCTTCTCCTTTAGCGTTAACTCCAACTTACTCTGTAGCTCTGAAACAAAGAAAATCAAATCAAGTCTTAAACTTCTTCTTCAAAGAAACCAGACTCCTTTGCCAAAAACATTTCACGATTTATATAATTGATTTATAATTATTTGTTTTAAAATGTCAGAAAATGGTGAAAAATATTGATCAGTGTTTTGTGACGTCCTCAAATATCTTGTTTTAACTCAGAGATTAGTTGACTTTTTTCTTCAAAAAAGACTTAATTTAATAACTGATTGATAACTGATAAACTGATTGATTGTTGAAGCTCTAAAGAAGATTGTGGCAGGATTATTCATAGATTAATTGAGAAAATAATTAACAGATGAATCAACAATGAAAATAATCTTTAGTGGCAGCTTGTAATAGTTAAAATTTTTTATCTTGGGTTATATTTTTCATTTATGTTTATTTTTGTTGTTGTTTTTACTTTTAGACTTTATTTTTACTGTAAAGCATTTTGTAATTGGTAGTAGGCAATTGGTAGTTGTATTCTTATAGAACTTTCCCATGTGCCATTTATCGTACTACCTCTGTCACTGATGATGATTGTGGAGATGATTGTACAGTATGAATGAATATATGTGGTCAGTGGACTGTAGGAACTGAATTGCCCTTCGGGGATAAATAAAGTTATCTGTATCTGTATCTGTATCTCTGTAAACACTGAGCACTCTAACAAGAAATGCTTTGGCTCAACAAAAAAAGCTAATGCAAACTTTTTTTTTAATTATGACAATGTCTAATTTCTATAAAAAACGTTAAAGTTGTTCCAGCTACTGTTACATACTTAATTGCTATAATTGTGAACATATATAGTATAGTTTTTCACTAAACAGTAAACAGTTATTGAGCCAATTTCATTAAGTTACTACAATCTGAATTTAGTCCTCAATCAATTGACAGAGAAATGTGAGTCTAAATTACACACAGAATGAAGTTGATGCAATTATGTCAGCACAACTCATCAAAATAATGTTTGCAACTTAAAAGGTTTATCAAAATCAGAAAATTAGAATTTTTATCTTGCAATGATGCATTTAATTAAGTTGTAACAAAAGGTCCCCTGAATGACTTTTTAGAATGTAGGTAATATTTATTATGTATGTATTTACCTCAGACCACCAGTGAAAAGTGAGAATATACTGCATTAACCATTCAGTTCTTTTTTTGTGGTACATGTTTGTAAAACTAAATGTATTGAGTATGAATACACTGAATACACAGTGAAATTCACTTCTCATGTTAACTGCATAAAATTTAGGAATTTGTGTGCCCAGGAAGTCTGAGCAACACTTTTGTTCTGAAATCTTTGAAATTACACCGAGATGAAATGTGTTAATACAAAGCAGCTCACAGCAGGACCAGGCTGAGACATTTAGGAGGCTACTTAAGCAGAAAAAGGTCGCTGACACCTAAAATTGTTTTTGGAGAGAGAAGGAATGGCCTTTGTTAAGTATTCTGATGGATAACATTCTGGTATTAAATGAAAAGGCTGGAACATGTGAACAGATGAGTTGTGACGACAGCAGGACCGTCTTTGGACTGCACCTGAGATGTTCTCAGCTCAGAATTGAAACAGACGTTGTTTGATCATATTCATTTGAAACCTTTGCATGGTAAAAAAACATGTAGAGTCAAAGTCTCCCATGTGCTCCCTGACAGGAGCTGCTTTGACTAGTTGTCCATTAACATGCAATTATGAATTTCCAACATAATAAGCCCACAGTCTTTGAGCAAGTCAACTTATTTCTGTATTCAATCATCTTCTGCATCTGAGTATATCATTTGCAAATGACATGATTATCTCTCCCTTTTAATGCCAGCAGCCTTGAACAACATGATGAGAAAAGCATCATGGAGTATGAATCCATTATCACCCGGGCTATAATTACTGGTTGACTAAAGGAACTGACCGTGACATTTCCCAGGGACAGCTGGATGAGACACAAAGTAGTTCACTAGTACTGTACCTTAGGCCAGTGGTTTCCAACCTTTTTTCCTTGGAGCCCTCCCACTTGTATCTAAGGAAAGCTGTGCCCCCCCCACCCCCAGGCCGAACACAGACTTTTGGATAAATGGCAGAGTTGATACAGGTGCTGGAAATCCTTGAAAAGACTTTTAATGTAGTGTTCACAAGGTTTGAAAAGGGTTTGGATTTTGAATAAAGTCCTTGAAACTGCTTGAAACTGTAATCACAGCAATCAATAAATTGCAGCCTGAATGAATTAGTTTACTTTTTAGATAAATACATAAAATAAGTCAGAAATTTGCTGAGCCAGATTGTACAGGAAGTTAATGATTAATCATTAATCATCAATCGATGAATTGCCAAATAAGAATTTAACCAATTAAACACGTACATTTGACATTTGACATTGTCTTGTCTGGATGATTTAAAATTAAATTTAAAAAATGAAACAAGAGAAAAAAATGTAAATGAGAAAAAGTATAAGCAATATCAGTTGTTAGCATTTTCAGCTATTGTAATCCTAATCCTAAGGAAGCCAAGTCTACTTACAGACAGGTGACACATGAAACATTAAACTTTCTGTCACAAAACATAATATTGGTTGATAATAGCAGAACAACAAGAGGTGACCATCATTTTGTATATAAATATGTCATTTATCACACCTGTAAGGTGCTGGAAACCTTAAAAAAATTAACCTTAGAAACACTTGAAAAGTGCTTGGATTCGACTTTGAAAAAGGTGTATGAACCCTGAAATTGTGATTTTAGTTGACATGTGCAAATCTGATTTTGAGGACCTCAGAGCAGACAAAGTCTTGGGGACCCCTGTGATTTCTGGCGCCCCCTAAGGGTTTCCATTTTGGAAACCGATGCTTTTGACAGTTTAAGACTTACACAACATGCTGCATGTAGTTACTAGTTACTTGCTTCATGCACCGCTTAGCAGTTTACCCATCAATAACTTTCTGACTCACTATATTGCAGTGGTGGAGAGAGTACTGAATATCTATACTCCAAGTACTGTTACATTACTAAAATATTACTCAATTGCAAGTAAAAGCACCGGTGTTAGAAACATACTTAACACTACAACAGCCAAGGAGGTCATTTAGACCATTTTCAAATGTATAAGTGCAATAACTGTTGAATTAAAAACCTTCATTTAAAATGTTTTTTATTTAACTTACAGAAAATGCAAAGAAAATGTGACCATTTTTACCTGTTTCAGCCACAGACGGTCATACTGACCCCACAGAGATCGCCACTGTTATATTGCACAGCTGGAGATCATCTTGGTTACTTAGCAACTATCATTGTCTCTGTCAATAAAACTCCACAAGTGGTCTTGATTTACAATTTCCCAACATTAGAATATTAATAATGAATTAATTAGACTCAATCAAAAATGAAGTACGGGAGACCCAGGACAGTTATAACACTTTTATGTCTTAGCACCTATAACTCACTGAATTACAGCAATGTTTCCAACTTTTTTGCTTTTATTTTTGTACACCTTTCCAGTCTTTTCCCATAGGCTATGATTATTTTTTGTGATGGTTCTAGGTAGAAATGTGTTGTTATTAATGTTAAAATAACATGTTTCTAATCTTATAAAATACATTTAACTGTTTCTCACTCTGAGTAATTCTAGATGAACCTAAAATGTGAATCAGATCACTGATAGTTATTATCCTAAAGAAAAATACTGCTGTCAATATATGCAATCATCATGATGGAATGTATAATGATAAATATAGAAATAATTTTTTCAAAAAGTTTACATTTTGGTCTTATTCTATTTTCAAAAAGATAAATTAACAGAATAAATGCATTAATCTCTTAGTCTGGTATTTATCGTGAGAGATAAGAGAGTTTTGGAAGTCAAGGGTCAAAATGACCTTATGGCTGTTCTAGTAGTTATGGAATTATGCCACTTCTAGTGTTAAATACAAGTACAAAGTATTCTTGTCAAAAACTAGTATTAGTATTATTGGTACAACGGGTATTAGTTACTTTTTAATCACTGATATTTAATGAATTATCAAAAGCAGCATTCAGTCAAATCTTCAGCCTAAATGAGTCCAGACTCTCCTCTGTCCCACTGACATTGAGAAGAAGCTGCACATAGTTGAGCTGTTTCTAAGTGCTAACTTGCTGGCAAATATGTGACATACATCAACATTGAAACCATGGAACCGGGAACATCTTCTACCTGAGATGGTGGTCTGACACCGACGGGAGAGGCAGATGTCCTCACTCTCCTCCTCCTCTTCATCGTCGAGGTTGATCTCAGTGATGGTCTCTGGGCTGAGGTGGGACAGCAGCATCATGCTTTTCCTCTTCAGAGAGCGGTTCTGACGGTTCAGCTACAGCGAGGAGCCACAGAGAGAAACATACAAGGACATACATATGAATGTCAAAGTCAATGGCACTCTATAGAAAACTATTTAAGTCACATTATCAGTAAGTGCTGTTTTCCAATGTCTACATTATCTAGAAAATAAAATGGTTAATCTTTTGTTAAGACAGTATATTATGTCATTAAGCATTAACTCTATATAAACTGTTATAAATGTAAGCTCCAAACACGCTAAACTAACTTCTATATTCTGGCCACTGGCACCAGTAAGTTACAATTTTACACAGACAAAGAGAACCAAGATGATTGTGATGATTAAGACTGATGGTTTGTGACAAGCTGAGGAATTTTCTCTCTTGTGATTATTTTCTACAAAACACTTTTTGACCAAAGAGCACCAGTGCTTAGGGTTCCTCTGGCCTGTAGTGCTATTTATCCTTATTGTTGGTATGAGTTGCTTAATTTTGACAGTGATATCAGCTGTAGAGATGTCTGCTTCTCTCCAATCAGCAGTGGAAAAACCATTGCAGGTAATGTGGCTACATTAGGGCCCACAACCAATCAGGGCCCATACGCATGAGCCTCCAATAATACAGTGATGGCCCCTTATCTTCATATGACTTTGCATCATCATTAGAAAAGATTGCTAATAACATTCATATAGTGCTGTTGCTGCGGTGTGTTATAACGTATAACATAATCTTGTGCATGAAAAGTATTTATAATGCTTATTGAGTCTAGATATTTAGTGCATGGTGCCAAATAATTCATGTCATTCACCAAATAAATAACATTACAATAACATTACAATAACGCAAAATAAGTTTTACATATACTTATTATACATATTGACTCATACATCTATGTCACCTTTCTACCTTAAGTTCAAACATGGATTTATGAGTGATTTCATGTTGAAAAAACAGTAGTGCAATACTACTGTGAGGGAAAATAAACGTAAAAGTTAGAAATGTCAAGACAGCAAGTAAGTGAGAAACGAGCAAAATACAAACACTAAAGTAAGTCTGAGAAGCCAAAACTGAAAGAAGCAGCAGAGGAAGAAAAAGCAGCCTCCAAAAATAGTTTTCTTTCAGAAAGTTTCAGGAAGACAAAATACTGTAGCAAGTTGTTCCCATGGACGTATTAAAGACAGTCCACATATGATGTAAGTAGAACTTATTTATAATTTTATTTGACAAATAATCAAGCGACACACTTACATTTATATTCTATATTACGTGTTTATTTGCTTATGCCAACATGTTGACATGAAGAATATTGTCAATGTGAAGGTGTGCCGTCAGCGAGTTTATTGGATCTGCTTCTGTTTTAAGGTGCATTGTGACCTGTTGACCTATATATTTTTCATTCATGAAAAGGTGCCCTGTCACCTGTTAGTTTTATAAGTGAGAAAGTGTGCTGACAGTCATTATGTTTGAATCTGTTATGGTGCTCCAACACCAGATCAGGGAGGCTGGTTTATCACTACCTTATCCTTTAAAATCTGCTCAACATGATTAAGCAGCTAGGTGATGCAAACAAAAGGCTAAAGGCTACACTATTTAAACTAAGGCTACGCTATTTACACCCAGTAATATTAAGGCTCCTCACATTTCTATTAACACCACCCACAGCATTGATATTGAGTTTGTGTATGACTGGACAAATGCTTTCATTTCAAGCATCATATTCAAAGTACAACAAAAAAACTTAACTTGACACTGGGTTTCTTATAGATTAAAATGATCTTCCTCGCCATCCTCATGTCACGTCACGTCACGTCAAGTCATGTCATGCTACGTTATGTCAGGTCACGTCATGTTACGTCACATCATGTACATCACGTCACGTCACATCAAGTCAAGTCAAGTCATGTCATGTCATGCTACATTATGTCAGGTCACGTCATGCTACGTCACGTCACGTCATGTCACGTTTGAGATACATCAGGCTTTAGGACTCATCACTGTACATTGCACGCTCTGGTCAGATGATCTTCATTTTATATTTACTTTACAAATAATTTCTCAATGTTTTTAGGCTATGCTGTGATACACAATATACATCTCAGTTTCTTCAACATTTTCTTTATAATAACATGCTGTAAATTCATAAATAGTGTAATCATGATATGATGTTAGAGCTGGGCAATATGGACATAATCATAAATGATGAAATCTTTGACCAAATACCTCGATGTTCATACAGCAACAGTATTGTAGCAGGGTTTCTGCTGGTTTCAACAAGTTAAAATTAAGACTTTTTGAGACCGTTGTGAATGTAATTTAAGACCTTTTTCATGTCCATACTCGCAAAAAGTATATGCACAGCATTAGTGTTTATTGGTTCAATGTTGGTTTCGTCAGTGTGATGAATATTTTTTATTCCAAGAGCATATTTAAAAGCAAGACTAAAGTTAAATTGTATTTAAGACATTTTAATGCCTAATAGCTAGATGATTGGATTTTGGACTTTTTAAAGACTTGCAGAAACCCTGTGTAGGGATGACTTGGTGCTTTCACACAATATCAACAAAATGAGATTATAGATAAATAATCATAAGATGGATGGATATAAGGATATACAATAAGTGGGTAAAGGCAAAGAATAGAGCAGCTAGAACAGTCTGGTAAGTTCAGAACATTACATATCTTTACTGTAATGCAGCCTTTAAACCAGAAAAAGACAACAATTTTCACTGTATCACAATATAACGATGTCCAAACTGATATCTAGAAATGTTGATATATTGCCCAGCCTCAATTTTTGTCAGTTTGTATTCGTACGTAACACCTACTATCTTAGATCCAGTTAACTGAGTCTGGAGAAAGGGATTCTCTGTAGGGCTGCACAATTAATCACAACCACAATAAAATCGCAATATGGCCAAGTGCAATATTCAAATCACAGAACCAGAACCAAGTTGCAAATTTTTAAAAAGCAAAAAACATGAGAAAACATCATTATAATGAGGTACTGTAGAGCTGCAGAGACGACCTGGACTAAAAATCTTAGATGACAGAAAACATGCTTGTTTGGTTCAGACCTCAATAAATGTCACATCATCTCTTTTTTTTTTTCAGTTAACATGAAAATTGTTATGCAAAACTGATCATTTCTACTAATCATATCACATATCACAATCACAATTTCAGTCAAAATAATCACAATATGATTTTTACCAAATCATGCAGCCCTTATCTCTCTAATTACTTTGAATCCATACTGGCACTTCAACACATTCTATGTTCAAGTGACTTCTTCGGTTGATGCATGGACAGTAGACTTTTATTCCATACTACTACTTATAATATCTTGGGTTGTATTTTTATTATACGTATTTATGGATGTGCATTCGTAACTTTGCTGCTTAGCCAGGTCAATACTGATTATCTCAACTTTTTTTCACCTGATTAAATATAGGTAAAAAAATGCAGTAACACAAAAGTTTTCAAAACTCCTACTAAAAATTATTTCACGGTAATTTGTTTAACAGTGGCTACAATGGTTCAACAACACAGTCATGACAATAACACTTCAGTGTAAATTGTTTCCCTTGAGAGGATGAATTCACTCACCATACCTCAACATGAGATTACATGGTGCAGCCACAGAAACAACCTCTGAATGCACAATTTATAGCATATCCATCCCTAAAAAATGACACGAATCCAACAAAAACTAACTGCAGAGCCTGCATCTTACAGCACCTTCATTTTTCAAATCTGCATAGAGTGACAAGCGTGCTTTGTATTAAGCTAGTGGAAAACAGGCGAAGAAATAAGGTAGCAGAGCGACAGACAGGCCAGATGAGATGTTGTTGATTTCCTCTTTTCTTTGGCCCTGCAATCAGTCATAATGGCAGGACACATGCAAAAGCAATGATAAGGTGTGAAAAAACAGACATCATTAGAGGAGCACCAGCAGACGAAGAAAAGGCAGTGAATATCTCTCCTTTTAGATGTAATCACAGTTTTTTGATGTGACATGTATTTGCATCGTGCATTTCTGTGCATCATGTTTTTCTGTGTGATTATCACTTCTAACACGTATTCTTATGTGACGTTTTTCTGTGAAATTCTTTGCAAATTCTACATGAGGCATACATGCTGAACTGCTGCAATGGCCAATCCATTTCTAAAAGTTCAATCATCAGGATGGCCATATGTATCAATTAAGAAGACCATTACTAAGTAAAACATGAATGAAGCCTATGGGAAGGAGATGGATGCCAATTATGCATGTTTCCTGATGTCATCTGAAGGGAGAAAAGTGCCTGGAGAGGAGAAAAAAAGAGGAGAGACAGAAAAGGCGAGCCATAAAAGAAACATTTAGTAATGGCATCCTGGTGGGAGCAGATTGCAGCAATTCCATCTTTTGATGATGCCCTTCAGACTGCATCTTTTTTTATGAAATGCAATCAACAATACATAACATGGAATCACATTCTTTTGATAATAATCTACAATTCGGACGAGATGTACATATAAAATTACACACTAAGATAAATCAAGGCTGACATAGCATCGGGCTAGCACTCCGCGGAGGTCCCGGCCCCTTCATCTTACCTTTGATCACACATCAACACAAAAACATTAAGCATCAAGCAGCACATTCTGACTTGACTGGTTGTAAATTGCTAACACCCTCCGGTCGCTTTTTAATTCAAAATGTTGAGGAGTTAAGGAATTGCTCTGAACTTTAGCTTCTTTCAGAGTGGCCTTGGAAATATTTTGCTATGCAAAATCACCATCATTGGCTACAAAGAAATTAATACAGAGTTCAATTTGTCTGTCCTCCTCTGGGAACACCTCCTCGTGTATTTTGGCTTTGATTTAAATGTAAATGAGTAATAAACTGATGTGAACACCCTCGGAGTGTAGGAATTGTGACTTTACAATATTGCTGAAATGCTGTTGAAAGGTCAACACTGCTCAAAAAGGTAATGTCACTTATTCCAACCTTATTCTATTCAAAGTACTTATGGATTAATGGTGAATAGATGTGTTGCTTTCAGCCGAAGTAAGTGAATAGTTGATGTATGGATATATTCTCGGAAATGGCTAATTAAGGACTATGTGTCGGTGTGCCCCCCACAGTGAGTGCACACACACACTGTTGTATTAGCACGGCAGGCACAGGGAGTGTCTAGTTATGGACACTGTTTTATATCGAGGAGGAAGAGGAGGAAAGAAGCAGTGAGCAGAGGAGACCAGAGACATCAAATAAAGCTTGAAAGAGAGTAGTCACTTAGACTGGCATGAAGCAAGCTTTTAGCCAGTATATTCTTAAGAACAAATAGATTAATTCCTGCTGTCAGAGTCAGACCAGGAGTGGGCTAGTTTATTGCTGCCTCTTAGCGGCCCTGTTTGGTGGACACAGCCTGATACATTATCTTTTCTGAAGCCAATTCTTGCACCGAGTCGGTAGGGAAAGAAATGCGACAAAATCGACTCTCTCCCACGTTTCAAGGCAATGACAATTCATCACATTTGATTCTGTGTCATCACTTGATAAATATTCACTTTGCAAATCCTGAAATTTCCAAACCTGCATATATGCATCCACAGACTACAATGACAAAGAAACTACTACAAGGAAAATGGGGGCTGCTGTAAGTCTAAGTTTTTTTATTTGGAAAGAAGCTCTGTTTATGATCATTCTCGCAATGTTTATTTTGGAATAATGGCCACAAAATACTGCTCAGATAGATTATATCTGGACCATTGCCCCTTTCTGTTTTCTGGGTGTATTTATGTTAAAAGCCATGTTTTTTAAGCATGAGTGAAGGGCCACCGGGGGAGGTTCCCTATCTACTGGCCCCTGGCATCAGATTATGTGATGGCGATCACAGGTAACCAGTTTGGGATGATATGATACAAAGGCTGATTTTTTTCTGAAGGCCCACTTTTTAAAAATGACAAACCATCACAACCCCAATTCCTAATACGCCTCATCAGGTCTTCTTAATTTGTACATAAATTAAAATTCTCAACCATTTTTACTGTTATTTCCACATCACCTTATATTATTATTTCCTCTCATCAGGAAAACAACATACAGTCTTAAAAGTGAAAATGCTTTACAACCATGAAGTGTTCTTCCAGCTTGTCCCCATAGGAGAACCCTTTCTGGTTCTTGGTAGAACCTTTTATAAATGGGTTCGACCAAGAACCCAACATAAAGGCTCATACCTAGAACCATCTGTGAAATGTTCCACCCAGAACCCTCTATGAGAGCTTCAACATGTGTGCTTACAAGAACCCACCCAGGAACCCTATTATATTCCAAGGGTTTTATCCAAAACCCACTCAGAGAACCTTTTAATATTTCAGAAGCAAATGGTTCTGGGTAGAACCTCAGCCCCTCAGGAAGAACCCTTTTGGAACCCTTACTTCTCAGATTGTAGGACATTTAAGTCTGCTTCATAAATGAGAAATAAGTGCATTTACACAGAATTAACAGGCTTCTGTTTTTCCTCTGATCAGTAAAAGAATATACACATTTTAAAGGCTTTATAAAAGCTGTACTGTCTAACTGTACTGTACTGTATAACTCTTTTAGTTTTGGAATGTTGGTTGGACATAAGGAGCACTTTGTCACTTTGGAAATTGTGATGAGCATTTTTCATAAAACAATTAATCAACTGAATTTTGAAAATAATCATCAGATTAATCACTAATGAGAAGAACTGTTAGTTGTTGTTTCTTTTCTTTTTCTGATATCCAGTAGGTTAGGAGACCATTCTGGCAGGGGTGGGGGTTCAGCTTCACATTGGCTGCTGGGCCAACCTATTCAGATTTATTGCGTGACTCAAGACAGTGGTTGTCACCATCATTTTATTGTGAAATATGGTAGTCATGTTCCAAAGATAGAGAGAAATGATGTAGTCCTCAAGCTCTAGCAGAAATTATCGGACTGTATCAACTACAATACTGCATTGCACCATGTTAAATGTTGCTTGTGGCTGCCATATAGCCTCACAATCACAATCAAGTTATCAAGTGTTCAAGAATTAAATTAATTTTGGTGAATATGATGACACTAAAACCATCTGGGACTAAAATCTGGTCCCTGCACACTGCTTTACACCACAGGGAAACAACAAAAAGCCTGACCCATACATTTTAAATGATTAAGTGATTAATAAATTATGAATTGATTATTAAATAAATAATTATTATTAATATTATAATATCAATTAATTGGTTTGAGTCATTTTTTAAAGAAAAAAGTAAAATTTCTCTGATTTCAGCTTTTGAAATGTGAATATTTTCTGGGTTCTTTACTCCACTCTGACAGTGAACTGAATATCTTTGAGTTGTGGACAAAACAAGACATTTGAGGAAACATTCATTGACATTTTTCACTATTTCAAGACATTTTGTGATCAAACAACTAATCAATTGATCAAGAAAATACTGGACAGATTAATCGACAGTGATAATTGTTAGTTGCAGCCTTACATGTGTCTGGCAGTGGAGCCTATTATTAAGCAGGGGTGGAAGCAACTCATTACAAATACTCAAATTACTGTAATTAAGTAGTTTTTTTGGGTACTTTTACAAGTAGATTTTCAAGTCTGTACTTTTACTTGTACTTAAGTATGCATTTTTACTATGTAATGTACTTAGTTCCTTTTAAATTCAGAATTGAGTACTGAGTACAATTAAAATTTATATCCAAATCTTTCATCTGCATTTTGTAGCCAATCAGGTGATCTGATCACAAACAGACCAATGAAAACAAAAACAGTGCAGCAGCTCACTTTATTAAAATTAATAATCAGTGGTCTAAAATTGGCAGTAACCGCACATTGGTTTGTCTGGCAGAAACATTTTGTTGACAGGAAAGTTCAACTTTCCTTCAACCAAAAAACGGAAAAAAAATGAAAATGAGAAAAAATTATGTTTTGTATTAAAAAACATTTTTTTGTATGTAATATTTTAATAATGTAACAGTACTTGTACTGATGTTCAGTACTCTTTCCACCACTGGTCATTAGTCATTATTAGGTTACTCTACAGTTGCCTGTAGATGTTGCAGATAATAAACTACAAAATTACAGTGATGATTCAACAGGAACATCTAGAACACTGATGACAGTCCTGACATGTGTTTAAGCTTTTTAAACCTGACAAAACGTAAACTGACTGAATAACAGCAGTGAGTGTTCGGCAGTGTCAGTACGAAGCAGGTACTGGGAGTGTCTTGAGAGTCAAAGGACGAAGTTTTTCAAAGACAGAAATCTCAACAGCCAGCCAAATAGTCTTCAAGCAAGTAGTATTGATCAACAGCCTGGACAGCACACCAAGCACACCCACTTATGGTCATTTGGGGCAGTAAAAATCTTACTTGTCACCCCTGTAAGATGAGGATAAAAAACAACCCAAAGGAAAGAGAAGGACCGAAGGCCGAGAAACGGTAAGAAAAAAAGGCCTAAAAGTCGACCTTCACCATAATTCTCCCTCAGCCTCCCACCGCCCAAAATCTGGTCCAACCAGGTGGACTGTGAAGGCTTTTGTCCAGAAATTGAATGAGAAATGATTACAGTGATAAGCTCAACACCAGTGGGCTGCAAAATCACTATGTGCCAGGCTCCCCCACTCTCAATCACAACTCACATTTTAGCAAGGACTCCAAAAACGTGTGCTCTGAATCAAAAGAATTCAATGCAATTTTAGACACTAAGATATGGGGACAGCAGCACAACTGGAGGACCACAGAGTGCTTTTGATTGCAACATACAGATTGAATGTGTCAGAGTGAGGGTTACTGGAATCCACTGACCAGAGAGTCATCTCAAATAGCTGATTGGATACTGTAGTATTTATTTAGCCAAACTTGTTCTGAATCAACACATCCGACTATTCTGATTGCATTATTCCTCTTTTGTTTGAATTTAATTTTCTTGATTCTGAGCATTTTACTGGACTTGATCCAAACTTGAATCCAGGCTTGTCTAGACAGTGTCAGCGACATGGAAATACCACAGATGGCTGGTTGTCTTTGAGCAGTATTGTCGACAGTATTTGTCTAAAGATGAAGTGTACCTTTGAGGCCAGAGCTTCAGCACTTTCTCTGCATGTCCTCTCGATCTCCAGGTTCTCCTGAATGGCATTCACCTCTTCAATGACCATCTGAGACACTAAGAAACAACAACAATTAAAGACAAAGAAAATGATGATACACTCTATGGACAAAGTTAGACAAAGTCAACATTTTTAAAGAACATTTTAATAAATTATTTAAGAAAAAACAAGGCTACAGAAGTTTTGTCAACATTAAAAATGGTACCCTTCCTGGCCCAAACAAACTTCACCTTGTTGAGACCCATTATCTGATATTAATCAGTTCAAACACCATTAACCACCTAATGTTGTTGGCACTTCTGTTCTTTATAGCCTTGCGGGTGTATTTGCAGGTATTTCTTGGGCTTTGTCTTTTAATATTGAACATTTATAAAGTTCAGGGATTTTAGTTTAAGTGAGTAAGTTTTGAAAAGAATGATCAAAATAGAAGCAGTGGCAAAGGCCAGGATATCCTGACTGACAAAAAGCCTGGATCAACTCAATAGCATTTCTGTGTCACTGTTACTACAGACAAAGCAACAAACTAACAGAGCGACACAGAGAAAAGAAAATGATGCATGTCCTTCTTTGTACCCTTTAGTGAAGAAGCCCACTAGGCAGTAGCCTTCATTGATGTGACAATGTTAATGAAATATGAAAAGCAGCATTTAAAATTCCTCTGAATGACTGCATTCATGTCAATACAAACTTAAAAAGTCAACTCATTGCCATTCAACCTGATCCAAATGCCATCAAAGAAACAAAGAATGTGATTAGGATTTTCTAAATGAGTGGGTGCATACCTGTGACTTCTCATTTCATTTCTCAGTTAATTGAGATAAGAGTGCTGTAACACTTGACACTGATTTCTCCTTGCTATTGGGCCTTCCATGTGAGTAGCCTCAATGGTGAATGACCTACGTGCATCATTATGATATGAATTCAAAAGGAAGTGAACTAAATGTTGTTACCAATGTATCTTTTATTCTGATTATTTTCCCTACCTTTTGATTCTCATCAGGAAACTAGAACCAATGTGTATTGACAAAAGACTGAATACATGCAAGGAACAACTTTAGAGCATGACTATGAATCATAGTTTAGAGAATATGGGGACTTTTTGTTAAGAGTATAGCTGTCTCTGATGTTGCACTTCATCCAGGATGAATGGAAACATTTGCCTTAATTCTTTATTAAACAACAGGGCTGCACTAGAACGGTGTATAACAAGAGGGACAGTGTGATTTATTTAATAAAACACTGTTAAATCAAGTGGATACATCCACTCAACTGTATATTTATACAATGTCTGTTCAATATACAGACATACCCAGACATACAATCCCAGTCTAATCTTCTGTAAAGATCAGTGAAGTGCATCATGTCCTTGCAGGTTTATTGGATTTTCTAGTTCCTTGACACATATCCATGTTACAGCTTTCCAGGCCAGACCAAGCTAAAAATACAATACCGTGCATATTTAGGGCCCAAGCACCGAATGGTGTGAGGACCATATTGGATTTGCTTGGATTCTTCTTATTATTTTTCTTCTTTTCCCTCTTCAATCGCATTTTTAAGGGCTAAATGTGCTCGATGGTGCATGACATTTGGAACACATATTAATCGTGGTGAAAAATTTCATCTGTTATAGCTTGGCCACGCCCTCTAAAAGCAGCCCCTGTGGCATGTTTCACCGGTATGCACGAAAATCGGTACACACATGTATCATGCCCAGATGCACAAAAAAAGTCTCTGGGATTAATCCACTCAACCCAACTGGAAGTCGCCATTTTGCATTTTGTAGTCATTTTTGGCAATTTCCATGCATTGTATTTTAATGAACTTGTACAGAATTCATCTTAACCACTTCAAAAGGGCCGTCAGTGGTGTAGAGTTTTGAAGTAAAGGAGAGGAAATTGCTATAACTTTAATATAAATGATCTGATCGGCACCAAACTTCACATGCTTGTTAAGAGTCCCGGTCTGAACACATCTACATGCCAATCAGGAGTCATAATCATACCGCTATCTAGTGGAGACAGGAAATGACATCAAACTCCTTTCTGTGGGGTCCAGAACCTCGCTGACCAGTTGGCATATAGCAATGAAGCCACAGCCGCTGCAAGGCCTGACTGGCGCTGGGGTGTGAGGGCCCATCCAATGCTGTTTGCAGCTTTGATTTGACTTTTTTTTTTACTTAAAGGACCAGTGTGTAAGATTTAATGGCATCAAGCAGTGAGCTTACAGATTTCAAACACCTCATCTCACAATTCCCTTCCAAGCGTGTAGGAGAATCCATAGTGGCTCATGATCTGTGCCAAGAGTGTAATCTGTGCCGTCCTGCTGTGGCTTAGTGTGCTGTGCTGCGGTGCACTCCGTGTGTACAGCCCAATTGATTACCACGGCAGATGAATTGAAGTGTGCAGGGCTTTGGGGCACTGCGGTGTGTTCCCATCATAATGTAACAAAAACATGATTCACAGTATTCATGATAATACATTCCATTTCTGCTACATTCTGTCAATAAATTCCCACAGGTCTTACACATTGGACCATTGCAGTCTTCTTACTCATTTCTTAGGGAGCTTACTACCATATCACACTGTTTTCATTAGCAGATGGAATTATAAAAGTGCTCCAAATAATGGACTGTTTGAATACCTACAGTTCCATGACAACTGAGAAAACCCCAGAAGACCATGTGATACAGTGGAAAGCTCCAAATCAAGCCAGTAAGTGGACTTTGAACTTAAATTGTTTCCACCTCCACTTTCATTTTGAGTATACCTGGGCCTTTGATGACTTTAGACTTGACTTGACAAAATCAAAGACTTGCAAGTCAACTCAGACTTTTAACAACAATTTCACTTTGACTTGAGCCTTGTGGCTTGATATTACTCGATACCTTCCCCCAAGTCCAAAGATTACAAAGAATGCTACTTGACAAGGAGTCACATGACTTGTTGAATGTCAGTCTAATATTCACTGTCCTTTCAGCTCTATTTTGGTCTCCACCAACTTCTGAGAAAAATATCTGGATCTCTAGCAGCTAAATGCTCCACTATGATCACCAACTAATTGTTAATTGTCTGTCTGCTGTTTGTTTCTGGACAGATAGTGTGCTACAGAGTCCTCGACCAGGTCAGGTGTACCACCAGGTAACCTAAAAAAAAGTTGCGTACAGGTGAAAAGTATATTTGTATAAATTCACAGGTGTGGGTGCAAGTAAAAATGAACTAAATGTGGGTGGCCAAGGGGTGAGAAAAAAAAATCTGGAAAGATCTCAAATGAAAATGATTGTGCAGTAATTTTAACATGTAAATCAGTTCGTATCATCAAGCCTAGTCAGCCAGCAGGATGTTTTTAAATTGTGAAAGTCTACAACACAACCTGACCCTTAAATTCACATATACTGTAATTCCCAAATAATGGGACGTCACTGATCCCATAGCAATGTTGGCTAGCTGCTAGCTTGTACATCAAAATGAGTGAGAAAAAGGCAAAAATGGTGAGTGGGAAAAATAAAGTTGTGGACAAGTCAGACATTTGGGAGAAATTTGGTGTGATCAGAAACTGAGAATAAGGGTAGGAACAGACGCATACACAGACACCTCTTTGTTCTGTTTATGCTACTTTCTGGAGTCTGCTCGGAGGACGTGTTCTACACCTGCACAATAGATTGGATTCTGTAGATGCCACAAGGACAAGTTCATGGACAAGTCTGTGCAAGCGTAACAAATTGGGGGGTGCACGTACACCCTCTGATTATGTCATGCAAATCCTAGTGGATCCTTGCACACCTGTAAAACTGGCTTCTTTTGATAGTGGCTTTGATGCTTTTTAAAAGGAGAAAACACATCGGTGGGTACAGGTGCTGAAATTATCCGGCCAGATTCGGATTTGAATTTGAGATAATTGCAGGTCGGTTCCGGTTCTCGGCGATGCAGGTTTGCAGGACTCTGAATTAGAGTAGAGAACAGCTGCCTGCTGCTGATGAAAGTGAAGTTCATGAGTCAAAAACCAAAAAGAAAGAATTAAATAAAAGAGGCTAAACAGCTTCATAGATATGAGATGAACAGCAGAGCTGGTGATAATTTTCTGTGGAGTCATTATGAAGGACAACTTTCACAGATGCATTGTTGACAATGAAAATATTGATTAGAGTAACTTTAACTAAACCTCGGTATTTGAAGAAAATCAGGTAAAATTCAACATCACAAACCGTAATGTTGTCTAAGCTGCAATCAGAGTACAAAAAGAACGCCCTTAAAGAATTCCCTACCACTTATCTAATTAAACATTGTGGTTGAGCGAGGAAGAAATTAAGCATTAGTGCCAGTGCTGTGGGCAATTCCTTCCCCCCAGTGACACCTAATTAAGAACTTGATGAACGCCAGCGCGGGGCGATATCCACGTTCCTCCGGCGCCCTCCACATCAGTCATTCAATAGCACTTAGCTGCCAGTTTTCATCCTCGGCCTCTTCTCCGTTCCCCTCTGCCTGTCTCCATAATGCCGTGGCCACACTCAGCAACCTACGAAGGGACGCCTTGAACTAAATGACATGTTAATTATAATTACTGGTAGCCATGGTAAATAAACAGCGGTGGAAGTGTTGAAAGTGTATGAGCACGAGTCAACGGGGGGCTCTGACACGTCAGAATTGGCAGTCTTAATTGTAAGTTTCGGCCTCCCCATCATCATCACTCCATCTTTTTTCTCCCCTCTTTTTTGTGCCTGTCTTTTTTCATCCTCCTCTCAGGAAAGACAGTGATTACCCCTGTGCCGACGTGCTGCATAATGGTATCAGCGCCGCCAACGGAGCAGTGAATTAAATTGTATCTGCAGCCGCTGTGAAGCCTTGATGAGGGGGGCAGATGCCTTTGTGGTGTTATCATTATAACACAATGGTCATGTTGTCATCAACCTTGCCATCGGCAATTGAAAAGGCATGATTGTGTGTTGGGGGCTTTTTCTCCCGTCCTCCCACTACCCCCACCCCCCCACCCCCCACCAACCCTGCCGCCCCATCCCCAGCCGTTTCGTTGTGAATAGGACCAATTTTCTAAGAGCTATGAAATCACGTAATAGGTCCTAATATGCAGCTGCTTGGCACAGTGAGGCAGCCTCTATTAACGCGGAAGTCAAACAATATGTGTTTTGGCTGGAGAATCGCTGAATACATGAGCACAGGCCAGATTTATTCAGATGAAAATCCACACAACTGTCAGCGTCACAAAGACAAACTATTTGCTCTATCTTTTGACATGTGGTGCCCTATTTCGAATTCTGTCTTCACTAAAGTGGTCATAGCAAAGCATTCAACCTGTAAGGAAAATCATTTTGGAAAATTGAATGGTGGGCCAAAACATTTGAAACATATTTGTAGTGTTTGGAAACAGATTTGTGATAAAAGCTTGAGCAGCGACAGAGCTGTTCCAATGCCATTATCTCTGTCCTGGTTCATATGTTTGCACAGCTGTGATCATTCACAACAACATACATTTATTACAACACAACACGTCCTCCCGTCAATCCATATGTTGTCACAAATCAGATCATATAGGTATTAGAAGGCAGATGTCCTCAATCTGACACATCCTCTTGAGTATATACTCTATGCTGCAAAATTTATAGGGTTTATGTTTGTCTATCTATGTTTTGTAGATATTCTATCATAATTTTTGAATCAAATTTCAAAATGTTGAGATGAAAATGTGTCATTGAAAAGCAGGGCAAAATAATGCCATTAACTAGAAGAGGTCAGATCTCCACCAGGCAACAGATGGTGAAGCACCTCCTGCAATGCCTCCACAACTGTCAGATGCAACCAGCAGATTTGAATCAAGTTTTTTTGTGTAGTTTAGTAATGGTAGGAGTTTAATGGTACTGTAATTGAGTGTCCTTGGTTCATTTAACTGTATAAACCTAAAAGACTTAAAATACTAAACGGGGCAAGTCCAAACTACTCCATTTGAACACTGTTATTTATTTACAAGATTTTATTCTTTAGTTAGAACATCTTGTTCCTTATTTAGAACATTTTGTTATTTATTTAATGAGTTACAGTCGATTGTGTTACTTGCCGTCCCTCTCAGTTTTCCTGCTGGGGTCACAATTCTCCCATATTTCTCCTGATTTATGACAAGCTTTCACACCATTTTTTTCCCTTTATATTACCATGGCCTGTTTCTGACACTGTACAACATGTACCAAATGTTGTATCAAATGTTGTTTCCTGGCATGCACATGGCACAGAAGAGAAAAACCTTCCCTGTCAGTGTTTTATTATTCTATCTGATGTTTGTGGATTAATATTATAGCTGTATTAATGTGGATGTTGCTCTACAGCAATGCATCATGGTCTATGAGATCATATGTCTGTAGCATGGCTGTCCAATCAGAACCGTGTATCTTTAAAAAAGAAAATCAGCCTGTTTTCAGCTTTTTGACGATCTAACATTTAACATTATATTTGGAGATACATGGTTTTCGCTGGACAGGAAGGGGGTGAAAAGTTTTAATCTGAAAAGTAACTGGTAACTAAAGCTGCCAGACAAATGTAGTGGAATAAAAAGGTCAATATTTGCCTCTGAGATGTAGTGGAGTAGAAGTATTAAGTTGCATCAAATGGAAATAGTCAAGTAAAGTACAAATACAAGTAGCTAGAATTTATAGGTAAGTACAGTACTTGAGTAAATGTACTTACTTACATAGTTACATTTCTGAGTTTAAAGTTTATTTTTTTACATCATGCTTTGCCTCCACATTGAACAGCCCACTGCACATGTACATTAGTGTTTGCATCCTTGGCCTCACTCCTGATTGTCCCACAGTCACTGAGAGGTTGTTTTATACTGTGGATGAGTGAATCTTTTGCAATAGCCGTCTATAGAGAGAAATATTTTTGTCACATTGTATCAGTTTATATGAAGACATCCATGAGTTAAAGCTTGTTTGTAAAATGAAAAAAATTCCACCTTCATCTCACTTTCTGGATATGAGTTGACCCAGGAGAGATAAACTTACCTTGGTGGAACTCATTGAGCTTTTTGATGGCCTCGTCCCTCTCCTCCTCCAGTCTCTTGCACTTATGAAAGAGACACAGACAGTGCAGCTTTAACGTGGGACCATAGCTGTTTCAATCAACCTTCAGCCTGTTTGCCTGGGCAGCAGCACAGCTCAGAGACTGTTCCTTTAGTGTCATGAGAGTGTGTTAAATGGTACTGAAAGATAAATAACAAGTAGTGTTGAAGGGCAGCTGAGGAAACAGAGTTGCTGTCTCCAAAGTCACCCTGCTGCTTCCAGATATAATAGAGAGCCAAAGTCATGGCCCTTCTGATGGACCACCGTGAGACCTAACATCAGAAAATATTTCAGAAAAAGATCATTTTACAAGTCAAGAAGTGTTGAAGTATCAAACTGTGACGATACAGAATTATACAGACTACACACCTAGAAGTCACTTCATGACATCATGATTTTCTCCCTCTAAAAGCTAATGTTAGCCGCTGAAGCTACGATACCTGTGTGTTTTTGTTCCAGGATGTAGTCACACAACGGCAGGTTTTATTCATTCTTTCTCTTCATGGCTGATAAAAGCCCCAAGAGTCTCTGGATAAAAGCTTAAGGTAAGATATCCACCTGATGTGCTGATGTGCTGATGATGTATATTGAGTGAGATGAGAGATGAAGTTCACTGAGCTGTTTCACACAAAACTAAACTAAACTACGACAAACCTACGACAAATTGAGACATTCTTGACTTGTAACATTGTTTTAAATTGACAGACATCATATGTGTAATTTGTGGCACACTTCAAATGGCCCATTTCCATGTGTCTTAAAGGACCAGTGTGTAGGATTTGGTGGCCTGCAGACTGCAAACACCTTGCCTCACCCTCCCCTTCCAAGTGTGTAGGAGAAGCTACAGTGGCCCTGAAACACAAAAGGCCGTATCTAGCGCCAGTGTTTAGTTTGTCTGCTTTGGGCTCCAACAGATGAATCCTGTAACCCCTTTTTTATGTTCCACTATCTTGCGGTGCCACCATTACTGCAGTGGCACATCTTGAGTGTGGGAACCCCAAATCTGAGACTGAGATTTTTCATGGTTTTGGTCAAAATATTCACTCTCGTGAGACCTCACAGGTCCAGGATTCCCTTCTAGACAGCATGTCTGCTGTTGCCTGTTGACAGTGACATCATGGATAACTGGACTGATGACATTAAACAGGGGCCCTCAGTAACTGGTGAGGGTTCCTTTTAGGATGGAGTTATTAATGTTCTTTAAATTTTACACAGTAGTTAAACGCTGATTGTGACTGTGGCCATAAATGGATAATAGAGAACAGAAAAAAACAGACCACCTCTGCCACATTTACATGGTGAAGTACTGTGTAATATATATTAAAAATATATATGAATTCATATTTTTCATCAGGTATTCAAGATTTTCAGGAATAAGATTTTTCATGATTTTCCTTTCTGTTAATATTTTTGATCCACTATGACACATGGTGTTCCTCTGTACACTCAGTGAATGTACGTAGGTCAGAGTCTTGTGTATTTTGCATTCTGTTTTTTTCCAAAGTTGAAGTTTGACTCGACTGTTGGAGCAGCTGAACTGCACAGGTTCTTCCCGACTTCCTAGACATTGTTGTCATAAGTAATGCTACATAAAAACTAAGTGTTAAAGTAGAAAATTGTAAACTTCTTATGATGGCTTGCATTCATTCACGCTCATACTGTGGGGAGACGCCACTGCAAAAATGGCAGCTTGTTAACTTCCAGTACTTTGCCAGATTTGACTATAGAAACATGGTGGTGCCACATGGCTGACTCCATGGTAGAGAACCCACACCCCTCAAAGCATCATGGGTACCAGGAAGCTATTATTACAACAATTTCTTCTTCTTCTGTCTCTGCATTTCCTTCAATTAATACAGCCACTAGAAGAGCTAGGCCAACTGCTTTTACTGTGACTGTGTATTGATCCTACAGTACTACTACTGCTTCTACTAAACTAAAAGACACATGCTCAGATGGTGAAAACAGAGCCAGGAGTTGTCAGACATACAATCTATGTGTGTGACTCTGGCTGATGGTAACACTTACCTCCATGGTTGCTGTCTCATGCTTCCTCTGCAGACCCTCATACTCCTGTATGGCTGTAGGAAGCAAAGGATGCCAGTAAGCCATCTTCATCAGTAAATCACAGTGAAGCAAATGTCAGTGAAGAACACACAACTCATCCGATTAAAAAAAGGAGGAACTGCTCCAGCATGTGATAACTTCTCATTCAGTGACTAGTGCAGCTTGCGTCCTGTGTGTCAGCTGATTATTACAGCAGGAGATGTGAATATAGCAACACTCTGACTGTCTGAATGTTTGCTTTGGGTGTAACTAGAATTATTGTAGGGAGCTACAGTCTATAAAACATTTGTATCAACAGATAATGTGACCAAGATAAGATGTGTTATTTACAGCTAGCAGAAGTATGGAAGCCCATTTCTACCTGGTAAAGAAAAAAATATCCCCATCATAAATCATAATTATTTGATTAAAAAGTCAAAAGTATAAGATAAAAAGTCCTAATTATGAGATCTGAAAAATTAAAAGGACATTTAAAAAAGTCATTATTATAAGATCTGAAAAAGCAAAATTGAGATAAAAGCCATTATTAAAGCTATTATTAAAAAGTTGAAATTATTAGATAAAAATTCAAAACTATAACGTAAAAAGTCAAAATTTTGAGATCAAAGTTGAAATAATGAGATAAAAGTAAAAATTCTGAGATAAATGTCATAATCATGACTCTTTATATGAGGATATTTTTTCTTTTAATGGTCAAAATGGGCTTCTAAACAGAAGTGCTGTACAAATGTTTAAATGTTTAAACATGTTTAAAGACAGGTTCTTTTTCTGGTGGAACAAACCGTGTTAATCAGTAACCAAATTATGGAACAGGAAACTGACTAAGGACACGCTGTTCTTGCAGTGCGGTAAGTTCTGAATCAGGGGCTTTGGAAAGGAGCAGGCTGACATTATATACAGTCTGTCAGAAAGCAGGAGACAGATGGCAAGAGTGACATACATTTCCTGTCTGTACATCCAGTGCAGAATAAATATAACTGAAAGCAGGGAGAAACTGAGTAACCTTTTTTTTGACCTCCCAACTCCACTGTGAGATCAGGGCTTCTGCTTATATTATTTGAATTCTGAATTTAAAGTTAGAATTACAGGTGAGCACATTTTTTGTTGTGTTAAATAAAAAGCTTGTTTATGTAATGTTACTACAGTGTCTTCTTGAACACTTCACAGCAGAGCTAACTTAGCTAATTCAAGTCATTGTGATTGTTTTCTAACAGCAGCTTCCAGCTCTGAAAAGTTTTTTTTTTTTTCTTCAGTTTTAGGCTCTTTTAATTATCTTTAGCTTTAGACGTGTAGCAGCTAACAAGCTAACTCACTTTCACAACAAACACCTCTAACCTCCATCACACATATTACCCACAAGCCCACCTTCCTTAAAGGGGAAGACTTGATCGGTAACACACAGGTGCAGTGGGGGTTTAATTCAAGTCAAGTAAATGTCTGTCAGTAGTTAAGCAAAATTTAATGACAGTGTCAAAAGTAAACGTAACATTAATCACTGTGCAGTAAAATGTCCCCTGTCAGTGTTTTATTCAATCTGATGTTTTTGGATTAATATTACTGCTGCCTTAATGTGTATGTTGCATTTAACCGCTGTACATGTTTAAGGTTGAGCTCATTTTAGCTGCTTTATATACTTTTGGGTAGTTTAATCTACAGCAATACATCATATTCTACAAGATAATTATATGTTTACACATTTTGAGAATTTCAAGTATGTTATTTTAGAGAAAATGTTTATGCTGCGATATATATTGTATACGGCAGAATATCTTAAAAACATCCAAATATTATTTTTAAGCTCTTATATGAAGTATGCTCTAAAATATATTGTGTTTAATCAAATGGCCACACACAAACCACAAGCCATGTAATGTGTGTGTGTGTGTGTGGGGGGGGGGGGGGGTCTTACTGTGGCCCCTGGGCCCACTAGCAGTTGTAGCCGGCCCTGAGTATAAGGAGAATGCGGACTTTGACCAAGAAAACTAAAACAGCCAAAGTTTGAACAGAAGGTGGACTGTGACAGAACACACTGAGCTGCAGTTAGTGGACATGAAAGACGTTAGACTGACAGTGACTGACAGTGTCTCACAGTGTCTCACAGTGTCTCACGGTTCTCCACAACACACGCACGCAGCGTTTGTCCTGACTGCAAGGACGAGAAAAAACTTTGTCCACTTATCAAAAATACGTTTAAAACATTCCTTTAAAACCTGTATTTTTAATTTGAATAAAGAACGAATTTCTTTGACTCCCAAAGACAGAGACAGTCCCGCTCACACAGCGGAGGCACAGCAGCACCTTGATTCTCATTCTGTATGAGAGCTGAAGACACGTACCCTGGTTAGACAGGTGTGTGATGACGTCAATCTGATCCTGCTCCTCTGCAGCCATGACGACTCTTCTTCTTCTTCTTCTTCTTCTTCTTAATTCTTCTTCTTCTTCTTCTTCTTCTTCTTCTTGTATTTCTTTAACCAAAGTTCAGCAGGAAGTGCTGCTGTCTCGCGACACACCTGCGTAAAGGTAGATTTCCTCGCGCGCGAGTTACGAGCCTATACAGTGCAAATACATCAGAGGAGGTCACGAGACACAGTCTGATTCTGTAACACTTTCAAATTCAAATTGAACTAACATAATACATGGGACAGTTTTAAAGCTGTGCCACTAAACAAAGAAACAGGGCCCACTTTTCTGAAGATTAATGATTTTACTGCAAAATTAAATTGTAGTTACTGTCATGGGTGGAAGTAACTAATTACAAATAATCAAGTTACTGTGGTTAAGTAGTTTTTGTTTGTTTGTTTTTTACTTGAATAAATATTCAAACCTTTCATCCGCATTTTTTAAGCCATTAATGCTATTTGGTCACAAATGGTCCAATGAAAACCAGGGCATACAGGTGAAATAAACCCTGAAATGATGCAGCAGGTTCAGGTGTGTCGCCGACCAGAACAGAGCAGGAACTGGCTGAAGATCTGTAGAAACAGAATAACTGCTATTGATAATTTGTTAATCAGTCCCTGCAGGATTTCACAGGTTTTTGGGGGATTGTTTCTGTCTAAAATGCCTATTTTCACTGCAGCTTTTCTGATAAAAATGTGATGCATGTTGCAATGTGTTTAAGTGTTTTTTGCAATGAAATTGTGGGAGAAAGTGAAATTTGCAACAAAAAAGTTGTTCTTTTTGTATAATTCAAAAATCAACTTGTTTCAGTGAGACTAAAACATTCTGTTCTGAGAGTTCTAAGAAACCAAAGAGGCTCAGGATTAGAAAAAGTCTAACAAAATCTGCTTTATTTGTGCACTTGGGGGGTGTTCTGCAGAGAAGCTAAATCTTTTTGAAGATTAAGTCAAAACAGCAAGAACAAAAATGATAAAATATAATAAAAAAAAATAATATAAGTGCACAGAGCATTGATGCCAATAACAAAGACAAACCTTGTGTTCTTTTCATGATCTGTGTCAAAATAAAGAAAACAGGAAACTAAAATCATTGGTCAAATTTGCAGAACAGTTTCAGTGATTGGACAAAAATTGCAAGGCCATGCAGTTTTCATGGCCCTGCTGGCAGGACTGATTAAATGTCAATGGTTAAGAAGTAACTAATACTCTGAGTAGGTTTTGAGAAGAATACTTTATACTTTTACTTAACACCAGTACTTTTACTTGTAACTGAATAATATTATAACAGTAACAATACTTATACAGTACAGATTTTCAGTAGTCTTTCCACCGCTGCTTACTGTACAGTATATACCTCAGGCTGTTATGTAGCCATGCAAATTAAAAATACAGACCTGGTGTCACAGATGGAGATTATAAATAAATCAGAGCAAGACAGATAATTCATTTCAGGAAAAAGGGTATTCCAAGAAGTAGGAAGATAATAACTTTTGGTTCTGTCACACTGGAATTCACACCTGAATATAAATATTTGGGATTTATTCTTGATGAATTTATGACTCATAAAGTTGGAATTAAAGTCGTTCAGCTGGGAGAGCATTAGGGTCTGTTGTTAACAAGTTTAAAGTATGTAAAGAACCTGAATATTCTACTTATTCACAACTTTATGATGCATGTGTCTCCCCTATATTAGATTATGCTTCAGGGATATTAAAGGGCATTAAAGAATGTAAAGCAGCAGACTCCAACAGAAGAGAACAGAGCTGCATGCTGTTTTTTAGGTGTTCAGACGTTTGCTCTTCTTTTATCTGTTCAGGCTGATCTTGGTTGGATTCCTGGTTCAATAAGGCAAAAATGTGAAATGATCTGACTGTGAAATCTGATCTGTCTGCTTCATATGTGAGAAAACAGGGTCAGTAAGAAGGTTTTTCTTTGGAGTAAACTGCACAATTCTCTGTGGGTTAAAGAGATTAATTGTATCTTTGAAGAAGCTGAGTTGCAATATATGTATAGTAAAAAATTAACACACAGCATAAAGATAATCAGAAAAAAGTTACTTGAGGCAAAATGGTTAAATTTAGTTAAAAACAAAATTACAAACATATATTCAAAACAAACATTCTGGTTCTGAATCTGATGTTACAGCAAACTTAACAAGGAGTCAAAGATCTTTAGTTACAGAGCTGAGAGCAGGAATCCTTCCTCTGAACCTTGAAGTCGGCAGATTTAAAAACACCGACAGGACAAAACAGGAGGACGACAGGTTGTGTGAATTGTGTGATTTTGGACAAGTTGAGAATGAATCACATTTTCTTCTGTTTTCTTCTGAATACCAATATTCAGTGAAATGTCTGTTCAAAATCTAGAAATGTTGTGGTGCTCTGATGATGACAGAATGGAATGGTTGTTCAACTTCAGTGTTAATAAGTTGGCTAATTTTGTTTCTTAAGCTTGGAAAAAGTGTCAGGATGGTTTATTGTTTAAGTCTGTCTCTCTAAATAATGGTGCCTTGTAAGTCTGTTTGGGCTGGGAACATTGCTTGTGCATGACAGTTATAATTCATTCATTCATTCATAATTATGGTTTTAGAAGAAAGATCCATCAATAAAAGTTACTCATATGGGACAACTTGCCCCATGGTCGGGGTGAAATGAGTGTGGAAGCTCAATTCAAATGCAAGTTCTCTGCATTTGAAGGGCGTTAGTCCATGGAACTGGTCTGCAAGTTTGTGCAAGTTCAAACTCAATGTTCCCATCAAAACCCTGATGAGGTTATTCTAGTCTGACAGAACCTGTTCTGGGAACGTCTCCTTTAATTGTTTGGTTCATATATGTCTCCAGGGACCGTCCTGTGTCCTTTACCACAGACTGAGTGGACGTCCCCTCTGATACACTGAACATATGAAGAAGCTGATCCTGACCCTGCAGCCTGTTTTAATATCTGGGGGTAAACTGAGCTACTCAGTCAACTTCCCCTGATGTCACTGGCATGTTTTACCCCACAGCCTCCACTTTGACAAAACTGTTTCACTCAGTGCTTTGAATCCACAGTTACACTGAGTTTCTGACCGTGTTTTGTAGCTGACACCAGTGGTTCACAAACTTTATCTTAGATTAAATGCCAACTACTTCCAAAATCAATTAATCAGTGATCAATTGATCACTAGTTGATAAAGAGCCTGTGTGCTCCACCTGTTTTCCTGTGTTTGGACCTATTTTCAGCTGACAAGATTGTGACAGGACTAATTAATCAATTCTCATGATTCTCTGACATTGTATATTGCAAACATATACACGTTTGATACGTTATAAATGAGAAATAAATGCCTTTCAACCCAGTGTTTGGGAATGACCACTCTAGGCAAAGGACAGGATGGAACCTATGAGGAGTAAGAGTTATATTTATATGTAGGTGTATAGATGAGACAACAGTATATTTAATTTAATTTATTCATGGACACAAACTCACAAAACCATTATTGTTGCACAATAAAGAATTAGTTTCTGCAGACAGACGGGAATGTTCAATATACTCTTATGTACTCGCAAAACACAAATCAAACTGCAAAACACAAATAATGTAAACATCCACTGTGTTCATTCCAGAGTGGGTCGAGGAAGCAAGAGGGAAGAAAGAGTCAAAGGACACGTGGCCCGAGTTAGTCTGTTTACTGAGGCTGCTCTCCTCAGCATGGTGACAAATCTGAGTAATAACCACCCTGAAGCCACCAACATGAAAAATACAGCAGTTGCCTATTATTAAACAATAATACATAGGCAGTGGATAAGAGAAGCACTTGACTATAAAATCACCCTCAGGTAAGTACCAATATGGTTTTTATGTGTTTGGATTTATGATGTTCAGTTTGTGAAGCTGTGAGTTTGTGTTGTTCAGCAAATATTCATTCAAAGCCTGCCTTTTAGTTTAGAAAATGACAAGTTGAATCAATATTTCTGACAGTTCCTCTCTATGTATATATATATATATTTATATATTTATATGTCTATACACATCTTTCTTCAGTTGGAAACCTCTTGTTTTGGGCGGGGGATGGATATTACATAGTATTTAAAAAAAACAAAAAAAGAAAAAAAAAAAAACAAGAGGGGGATCCAGCAGTAACACACCCCAATAAATAAGGACTGATCTATCATTTGAAGGATATGTTCACATTTTTGCAATCAAGGGTAGACATGACGACTACAGACACTTTCCATACACAACTTGTGAACACAGATACACTACAGTACATCTACAGAGGGGGGAGATTATTGCCCTGTTCTCATCCAGGGGAGGGGAATGGGGGTGGGTTGATTCATGAGAAGAACTGGAGGAAATAAGAACAGAAGGTGAGGTTGGGGACGGGCGAAGGCTCGACGGCATCTGCCACTGAGCCCTCTGAGATGCAGGGCTGTAGGGTGACATGAAAGAGAGGAATAAATAGAGGAGAGGATGGTGGGTAGAGAGGTGGGTGGGGCTAGAACCAGAGCATCCCTTAGTGTGCCTCAGTGACGGGCTGCGGACTCCCTGGGGTAGAACTCGGCCAGGGTGCTCTGAGGAATCCTCTTCAGCATCTCCTTGGGGAAGATTCGCAGCAGCTGCCAGCCGATGTCCAGAGTTTCATACACCGTCCTGTTGTCATAGGGGCCTGAGGGAGACACAGGGGCCAACATAGGGTGCTGTTAGCTTCCAAACATAATATCAACTGGACAAAATGGTGGAAAGAGTACTGAAAATCTGTACTCAAGTAAAAGTACTGTTACATTGCTAAAATATTACTTAATTACAAGTAAGCGTACTGGTGTAAAAGTACAAAGTATTCTTCAAAAAGTATTCTAGGTTGTGAATTTGAATGTGCTAAATGTCAATATTTTCTGGGTTCTCTCCTCCTGCCTGACAGTAAACTGAATATCTTTGGCTTCTGAGTAAAACAAGACATTTGTGGACGTCATCTTAGACTTTGGAAACAGTGATTGACATCTTTCACTATTTTCTGACATTTTAAAAACAACAACTATTAATCAAATAATTGAGAAAATAATAAACCGATTGATCAACTATGAAAACAATCATTTTCTCTCCACAAACTCCTGCAAAGAAGGTGTGTAATGGGTAAAAAATATAAATTATATATATATATATATATATATATATATATATATATATATAAAATTCATGGATACAGGCACAGGTAAAAATAAACAAATTGTGGGCGGGCAGATGGTTTTCCTGACAAATTCAAAATGAAAATGATTGTTAAGTATTTTTTACATTTAAATTAGCTGATAATATCAAGTCTATTTTTTAAACTGTGAAGACAATGACACAACCTTTGACCCTGCATCTGGAAAAATGATTCAGTTCAGTTTTATTTGTATAGCACCAAATCATAAAGTTATCACATGGCTTTTCAAATAGAGCAGGTCTAGATCGTACTATTTATTAACCCAATTGTTCCCACCAAGAGCAAGCACTGAGGTGACTGGTGAGGAAAAACTTCCTTTTAACTGACAGAGAACCTCGAGCAGAGCTAGGCTCTTTATGAAAACAACAATAATGTGACATCATTGTGTGTTTAATCATGGGTGCAGTCGCGGGACTTATCGTTGCTGTTGGTCGGAAACTTTGCATGTCCAAAACCATTAACTTTCAGGAAAACGATCATAAAACATATATTTTTTCATATGATTGAAGCAGAAAGACTTTCTGATTGTGCAAGAAGGGTTTTCTGACAGAAAGCCCAGAAGGCTAACTTGTCCCATATGTCTTTCACCTCATTTGACATGGAGCAGGGTGGAGCTGTAAGATTCTGCCAACAGTTTGAGTATCCAATTGAGTTAAGAGGATTAGTCACAAGCTCTTTTTCATATCTGTCATTGGTTAAATCAGTGGTTCCCAAACTGGGGGTTGGGCCCCCCTAGACAGAGCCACTGCAGGGGGGGCACGGAAGAGAAGGGGAGAAATAAAGAGTGGAATAAAGTTGAATGACTATGATCTATGTGGGGGAAATAAACAAATTAACTAGCAGTTTTTATCACTTCCATCCCCAATTATTGTTAACAATTGATCGAAAATTTTGGGGTGGGGGTGGGGCTCGAACTTTTGTCGGCTTCTTAAAGGGGGGCATTCCAGCAAAAGTTTGGGAATCACTAGATTAAATAGTTGTAAAACCCACAGACAGGTGTAAAGGCTAACCAATAGCATTGATTTATTAAAGAACCAACATTATATTAACAGTTGTGGGTGGGTGTGGATTTGACTTGGAGATAACTGTGGGTAACCCTGCAGGACTCCGACATGAACATTGTTTAATTCCTTTTGTTCAAGTTTGGAAAAAACGGGATGTATGTCATCATGTGCTGTGCTGCTATTTGCCAAATACAGAGAAAGCACAAGACATATAGTCAATTCTGTTGGCTTTTCAAAGGCGACATACCAAGAGCTTTTATTGTGACAATAGCAAACACTCAAATTGTTTGTGATATGATGTCCTCAATTTCTGATCAAGGCTAGAGCTCGAATTGTAAAATTTCATTTTCTTTTCTTTTGTCATGATCTGGTGAATATCTGGTAAGGAAGAAGTGTTCAGACTGAATGTAATGCTCAATATAACAGGAATCTTTATTTTGATGTATCTAAACATCTCTCATTGTTTTCTTTGTACCCTATCACTTTATTTATTTATTAAATTATTTAATTAATGTGTCTTTTCTTTTCTCTCTCTGCTATACAAAAAGGGAGGAGGAATACATACTGTATATGTACAAATACAGCAAGAGCTAACTCATGTTGCTATCTTTGTTATTTGTTTATTTTATTCCATTTTATTTTTCTTATTTGTCCTTCCCCTCATTTTTTTTTCTTCTTCCTTGTTTTGGTCTGTTGTCTTGGTCTTACTCTGTATAATCTTGCTTGGACTGTCCATGTACTTGTCTTCACTTGTTCTGTAATCATTTCAGTGCACAATAAAAAAAAAAAAATAATTGAGTAATTTTAAAGCCATCATGTGTAGAAGTTGATTATTTCCTATTTTGATGCTCCCAAGTGAGAGATATACAAAAGACAAAGAGACATTGATGCACACTGCTACTTTAGTGCTTCCCACAGTTACACTGGACTTAGTTTTGGACTTAACACAACTTTTAAATGGATCAGAGCAGGTCCACTTCAGTGTGATATGACTAAAACAGCCAATCAAACAATGTCTGAGTTTTGAGCCAGGATAACAGCAGGTTAGCTTAGCCAGGGAGTCCACAGGTCCACTGTTCGCTTCACAGACCAAAGTATTCCAACAACTACTAGACGGATTGCCATGAAATCTCACGTGTACCGTATAGCTGCATCTGACAGAGGGAGAGGACGATTGGAGTTCCAAAAGCAATTTCCTGTCAAATATTTCAAACTAAAGCTGCAAGAACTTTTTTGAGATCTCTTACTTTCCAGACATGCGTGAGATTTGTCTTAAAGAACAACTTCAACATTTTGGGAAATGAACATTTGCTTTTTTTGACCAATATCTGTCTCATGCTGGAGTAAGGATGTGGTTAGCCTAGCTTAACTTTGGTTTAGTTGCACTGTAACTGCACTATAAATGTATTTCTGCTCTGTTACCTCAGCCAAGGAGGTTATGTTTTAGTGCTGTTTGATGGCAGCAGGACGACTGCTGAAGAACGTCTGGGTAGAGATGCACCGATTCCAATTTTCTTGGCCGATTCCGATTTTTTTAAGGGTCTGACCTGACGATTCCGATTTTGGCCGATTCCGATTTTCAGTCTTTCTAAGAAATATAATTGACAGCATTCACAAACATTTTTGCAACTTTTCTTGTAAAACTAAATTGGATGTTCATAATAAAACACTGATTATTAAATAACTTATATATTTTCTCCAAAAGTGCCCCAGATTTCAGCCAGGCCTTATTATAAGATTAAATTAATATTATGTACTAGAGGAAACTCGATCTCGCGAGATTTCGCGGGATGCGATTTCACGTGATCTTGTGTAGAAGCTGATGTAAACAAACCAGAGACAGACGTGGTGCAACAGTTTGCTGCAGTAAAACTTTGCAGTGAGAAAAACAGAAGAAGTTTAACGAGTCTGGATGAGAAAATGTTTGAGGAGACGCATCAAGAGGTTGTTTATTCTTCAGCCAGAACTGGAGGTGAGATTTTAACTGTCAGTCTGTTAACAGCAGTCTGCTGCTGGCTAACATTAGCATGAAGAGCTAGAAAGTTCACCGCTGTTTGGCGACACCGTCAGCTGTTCCGTCTCGTTGTAGACTGTCTGTCTTCTCTTTATCCTGTTCTTGGAGTCTGTCGCTAACACTGACTTCATGCGAGCATGTGTCGAGTGTGTTCTGCTGTGATGAGCGCTGTGGTGGGTGTGACATTATGGCCAGTGTGTGTTACGTGCATGACGCAACTATCGTGCAGAGTATGTGTGCGAATATGACGGGCACAGAATCAGATGTGGCGCTGACTGGCCGGTTTTCAGCATGACCGGCCCTGACCGGTGTCTGGCTTTAGTTTGAACAGACCCAAATCACAGGGTGGATACACAAATAATTTTTCACTTTTGTTAACATTGCAAGATAGATCATTTAGCCTTGGTGGAGGTCTGCGCTCTCTGAGTGCCCTCCTGGTTTTTGGCTATTTGTATTTTCAATTAATTTTCAATATCCTACACTATTTTCCCTGATTTTATTTGGCTTTTTACTGTTTTCACACATTGTTCTAATGCAGGCATCACAAAACCATTTTCTGGACCCAGACCAAGTCATGGTTCTAACTGGACATAGGGATGGACATTGAGACCCGGTTCCACTTTAGAACCAGTTCCAAAATTACAATTCCATCGACATCATTAAGGAATTGTATTTTCGATTTTGCTATCGATTCCCACCCCAATTAAACTCATGAGTATTCATGCATTTTTGGTCCACGCATACCGCTATGTTGCTCTTCTCTACCACTTTTTATAAAAAAAGTTACTTCATTTTTGCCTTTTACAACGCATACCACATGCTGGGAATAGTAGTCCCTGTGTCTTCAGAGAAACTCCAGCTGGACTGGTGAAAGTACAAGACCACTCACTCATGGTGTCAACTAAAACGTCTCTAAACCAGCACAAAAATGACAATTACAAACATAAACCACCATTTTTCAACAAACACGCCACAAACATTAACAGAAAGTGCCATTTAATCCCATTACAGAGAGAAGGCAGACATCTTTACAGCCGATATCTCCAAAACTGTGCAAATCACACAAAATAATATAGATGGATAAATAATACTACAGGCCAGGGAGAATGTCTATTTTTGATTTTGGGGTGAGCTGTCCTTTTAAATCTGATCAAATATCCAAATTCATTTGTTAATTAATCCCTGCAGGTCTAGTTCATCCATGCTCTGAACCCAGTGTTAGTCTTTGTACTATATCATTGTTAGTTGGAGGGAGGAAAAAAAAAACAACTAAAAATATTTCTCTCTCCATTTCCCATCTTGTCTTGTTATAACGACTATTCTGCTGTGGAATCCAACAGTGTTCAAAAGAGAAAATACAGCTCTGTATGTACAGTATCTCCCAAGATTAAACCATCTCAACACTGAGCTTTCTTAAGAAAAGAGAGCTGAAGAAAATGGTCAGGCATGCGTCAGCGACAAAGAGGGAACTTACACAGATCAATATTTTCCAGGGACGAACGTAAATTCAGAAATACAGTGTGAATGCCACTTCAACCACCATTTTTCTAAGCAATACACTATAATACATAAACAGAAATACTCAACAACCGGAAGCACTGCTCCTGCTGCTGGTTAGCTCCCTTGTTATTTGGGACCACCACTTTACATATATTTTGATCAATTACCCCGGGAGCGAATGGGGACTACTTGAGAGAAAGGTTAAACAAACAGTGTCTGTAGTGCCAACACATTTTCAGTAAAGGTTGTCTAAACTCAACAAGAAAACTGAATCACACAGAGGACTGCAAGGGCACTGATTGTCACTGTCACAGACCAGATAGAGAGAGCAGAGACATCTACTGACACACATCCCTCCACTCCCACATTCATTTACTGCTGAGCTGTTTGTTTGGGGTATTTAAACACTGCTACCTATGTGACAGCAGAGGACAGTCCCATGTATTCTGAAGGTCTATACGTAGTTCAGATTAAAAGAGTTTTGGAAATCTGGTTGCATCACAAACATAAGAAGAGACTTTCTTCTCTCTTAACCTCAGACACTCCACAAGATCTGAAAATGATGGCGCATCACACACGACAGGATATTATTAAGATCACTGTGCTAGAGGGAGCACGATCTCATGTGATCTCCAGGGGAAGCAGATGTAAACAAAATGGAGACGATGTGGTGCAACAGTTTGTTGCAGCAGTGAGAAAAAAACTAAAGCAGCTAAACAAGTCTGGATGAGAAATTGTTTTTAGGAGACATGTCAACATGGGCTGTCTGATCCTCAGCAAGAACTGGAGAAGAGATTTTAACTTGTCTTTTAACGTTTTAATATTTGTCAACAGTAGTATGCTAGCTAATGTTAGCCTCAAGGGTTTACTGTTTGGCAACACCATGAGCAGTTCAGCTGTTTCTGTCTCACTGCAGAGTTGTCTCTCTCTCATTGGCCATTTTGGCCCCGCTCTGAAACCACTGACATAATTATCCATAGTTTAACTACTAAACTATGAGGGCAAGCTAGATGAGTCGGAGCAGGTTAGGAGGTTTAAGACTGGATCTGTAAGCCCCTCACATTACCAGATAATCTGGTCCAAACATCAGACCAAGGTCCTACACCAGATCTCTCCTCCAACTGTCAGGAGAGATGAATCTGAGGTAAAACTCCTGGAGTCTGAGCCCACCTCAAATCACTGAACTCACAGCCTGGCACGCAGGAGACCAGGCAGTGTGCAAATATTTTTTGGTATTTATTAGAGATGATAACTAATTTTGATTAACTGATTGATCAATCAGTTGCTAAGAATTTGGTCCATCAAGTAAAAATGAATTGTTTTTCTATTAGATAAAGATCTGAAATACAACAGATTATTTTACGTTGCATTTCATGTTGTCTGATCAGAGGTGCCACAATTTCAGTATTAAACAAAGGAAAGAAAAAAAAAATCAATTAAAATGAGCAAAATTGAATTGAATTGAAAGTAAATGCCGGCTTGCAGCATTCAGCACTTGTCTGAAGAAAAAAAAAAAACAACACTTCAAAGATGACACCACGTAGCTTAACAGCCATAACATCACACTTGATACCATATAGAGATTTTGAAAGGGGAAATGACAGCAGTCGGGTCATCAAAACAGTTGTTGATCAAGACTGGATACTTTTAACAACAGCAAATGCTTCAGTGGAAAAAAATATGACTAAATTGAAAAACAGAATTGAATCGTGACCTTAAAATTGAAAGTTAAATCAAACTGTGAAGTTAGACAATCATGACACCCCTAGAACTGATATTCAAGTGTACAGTATACATTTAATATGTAGGCATTCATATCTTCATACGTTTCATGAGCTACTGTATGTGATGCTGTCATGTTGCTGTGGAAATAAAGCTTTGATTGAGGAGGAAAAAAGCACGTGCAGTATTCTCTGGAATAAGCTTCTTTTTTTTTTAAACAAACAAACAATTAATTAATTAATTGTTAATGTTACCAATGATCGATTAAGAAAAGTGCTTACACTTTATTACCTTAGTATTTATTCTATAAACTTTGTTCAAATTGTGTACTTTGTTTGACCAACAGACCAAATTTATAGATAAAAGATATTCAGTTTACAACTGTATTAAAAAAACACTTAACTTTCACATTTGAGCATCAGGAATGACACAGTTTGATATTTTTGCCTGATGAATTCCTTAAATGATTAATCAATTATAAAAATCGTTGGTGATTAATTGTGCAGGAAGTGAGGATCCAAAACATGGAAATAAGGTTAAAAACTTAGAAAGTGTTCCATTGGTGTCTTCTTACCCTGAGCAATGAAGTTCTTCTCAAACTTTTGGAGGAACTCAAGGTAGAGCAGATCATCAGAGGTAAGGGCCTCTTCTCCCACCACAGCCTTCATAGCCTGGACGTCCTTACCGATGGCATAACAAGCATACTGGAGACAAGGAGACATGTTCACATTATACAGTATCCCTGTCAATGCTTTAAGGTCTTCATTCAGACTTAATTCACAGGGAAACAGAATGCCCAGGTTACAGGATGCAATATTTAGGCACAATAGATGAAGATTTGTTACCAGCTGGTTAGAAACATCAGCATGGTCCTTCCTGGTCATCCCCTCTCCGATGGCCGACTTCATCAGACGGGACAGTGAGGGCAACACATTGATAGGTGGGTAGATCTGAAAGATGATGATGAGATTGTTTGATTGTTAATGCAAACCTAGTTCACTGTAACTATAGTGGTTACTAAAGGAACAGCGTTTTTTCCAGTCCAAATCTTTTCTTTTCATATGTAGACTCATGAGATAAGCCACAACTTTTCACTCTCTGTTGGTATTTTCAGTGAAGACACAATGAAAAGAGAATGACTGAGCTACACAGCTCTGTGTTAGAATGAATGGAACATTTTGACCAAGTGTTAAATTGTAATAATAAAAATAATAATATTTAGCACGGCCTTGTGCTAAATATTACCTGGTAACATTTTGCTCCCCCAGCACCATTTTTAACAAATTATTGTAGTTTGGTCCATTTATTAACATTCAGCAGTATAGATGGGAATAACCAAAGGCTCCATGAGACAATACCATCAAGATACACAAGTCATGAGAAGATATTATTGCGATTTGACACATTGTGTGATACGAGTATTGCAATGTGAATTTTAATATATTACGATTTATTACCTTTTCTCAACTGCAAAATATGTCCCCAAAGGAAAACTTTGTCCACATGTTATCAAATAAGATAAAGATTTCACTATGCTAGCACCAAAAGGTTTAGTATTTGCGATAATAATAATAATTTATATAATAAAAGATTGATACTTTGAGCTCGTGTATTGATGCAATCTATTTTTTTCAAATTCATGAAATAATATTGCTATCAGATGTGTCTCAGCCATAACATGTCGACTCTGTAGCCCTTCTAAATCAAAGCCAAATAAGAATTGGCTTTGACGTCAACTCTGACAGATTTTCTATCTGATGGAATTGACATCTACATTTAATAAAAACTGTAATCACTGGGAGGTTGGTCTGTCACAAGGTTTAATAGTCCACAGTTTGAGCTGTTTAAATATATTTTCCAGCACAACTGAAGAGTAAAAATTAAAACAGTTTTGTTCCAGTTCTACAGAGTGAGTGATATGTGAATGCACACATGAATGATCAGTCCAACACATGGCAGTTTGAATCAAAGCCCCAAGTTGGGTGAATGTTGTTTTAAGAGGCAGCTGATAAATACCTGTCTGTTGTGCAGCTGTCTGTCAACGTAGACCTGACCCTCTGTGATGTATCCAGTCAAATCAGGAATTGGATGGGTGATGTCTGTTCCAGGCACACAAATGGACTCAGTCACAACATATCCAACAAATAATCTGGTATTTGTTACAAACTGCAGTACAAATAATGCAAACACTACATATAATGCTTCAGTTGGGTTTACAATCAACGTAGAGATCAACTATTATTGGAGACACTACTCAAATCACTCACTGATTTGCAGGCATTAACATAATGTCAAACATAGGACAGAAATAGACAGCATTTCTGTTAGCTTCCCATTTTAAAGACCTTTACTCTAAATCAAGAGCCCTTGGGAACACCAGCAGTGTTTAGTAAAAGCAGACACAATCACCTCCCCGTGATGTTGTAATGGGGGACTCCTGTTCGAACTAGATAGGAGTAGGCTCTTCATACGTGTTGCCATGGTAACTGCAGGCATCAAAAATGTCTCCGCAGTCCATTTGAGATGCCTACTCCAGTAATTCAAACAATGACTTGCAGAGAGATTTAGTCATTTAGAGGCTAGAAAAAGACATTGCTTTGGATGCATAAAATATGTAAATCTATGTCCCTGCTTTTGTTCTGTTGCTGCAGCTCTCACCGTCATTGGGCATGGTGAGAATGGGGATCTGGGTGATGGAGCCGTTTCTGCCCTCCACTCGGCCAGCACGCTCGTAGATGGTGGCCAGATCTGTGTACATGTAGCCAGGGAAGCCTCGACGGCCGGGCACCTCCTCTCGGGCAGCAGAGACCTACAGGTGAGGACGACACGAGAACAGCAAGAAGAGGTTATTAACATGCGTTTACATCTGATTTCATTACATTTATGACACTTTACCCATTTTTTGGTTGCATGGCAGCTAAACAAGCTGAAAATGTAAAAGACAAATAAGAGGAAGACACAATATTTTCACATCTAACGAGGTGAATTAAGGATTTTTTGTGAGCTTTACCTTGTTTTTCAGTCAAAGTGCGTTTTACAACGAGTAAACAAGACAGATGAGTTTGTGTTAGTTTGGGAAAAGATAGAAACTTAAACTCAGAAGGTGTATGGTTGTATTTTTGATTTTGTTTATTGGACAGAGCAAACATATATAGCATATGTAATGTAGCGAACTCGCTGCTCACACACATCTCCCAGCTGAGACTCGGGGGGGACTGGGGGCGAATATAGCAGCAATCAACAACTGATGGGCTGATGGTGGCTGGTTGGAAAATTTTAACATTTCACCCAACCCTGCTACAGACAGTAGAAGGTCAGGAAAAGCCCTCTTCAGGAAAGGCACATGAAAACTCATCATGACCCAAAACTAAGGACTCCCTGTCAAAAGTAGTGGACTTTTAATTTACTTTTCTATTTATTCATATATTAAGGTCTTGTGACTATTTAATGGCGTTCAGGGATAGACAGTGTAGGATGATGTTTATTTTTCCAATTTTTTGACTTCTTGGGTATGTAAGGTTATATGAACATCTAAGAGTTGTTGTAATTTATTTATTTATTTATTTATTTATTTATTTTTTTGGGAATACTATGGTCTGGCTAATGAAGCTTTAAGCAGTTTCAGATGATCATCAGTCTCAGCAGTCCTCTGATTGGGTGTAAAATTGAGGCAGTCTCTATGTTTATATGGAAATGTTTTGATGCTGCCAACATATCTGATGAAGGGCTGTTAGACAGAATAGTCAATATTTAATAAATATGTCAGACAGTTTCTCTCATTGGGCCTCAAGCAAGAAGCACTCGTACGAACAGATTTGTTCTTAAGTGGTGTGTATGAGTGATTTAGGAGAACTCATCACTTTGACCAATTTTCTTGTATTTTAAATTTTCTTTCAGATACAAACACAATTGACGAGGTCCAGGCCTGTCATAGAGTCCTGTGCGGTCAGACTGTAAAGTCCTCAGTCTGGAGACATTTTGAGTTTGAAAAATAAATTACACTTCATAATTATGTTGACATCATCCTGGTTGACTGAATTTCATATTATAATATAACTGGGTAACACGGTATTAACAGAATTCCTTTGTCACGTTTCTTTGTTTTATCAGGTCTTTTAATTCCACCTGTTACAATGACAAGTTTTCCTTTATGGATCTCTGAAATCAATCTCCAAAGTTGTAAAGTTCTTCTTTCTACTTATTTTTACTCGCCTTATATGATATTACTGAGTATTATTTATGCTAATTTACAAGTCTTATGCACATGCTCTCAGATATACAAAGGCGACTTACAGTTATCTGAAGTCACGAGCTTTAGTTCTGGTGTGGCGTGTTCGCATGAGCCCTTCATTCAAACAAAAGTAATAGACATTTATGATAAGAACATGAAAATGTTCTTGCATGAGGCCAATTGTCTTTAATTTATTTTGTAGGCAAATGGTATAAAAAGAAAAGACTCTGTTAATGGTAAAAAAAAAGCTGAGTATCAGGTGACTCCTTTTCAAGACCCTTCTGAAGGGCTGTTGTTTTAAATTGAAAATGATTTTAGAACCAAATGGAGGATGCACTATGGGATAAATTCCTATGAATGTCAGTGTAACTATGCCAGTGCTATCATTGTAAATTGTACATGTGCCATGTTAGACAATTAGAGGCATAACAACAGTATGTAAGAGTGGCAAGTGTCACTTCTCTATCTATGATTATTCACTACAAGTGACACCTTTCATATTTCACCCAGTAAGCTTTTGTATAAAAATAAAGTCTTTACGTTTCCAACAGATCTTTACGTTACAGTGGTTATACAGGCCAGTATGAATGCTTCATTTTCCAGTTCTACTAAGACTAGATCTCACAGTGCTTTTTTTTTCTATACTCTTCCTCATAAACAAAAAATCTACTAAGTCCTTTTAATGCTGCAGAGTCAAGTGATGCTAACTCCTTCAGTGTCTATCAGAAGAGGCAAACAGCTGGTTGGAAATGTTGCCATTCTGTTTTCAGGCCCTTCACAGAAATGACCAAAAGCAAATCCTTGTTCATGAAGTCAAGTGAATTCAGAGCAATAGGGAAAGAAAATGCATCCCATTAATCTGAGGATTCAGAGGTTGATGGGCAGGCTAAACACTTGTGAACTGTAGATTCAATGCAAAACTCAACCTTCGCACGTGAATGGGAACTAAAGTTAAATGTTAATGTCCTCCTGCATCTTTGTATGTGCTGAAATACCCATCAAGCTGCCTGAACCTTAGCTGACTATTGGTGCAGCGTACATGTGCCAAGGTTATGGACAGCGAATGCAAGAAGGGAAAACACATAAGCACATGCACCATTTAAAAACCTGCATTGTGCTGCCAGCACATTGAGACAGCAAACTGTACAACATAAAAGGATTATTACAGAGACACAAAGGAGTGAGTCGAGAGGGCCTGACTCCTCACCACCAGGAGAAAGGAGGGCAGTGGGAGGGGGGACGGGGAGGGGGACCATTTCCTTTTAAAGCCAAGCGGACAATAATGAAGTTAAGGTATTTCCTACAAGAATGAAGGACACATTATCCTCCCTTTCAGCTAGGAGCACAAGACTTTAGTGAGTCTATCACCTTTGTGCTAATGCTGCAGAGAATTTACATTGTCAACATAACACAGTTGACATCAAGCCCCATGGTCTGGTGCTTCAACTGGAGTCTTCATAGAAGATTTAGGATATGCTACACCCTCATAAAATAATACTGAATATACTGGACATGTGCTCATGAAACACTAATATAAATGAACAGACAGATACACTTATTAGTTCTAGTGACCATAAAAAGCAGAGTACACAAATCCTGAGTGAATAAAATCTATGAAAAGAAGAAAAACAACGCTGAATGTATCAATATAACAAGTACCGTGTGTGTGTGTTGTATCACAGTCTGATATAGGAAGTTGCAACGTTGTGATCACAAAATTGACACAAATTCAACCAATCCCCGTGAATTCTGCATGATCTTACAGTTTTGTCCAATCACACTGCAACTTTTCCACAATTTGACCAATCCCAGTAGCTTCCCCCAAGTTCCATCACCCATCCCCCAGACACAAGCTCTTTGAGACACTCCCCTCCATCAGGGGGCTGCGGTACATCAGGACCAAAACTTCATGCCACAAGAACAGCTTCTTCCCATCTGTTACTGTCCTAACTATCCTCATCAACAAGGCCCATGACCCCCACTGACACTGCCCCCCCCCCACCCTCTTGCACGTTACATTAACATCATTTTCAGACATCTGACTCTATCTTGCACATTGCAAGATCTTTCTTTATTGTGAACCTGCACATTCCATGTCAAATCTTTTGCACTCCTACATGAATCTGCACAGCCCCTTCATCTATTTAAATAACAGCCACAGTAAATATTGTTTCTACTGTTTTGTATATATTTGTTTTCTTTTTTGTGTGCTATTGTGTATTCTCTGTTTTTCTATCTATGCTGTTTTAACTGACAGTACATGCCTTAATCCTTCTTTATATTTCCAGCTCTGTGTTGGTTGTTTGGCACCAACATGCCACAGCAAATTCCTTGTAAGTGAAAACCTACTTGGTAATAAAACCCTTTCTGATTCCGATTCTGATATTATTTACTAATTTTTTTGTATTTTTTTCATTTTGTCATGGTTACTGTGCACTTTTATATTTTAGAATTTTGTGCATGCTGTTTTGACTGAATTTGAGCTCCAGAAAGATTTTGCTTCTTTGTGGAACAGCCCCCAAGGGCACTCCTTCATTTAGCCTACAAATTAATATTTTTGTTTTTAGAATTCTGAGTCTTTCTTGTAAGGTTTCTTGGAAGACTGAGATCAGCATGCAGTTTTTTCTAAT
The DNA here is from genome assembly GCA_034769285.1 of Lutjanus argentimaculatus. Lineage (NCBI taxonomy): Eukaryota > Metazoa > Chordata > Actinopteri > Lutjaniformes > Lutjanidae > Lutjanus > Lutjanus argentimaculatus. The sequence continues at coordinate 2,734,067 of JAWZSL010000036.1, read as the reverse complement.
TTTCACTGGAACAAGCTCTTTTATTTTGAATGTATCATACAAAAAATGTGCAATGTTTTTGCAATTTTCAGCTGCAATTTCACTGCAATAAAGTGTTTATAAACCAAAAAAGCCTGCCATTTTAGACTGTGAACATCCGCCCAAAAAAGCACTCAAAATTCTGGAGGGACTCACATACCGATCAGCCACAACATTAAAACCACTGACAGGTGAAATGAATAACACTGATCATCTCATTTCTGATAGAAAGGTGTCAGAACACCAACTGCACACAAAGAGCTTCAAGTGCCCATGCTGGCCTCTGTTCACTGCCAAAAGTTCCTACAATGGTCTCATGAGCACAAGAACTGGACTGTAAAGCAATGGAAGAAGGTGGCCTGGTATTGACAAAGTGTTGACTGGACCTCTGAAATCTCCAAATCTCAGTCTGATCAGCATCTGTGGGAAGTTCTGGAACAACAAGTCCGATCCACCTTACAGGACTTAAAAGGATCTGCTGTTGACGTCTTGGTGCCAGAGAGCACAGGACACCTTCAGAGGTCTTGAGAAGTCCAGAAGTGGTTTTAATGTTGCGGCTGATCAGTGTATATTGTCCAAAAACAATTAAAAACACATCAGTGAGTTGGGAATCCTGTGGGAAGCGAGTTAATTTAACCATTCATCACAGGACTGGGACAGAACGGGAAAAAAAGTCAAGAGGGGGCATGATCAGGAACAATAGGTCAGTTTTTTATATATGAAAATGCAGTTCTAATATGAATAGTTTGTTTTCTTTATTTTGAGCATAATGGTATTCATTCTGTTGTCTTTTATTATTCTTTTTTTATTCTCTCCTGTCCGCTCTGCTCCAACCAGTGGGTGACTTGTGGACTGTGGATTAACAGGAATGGGACATGACAGAAGTCATTCTTCTGAGATTGGGATGGGACAGGAGCATTTTTGTGGAAGTGGGATCTGACCGGAGTGAAAATTAACTCCTGGGTCACCCTCTACACTGCTGAGTGACACGTTCTTTCAAAAACACACGCTGTAGTTTATTTTCACTCGATCCCACATACACTGCACTGCTGCTGAGCATTGGAGCACCAAATGTGGATTAATCTGCCACTGAAAATAGTCCTCAATAAATGCACTATTTCTTCCTGCTTGTTTGATTAAAACTACAGTGAGGAGCTGTTTTAGAAAATTACTGAGCCTTTTTCAGAGATTTACATCTTCATAGAGAACCACTAGGCTTTGGGCTGAGAGCCACTGACAGGATAGATAGGATTGGTACCTTCTTTCTAAATGAACTTCACAATAACCAGAAGTGACAGAAATTTCTTACTGAGAGAATTATGAACAGTGTAACCAATATGTTTAAGATAGCTGAGCTGTAGTCGTACCTCTCTCAGAGCCTCAGCATAGGAGCTCATGTCAGTCAGGATGACCAAGACGTGCTTCTCACACTGGTAGGCCAGATACTCTGCTGAAGTCAGCGCCAGGCGAGGGGTGATGATACGCTCAATGCTGATTGGTGACAGAAAAAGTTATTCTGCAGTGCACATAAAATCCATTCTAGACACTGTCACGTTTTACCCTGAGAATGTTAAGTCACTAAACATAAGATTCTGTTTATAGAACATCATTCAGAATCAGCGACTAAGCAAACTGCACAATAAACTGGGATTAGCTGGTACTGGTTTCACATGTTGAGATCATTTGTGACTGAATCTTACGTGGGGTCATTGGCCAGGTTTAGGAAAAGGCAGACGTTGTCCATAGAGCCGTTCTCCTCAAAATCAGACTTGAAGAAGCGAGCAGTTTCCATGTTGACCTGAGAGACGAAGGATACAAGTTAATGATACTGAAATTTGGAAGTGTTAAAGCGGGGACACACAAGGAGACATGAGGCAAAGACACTGTGCGGAGGGACAGGGATCAGGGACAGGGGGCATGACTGCGTTCTAAAAACAATGGGATGATAGTTATTTTAGTTTGGCCCACTAGTCTTCTTCAGTATCACAACAACTGAGTTATAGTTGTCTGCATAGCCATGAGCATACTGCAAACAGGAACTGCTAATTCAGCAGGTTAGGGTTGGGCCAGTGTTAAAACTTTCAAATCAGTATGATATTAAATCAAGTACCTACCCGGAGTGGTAATACCAAATTTTACCACTAGGTTTGACATGTAACTAAGCCCGTCCTGTATGAACATAATGAAAGCCAATGAATGAGAGTGGAGTTGCATGTCACCCTCCTGCAAATGTTTTCACAATCAAACGAAGGGTTACTGTCCACTGAAATGCCACAAGGCTTTTACTTTGAAACAAGTATAGGAAGTGCAGAGTTTGTATTAACTGTGTAGCGCAGTAACAGGGCAAACGTGAGTGGATCAAAACAAGACTTACTTTTCCATCTGCTACGTTAGTGGCTGTACTGACAAACTATAGCTAGTTTCCTCGCTAACAACATGCTTACAACATGTTGCTGTGGAAATAAAACTGACTGATGGAGGAAAATACATTGGGTTCTGTTTGGTAAATGCAATTTTTTTTTTAATTTTCTAAGTGTGATTAATCAATTAATTGATTGCTAATTTGACCAATGACTGATTAAGGAAACAGCTGACAATTTGCAACCCTATTTCAGACCCACTCACCTGACAGGCCAAGTAAAAAAAAACAAAAAAACATTAACATTAAACTCTACTGAAGGTAATACACTATGGATAAGAACTTCAAAAAACACAGCAAACACAAAAATTCATATTCATGTGTATAAATTCCTATTAACACTGCTTTTCAATGCTCCTGCTAGACTAACCAGAATGGGATGTGAATTAGTGGAGAAGTGGAAGAGGGAAGGATTAGTGTTTAGCAAGTGAAGCAAATGTGTGTGTATGCGTGCGCATGTGTGTGTGCGTTTGGTAGAGGTCAAGCTGTCACAATCAAGGCGTCAAAGCAGACAGGAGGCGCAGCTGAGGAGGAGAGAACTTGATACTGCGGGGCTGACAGCGTTTAAGGGCCTGTTGAATTAGTAACCTCTCTACATGGCCGGGGGATATGCTCAGAGGTGCAGAAGTAACAACAGGGACTTAAAGGTTAAATCACCTGGCGAATAAAGGACAGAAAGCGGGGCGGGAGAGAGGGGACAGGGTGTCACGTCGGGGCGTCAGGGTTAAGAGGGGGATTAGAGAACAAATGGACGGTGGGGGTGGTGGTGGGGGGTGGTGGGGTTGAACAAGTGTCTGCTGAACGCTGCAGTTTGTCTGCTTACCCCCATGGCTGCGAAGACAATGGCAAAGTTCTCAGCACTGTAGTCCATCACATCCTTGGACTTCTGCACCAGGCCAGCCTGACGACAGATCTGGGCAGCAATCTGGGACAAAGAAAACACAGATATTTAGATTCAAACACACAACATTTCTATTATGTATGTATGTCAACTTATAAAGTAATGCGCGCTTTGTGAGAGAATAGGAATATTATTACATTTTATTATTATTATTATTAGTATTATTATTACTGACAAATCCCATGAAAAGACCAGAATCAACAGTGTGTTAGTTCATCACTCAGTATTTTATTACTGTCCTCCTGGTCTGTCGCTCTCAACTCCAAGCCCACAGTGTGTGATCATGGAAGTGAAGGAACATGTTGTTTTTTGGTCCTTTTTTTTTTTTCTTTTTTAAACAGAAAAACTTGGCTCATACCAAACAATAACAAATGCATTTTTTCCTCTCAATCAAAGCAACATATTGCATATTCTGATATATTAAACACTTAAGGTGTATATCAGATTACATGCAGAGTGTGTTCATGAAAATAATGTTATATTTCAGATTAAATTTTATTTGATTGATCAAATTCTTAATGATTGATTACTCGACTATCGATTAATCTGTATCTTCCCAAGTTTTTAGAGAACAGTGGAGCTCTATGGCAGTCATTCCCAAACACTGGGTCATGACCCACAGGTAGGTCATAGATATTATTTGGGTCACCAGATAAATAAGAAATTCTGCAAAAAATTATGCCCACAAGCAAACCTTTTATAAAGCATTTAAAGCATGCATTTTTCTAAACTTCAGAGATTCAAGTTTATCTAAATAAGAAAAGTAAATTATCTCAACTAGGTCGGCCTAACTTTTTAAAAATGTATTTCAGAACTTGACAGTTTGATTCAAAACTCAAAAGTCTATTACAGTGAGTTGCCTTGAAATTTTGAGCCGTCTCAACTTTTAAAGTTTCTTGAGAGGAAATAAAAACAATGAAACGTCCAGTTAACTCAGCATAAATGCAGGATTATTTCTAATTTATTAAGTATTTAAATGTTTATGCATGCATCAGGATTATATAAGGTGATGTGGAAATGGCAGTAAAAATGGTCATGAACATTCATTTTTGCACACTTAATACACATTTATTGATAAGACCTATTGTGAATTGGGTTGTGATGATTTGTCGTCTTTAATGAGTGGGTCCCCAGAAAAAAGTTCGGGAAACACTGATCGATGGAATGAGATATGTCAGGCTTTTGAATAAAATTAGAGTAACATGATTAAAAACTACAGAGCCCAGATGTTTAAGGAATTTATTGAGCTTTATTTAAAAATCACTAAAGATGTAGAACTAGTTGGCTTGTTTTTGAGTCCATTTACCATTTACACAGACATTAGTTATTAGTAGATCAATTCATTTTTGGTTTTAGTCTTTTCATGGAATAAGTTAACAATAAGACAAATATAGAATATCACCTTATGCTTTAAAGGCTTCAAACAGCTCATCTAGTCTCCAATTCTTTAATAAATTTATTACACAACAAACTACAGTCAGTTTCTTCACTGAGACTGATAATTGTAAGCAGAGTGACAAGTCTGTGTGATACTTGATGAATTTGTGGAATTTCACGCTCATCACATAATGTCACGGCCACTGTGTTGATCCGGCCTGACCTCTCAGTGCACCCCAGCTCAGACACCTGGTCCATAGAGGAAGCCAGCGCATGAGTGACCTCTGTGACATGTGCTTAATGAGACAACAAGCCAAGTTTTCACACCATCCCGATGGCACGACAAGCGAGTCGTCATTAGACAGACAAAGCATGCCGTGTTTGTTTGGCCGGTACTACAGTGGCACCCTTGTGATCATGCATTTATTAAGTGTGGATGGGATTCGTGTTGGCGGTTATACTTTTGCTCATAACACAATAAGTGATTAAAGAAACTGATGCGATGACAGATTTGCTCGGTAATACTTCAATAGAATACTAGTTAAAGTAAAGCTTTAGAAGCCTCAGAGTTTGGCCTACCACTTAGATCAGGCCACATGGGGGCCACATGAAAAAAAACTGATCAGGCTGCATTGGGCCTGACACAAATGATATAAGGTCCTAATCATGGCCAATCCCTAATAATGGAATGGTCACAAGTGTTCTATATATGGCACTTCTACTGTTGGTCACCCTTTCTGAATTGCCATGTGATGAATTGTGGGCTAGTATTTTGTTGGCAATGTCCAAAACTTGATGTTTTACAGTGAACCATGCAGGCAGCATAAAGGCTGCAATGATAATAGCAGCAAAAGTAGAAGAACAACTGGATGTACTGCACTGATTGAATGAAGTCACAGTTTAATATAAAAGATACAGTTCATTATCATTACCAATGAACACAGTACTACCCCTTTCAAAATAAAGGTCTGATAATGGTTTAACAGTCTGCAAAATGCTACTAACTGTCTTTGCTAGACTTTTAATTTGTGGTATTTCCATGATGGCCTTGTGGGCCACATGAAATGCATCCGGCCTATGGGCCACATTTTGCCCAGGTGTGACCAAGATAATCAAGTGGCATGAACAGATTTTTTTGGCTGCTTGGTGGCAGTGGTGTAAACACACGGTCATATCACCTTATAAAGTTGTTATGTAAAAAAAAAAAAAAAAAAAAAAAATTAAAACACCCAAAAGACAGAAAACAACATTAGCAAACTTTTAAAGTTGTGCTGTATCCACCTGATCACTCTGATTTAGCTCTAAATTTTGGTGTTTACCAACAAATCTTATTCAATCATCCAGAAAAAGAGACACACAAGTTTTTTCACTTAACTATTTGACTGGCCATGATGACATGGATTTATTTTCTCGTTGGAGTGATATGCAGCTAAGATAATCACTGCCAACTGTATTTTTGCATCACTGTGGGGCAAGGAAAATACCTGAAATGGTTTACAGACTGTAACAACATTCGTTAATGTTAGTTTGATACATTTTTACACTCATACATGGCTGTGAAAGTGAACAGAAAATATAAAACGGCTGAATAACAACGTTAGATGAAGCATGATGTACATTGCCATAACAGCAGTCGTGCACAAACTACGCTTAAGATGTGGGCAATGAAACACTTAGAAAATCTATTTTAAGTGACTGCTACAAACAGAAACATGGTTTGCGTGTTGATGGTCCCAATACATCATGCTTGTGTGGGGACAAAAGGTCAACAGGACACTGCTGTCTTGCCGTCTTGACAAAGCGCTCGGGTGCTTTCCCTTCAAATGTTGGTGTAGAGCAGGAGCATGCTGTGCAGACCATGTCCACTTTGCAGAGTTTTCAGAGAATAACATTGTTGTGTCTCTGTCGACAGCTTGTTCTCTGGTAGAATCCACGCTTTGACTGAGTGCAGCACTTCATTGTGACGCACCAACGTGTTATTCAATGAATTTCAACGATGCTGATTATCAATGAATCACCCCAGCCTTAATTTAGATTGACGGAAGGGAGAAGAATTATCTATCTCGTCAATGGCAGACGCTGTGATGGACTTGAAGAAGAAGGGAACCATTGGAATTAAACAGCAGAAGAAGAGGATGGTGTCATCTAGCACGAAAACATTGGTGTTCAGCTGCAGATCTGTGGGTCAGAGAGCATCATGACCCGGCCACAGAGCCCGGGCACAGAGCGGGGCTGCTCACGCTGCAGCCCCTGGGACTCACGCCGCAGCCGGGGCAGAGATCACTCCAGCCCCCCAACCTCTTGGACGGAGTGTATAATCACACTGGTGACAGTGACGTTACACACGTAATATGAAGTGATAAAAAAACAAAAATAAAAATGTGAAGTCGATATTCTGCTTAAAAAAGTCGCTTTCACAAAACAGTTTTCTCAGTTTTTTGTCTGAAAAGTGGATTTTTCGATGCAACCAACCAACATTCAACTGCTTATAAAAAATAAATGACTAAAGCTCGAACTAAAGGTTTTTTTGTGTCTGAAACTACAAGATCTGTTCTTTCTTTTGATATATTGCATGTTAACATGTTCGTAGAGCTGAATATTCTGTGGGTGTTGAAAAATCTGTCAATTTTGTCAAAAATGATGGCGCTGGCTGCAATCTTTTTTAAAAATGCTGGCAGGGAAAGAGTTAAAAGAAAATCCTCATCAGGAAATCAGCATACAGGTTTGGTTGTTGGTTGTTGGTTGTTGTCTGTTGTTGGTTGCTAAGATTCTAAGTCAAAAATGTCAAAAACACTCCAAAACTGATTTCATCATTCATTACATGATTTAACTGCACCTACTTACATAGAAACTTTATACTTCATTTACAGGAGTTCATTTTTATGTCTTTAGTTTCTATTTGCATAAGGGAAATTTGTATTTGATGGTTGCAAAACTCAGCCTCATTCTCACCATGGCCCTGTATCGAGCTGCTATATTTTGGGCTGTAATAACAACTTAAAAATAAGGTTTTATTGGATATTAAAACATCTCCCAAAAATACACAAAGAAATACAATGCCATTACAGTGTGTCAATGGTTTGCCATTGTCAGACAGTAATAGCATTAAATCTTGTCCCTGAGCATTGACATGTAATGGACTGTAGGAATGAAAAGAAGAATACAGGGGCCAACATTGGTTTCTAAATCCTCTTCTTTTAGCTGAAGAGCATCAAGAACAGCCAACAGCCTGTCACTCAAGAAACCTCAATTGTGCTGTAGTGCTTCAATAGATTGAATCAATCAATACTGTTTCGCCAAATACAATGGAGTTGTCTTTGTGTCCATTGTTGATTTCATTTTCATGAATGAATGAAATAACATTTTTTTGCCTTGGGACCATTTCCAAAGCTGTCCTACTTAAACTAGCACATTGTGACAAAAACCTCCATCTAGCTGGAAATAACGGATCACTCGCCTTCTTTAAGTATGACCTGATCTTGTTGGTTTAATTTCCACTCAGGCACAATAAAGCTGTGTGTGCTGCACAGCTGTCTGTCACAATGTTTAAAACAGACAAGCAAAAGCCAGAGCTCAGTGAATGTTTCACAAGCACAATGAGTTCTGTTGAAGTTATGCTTTCTTTAAAGGTGAAGTAACTATCCCATAAACAGACATGGAATGCATGTATTTCCTGCTTGATGTTTTTTTTTTTGTGTTTAAAAGTTGCTTTACATGTAAATGAGGGCAAGACACGTGCTAACTTCTGTCTAATGCTTTACTTCACTTGAACTGCTTTTAGAGGTCATGGATATTCAGGCATGTAAGATGCATGTCTTATGTAGGACAACTGACTCATGAATTTCCAATGTGGGACATGAAAAACACTGGGGAAAAAAGCAGAACTCAAACTGATGAGTGTCATGTGACACTGAGGAAAACACCTGACACACATGAATAACCTGACTCAATGATGTTAAATATTTCCACTGTGAGACTGAAACAGAAATAAACATGAATAATTCTTGCTGCCTAGCAGCTACAAAAAAAAGCCATTCGTCAGAGCTGGTATGAACTGAGTATTGTAATGAACAGAGTCTGGTCTGCACTGTTTTATGAGATCTATCTTCTAGTAAAACCTACAGTGAAGGTGAATGGTTCAAAAACCTCCTGGTCTCATGCTCTCACTTATATTTCCAGACTGTTTTAACATGTGTAACAAGTGCTCTTCAGTAGGTAAATTCATATATGTTGTTGTATGTCCTTGTTCGATGAATGCTTGATTCAATTGCAACACTCTAGGGTCTGTTATTTCATTATAACATACTGTTTCTATGTATAACAGGCCGTTTGCTTCAGATGCAGTTCTGATCATAGACTCTGGAGGAGCAATGGGATGGTTTTTCAATCACCATAGGTGGGGTGATGTGCGGTGCGGGTCACTGTTGTGGGATGAGCCCCCTTGGGGTTCCTGTGTCAGGCGGTCGGGACTTACTTTGCAGTGGTGGCCTGCTTGCTGTTCATTATCCCTTATTTAAAGTAATATTTGAACTGTAATTTGAACTGCAATGAAAATGAGAGTTGACACAAGTTGCACTGGTACTTTAATACTGAGCCTCTATCTTGTTTTTTTGTTAGTTCTTTAATTAACACATTATTTACATAACTGCACTATTTATTTATTCATTTATTTATTTATTTATTTATTCTTTTTGTTTTGTTCCCCCTTTTTTGTATGCTTCTGTTTATGATACTGTTTGATTATTTATTATTATTATTATCATCATTATTATGATCATTATTATTATTATCACTACTTTTATTCACATTAGCATTGTGCTATGTACTGTTCAACATTGTGGGAAAAAAGTAAAAATATTTTTATCTTTCTGAAAATATAATTATAAATAGAGGATCACATGTACTCAGTTAATTTCAGGAATAGCTAAATGAGTGGAAGTGAAGTTGTTTGCCATTTTGTCAACTGATTGTCAAGAGAAAGGTAGATTACACTTTCACATTCAGGCTAATCAATGCCTTGAGATAGGACGACTGTGTAATATCACTGCACAATTATATTTAACTTTGAATGATTTCACTAAAACATATCCTGCAGTATAACTCCACAGTGGTTGTGCCAGAAATGTGGACTCATGTCACGTGACTTGGACTCAACTCAGACTCGAGCCACATATTTGATAACTTTAAATAGAACTTGAAGAAGTTAAAAAAAAAAAACTTGCAGTTCATCTTGAACTTCACTTGGACCTGAGCCTTTTGACTTGAAAATAAACCTTCCCCAGCAACTTATCCAAAGAACTACTTGATAACCTGAAGATGTCAATGAAGTTGTCGGTGCCTCACTTTAAAGTTTTGTTCTTTATGGAGGGTTAAGTTACAGTTGTTAGCTGCAGCTGCTGTGGGGGATTTCGCTTCCGGGCTATGAAAGCTGTAAAAAGTGTATTTAGTGTTTGTTAGACGTGTTGCCCTCGCCATTTTGCATGCCACATTACAGAGAGAGCAACAAGTTTTGAGTTTACCCACACTTGCGACCACTTTCAGCTCACTGTTACCGACTCACTAACTCCGCTGAGTGACAAGCTGCTGTTCGCTCACTCTCTCTATTGATTTAACATGAATTTGGCTTTAGGAGACCTGGATTAAACCAGACGAGCAGTATGGAGGCATTTTATTTATTTATTTATTTATTTATTTATCTTTTTGGCTGTTTTTTTTACATTTGAAAACTGGTCACCATTCACATCCATTGTTTGAGAGATTCTGCAAAACTGTTTGCCTGTGAAACTCCAGCAGTGTTTTGTGGACTAAAAAACTAAACCCGACTCAACTGGCATTACCTCATTTAGTCATGAGGTAATGACTAAATTTTCTTTTTTTGGGTGAACTATCCCTTTAAGGAACTTTTGATATCAGTTTCTTTGCATTCAGAAAATATCCCCAGGATCTTTTTCTGTCCCTGATGTAATCCACAAGACTGGTGGTCTCACCTCATTGTGGGGCAGCCCAGCAGCAGAAAAAATAGGGATCTTCTGTCCTCTGGCGATGCTGTTCATGCCATCGATGGCCGAGATTCCAGTCTGGATCATCTCCTCTGGGTAGATACGGCACTGAGGATTGATGGGCTGACCTGGAAACACAGAAACAGCTAAATACCCCAAGAAACAAAAACACACTTCCCTGTGCGTCATACAGGTAATCGTCATTGCACAGAATGTTGCAATAAAATAATGATTTAATATAATAGATGTTTATGTTTGTGAGGCCAGTCACGTTGCTGAGAGGGGTTACACTCCATGTTAATTTTTCAAGTTAATAGTTCAGCAACAAGATCTGTCCGCTAAATGACAAAGATTTTAAACATTAGAATTACATAAGTAAGGGATAATCAATGAGTAGCTGTGCGTTAAACGGTTTCAAGGCACAAGGTGGAGGCAAAGAACGTCTGATTATAAAGGAAAGTCTGATTATAAATTCCAGAGAAAGCAAGAAAAAGGCAATTTCTGAAGAAACTGTGGTGTGAATGCCAGATGTTGAAAGGCCAACGCTAAACTGGGTTGCTGGCATTAACATGTCAATTCTGAACATTCCGTCCATTCATATGAAATTTGAAAAGAGAAAACTCCCCTGTGAATGTATCTTAAAGTATGAAAACTATGAACAACTACAATTGGAGCCTTGCAATTCTATTCCTCCTACAACCAGACAAGTTGCTGTTTACATCCAAGTCTGTCAAGACTCATAAGTGAAAACTCTGAAGGAATTTAATAAAAAGGTATTAAGCATACTTTTTGGATAAATGGAAATTCTCACTGTATTGACATGTCTAATTCCTGTAAGAAACACACTGTCTTCACTTGGAGACCATCAGTCCTCTGTAAAAATAGTGAGATGAAAATTATGATGTCACAGTGAAACTGACCTTTGACCTTTTGGAAATAAAACATCATCACCTCATCATTTTATCCTATTAAATTAGATGTTGAGATTATATTAGATATTTGTGTGAACTTATGTCCTAATTAGCGTGTTAATTCTTGAGTTGTGGCTAAAAATGTGTTTTATGAGGTCACAGTGACCTCGACCTTTGACCTCCAAAATCAACAGCCGTGACCAAATCAACTGACAGTTTTCAGATGCGCTGCTCGGCTGTCCACCTCATGTCTCAGCATTTCTCCACCGCCCCAGGTGTTTTGAGTCGAGTAAACGAATTCTTGTTCTGTTTTTTTTACCTATGTGATTATGAGTGTTCTACAGTAGTGTAATGGCACAAGTGTTTGTCCATTGCTCTGAAGTCAAATCTGCTCCACCAAATGAAACTCTGTGAATCAGCCTACCATAATAACATATAAACACCTGGACATTGTTTGAAGTTTCAATACAGAAATTGAAGAAATATACTTTATTCTTTTTTTAAACAAACCCTTTCTTTCAGCTAACTAAAGTTCTCAAATGGTAAATGTGGTCTAAATGGGAGCAGTAATAAAAACACCCTGCCTGAATAAAATCACCGAAATTGACAGTTTTTATGTGTCAGTGTAACACACATTCTGGCCTGTACCTTACCAGTACTGAGGTTTGATATTAAGCCCTGATGTTCATGGGCACACCTGTGTCATGTGGGACATTTAACAGGTGAACTAGGAGATATGCTGACATTGCCTTCTTAATATAGCATTGATCCATTTGGCTTAGAAAACATTGTAGAGAACCACAAGAAGACAGCAGGTTATTGAGGTCATACCCATGATGTCCAGGTAGTCCTCAGCCAAAACACTGGGCCCGCGGTCAATGGGTTTTCCTGAGCCGTTGAACACACGCCCTGAAAGAAGAAGATTTTCTCTTTGAGCCAAGTAGAAATCTAGTCTATCATTTGATAAATAACAACTATTTAGTTTATCTGGAAGTTGAATTCAAAGATAATTACTAAGAAACACAGATAAAGTGAAATTCATTAGATGACACTTCCAACCACATCTGATCTGTTCTGTTTTGTGTCAGATTCTAAACAGATAAGAGTGGCTCTGATGGCTCTTGTCAAGTCTACAAGTAACAAGTACAAGTAATTATAAATTCATGGACGTGATTAATGATACTTCAAAAACAAAAGCAGGTTTACTTTCTACCACTATTCAAATACATGTAACCTTGCGCTTTACTGAGATAATCACACTGATTGAGACATTCAAGAACATTCAGAAAAAAAGGTTTGATTCAGGGCCGTTTTGCTTTTACCATTTACTGAAAACGTAAGTAAAATAAGCCTATTGAAGGAAAATGCAGTATAACTTGCTTTAAAATTTTCATCTTTGTGTTACAAAGATAGAAGGATGAAAGGGGAGCCTGTGCAGCTGTAAACAAAACCAGGACTGTGGACTAATAAGTGTTATAATTTAGTGCCGTCACTACATTTGGATTAAACATGCAATATGAAAATCAAGTTTATCGTACCCAGCATGTCCTCTGACACCGGGGTACGCAGGATATCACCAGTGAATTCGCAGGCCGTCTTCTTGGCATCGATGCCTGATGTTCCCTCAAACACCTGAACACACACAGACATCACATTACGATTTTAAAAAAGCTCAAGATAGTCTGGTCTACTTTTCAGTGAGGAAAAAAAGAGTAACGAGAAAAATAATTTTTAACTAGTCAATTTTTTTGAGGAAAAAACATATCAGACACAAATCATTAATCAAAGCCCATATTTGCACATATACATATATTAACATATATCCTGTACATAACTCCTGAAACAGCTGGGCACTGTAGTAGTGAAAGTTGCTCGGTTTTTACTGTGGCAAGACTCAAACGATTGGTGCAATAAGACCAAGTCAATCAGCAACTGACCCTTCACCAAGCCCCACCTCCAAACAGCAACCATCCAGTCATATCTTAGGAACTGTAACTAGAGCTGACAAGCTTTCCATTTCTCGACATGTTGAAGGTGTGTAGGAGGCTCTGAGGAGAGTGATACTCTGCGTTTCATGAGTCTGGACGGTGACGTCTTTTTTGTAGTCTCTCAAAAACATCAAACACAAGAGCACACATGTGGTGAATGGATTAAACTGTCTTCATCTGCTCTAACACAAGTTGCAAACATTAGCATGTCCGGCTAACACTAGCTTACTAGCTGTAGTAACTTTACCTCCAGACAAACTTGTTAAATACCACTGCATCTGCATTTGTTCTGTGGGGGTTTGAGGAGGAGGATGTGGGCTGATGCAGAATCAAAGTGGGTTAACAATGACCCATTAGTGAACAAAATCCACTGTCGTTAGCTAGGAATGAGAATCTGCTTTTGTTTATGTCTCTAAGGATTCAAAGACCTTGTGTTTCAACAATTACTCACAATTTCAATGTTAAATCTGCCACTGTTATCACTGTAAAGTGCATAAATGCAGTGTGAGAATGGAAAGTTTGGCAGGTGTAGCAACAGTAACTGAGGAGGGCGGGGCTTAGCAAAGGATCAATTATGGATTCTGGTTCTCACCTGGACAACTGCCTTGCTTCCAATCACCTCCAGGACCTGCCCACTCCTCTTGGTGCCATCAGGCAGGGTCAGGTGAACAATCTCGGCATATCTGGGGAACTAGATCAAAGACATTCAACACGGTTCAGCCACCTGAAAACTACACTTATATCAATAATACAAGCGTACAGCTGCAAAATAGAAGCAGTGATTTACATTAGCAACCGAAAACACTTGTTTTACAGTTTGAGTGGTGGTGTGACCAGTCCAAACTAGAACCTGACTGATATATCAGTCAACCAATATTATTGGCCTAATATTGGCCAAGATCAGGCCCTAATCCCCACCTCAAAAATTCTCAAGATGACAAAAAAATACAGCACAATATAACTAGTAGTAATAAAAGAACTCATTCAAGGATATAAAAATGGAATGGAACAAATGGAATTTGTTGGCGGCCTCACCTTCACATTATCCAGGATCACCAGAGGTCCATTTACACCCGACACAGTAGAGTAGGCTGAAAGAGAGAAGAGGTACAGGGTTAATTCATTCCTTTATTTCAATAGGCCACAGGACAGGAAAATAATGCAGGCAATACTGACAATATTCCCATTTCTTTGTGCAGTTGAAAGCCACCAATCTTCATGGGAGTAAGTAGCCTTCCTTACAGCCAACACTGTTAATAATCACGAGCTGACCTTTCATGGTGAGACTTAAACAGCTTTCATGCACTTCCAGGCCCAAATGTCACAGGCAGGCAAATGTCAGGAAAAAATGCATGAAATTCACTTGTTCACATATGGTGAGTACAATTACACACGCATGTGGTTAGTTCTGATGAAGGTTAGTGGAAATAGCCTGTGGCCTTCCTCAGCATTAAACAATAGTAACTGCAGCAAGATGGACTGAAAGAACGTTCAAGAACACAATGAAAACTACACATCAAATATGCCACAAAAAAACTGCACATTGCCATTTCCCTGAACTTCAGCTGCTGTGTGTTTCTTTAATTATCAATAAGAAAAAACTTCAAATTTACTTCTTTATTTGAGGTTAAAGCTCCCTAGTCTCCATCATCACATAAAGTAGAGGTAATTTCTTGCCAAATAGAGCAGATGTTTATAGAAATGCTGCCAAAAGTCTTAACAATGACCGAATCACAGAACAGCACTTACAGCAATGACACAAACACTAATTGGGACAACTTAAAGAGTAAAATTAACAACAAACAATTGCTTTGTTACTCTTCTTTAAAAAGAAAGACCAAAAATTAATATCTGCTATTAGGACCAGGCATAAGGGGAAAAAAATAGGAAGATGTTGTTTTATTTAGCATTTTGAGAATGAACTCGAAGTGTCAAATATAAAGTCAAAATGCAGGCGATAAAGTTGAAATGTCAATAATAAAGTCGGATAATCGAGAATAGAGATGATCCCAGCATGTAATTTCCCTGTTGATTCAATGAAAATTTTTATTTAGACTAGCTGACTCGTATAAAAGTAAGAAAATGCTCAAAAAAACAATTGAGTACAGTTTATTAATTCATGGTGTTAAACATTGTCTGAAAAAATACTGCATATGTTAAGGGCCATGGTAAGACATTTATCACCGTTTTGTCTTTGTGCTTTTTGTCTTTGTGTTTATATATAAGTTGAAATTTCACGAATAAAGTTGGAGTGTCAAGAATAAAATCCAACCTTTGGTATTAGTGCCTGGCATTAGAAAAATTAAATAAGAGGAAGATTTTTTTTTCTTACTTTTGCATTTTGAGGATAAAGGCAAATTATAGAGAATAACGTAAAAATGTCAACTTCATTTTTGTCGTTCAACTTTATTCTCGATATTTCAACTATATGCTTGAAATTTAAATTTAAAGAAGTCTTGTTGCCTGTTGCAGATACTCTCCCATCGCTATGAGATGCTATACTGTAACACTAAAATACTGTTATTGACTTTAAAAAGATCCAGTATCAGACAGGTTTTATATATTTCATCCTCGACTTCCCACCAAACAATTTCTTTGTTATTCCACTTTTATCAGAATTGTGACATTCTGATAAAGCTGCATTTGCCATATCTTGATACACTTTAAGTCAGCTGAGATGCATTCTCTGCCTGAGATGTGGGTTCATCTTGAGAGCAAAATGCTAATGAAACAGGATAACCAATGCAAGCACAATTATCACCAAACAAAAAAAAGGGTAGACATAGTAACCAACAAAGGTATGTTTTTGAAAGCGCAAGAAATGTAGACCTTCTCCTTGACCTAGGTTAGCAAACAAATAACATATATATCAATGTACCAGCAGTTGTGGAGTGGAACTGACATGTCTTAGCAGTTTATCATAAATGCCAATAATGAAAGTGTGCTCCAAGAGCAAGCATTCATATACAAATAGTTTGACTGCAAAGCAGATGACAGCTTTGATGGATTGTTGAGGTGGAGTAAACACCAGAAGATCCTCAGCAGGAGCACAGGGTCTGTACATAATATGTTCCTTTCTCTGAATGAGGCAATAACGTTCCCTCTGCTGACATGGGAGCCAATGTATGTTGAGTTTGCAAGAACCCCCCCCCCCTTACATCTGCAGACTTGGGGGGTAAAATGTAAAGACACGGGCTGAAGGGGTGGGATGGTGGTGTCTGAAGGTGGCGCCATTGTTTCCACTGGGTTTTCTATCTTGCTCCGGTGTTCCTCTTTATGTGCAAACCGTCAATCTCGGGGCCGATATCAAAGACGCAAGGAAATTAGAGCAGACTGGTATGAACATAAAGCACTAAAGCTTAGCAGGGTGCATCCACTATGCCACTAATTAGGCAGAGGCCAACAAAATAACCTGTCAATGCGCTACAGTATTGCAGCCACTTCCCACACACACCTGCATTTCACCCTCTATTAGCCAGACAGGCGCGGTGTGTGTGTGTGTGTGCGTGTGTGTGCGTGTGTGTGTGTGTGTGGTGTGTGTGTGTGTGTGTGTGTGTGTGTTGAGGGTGGAGAGGGAGAGGAGATGGTGGTGGGAGGGTGGGGCAGAGACTATTGAGAGAGCAAGAGAAAAGATGGCTCAAGTGTGATGATAAAAACCAAGGGTACCACAGACAGAAAAAAAATATTTCCTCTCAATAAATGAGTTTTACTCTAAACAGCCTTTATCTCAGTTCCTGCCTCAGCGTCCTGATTCTGCTGAATGACTCAAGTTCTCACACACATTTCTCAGTTTTTACAAGACCTTGCTCTGCAGTAGGGGTGGGGGGCAACTGTTGTTTGGATAACCGTTGCTTTCCTGATTTGCCAATGAGGCACAGCGTCTAAGTTACTGAATCAGAACATGGTTTAATAATTGCACTAATATTGTACCAGAGCAGACATAAAGCTTTACTCAATACATTTGTTCAAATCTGCAGAAATCAAAACCTGCTTTTATCAAACATTCTTGAGAATTAATGATACCCACTGATAACACAGATGTAATAATGTGCTATTTTAATCATCTTTGTTTTAAAATAATTTTTTTCTGAAAATGTTGTCCCTTTAAAGTTGTGTCACATATTAATGTCAACTCTGTACCCCTTTTAAATCAGAGCTAAATGTGAATTATAGTGTTAAAAAGTGTATTTTGATTGGCATTACGAGAACTCAGACCAACTTTGGCTGCAATGGCTGCTCACTACAACTATGCTGTGAAATGAAAAACTGGAACATTTTGTCGACTCTGGAAGACGCTGACTAAGATTTTCCATCGGACGAAGTTGATGGCTACATTTAATAAAAAATGTAATCACTAGGAGGTTGGCCTTTAACAAGGTTTAATAGCCAAGAGTTTGATCTTTTAAAATATATTTTCCAACATAATTAAACAGTGAAAATCAAAACTCTCTTAAAATACAGTTTTATCCCAATTCTCAGGAATGACTGTTACACATGTATAAAATGCTTGTGGTTCCTCTCCTGCCTGTAAAATCACTAAAGTTAATCTACTCTTGAACAAGATACTTCATTCAAGAATTACTCACTCCGGTTAATTATCAAAATAGTTAGCAATTAATTTAATAATTGATCCATAATCAATTAATCGTTGCAGCTCTGGCTAAAAGTCAAACTTGCCTGTATACGTTAGTCAGGCTCCACTGAAGCAGGAAATGGTCAAATCTTATTAGCAATATAAATTTGTTTTCACTCTGGTGGCTATCCATTCATTTCTGTGGGTTTATTGTGGGCAATCTTGTGAAAGTACAAGAACAATTCAAAGCATTATTAGATTTAGATTTTTGCAGACATTCTTGTCTGGTTATGTTATCCATAACTGATTTCTCAATTTTCCAGAAAATGTACTATATTACAATATACTGTATAGGGATGCACTGTTTTTTTCAGACCAAGTACAAGTACTTAGATTTGGGTATTTGTTGATACGAGTCTATAATAATGCCATTACAGTTCCTACAATAACATTAAAAACATGTTTTATCTCCATCAGATGTTCCTTACTTTCTAATGGAACAAACTGTTGTTGCTGTTTCTTGCTGCTAGTGTAACTGTAGTTACTGTGCACATTACATTTTGGGTTATTTGTACTAAGTTACTTTACTGATTTTATGTTCCTTATTAAGCTGTGCAGTTTACTGTGTACATGATATATTTCAGTAGAATAATTACTGTAAATATAATTATTTCATTATCATTTACAGCACTTGAACTAGCATTTTCATTACACATTTATGTAGTATTTCAGTTTCTTCTTCATGTCCCTCTTGTCTAAGAGTTAATTAGTTCCCACCTGCCATTGTTTAGGGGGGACAGGTATGAGTATGGTGCCATGTGTGCAACAGTTTTGTTTACCCTGCTGTGAACTCTAAAGAGTTAAGTTGGGTGTACTGTACCATCAGGCTGTTTCGGTGAAGAATAACAGGAGAATAAAGAGGAGTACACAATGAGAAGTTGTAGCAGCTTATTAGAAGAAAAGAGGGTTACAGACTGGCAGCAGCAGTGTTTTTTTTTTTTTTTTTCCACAACCAAGAAAAGAGGTATTGGGAGTAGTTTTATGAGTAAGAGTATGAGTACAGTATTGGACCGATACCTGATGCTGGTAACGGTACATTCCTAATACTGTATATTACTATTGCAATATAAAATTAACCACAATAGGGGACTGCATCTGTATTGTCCTCTCCTACAAGGTTGAAATAGCAATGGATGATGGTATAGTGTCACAGGATGGTACAAATGCAGATCAAAATCATGAAGCCAAACAACAGAGCTCAAAACATAAAAGTCAGTAGACTACATAGGCTGCAAATTTACAGGTATAATAAATTCATAGAGGCGGAGAGCACCTTGCAATGAGCAAAGTATACTGCACAAAACCAACCACTGAATTTCATTCCCCTGTGAAGATCAGACCATGGCTTCAAAACTGCTCTGAGAATGATTAAGGATTATTATTACAATGATTGACATCTGTATGCCTAAACCTCAGATAGCTCCTCATACACAAACATGCCCTTTGAAAAAAAACATGCTTTTATGAAAATTCCATCAAATTTTCACAGCATTATGTTTTCTTATGGCCAGCCCTTTTTCCTCACAAATGGCAGATTGTCCACGCTGGCGATGTTTATAAAAGGACTTAACAGCTACACTTAGCCTACAAATTGCACACAAGTCTCAAAAGAGATACATATGGCTATTAACTATAATAATAATGATGCAGGGAAAATTGGGCTACATAATTATACAGGAACCTCTTAGACATCCATAAGTCTACCGTGTCTTAATGGCAGATATTTGGTAACAGTGATGAGAGGAGGTGAATGTAATTTTAAGACATTTAAAGTAACTTTGCTTTCCTCATTCACTGTTAAAATCAAGCTATATTCGAATCATCACATCAGAAACATACAAACATAAAGCTACACAGAAAAAAGATCACAGTTTACTTGTTAGACAAAGAAATGAAGCAAAAAGATTCTATTTTGAGACAACAGTATTAAACAACAGCTGGTGGCTAAATTTCATTAAACTTATTTACAGCTCAGCAAAACATTAATCATGTTGAAAATTAAAGCTCTTGTGATTTGAAAATTGTGCTCTTTTGGTTTCAGTCTTTCCACCAGATCTTGTGGGGATTTGCTTTAGTGAGGTCCAACACTGATGCTGGGCTGACATGCAGTCCCTGTTTCAGTTCATCCCAAAAGATGTTGGGATGTGGTTTGAGTTGAGGTCTCTGGCTAGTTAAGTTTTTCCACCGCAAACTGGGAAACCATTTCTTCATGGACGTGGCTTTGTGCATGGGGACACTGTCAAGAATAAACTGGACCAATAGCTCTGTCTTACCACAGGCACATCTGTATTCTTTAAAGACAGTAATGTCATTACACAGCCCACAAGAGACCACTGGCAAATGTCCCTCCATGCCCCACAATACAAAATTAATGTGATATTAAACATTTTGCAATACTATATTACAATAACATAAATTGTGATAACAATTTCTTTCATTTTTTCAATTTATACCTTTGTCAATGTGTTTTAACTAATAATATTAAGTCTTTTACTCTGTTCCTCTCTCTTCAGTAATTTTTATTGCCACAAAGTGGAATTGTCAAGCAGTGTGTCTGAACAACCAATCCCAATGACTGTTGAATGTCTGGCTCCATCTTGTTCCATGAGAACAGTCCTATGGAACATCAAGGACCACAATGGAAATAAGTCCTGGACTTAATTGCGATATCCCTGACTGAGGACGGGTACCGAAACCTGCTATTAAATGGACCCCAGGGCTAAATTATTAAAGACTGGAGTATTGATAAGCTCCTTTTATTGGTACTTTGTAAGGTTTGGTGCAATTTATTATCACGTGGCTGCAGCGCAGCCTCTTACCTTCTTGGCCTGTGTCAATGCAGCTCTTTCACACACATGCGCACACAGACACGCATACATGCACACACAGAGCAAGATCAGTGTGCAGCAAAGCGGAGAGGCTATCGATAAAGACAGTGAAATAAAACAAGATGAAGTAACTCGAAGATTACTTGAATTGACAACAACTACGCTTGGAACTGTAAGTGTAACAAAACCCTTGCAAGTAAAAAGCCAATACTTTATCAATACACCTGATCAACAAGCACAAACATGTACACATGTGGCAAGCGATATTTTAATCTGCTCTGTCCATGGTGTCTCATCCATCCGCTATCTTTTACATAAGCACAGCACATTAGTTCGACCAATAGCAAATTGGCACAAGCTAAAACAAAAGCTGTCTGAACTTAGTTTGTTGTATGTTAAAATTTGTCAGACTGTTGTCTGACAAATTTTAACATACAACAAACTAAGTTCAACAGTTAAACTCTTGTAAACTTGCTGCTGGATGAGACAAAGAGCCCCTCCTCTCTGTGCAGGCAGTGAATCACATCAGCATCAGAGGGACGAGGACGGAGGACAGGATGAATGAGACTGGCTGATGTCTGTGTTCCCCATTATCTTATATCACTCAGTATTTTTTGATGTCAGGATTTACTTTACTGTATTAACATTTTAAATGTATTTCCAGTAAGATATTATATTTGCTGTTGCAAACATTTCTGTAGTTGTAGTCCATTCTAATTCTGTTCTGAATTTATTCTTCTTTTAATATATGATATTTTAAGTAATAAGAAATAATAAAGTTTTTAAGTAACAAAGTAATTATTTAGTGACAAAAGAGTACTGATAAGAGTATTGTTAAAGTACTAGATTGATAAGCAGTATCGGTAAGAGTAGTAGTATTGATAAAATCTTAACAATAACCACCCTTATCCGTGACCATGTCATGTATGCTGGCATTTTTTACTTTCTACTCTTTTTACTTTAAGTTCACTGAATTTGAACTTTCGTAAAACTAAAGACCTCAGTCCACTAGATGGCGCTGAAAATGCAGTGCCATCTGGTGGCCTGAAAAGCAATTATTCTACAATCAAAATGTTTAATTCATATTTGCAATGTTAATAATTTTAAGAAAAAAAGAACAATACTTGGTGTTTGTGTAGCGACACAATATTGCCACACAAAATATCGCACTAAGCTGCTGTACCAATTTTTCCCCCACCCCTGCTCAGTGCGTATGCTGGGCACAATTCTTTAAAAAAACAAAAAGCAAAAATCTTTATCAGAAACTGTTTGCATAAAAAATATTACAGGACAACAAATAATTATCTTAATTAAAATCTTAAATATGGTGTCAGCCTTGAAATTCCTGTACGCCTAACTTCAGGTAATTTGGCCAATTACCTGAAAATGAAGAAAACATCAAATGAAGCAGACAGTACATCATAAATTACTACTTCATAATCATTTTAAAAGTGTTTTTAAGGTTGATTCCTTATAGCAAATTCATTGCCCATTTGGTGGCACAAAGTCTGAAGAGCACATAATAGTTGAATGGGTAGTTCCGGAGGGATTAAAAGCCTAACCCTGGCCCTATATAGTAGCCCATCATTATATGCAAGAAAAAAATAAGAGGACAGTTCATGGTACCCTCTTACGTATTACTGTGATGATTAAAAAAAAGTGGTTTGCGCTCTCATTTCACAAGATAACGATTGCTCAATGGGCTATACGTTCATGAGGTGTGAAGTAGCAACATTTCCCATTAGGTTTGGAAAACTTTCTCCACCCCTCTTTTGCTACTTCAGCTCAAGTGCAGCAGTCCCCTGGCTTGGCATGCAACGGCAGTGTGGGTCACCCTGCAGCCTGTTCAGCTGCCAGAGCCCTTTGTGTACAAAGATGTTAATTGGTCCTAATCCGCCACTAGAAGCTGTTTTGGTAGCCTGACCTCGCACCCTGAAGGACACCTTGGTGTGAAATACTAAAGAGCCCATTCAAGTGCCAGAGAAAAGAGGCACAGAGCATTCCAACACAATTCAATTTCCCAGCTGAAAGAGGGGGAACTCGAGGGGGGGGTCAGAGCTGGGATGGAGATGGGGGCGCATCATCATTCTGACAATAAATGAGCGCTACAAAGCAGTGGCTGCTGTGATGTGCAGCCTCACAATCATGTCTTAGCCTCTACTTCAAGGGATTCCCACAGCCCCACTGGACATGGGAATGCTAATTGCCTCAAACCTACAACCAACCTCAACATCCCCCACCACCACCACCACCCCACACACACTCACACAGACACACAGCCAAAAACATGCAACAGTGAGTCAATAAACCAACAAGATAAAAATACTTTTAATCCTCATTCTACAGCTTTCTTCAGACATTGTTGCTGAGGTGACAGAGGCGAGGGGTGGTGCCTGGGTAAAGCGTGCAGGAAGCAGGACATGATGCCAACAGAACACTGCAGAGTGTTTTGCTTTGTTGTTTGTATTCTTTTGGTTTTGTGCCAGTCGCACTATAGAAACATCATCAACATGCCGCCTCACTCCATTTCAAGTCCAACTGATTCAGAGGTTTGCGTTCTCACGTATAGCTCCTCTGGTTATAAGTTTAGCATTGCAGTGCATTGCTGCTATGTTGTCACTGCAACTTTTCCGCTGAGTGTTGATGGTTGAAGGTAGCAGTACACAACATTAAAGTTCTACTAGTCCAAAATGGCACAACACAATCAACCACAGGGACCCAAACTAGTCTGCGTAGCTATGCTGCAGCTCAGGATCATTTATTTATCCTCCTCTCCACACTTCCAGTGGCTAGTTAAAACACAAGGGAGTTGCAGGATAAAACAGGTAAGATAACATTAAAATGGACAGCAGTATTCATGTTGATGATGTATATTGTGAGAAACAAGACATGTAGTTGAGTGGTTTCACATAGAACTAAACTACGACAAACTACGACTTTCTTGACTTGCAAAATTATGTTTTAAATTGACAGACGTATGTGCAATTTGTGGCACAGTTCAATGATTTGTCTCTTGGATGGACCATTCATATTTTTTCTGAGGTTAGGTCCCATGGAGCACACTGGAAGGGGCGTGACTTTGCCTCTCTATAAAATGTCTATCGATGCATCTTGATACATCAGAATTTTAAGCGTTTAATCCAGGGGTTGCCAGTCAGATTGTATCCATCAGCTGTTGCTCAAGTTCACCACAACTCAAGAAGTAGCCTAGGTTAGAACAGAAACATGACATGCATGTTTATGTCTGTTACATTTCACCATCCAGCCATAAAGAACGTACAACTTGTCTTACAAAACTGGTGCAGGCCACCATAATGTACAGAAGTCAGTTTTAAATTCACAATTATTGACTTTTCTGCATTGATTGATAATCTTTCAAGAGAGAATCGTGATGCATCTTATAATCTACGATTGAAGAACCCAAGCCACCAAACAATTCAAGTAAAGAATTGTTAGCCTCTAGTTTAATTCTTTTCATTTCATTACCTTTGTTTCCCCCTCCTTTGATCTCACTCTCTCAGTAGTTATCACCATAGTAATGTCATGTAATAATAATAATGATAATAATAACAATAATAATAATTATTATTACATGTAATAGTTATGTACAATTTAAATTCTGCTATATTAATAATAATACTACACTACACTCTACTATAATATACAGTACTGTACTATGTATATACTATATTACATATAATAGATAATTACGTATACACTGTACAGTACAATACACTACTACACTCTGCAGTCTGGCTCAATGTCCTGCCCACAGCACTCTCTGATTGGTTAGAAGTCATGAGTAAAAGCCAATCAACACAGACACACTGAGTCACAGACAGACAGACACAGAGGCGCTCTGGTGAGCTGAGAGGAGCTGTGTGTGTGTGTGTAGAAGTTCAGATAGCAAAGATCACCAAAGTTTCAATAAATATCACAATCTTACAATTGTTTTTTTTTTTTTTTTCGACAACCGCATAGTTACACCAGTGAAAATGCCCAAAGTCATGGTCGGGATTTCACTTGAGGCAATGTGATGGCTTTTTAATCAGTCCTTCTTCACAGAGATGTGCTGTAGAGTAAAAAACCAGCAGCACATGTCCTGACATTCACTGCAAACCTGCCCCGAGATTGAGCTTTTACAAAAAAATACTACTCCACTAACTGACTGGATCAACATGACACAGGCCAACATGCTGGCTCTGTATCAATTCAGGTTTGCTACAAGGTGTTCTGAGAAAAGCAAGAATATCATGAGGGACACCCCAATAATTGAGGCTTTGCAGATGGTTGAATGTACGACTGCTGCCCAATGAGGCTGCATTATCAGGCCAAGAGGCCCCAGTCCCACAGGGGTCCCCCAAAAACCACAGGGTCATTCTGTCAACTGCTTTGTGGTAATCTGATTAATTGCCAATTTTTCAAGAACAAGAGCAAGAATGATAGTGTAACTGGAGCTGCAATGACTGATCAATTGCTTGCAACTATTGAGTTGATCACCAACTACATTTATTATTTTTATGGTTCTTTGTTTGGGAGACACTGATCTGCATTTTCACCATGTTCTGGCTTTATTTTCCTCTAAAAATTGGTTTGGAAAACTCAATTACCATGTTGAGAGGCATGCAGTGGTTCTAACTTTGTGCATGCTGGGTTATGGGTGGAGCTGCTATTGTGTGGGTGAAAAAAAGGGGGGAAAACAGGGAGAGGCAAAATATCTGCAATGATGTCTGTTCACTGTTGCCACTCGCTAATAAACATAATCATCAAAAAATTTTTTTTTTTTTTTCTGGAAATATGTATCACTAATGCACAATATCAATGGCAATTATAAGGGTAGGCCCTGAAATACAGCCTAGTTGAGAGGCCCCGTCTTACGGAGGGGATTATAAGTTGAAAATTTAGGGCCAGGTAGTTGAAATGGTTAGCTTCTGGATGACAAGGTATAAGCTACATAATTAATATTTCAAGGAAGACAATCAGCTAAATCCATAGAATCCAACTCTGTGGTCCAAATAGTGACTTATGAGCAATTAGAGTTTTCCCCACTTGGACAGCACACAGGTATACTGTATGTATGATCTTCAATATATTCTTTTCTTGGCCCATGTCAGTGTTGGAGTCAGCAAAAACCTACAACTCTATACATAACACATTTGATCACTCTGCACAACAGATTTTCTACATTACATCTAATATATTACTATATCTTTATAACCTCAAAAACTCCAGGTTAAATGAAACCGATGTAACCTTCAGAAGAAAAAATAACACCAAGTTCATAACAAGGAAGAACATATCCTTAGGATTTGATAAAATGACAAAATGCCAGCCAAATGCTGGTAAAGTATGAAAGTGGCTGGTAGATTTCAGACATAAAATAATCATCTATTATTGAGGGGATGGTGAATTTGAACATTTATCTGTCAGTTGCTGGTAGATGTTCACATTTTAAAACGTTCATTTCCCACCCCGAGAGTTTGAGAAAGGGGAATCTGTTCCATTTTCCACCTATTTTATTTGTCTGGTGAAAAAAAATAATTCCTATGTTTTTACAAAAGCACAAAACACATCCAGGATGAAGTTTTCAACCTGCAGAAAGTGCTACGTGCTTTTAACATTAGAAAAAAAAATCTTTGCTACTAAAAATGAACCAAAAAACAGATGAAGGCCAAGTCAGATGGTTTGCTAACAAATAGCAGACAACATTTTTAACAAATAAAAGTCTGTATGACTATGACTGTAAAATCATAGGGGGTCATAAACAGCAGCCAGAAGAGACACGCCTCTTTCCAACCAATCTGTGTTTTGACAGTCCTGCTCCTGGTTTTGACACACCTACAAAATCAGACGTGCTTTTAACCCTGCAGGTACACAGGTACTTCATATAAAGAGGACTCCCCACCTCACTGCAGTGATTGTGAGGAAATGTAATCAGGCCGAACCAGGAGCAAATTTGCAAACAGAGTGTCTGCAGGGCCTTTTTGCTGGCAGGTAGTATACGCCATCTATACAGACAGGCAGCTCATTAACACAACAGCTTCATTACAAAGGTGGCAGAGTGCTTTGTTTACAACAGCTAGAAGCATGGGCTTTGACAGAGCAACAGTTTACAACCATCTGCTGAGGCTGAGGCACATTTTGGCGCACCAGGAACTCACTCCACAAAGCTTTTTATTCTGTTTTCTCATTATGACCAGAGACAAAGTTTAGGCTTAACACGGTTTAGACACACTAGGAAATGGATTGATTAGCATTAATCAGTCCCTCCAGGAAGCTGTGATCGCAACAGTTCACACAAATTCAACCAATCCCTGTGAATTCTGTGCGATGTTGCAATTTTGTCCAAACTCTGCAACTTTTCCGCAAATTTAACCAATTATTGTAGCCTCCAATGAGTTCCATCAACCACAGCAGCATACATATACATCTCAATAAACCGACTCCATGTTTTGTTTTATTATTCACTACCTTTTTTGGATTTATATTTTTGTTATTTTGTCACGAGCCCTGCAAAGAACACAATATTTGTCACTGTTCTTGACATTTATCAATGTCAGTGTTTATAAATTTGTGCTGTTTTGACTGAGTTTGAGCTCCAAAAAGATTCTGCCTCTTTGTGGAATATCCCCCACGTGCACTTCTTCATTTACAAATAAAATAGATTTCCATAATTTTTGTAATTCTGGGCCTTTTTTAGTAGGTTAGTGAGAACATTCAGGACAGAGTTGGTTTTATTCTCCCTGGAACAAGCTGCTTTTCATTTTTAATGAATTATACAAAAAAAAAAAAAAAAAGCCATACAACTTTCTTTTGCAATTTTCACTTGGTCTTGCAATTTCATGGCAAAAAAACATTTTAACATGAAACACAACACAATCCCAAAAAAGGTCAACGGAATCCTGGAGGGGCTGATTAATGCAATAACATAAGGATGTTTAAATTCATGATAAACTACTGATTTAGAATTATTTAGTACTGTACTCATATAAAACCACATATGGTTTGGTGGTATTCTTCTTATTATTATTATCATCATTGTTATCATTATTATATAAATATAATTTATAATAACATAACATACTGAAATTGTATTTGGCCCATCTTTCTATTTGTCTACCACTCAAAACTTGATTCATCACATAATAAATTGTCTGTGTTGTTCTGGGTCTGTCAAGAAGCCGCTCTGCTTCTGAAGTTTAGCTAGCAATTGTCAATTTTTGACAAGTAAACTGAACAAACCGTAGAACTCCTATGGTACGTGTACCACTGGTGGTACACAAACTCTGTTGCCCCCTTTACTTTTCCAGCTGTTGGGAAATAACAGAGAAGACTTTTCTTGGTCTTGAGAACTGACACACTACAAGCTGGACTCAGTCCCTCCAGAATTTCGCAGGCTGTTTTTGCAATTGTTGCAGCCTGAAATGCACAATTTCATGGCAGCTTCTCTAGAAAAATGTAATGAATGTTGCAATGTTTTGTCTACTTTTTGTTTTGCAATGAAACTGTGGGTGCAAGTGAAAATTGCAAAAAAAAAGTTGCAAATATTATTGTATAATAAATTGAAAATTAAAAGTAACTTGTTCCAGGGAGAATAAAACTGTACTCTGTTCTGAGTCTTCAAAGTAACCTTACCAAACAGAGTCAGGATTACAAAAACCTGATTATTCATTTGTAGGCTGAATGAATTAGCGCACCTAAAAGTATTCCTCAAAGAAGCAAAATCTTTTTTGGAGCTCAATCTCAGTCAAAACAGCTCACACAAAATTCTGAAATATAAAAGTGCACAGACAATGACAAACTGTTTTTTTTCAGTACCTGTGACAAAATGAAAAACTTTTTTTTTTACTTTTTTTTTTAATGATTGGTCAAATTTGCAGAAAAGTTGTGGTGATTGGTCAAAATTGCAAAATCATGCAGAATTCACAGGGACTGGCTGAATTTGCAATCACATCGGAACTTCCTAGAGGGATTGTATACTGTACTTGCATAACTGACACCTTACTGTGAATCCCTCTCCCTCTCCCTCTCCCTCTCCCTCTCTCTCTCTCTCTCTCTCTCTCTCCTATGAACAACTGTCACCCACCACCCTCTGTAGGGGGGTGCTATATCTTTTTGTTCACAATATATCATTATTATATTATTTTTTCATGAAAAACTCATATTGCAATAATGGCAATATCACAACTTGTTGACAGAATGTCATCACACCATTACACACAGCAACAACCAGCATGGCTGAAAGCAAAAGTAACACTGCTCCAGCTCCGTGGTGGAGGAGATGGTTCTTAAAGGAAAGAGATCTCAGTAGTGTGGAAGATGTTTTTTGTTACAAAACATCAGATGTACAACAAACCACAGTAAAATGTTAGTGTAAGAAGACTGTAACTGCAAAAGGGAGCAATACAACTAACTTATTTCACTACCTCAAGCAGAAGTACCTGGTTGTGTACAAGAAGAGACAAAAATCCTGTGAGGTGAGCTCAACAGCTATTTAGAGTTCTAACCAAAAATGTCTTATGTTGTCATATCATCAAGAATATCATTATCATAGACAGAGCAGCACCATATAGTATAAAAGAATAAGAAGTTGTTCTGTAGCACAGTCATATGAATACAGCAACATCTGATCCAGTCTTTATAATGCAGAGGTAGCTTATATCACATAGCTTTATTTACATCATGTTTGGTTCTTTGTGTGTAAATTTCTATCCATAAAATGTCAATCCATAATAAAGTACTAAAATAATAATAAAAAAAATAAATTAATTAAAAAAAATTTGCAGTTCGGCTCTGGTTTTGGTTCAGATATTGTGCCAGGCTATATTGCAATTTCGATAAGATTGTGATTAATTATGCAGCCTTAATCGCAGAATACCCTGAAATATTGTGAAATTATTTAAGATCATATGGGCTAAACCCTGTTCCTTAGAGGAGCTGTACTCCTCTTAGAACACAGAGTGCCGCTTTAAACATCAGTAAGGCTCAATCACTACGCCTGGTTTCTACTGCATGGTATGGCTCTGCTCCCCTCGACTACTCAGCTCACTTTTGGTACCAGGTACTTCTCTCAGTTTTTTATTTGCAGATAGTATCCCTTCAGTGTAGGCGAGAGTCTTAGCTGATCGTCATAGCAACACCACGTGAAACTGCTGTGACATCATCTTTGACGTGACAAACAGGAACAATGGGAGATGCTGAGGGGATGGTGTACTTGATTTTTGGGATGAGACTGTTTGTCGCAGCAAGGAGACAAACTTTGTTTCAGAGCAGGCTGGAGGCAGCAAGACAAACGACTGCTGAAAAACACAGGAGACTCTGGGAAATCCTGCATCAGAGCACAGATTACAAGATGACTGGTTGCTCCGTGTCACTTATGTGACAATTCTCTCTGACCAATCAGTGGTCTGCACTGTTTTAGTATCTGCCCAGCTCTCATGGAATATCGATCATGGTACACAAAGAAGTACCAGGCACTATCCACAACTTTTGCCAGTGTAAATCAAAAAAGAATGGCTCCAGCACAATGACTCCCAAAAACCAGGCTCAATGCACAGATTTAATCATCAGTGTTATTGAAATTTCTTGACTAATACAGTGCTGTGGGGAATTTCTTGTATTAGACAATACACACTTCCTTCTCTAAATGACCCACCAATTGTTAAGCAGAAGAATGTCAGGAAATCAATGATGAGCGGTCAGCCAAACAAGTGTGCCACTCATGTGGATTGGTTTCTGTTCATGCAACAGACAGAAATGGTGTCAAATCCTTAGCCTACATTTTAATGTTCTTTCATGAAAAGAATGGCAAACGCCCACGGGAGTTTCTTTTTTTCTACTGACAAGCTAGCTGCTTAAGCCTAATTAGAATGTGGATTATAGAACTGTTACAAAAATAACATTGATTTTATAGAAATTACTTTCATAGTGACAGATGAGCCATTTGTTTATCGTGACTACATTATTACCGTTAATTAAATCTTCACAAAGAAGTATAGTGCCTTGCTCCATGTCTTTTCATAGCACTAAATGACAGAATGCACTACTAAAACAAAGACAAGCCATTTCGTGGGCTAATAGCTTTTGTCGCATTTGACATGAGAGAGACAAAGGCCTCTTAAAAGAAAAGACTTGGTCTGATGAGAAATCTCTTTATTTGTTTATTTTCCTGCTCTGTCTCTGGCTTTTCAATAGCTGCCTCTCTTAGAGCTCTGTCAAGTCAATAAGGTAGTGAAAAACCATCTCAACATCGTGATCTTATAGACTGTTTCATGCCTGGCAACTGGCTATACTGAATAAAGTCTGCGATTCCCTACAGTATCCTACAGTTTGCTTTAACCTGACAGAATCATGGCTGATTCTGAGGCCATTTGTCGTCCGTAGCTGTCATGTCTTTATTCTGTGATCCAAGTAACACCAAGTCTGATCGAGGATACATTCTACAGTCTCCACAATACGCTACTTGCACCAAGTCATCACTTCATTTGACAATGATTAGCTGTGACATATTTCAGAAAGCTGCTCTCCTTGATTTAGTGATAAAGCCCAAAAATCCTCAGTTTTCCTCCAGCTCATCGTTTGTATCCTTCAAAGGGCCAGGCACACATTTGACACAAGGATCAGTTTACTTGTCATCAACTACTCAGTCTGTGAAAACTGATGTATAATGTTGTCTGCGCCCCTGCAGAAACGTACTAAAGTCCAGATTATACTCCCAAACGGACAAATACAAGGACAGCTGTGGACAGGAAGTAGTTCTGTTTCTACTTCTTTCTGGTGTCCCCTTGGGGAGCACGTTCCACACGTGCAGTAGATTGGCATGTACAGGACTGGCTACGCAGTCACAACAAATTGGGGATATTGGGCCTACACATACACCCTCTGACGGCAAAATTTATGTCACGCAGACCCTGGCAAATTGTCTCCACTTGTTCCCTTATCACATTCACGTTCACCTGTTCTCTTTAGGAACTAGGAAAGAAATACTATTTTTATTTACATTTACTGATTATTTCTTGTACCATTTATTTGAGTTGCTGTTATGCTCCCGTCACTTCCCACAGATGCCTAAAATTTTAAGTTTTCCAATGGATTGATGGGCATAATTCCTATCAAAAAACTAAAAATATGACTGAAAATAACTGAATGAATAGGGCTGTGACTAAATGATTAATCTGATGATTGTTTTCTCAATTATTCCATTAATTGTTTGATCTATAAAATGCTGGGGTTGCAAATTGTAAGAACTTTCCTTAATCAGTCACTGGTAAAATTAATGAATTAACTGATTGTTATTAGAAAAAAAATCTAAAGATTTTGCCTATACCAAACAATACCAAGTGCATTTTCCCCCTTCAATCAAAGCTTCAGGTCCACAGCAACATATTGAATATTCTCTGACAGAATTATGAAACATATAAGGACACAAAGGTCTACATATACACATACTTTTATATCAGATATTTTGCATTTTAGGTATTTATTTGATCGTCAATTAATCACTTTCATCCCTACCCACAACCCAAAGATATTCAGTTTACTGTCATAAAGGAGTACAGAAACGAGAAAATATTCACATTTAAGAAGCTGACATCAGTGAATTTTGACTTTTTTTCTTATAAAATTACTCAAACTGATTAATCCATTATCAAAATAGTTGGTGATTTACTTAATAATCGATTCATAATCGATTGTTACAGCTCTAGAATGAAACTTAGATTTCTTTAAGAAAAAGAAAGAAAAAGAGTGGAGAGAGTAACTTTCACTGATGGTAGCAGTGCTGCAGAAATGTATATCATACTGACTTTGCAATGGGTGCTTTCCATTCTGTCAAATATACTGCCTCCCATCCTCGCTTCAGTCCTCAAGCCCAATATTGATCAAGAAAAGACTAACCAAGATGATTTTGGTGAGTTTTATTTTCACTGAGTTTGTATTAAGTGTGTTTAACAATGAGTTAACAAGGCAATTAAGCTCATCTTAATGTGGTAAGGTGTATGGTTGTAGGAAAATAGCTGTAAAATTATTTTCTTGACATCTGAGTTTATTTTGTTTGGAGGGGGCCACACACACACGTGAATATATCAACAATTGCCTGTCGCTGGGATGACGGTTGGAAAATTTTAACATATACACTGAATTCCTAAAACAGTGTTAAAAACTTCAAACATGCAATGAATATTGTAAAAGCAGCAACTGCAGTATTTGAGAAGCACATGAAAAGTTTCTTAACAGTTATTTGAGATTATCATTTGGCTGTGAATTGTTGCCTCATCAGAATGGAGCACTGCTGTTTAGTAATGTGTTTGATGAGAGAAAAAAGGCGAGCCATTCAGCTGCAAAAAAAATTAGAGAATTTCAGAAGTAGGATGTTAGATGTTTTTAGGACAAGGGTTTTATCCCATGTTGCATCCTCTACGCTTAGCTCTCAGACAGCCCAAGCTCCATTAAGTCATTTCCTTCTAGTTTGCTAAGAGGCTTTTAGTCCACGCTTGCTTCTCTGACACTTGCACAAAGAAAAAAAAAAAAAAAAAAAACCCATCACCTTCTTGGCTTCATGGCTCGGGCCGTGTTCAACAACATAATCAAAGTCACAGCAGAGGCTCAACATCAAGCACACAGAGCCAAGTGCCCAAACATCACCAACATTTATCAGTCTCTGTTTATTCAATAATGTAATCAGCATGGCCAAAAAATTAACAATAAGGCCACCACATGAACACAACTAATCACAGCGGTCACTCAGGGAGATTAGGCTGGTTAGGCTGAATGATGTCTCTTTTATTTGAGTAGGAAAACAATCTAATAATTACCTGCACCTTTTCTTTTCATTATACTGTTTAACCATTTCCAAAGCAGGACACTCATCTCAAACTCTGACATCATCAAAGTCCATGTGATTCACTAAACTAATCAAATCTGTTCATTTTTAAGCAAAATATTAGAAATTCACTGGTTTCAGCTTCTCAAATGTAAATAATTGCTGACTATTAATTTTCTACTATGGTACATTTGAGTTTCAGACTTTTGGTCTGACAAAACAAGACATCAACTTTGCGAGAGGACTCAAAATAATTAATCAATAATCAAAATAGTTGCCAATTAATTTAATAGTTGATTAATAATCAATTAATCATTGCAGCGCTAATGAAATTAGGGCTGCACAATTATTGAAATATTACTGAATCTGGCCTAGTGCAATATGTCACATAATGATGAGTTTAATGTTTTTTTCCAAGTGAAAATGAAAATTGTGATGCAAAATTTCATTCCCTATAATCGTGAATCAGTGGAATCGCAACACAAAAAATAATCGCAACATGACTTTTTTTTAACCATATTGTACAGCCCTATCAGAAATGTTAATAGCATTGCATTTTAAAAATACTTAAGTACTTAATTTGTCATATAATTTTAACACCCTAAGCATAAATTTGACCCTGTCCACAAGAGCTGGTCTACAATGAAAAAAGTGTTACAGTTATTCATTTCACCATGGACACTTGAGACAAATTAATATAGTGTAGGGCTGGGTGATATAGCTTATAAATAATAGGCCCTAACTATTCTGTGACATACAATATAACTCAATATACACAATTTCTCTGAAATAACATACTGTTAGGGATGGTTGATATTGACAAACTCAAATATCACAATATTTTGACCAAATACTTCACAGAATTGTAGTGATGACTAATGGTGCTTTCACAAAATATTCACCTAACACAATGAGAGTGTTTCAAATCATCACCAGGAATGTGGATATAATGACTAAGTTGGTAAAGGTAAATTATCAAACAGCTTAAAAAGTGGAAAAGACAACTCTTATCCCATGTTACCATATAGCATTTTAAAACATTTTAAAATATTTAGCCTCAGATCACAACATTATGTAATATCAATATACTGCCATGTCTTTTGGATTGAAATGGTCATGTAAAGAAGAAAACACTGCACTACTATTCATTATAAAATCTAAATAACATTTATACCAAAAATAACATTTTTACTAATAGTTCTGTTTGTATCAGCATGGAGAAACCTTTGGGAATCCTTCAATTTAACAGCATTAGACATATTGCTGCACTGAAATAACAGATCCATCTAGCAAACAACTTTAGGTGAATGTGTCAGTACACCAACATAATTGTATATTTCCCGGATTATTCTATTTGAAGCTTTACGGAGCTTAGTCAGCAATTGTGGCTAGATCTGGCCAGAAACAGCAGATTCCCTGGTCTCATCAACACGTCAGGCGGCTCCCGTCATGTGATCGTGTCACATGAGCGATCATCCATTTGTCACCAGTCGTTGCTTCAACCTTCAACATCAACATGCCAGCATTTTAAAGTAAACCACTCATTATATCACCACAGAGTAACTATATTGCAGTGAGGACATTTTAAAGTTAGTAGAGCTCGTGTTAGATATTCCGATCTCCCCCATACAAAAACACATTTGGACGAAGGCTCATTCATTCATGTGGCTGCCAGTCAGCTGACTGTCTGCAGTGTTAGCTAATCCACCGCGCTAGCTAGACAATTTCAACTGAGCTTGTCCGCAGGCGTCCTAACAGCAACAACGATGCATTTGTCCCTATATAAAGTTAAAACACGACTATATTTACTATTATGCTCGGTAAAACTAATGGATACAATTTATCTTACGTGGAGCTAAAATGACTCTGCGCAGCGACTAGCCACCGTTAGCAACAGTTAGCATGTTAGCTTAGCTGGTTTGCCATTTGACACGAATACATGACTGTAACTAGTTTTATAAATACAGCATGTAAACCGAAGACTAGTGGGAGTTAAACCACTACACCGTGACCTTGTGCCACATTTAATTACCAACAATATATGTGTTTCTTCCCAATGTGTAGCTTCTTAGCTTGCTAACATTACTGGCCTGTATGCTGCGTTCCGGTTCACTGGGAACAGTAGAAGTATAATATCAAAAGTGGCTGAACGACTCACTCTTAGCTAAGATTTTGCATCATTTTGCAAACCATCAGTCCATTCTCCGAGATATTATTACTATAATGACATTTCTGGCAATAAAACAGTCATAAAATTTAGAATTGAGGAAGTTACTGAAATCATATTTGCTCATCCAACTCCATATTCCCTAACCCAGGACCGTAATAGTAAATATTAATATAAAGCACTGCTTTTTCCAACAACAAACACCAATTGTATCATGTCATTATATTTTACTAATAAATGTTAACATTAACTGTATATTCCAATGAGACTTTCGCATTTCTCACCGTTGGCTTGTCATTGAATGCAGCACAACAACCTTGTTAGCCACTAGCTAACACTTCCAGCTGTAGCTAGCTCTGCAGCCTGCTAACGTTTTATACTTACTCAGCCTGGGTTGAGAGATGTAATTTCTGGTCACGGCCTGGGTATGTGTCCTCGCAGCTGCTGCCAAGCCGTTCACGTCCATCGCCCTGTTTGCCACCAGAGTCGCCATCGTCGGATAAAGCGGAGAAAACCTGAGAAAGCTGGCGTTAGTCGATGTAGTCTGATAGCTGCTGCTGCTGGAGAACAGATGACAGCAGAAAGCTGGTCATGTGACGCTGAGGAAGCGGATGTGTTACGGAGCCGACCGAGGGGCGCGCGTGGTGTGCACGCGCACGAACACAACAGGGGTAAGTACATAGATGTGTAATAGCAATTCCATGGGTAAGCAGGCCTTTCACATTACTTTTTAATTATTCAAGTGTAGCATTGATGTCTGTACCTGCGATGAAATGAAATAAGCACTTGCATCAGGAATGTCATCATTGATTGATTGATAGAGTTAATCTGAAAATACGTGAGTAGATTCTCAGCGTCTTTGCAAAGAGTTGGATAAATTGAGTTTTGTTGGGTTTACCCCCTGCTATGTCTCTGGGCTCAATGCCAGACATTTAGTAGGCAATACCAGTGAAACTCCACAATTCTCAAACCCATTACGATACCACAGTTAAAAAGCAAACACAAACATGAAATTCAGTTAAAGTCTGTAAAAGTCAATAAAAAATCAATCATTGTCATTTTTTTTATTTTTTGCCACCTGAAATAAAAAACTCCTCAAAGCGTCTAGAACAAAAGACTGAGGGGGATCCTTACTAACCCTGACACACATCACCATCATCGTTATTAAAGTATAGTGAATGACACACTGTCTTCACCAGAGAAGTTGTGTCTGTTGTCCTGTTTGTCAGGTAATTTCATTTCCAGTCTAAGTTTCTCCTTTTCTAGCTCAGACTTTTCGTGTTCTAATTAAGGGTGGCAGTCTCCACAGGAAGAATCTCCTTCTCAACAAGGATGTGCTGCAGCTCCGCTACATCCTTCTTGCTTTGTTTTGGAAGGGGGGCAGCAGACTGATTTTGTGATCCCTCCTGCGTCTGTGTGTGTATTGTGAGGCACGGTGCTGGGCTCACCTCTTCTGTGGGGATGTCGACTGAGTCTGTAAAATCGCAACATCGTATTTAAAGTTTGTTGGAACAATGTAGGCCTAACCAATGGCTGTAGGAAAAAGTCACTTCTAGGGTAAAGTTACTTTGTTAATAACCTACCACTCTGACAGCAGCTGACAGCTGTCACACCACAGTCTGCGCTGCAACAGTCCAACTCACACACATCAACGACGGCAGCTGACAGTTCTGTACTGTCAATCCCATTCAGACCCATGAAGGTGGGGGAAGTCTCTCCCAACAGCTTGATGATAATGGTGCTGTAAATGGATATCTTCAGGGAAGGTCCTCCCCCGGTCGGCGAGTTTCTGAGTCTTTTGTGGCTCTGGATAAAAGACCTTTTCATTTCTTTCTGACTTCTTCCACTGTCCACAGTCCTCTATCAAATCATTTTTGATGGATGCAGTGATTGATTTCCACGCCGACAGTTTCTGCCTGTTTGTATTTGTATCATTTAATCTTGCTTTGAGGACTTCCTTATGCTCTGCATACACTCCAGTTAGCCTCCTGATTTCTACGTCTGTAAAATTTACCATGCTTTTCTTTTGATTAGTGTTACTATCCATATATCTTCTTCTTCAAGCCTGTTTGTT
This sequence comes from Lutjanus argentimaculatus, assembly GCA_034769285.1. Lineage (NCBI taxonomy): Eukaryota > Metazoa > Chordata > Actinopteri > Lutjaniformes > Lutjanidae > Lutjanus > Lutjanus argentimaculatus. The sequence continues at coordinate 2,695,932 of JAWZSL010000036.1, read as the reverse complement.
GGGATAAGTTTGAGAGCGCTTTGAGTAGAAGTGTATTGCCTGGCAAATCATCAATTCGCGTGTACTCACATGGACATGCATTGTCAGCTACGCAGCTATGACCATTGTCAGTCTGGCTTGGTGCACTTCAATCACAATGCTAGACGTAGTTAAATCTGGTGTAAGAGTTAAGACCTTATTTTTTACACCCAGCTGGTGCGCTCAGCTCTAGGTAGTTGTAGGTTAAATGCACTGACATGTTGACAGACCATTAGTCCGGAAATATTTACTGAAAACACTAACGTTGTATTTTGATGACAGATGACACAAACTTAGTGGTATGGAGTCAGGATGATAGCCTACTACTACGTGCTGTGGTTATATTATGTTAGCCTAAACATGGTAGAGAGAGCTGGAGTCACGCCCTATCCAGTGGACCACCATGAGACCTATTGGAAAAAATATTAAGTGTCACTTTGTTTGAATTTTGTCATAAATCACACATATAATGTCAATTTAAAAGACAGTTTTACAAGTTAAGAAAGTTGCCATTTGTCATGAAACTGCATAGTCTAAGTTATCTATGAAGCTACATAATTAGAAAGACTACACACCCAGAAGTTGTGTGAGTGACATCATGACGTTCTCCCTGCAAAAGCTAATGTTCTTTCTTAAAATTTGCAATTTAGCACACCAATTCAAAGGAATATATACAAATATTATACACCATATATTTTACAAGTCAATTGATTCTAAAATCTTTAAACAATATTTCAAATTTAAGAATGAATAATGGGTCAATATGAAGTTAATTCAATAAGTCTTGAAAAAGTCACCAATTCTTTAACATGCTAACCATGTGAACAGGCTGTGCCTAACTCTAAGAGCACTTTTGTTTCATCTTCTGTTGTCAAAATCTAAATGAACCCGGTGATTATGTTAAAATAAGCAGACATCTTTTATGTTTGGGGTCAAATGACTGCAGCAATTTAAACCTACAAAATATGACTGTGATTGAAAATGTTAACCAAGTTTGCACTTCAGAAAGGATCACACAGCAGTTAGTCAGTGATGGAGAATACATCAATAAAAAGTATATTTAAAAAACAACTTAAAACTGTGTCTTAAGTTCAGGCCCTACAGCATAACATTTTTTTAAAGATCAAAAATTGCATGTGAAATGTTCCTGTTATCAGTTAAAACAAAGAGAAAGAAAATAATTCTCAGGCAGCTGATGAAGTTCCTAAATGGTTAATCAGAACCACACAACACAAATATGAAGGCCCCTTTAGACTGACCGAACATCGGAGCATAGGGACAACTACTATGCTCACGCAAAAACGACACGAAGAAGACCAACTTCCACTACTGAGGTCACATGTTTTCCTGTCGACTGTGGAGGTGCCCTCTTGCGGAGGTCCACCATGTTACCAGTTAGGTCCCTCTCATTCATTTTCTCCATGGCTGGTTAAAGGACCAAGAGTCGCTGATAAAACACTTAAGGTAAGATAGCGCTAAGGGAAAGTGAGATCCATGTTTATGACATATCTATGTGAGATAACACATGTAGTTCACTGAGCAGTTTCACACAAATCTAAATTACTGCAAACTTACCACAAATGGCAACTTTCTTGACTTGTAAAACTATCTTTTAAATTGCCAAACATCGTATGTGAAATTCATGACAAATGATCCTGTTTGAAAATTCAAACAGGATCAAAAAATCATTTGTGTCTTGCTATAGACTACCGTTCATATTTTTTTCAAAGGGCACACCATAAGGGTGCTAGTGCATAAATAGTGGAATATAGCATCACAGCAGTGCTTTAAGTGGGCCGGTACGCACCAGTACGGAGTACCAGCACTTCTCAATTTTAGCCTCTAGCATACTGGGACTTTTTACGGCGTACCGGGACTTCACATGAGCCCATAGTACCCTCTCTTGTTCTATTTCTCTCTTGCGCTTTGTGATACTCATACTCCTATGGCTATACTACATTACCCAGTGTGCACTGGTACGCGCCACACGCCTGCCCCTCGTGAGGCGTTCACTTGTAAGGAGGTCTCGTGAGTCGAGTGTGCCAGAAAAAGGACGTGAAGAAGAGATCTCGCGGATGTTGAATGCAAACATTAGAGCGTGAGTGTGTGTGTGCATGTGTGTGTCCACAGGGTTGTTCAGTACCAGTTGCCTTGCTTGATGGACAACCTCCTGTCCAGGATTTGGTTGCATTTGTGTAAGTATATGGAGATCTTATTCATCAATAATATCATGTTGTTGGTCCTCCTAAATTTGTGAATTTGCTCAGTTAAGTTACACGACAATCAAATATTTAGGTCTAAAATATTCAACAGTCATTGTCTACTGTTTTGTTATGATAGAAACAAACACAGGAGTATGTCATTTAGCCTAATTGATTTACTTGTCAACTGCATAGCTCACTTCTCCAGTTTTCTCCATGTACTGTCTGTCTCCATCTTCTATCTATTTATTTCTCTCGTGTGTCCACAGGAAATTGTAGGGGCCAGTTCACTTGTGCATCAGCCTGTATGCTACTTGAGGGCCGCCCCCCTGAAGACCTCCCTTGGGCCAATATCCAAGTGAACAAACAGAATTTATCTGGAAAGTTGAAAGCTCAATAAAACTTAATGATCTGCTGTACCCCCCCCGCCTAATTTACCTGGCAACAGTCGAATAAGGGGAGTCCCGGCACTTATTTTTTTTCCACTTAAAGCACTGCATCACAGTGATGTCAGCTGTCTCAAACAAAAATAATACTTATGTATTTCAGGAAAATGATTTTTGTTTTGTTTTTCTGTCCAACGAGTTGAGGCGGAGCTGTCACTGCAGCTGCAACATATTGTTCTGTACTGGGAGGCATTTTTCTTCCTTTGGCATTTAATGGTGGACTAGAACACTTGGAGGCATAAATGCTGCCCCTCCACAGGAAGAACTTAATCCCCCAGTACCTACAGAGAAATGAGTCACAATTTCAGAATTTAGACACTTGGCACCAAAGGGAACACTACAGGTAGCTAACTGTAATATAAAAAGCTATAAGCTGATCTTGAACATGCAAACATGTATTTACTTTCTAATCTCTCATTAAAGGACTTGTGTGTAGGATTTAGTGGCATCTAGCAGTGAGTTTTCAGATTGCAAAGGGCCATATCTAGAGCCAGTGTTTGGTTTGTCTGTTCAGGGCTACTGTAGAAACATGGTAGTGCAACATGGCAGCCTCCATGGAAGAGGACCTACACCCTCTGTACACACAAAGAGCTCATTCTAAGGGGACAAAAACACAGCGTTTTTTATTTTCAGGTGATTAAACACTAATGATGACAGTCTTGTTTTGATGGATGGATAGATAGATGATGGAAAAATCAGAGCTGATGTCTCATGGAGTTGACAAAATGCTATATTTTTTCATTTCACAGCATAGTCGTAGTGAGCAGCCATTTTATTTTTTAAAGTGTCTCAGAGTCTCTTCATGTTAATCAAAATACACATTTTAAAAACATAATTCTTGTTTAAAAATAGAAAGTTTACCAGCGTTTGAGCAGTATTTCTGCCTTTTTTAAAACAGGATGTGAGACAAGGGTCCTTAGGGTATAGCTGACTATATTTATGCCTGATTAAGTCATGTTTTTGTAAAAAGCTGATAGAGCTGACAAAAATCTGGGAAACAACTTTAAAGGGCAAATATTTTCATGAAAAAAAATACATTTTATAACAAAGATGATTATAATAGTACATTTTACCCCTATACCCCCTATGTTACCAGTAGGTATTAGTAGGTTAGCTTTAGATTTTGAAGGATTTTAACACATTTTTAAATTGTTTGAAGTTGTGAATTCTTATCTGAGACAAAGGTATTTTCCCACACACAGCAAGTTCATAAATTTAAAAAATTAAAGCAAACCAAATCATTTCATAAATGACATATATTTCATATATATATATATATATATATACATACATATATATATGTATATATATACACATACATATATAAAAATCCTTAAAGAATACATTTTCACACAAAATTGGAATTAGAGTGTTGGTATTAACAATTTTTAATTTTTTTTTGTCTGAATTCTTAAGAATAAGTGATAGATAGCCGCTGATCCTCGGCCCGGTCATGGGGGTTAGTCTTGTAGCTCACACTGCCAGTTGCTGAATAAACATTAAAATTTACTGAAGGATGTGGAATTCAAGCATTGATCTTTAATGTCCTTAATGCCTTTAACTATATATTTTCACAAACTGTCACAGTCACTTACTAGGCCCATAACTTCCAAATTTTCATGATTCATTCATGAGATGTCGTCACAGAGTGAACAGTAAGAGAGACACTTTGCATGTTGTTGACAGAGATTACACTGATGATCTGATCCGGTCTGTGGTGAAAAAAAACACTTTTAATGCACAAACTTTTACAGGACGTATTTGCCCTCATATCGTTATAACTCGTTTCGCGGCTGCCGGCTGCATCCGCCTCCCCCAATACTGAACCAATTTTAAAACGAGTTGTACCTATCAATCGTACACACACATACACATGGGGAAATAGGGCCCAGGTTGAAAAATACCAAAATTGTTCTTTAACTCACAGTCACAGTCGTGTCGTACTCCCGGCTCTTTTTGCTCTGGAAGGCTTTTAATGTGAAATATGTACATGAAGTGTTGAGTGTTCACTGACGGTGGCTGAGCACAGAGAGAAAGAAGAAGTGGATCTTCCTGGAAACACTTAGCAAGAATAGTGTTTCTGAACAGCAGATCAGTCATGACTTTATTGGTGTCCTTACAGAAATAATGGTGTGAAAATGTACTTGATGCTGAATTTATTGTCACCAGGTAAACACAGAGCAGATGTGTATTAGCTGCAAGCAACATCAACAGTATGTTAAAATGGGAGCAGATCCAAAAAGGAGAGAGGCTTCTCACTAAAATATGACAAAATATGGAAATTTGGCTTGAAATAGTAAAAATGCATACATGATATCAGAGTGGAGTGTCTCATTAAGTGCCAACAAAGATCTGAGTAAATGTTCGTAACTATTAGAAAACCGAGTTCAAAACACAGCTTTTGTTGTTTAGATCAGTGTTTCCCAAACTTTAGTTCTCTGGACCCACTTTTGAAAAATGACAAACCTTCATGACCCAATTCACAACAGACATTATCAATAAATCTTGGGAAAAGTTCATGACCATTTTTGCTGCCATTTCAACATCATCTTATATTATCTTGACACGTGTTACTGAAAACATACATCCGTGAAATACTTTATAAATGAGAAATACCTATAGGTGAGTTAACAGGCTATCTTATTGTATCATCAGTAAAAAAAAATACAGGATACTTTAGCCTACTTCATCAATAGACAAAATAAGTGTCTGTAGCCAGAATTAACAAGCTCTCAGTTTTTCCCCTCATCAGTAGAACAATAAAGACATATAAAATTTGAAATGCTGATATAAATCAAAAAATTGCAGAATTTCTTCCATAGTCTTATATTTATTTGGTGACCCAAATAAAATCTCCTGTGACGCACCAGTGGTTCACAACCTAGTCAATGACTGGTTTACATCATTACATCATTTACATCATTTCTCAAGACAGTGTAGGTAACAGATTAAATTTTGATTGACATTTCCCTCAGGAGTACCGCTGTAGGACGCTAAGCAATACACTGTTGTGGACAGGGTCAGCACCAAAATGTATTTTAGACACCTAAAAAATCAATATCAGTTTAAGTGTATGTTATATTTAGAATATTTTCACTGCTTTACTTTGCTGTCAGACAAACTTTTTTGGTGGGAAACTGTAGGTCGCATCTCTGATCAAATCCACCAAACTTCTGGTGGCCAACTCCTGCCTATGGCCCTTTGCTGCATGTCATCCCTCCACTCTGTCTCCCTCTGTCCTGTCATATCTTCAGCTGTCCTGTGAATTAAAGGTGTAAATGCTCCTTAAAAATCCTCTAGATTTCTTTTTTAAGGTTATGTTTTTCAGGTTTTTTGCCTTTATTTTGACAGGATAGCTGAAGAGCCATCAGGAAAGGGGGTTGAGAGAGAGGGGGGATGACACGCAGCAAAGGGCTGCAGGCAATAGGCAAGCCAGCTGATAGCACCAAATCCTTCTTCAGAGCTCCTCCAGATTCCTGGAACATTCTAGTGTGGGCTAATCCTGACTTTAGCCTAGGACTTGCTGGCCCTACTCCGGAGCAAGGTTAGACCCGGGTTTGTGGGGTTATCCCCTGAAAATTGACTAAACCCAGGGCTAAAAGCAGCCAGTGTGAAACAGGGCTAAATGATTAGAAGAAGAAGATAATCAGCCTTGGTTGGGTGTACAGAGCCTTTTTTTTTTAACTTTATTTTGCAGTTTTTCATTAACAAACATACAGCTTCCAAACATAGACACTTTTTCATCCTAGGATTAGAATTGTTCCATATAAATGAAGAGATTAGTCTATCTAGCTGTTTAAATGTTTTCATAGGGATAAATATGGGGATCATCTGAAACACATAAAGAAATCTAGGTAGGACTGTCATTTTAACTATATTAATGCGACCTGCTAACAAAATTGGTAAAGTTGACCATTTCCCAAGATCTTGTTTTGTTTGTTCTAATAACGAGTTAAAGTTGTGTTTCTCCAAATTCTCCATCTTGTGGGTAACTTTAATTCCTAGATATGTGAACATATTACGTTCTATTTTGAATGGAAATTTTGAATAATCTCCGTCTGTGCGGTTAATTGGAAAAAGCAGGCTCTTTGAATAGTTCAGTTTATAGCCTGAGAGGTGCCTGAAGTTTTCTAGCATCAACAATAGTTTTGGTATCGATACTGTCGGGTTGGATATATACAAAAGCAGGTCATCTGCGTATAGCGCCACCTTATGGACTTTGCCGCCACGGGAGATACCAGTAATACCCTCTTCTGCTCTAAGGGCTATAGCAAGGGGTTCGACCGCCAAATCGAACAGATATGGGGAGAGGCCGCAGCCCTGCCTGCAAGACCTGTGAAGGGGGAAATAGTCAGAGATATTGTTATTGGTCCATACAGCTGCAGTGGGTGCGTCATATATTATTTTAATCCATGTTAAAAATGATGATCCAAAGCCAAATTTTTTCTAAGACAGCAAACAGGTACTGCCATTCAACACGATCAAATGCTTTTTCGGCATCCAAGGAGACCACTACTTCTGTGGTCTCCTCAGACGCCGAGTGCGGGGTGTACAGGATGTTGAATAATCTACGTATATTATAAAATGACTGTCTGCCTGGAATGAAGCCTGTTTGATCTGGATCAATGACTGTTGGAATTACACCGTCTATACGGGTGGCTAGTATTTTCGTAAGAATTTTATAGTCACAGTTTAACAGGCTTATTGGGCGGTATGAGCCGCATAATAAAGGGTCTTTATCTTTTTTGAGCAGTACTGAAATTATGGCTTGAGTCATGGTTTGTGGTAATTTCTGTTGTTCAAAAATGACCTGGTACAACTGGCTAAGTATCGGTGCTAGTTTGTCAGCAAATTCCTTGTATATCTCAATTGGAAACCCATCAGGCCCCCCGGCCTTGCCGCTCTGTATTGATTTAATTGCCTGTATTACTTCACCTGTTGTGATCTGTCTATCTATCAGTAAACTGTCCTCTGGGGTGATCGTTGGAATGGTCAGCCCCTCCAAGAATGTAATAATATCCGATGGGTCGTCTGGTGGCTCCGACCTGTAGAGATTCATATAGAATTGTTTAAACTCATGATTTATTGTATTAGGGTTAGTGGTTTTCTCCCCCAGCTCTGTTCGGATTTCAGGAACAGTGCTTACAGCTGCGGACTGTCTAATTTGGTGGGCTAAAAGCTTTCCAGCCTTCTCCCCGTGTTCATAAAATTTTTGTTTTGATTTAAAAAAATAACTTTGGTTTGTTTAATGGAAAGGTTATCGAATTCAGTTTTTAACAATAATTTTTCTCTGTAGAGCTCGGGTGTTGGGGCATCAGCATATTTACGGTCCACCTCTGCTATGCTGTGAGACAGGTCGCTCAAGCGTTGTTTGCATTTCTTTCTCTCATAAGATGTATAAGATATTATCTGGCCCCTGAGATAGGCCTTAAGAGCCTCCCACACAGTGGTTAGTGGCATATCTGGTGTGCGATTGAATTCCAAAAAACTATCAATTTGTTGGGAAATGAATTTCTTGAAAGAGTCCCTAGATAACAACAGAGGATCAAACCGCCATGTGCGGCGTGGTCTGATGCACTCTGGGAAACATATATCCAGCTGTACTGGGCCATGGTCAGAAATAACAATGCTATTATACTGGCAATCCTTGACCATAGGGAGAGTTCTGCTATCTACAAGGAAAAAGTCGATCCTGGAAAAAGAGTGGTGAACTGGGGAGAAGAAGGAGTATTGCCTAGTAGTTGGGCTGTCTATAAATGATTGGATAACTGCACCAGAGTTTAAGATCTTACTGTTAGGTCTGAAATTTGAGCTATCTAGTTTTGGGTGTAAAACACAATTAAAATCACCCCCAGTATCAATTGGTTGTTATTAAGATCTGGTAATATTGCTATAAAGTTAGTAAAAAAAAAAAGTGGGTCATCCCAATTGGGTCCATATACATTAGTAATGTTACTTGGGTACCGTACAGTTTGCCAGTCACTATGACATATCTACCCCTGGAGTCACACACGGTCTGTGATGGGATGAATGGGATGCCTTTTCTAATCAAAATCGCTGTAACCACGTGCTCTATCATCATTTTTTGAACAGAATAATTGCCCGATCCAAGCTTTCTTTAGCTTTGTACATTCACTTGATCGTAAGTGAGTCTCCTGTAAAAACATGATGTCACTTCCTAATGTTTTTATATGTGCAAACACCCTCCTTCGCTTCACTGGGTTATGGACTCCCTTTATGTTCCAGCTCAAAAGACGAATATGGTCTGACTTCCACATATCAGACATTGTGCTTCTAGGGTAAATAAGAAAAATAAGAAAGCGAGAATAAGTCCCTGTCTAACTACAAAACTAAAACTAAAACTGAGCCTTAAATCCCTATGCTGATCTACTGCACCTGTCGAGATCGCACACCCCTCTTCTAGCATTGTGCTGCAGATAACCATCTAACCTATCCTCCTAACAGACCCCAACCAGGGCAAACCATATGTATAAATTAGATTGAACTTAGAACAAAAATTATTTGTATATAGCCAACAACAGAAAACAAACCAAGGTACCTCTGCATGACCCTCCCCTCTCCTTTAAATCGTTCTCCAGGCACTTCATGTTAACCAACATCCCTCTGCTGTATCTGTATGTCTAATAAAAATAAAATAAAAGGCTCAAAGTGTAATAAATACCCATTCAAACATACTTAAGAAAAGAAAAAGCCACTCTGTATAGCAGGCATTGGGTTTCAAATGTTCGTAATGGGTTAGAGTGGCAAGATTCCCTAAGGGTCTCAAGTTTTAAATTTAGCAACAAAGAAAAATAAATAAATAAAATAATAAAATAAATAGCTATAAATGAAAACAACTCAAAAGGTTTATATTATATCTGTGTGGTGCTAATCCTAGTACCAATAACTATTATGGCGTTTACATTTTACACAAGAGGACACCATATTCAAATGGTATGCATATGCACCTACCCACACAGGCTACATGCGTACACTGAAAGAGATAAAATAGGAGAGAGGAATAAAGTCTGCATATTATAGCTCAAACACCAGGCACTAAGTGTCCATAAAATATAAAATGCCAGTGTTACCTGGGAGCCTCATTGTTGTGGGCATTGTAAAATAGGAAAGTAAATAAACAAATGAGTGAAAAGACCTTTCATATTTGGACTGATCACCTCGTTATCAACATCTAGTCCCCATTGTCCAATTGGCTAAATCAACTTACAGTGTCCTTGGGCTTCAAGTTCTTTTTAATATATTCCACCGCTGCCGCTGGATCTTCAAACCGCTTCTCCTGAGCAGTCGAGTCAGTGATGCGGAACACCACGGGGAACCGGACACCAAACTTGACATTCTGGCAGCTCCGGAGTAGACGTTTAGCTTTGGCAAAAGCAGCTCTCTTCTTCGCCACCGTCACCATGTAGAATATGCTCACTCTCTTGTCGTGCAGGGTCAGCGGCGCCAGGTGGCCCGCTGTACGGAAGACCTCATCCCGTTCCTGTAGGTAGTGGAATCTGATCACGATAACTCTGGGAGGGCCCCCCTCATTAGCACGTCGGGCGCCGTGATATGCTGCATCCAGGGTTGGGGTAAACTTAAGGCAGCTGGCAACCCCAGGGCTGGGGTAAACTTAAAACAGCTCCGGCAATAGTTTAGCGATACTCGCAGTGGGCCGTTGTCCCTCACATGATTCAAAACCTTCTTTTATCCCGACCAGACACGCACAAAATTGGCGCTGTTCTCTGTCGATTTCTTCCACTTTCTGGTAGAGTGAGGTGACTTCTGCTTTTAGCTTGGTGACCTCGTTTTCAGTAGCACCCGCCTTATCCGAGTATGTATTCAGACTGGACTCCAACTCGCACAGGCGGGTCTCCTGTTTCACCACGTCCTCCGGGAGTGCGTCTATCTTAGTGTTCAAGTCAGCTGTACTTGAGTCTATCTGTGCCAAAATCCTGCTTTCACTGCTTGCAATGGCAGCCATGACAGCAGACAGGTCTGTAGTCTTCTCATCTGAAGATTCCTCATTCACGGACGCGGTTTCAGCTGAGTCCAAGGCTTTAGCAGAGGCCTCTTTTCTTGTAGCGTTTTCCTTTAGGCATTTTGTCGTTCAGTTGTATATTATGAAAAGATGGAGCTATCAGTATGATACACTGGTGTTATTCAGTTGTTAGAGGCAAACATGGTCCGTCTGAAGTTGTTTTATAAAATTATTATTTTCAAAAAGGTTCGCTCTGGTCGGGAGCTCTGCACAAACACGTCCTCACATATCACTGCTCGCTAGCGCCCACCCTGGGCTTGTCTTAACCCTGGCTTAACAATATGTGTGTGAAAAGGGGCTAAGTTAGCCCAAGGTTAAGCACAGCCCAGGGCCAAGATTATGCAGTGTGAAAAGCCTATTACTGTGTTTGACAAAGGACTCTGGAGCTTCACTTCCCCCATTCTTGAGTTGGTTCAAACAGGAGCAGGGAGGATTTGTTGCACCCGTTTGAGTGGGACAACTGACGTGGATTTTTTATGATTGGTTCCAAGCATAATTCAAATCCAGTATCAAAGATGTGTGCAAGATGAGGTCATTCATTATAGACTGCAGATCCCCACCAGGCCACAGATGGTAAAGCACCGACTACAATGTCATCACAACTGCCAGATGTAACCAGTGGAGATTTGTAAAGGTCCACCAACATTAACATGACCCCCACATATGTTCTCCCGAGCTGAAACATTTCAAGTTTACTTCTTTTTATTTATATTTGTCACTATACAGAAACATGTGTATTTTCCTGATCTATTTCAGTTAGCATTTAGAGGGAATATACAGTAAGTGCCTTAGTGTATCTAATGAATGCAGACCATGTTTCCTCAAATTGTTTATATGAACCACACACAGCAAATTTGATTTTCTCTAACGTCAGCACTACCAACACCACCTGGACCCACTGAGTAAAGGAACACTTTCTAATTACACAAAATAATTCACTGGGCCAGCACGGAGACAAACGCGATTACATTCCTTTGGTGACCTGGAAAGCTCTCCTCCGGCTGGACTGAAACATTTCAAACTGAAGGGGTTGCAGCCCCTAGTGGCTGGTTAAGAAGAGTGAGAAGTCAGCTGTCAATGGATGTATAAAACAGAGCAGTCAAAAATAGAATTACTGCCTCACACTTGTCTGTCTCCACCAATCAGTCAAGTTACAGTTAACATCCATGTCTGTCCAGACAGTGGAGGAATGTATCCATTATATTGACCTGTAACTTTGAAGCAATTTAATAAAAGGTATTAAGTGGGGATTTTTTTGGTAAAGTGGAAGTTCTCACTATACACGCATGATTCCAGTGAATAAGTTACAGGTAGAAACATGCTGTCTTCACTTAGAGACTATTTTTACAGAGGACAGAAGACTGATAGAGAGTTGAACATGATGTCACAGTGAAGTTGACCTTATATATATAGTGAGGTCACTGTGACCTTTGACCACCTGAATCTAATCAGTTCATCTTTTGAGTCCAAGTGATCATTTGTGTCAAGTTTACAGAGATTCCCTCAAGCTGTTCTTGAGATATACTTTCACAATAACAGGATAACGTGAAAACAAAATGTCTCCAGCCCTAAAAACAACGTAAAAGTAATAAAAAAGGTTTTTTCAAATATTCAGAATCACAGAGGTCCTACAGCATATAGTTAAAAATGTGCACAAAAAAATTTAGGATGATTGGTCCAGTAGTGTTCAAGCTTAGTACTGGACAAGTTGTACATCTATTGGTCACGCACACACTCACTCACGCACACAGGCACACACACACACGGAAGTGATTACATGATGATATTAACAATATTTCAAATTTGGATTAAAACTAATTTCTAATACATTGTCGGTGCTCATTATTATGTACATAAGACTAGAGCTCGAGATCTGTGCCCGAACCCAATGGGACCTGATGGGACCAGGTTCGGGTTGGGTCAGGCCTTATTCCTCATATATTTCATGGGCTCATGTCAGGTTCAGGCTGCACTATATTTATTTATTCATTTATTTATTTATTTATTTTTCCTTTTCTCCCCAGTTTAGTCATTGTCAGTTCTAATTTTGGTGCATAAATGGAAGCTTGTTAAGAAAAATGTCGGGCTGTAATCGGATTTGGCCTGAAATATGATAATGAGGGTCAGGTTCGGGTCGGTTTCAGACAGAATTTTGTCGGCATTGGGTCTTGACAGGCTCAAGCTTTCAGGCACGCTTAAAGCGTTACAGAAGACCCTAAATTACATATTAGGTTAGTGTGGATTTGAGTTTCCAGTGACTTTAATTTAAAATGGGAAAACATGAAATAAAGGCCTTCCTCTTGATAGTTGAGGTAAACAATTACTCTAGCTACATTGAGAATTATGGTAATGATATTGTTCATAAGATATTGAAAATCTGACTAAAATACTTAGTGGTTTGAAACTTGAAGAAGTGGACAAATCTGCTGTATCTAATGTATAGGTGCTGTGTGTGTGTGTGTGTGTGTGTGTGTGTGTGTGTGTTGTGTCCTCCCTCTTTCACACACACACACACATTCACCAACACAATGTCCTGGTGAGTGAACAGTTGAGTGACAGGTAAAATGACATGATTGCACACATTTTCCCCTTAAAAACTCTTAGTTTCCTGTTTTCTCATTTTTGAAGCTCTGATCCATTCTCATTTGACACAGCATGTTCTGCACAATAGCTTGTAAGCGACTGTTTGAAGATGATTTTGAACCGTGCCCCCTGCACAACCAACACACTGGCAGTCACACATCACATACAGACACGCACAGCTCTCTGATGGTGGAAAAGCACTACAGATTGAAGTGGTAAGCACTGCCATGGTGAGGCTGACGGCAGCCCCTGGAGAGCTCATCCAAACGTTTCAGGCCGCATGCAAAAAATAGCAAATTAATGCAAGTGAAGGGCTTCTGCCTACAGGAGCAGTGCCCTCATTTTAGAAATACCCGTTTTTTTCCCCAGAGTCTTTTATGATGAGTTCAAAGGGGTTTGATTTCCCTCAAATTCCTCCAATCCACCCATCAAGGCAAATAGGTATCATATTATTCATGCATTCATTTTGCATGTCTACTGCTGTTGTTGTTAGATGGCTCACACAGTGTCCTGATGTGTAAACTGTATGATAAAGGGCAGTTCACCACAAAACCAAAAATACACATTTTTACCTGTAGTGCTATTTATACATCTAGATTTTTTTGGTGTGAGTTGTAGAGTTTTGGAGATATCCAACACTGAGAGGTCTGCTGTCTCCCTAATATAATGGAACTAAATGGCGCTCAGCTTGTGGTGCACAAAGCAACTACAAAAAAAATACTTAGCTTAGCTGACAAGCTTTCCATTTCTCTCCATGTTGAAGGTGTGCAGGATGCTCAGAGAGGAGTGATACTTGGTGTTTCATGAATCTGGACAGTGGTGTCTTTTTTGTAGTCTCAAAAATGTGAAACTTAAGAGCACATGTGTGGTAAATGGATTCGACTCTGTCTTCATCTGCTCTAACATCAGCTGCATACATTAGCATGTGTGACTAACTAACACCAGCTTACTAGCTGCAGTAACTTTACCTCCAGACAAACTTGTTAGATCCACTGCATCTGCATTTGTTCTGTGGGGGTTTGAGGAGGAGGATGTGGGCTGATGCAGAATCAAAGTGGGCTGACAATTATGCACCTCTCTCTGGCTCACTATCTCAGGTCTAACCCAGGTTAGCTCAGCTCCTATCCTGCCTATCTTCCACGATCGCGGTTCAGCTCATCTGGTTGGGTGACCTGTCTCAAAGTTTGCTGCCCTAATCCAGTCTCTGTGCTTCCTTTTCCCACATTAATGAGTGTATTTCTGTCATGTAGATATGCCTGCTGTATTTCACCATCCAACCAATATTTGCTGAGATGTAAGCTAGCTTTAGCCTCAGTCTGTTAGCATTAATGTTATACCATGTGTGCAGCGTAACATTAACACTTTCACAGGGTTCATGTCCAATGTTAACATTAAAGCGGACTTTTCGGCAGAGTCAAAGAGTTAGCAGTAGTTCACATCAGCCAGCTACACTTATAAAATCTGCTTGTGAGTTATTATTTTAGCAGACAAAATCCACTGTCATCAGCTAAAAATGAGAAGCTGCTCTTGAATACATCTCTAAGGATTCAAAGACCTCATGTTTTGACAATTATCTGCCACTGTTATCACTGTAAACTGCATAAATGCAGTGCAAGAATGGAAACTTTGGCAGGCTTAGCAACAGTAACTAAGGAGGGCGGGGCTTAGCAAAGGGTCAATTTAATAAATAGCACTACAGGCCAGAGGAAAAATGTAGATTTTTGATTTGGGGATGAGTTGTCCCTTTAAATTTACCCCACAGTATAGTGATGATGGGCAGTTTGAGTCACGTCACGTCATGTCACGTCACGTCACGTCACGTCACACGTCACGTCACGTCACGTCACATATACGTCCATAGCAAAGCTGAAAGCTGCAGGGATGGGAAAGGGATGGTGGAAGTGTGGGTACATCTAACCTTTATGCAGGAGGCTGGAGATCACACCCTATTTTAAACAGGTTGCTTACTTAATAACCAGGACCACAATCTTGCTATAACTTTTCAGCTGCACAAATCAATATTTTTCATTTGAACAATGAGTAGAATGACTAGAAACTGGTTGAAACTGGTTGCTCGTAGAGAAGAACACACACGACACAGTTCCCCTCAGCTCTATAGAGCTTTTCAGCCTCTTCCAGCTAAATGTTGTGCTTTTCAAGCACGCAAATGAGTGTTTAATTTCAACCTCACTGCTCTCATCAACTTTGTTTCCACCAGGAGCAGGCAGCTGTTTTCAGTGAAGACTCTATGAGTTGTTGCAGTGTTAATTTTGGCACTTGATTTGATTTAGTTTTGGTCTTTTGACAAATACATATATACTATATGTATATATGTATATTATATGTATATGTGTATGGTGTGTGTGTGTGTGTGTGTGTATACATATATATATATATACATATACACACACACACATATATAGCAAACCAGATAGTTACTTTGGTAACAGCTGAAAAACCACCTCTGTCACACACACACACACACACACACACACCAACACACACACACACACACACGATAGGCAGTGTTAATTCGGCATCTATCTGATCTACCAACCAGCATATATTTTGGTGAGAAATCTTTAGGTTCAGACTAGGGCTGGGTGATACTGTGATTATATTTGTTAGGAATTAATAGTTTGAGTATGAATTAATGTGCGACATAGCTGATGGCCATCCCATCATATTGTGGTTTTCAGTGTTTCCACTGGTTGCTGCTGGGGGGCAGTTACTTTACTTCAGTCAGGCATAAACAGTTGTGTTTGCTTCCACAGAAAAGAAATAAAAAGTCCCTGTTTATGTAACAACAAAACAGCATCTTCCTAAACTCTGCTGCTTCATGAAAAGCTAACTTAGCTAGTTAGTTGTTTTTTTGCCATAGAGGAAAAAAACACATGAGAAAATGCAAACAGTAATCTGCTGCTACTCAGCTTCCAGCTTTGAAAAGTTTCTGGAAGACCTCTGATTTTAGGCTGACCTCCGTCACTCAGGTTATCTACGAGCCCACCTTCCTTAAAGGGGCAATGCTTGGCCAGTAACACAGATACAGTGGGTGTGTAATTCAGTCCATTATTTAAACAAAAGTACTAAAACCCCTCACTGAAAATACTCCACAACAAGTAAAAGTTCTGCATCCAAAACTTTACTGAGGTAAAAGTGTGAGTATTATAGCAAAATTTACTAAAAGTCTGTCAGTGCTTTACTAATATATTTGATGGTTGTGGATGAATATTAGTGCTGCATTAATGTGTACATGTGTTGCATTTTACTGCTGTAGATGTTTAAGGTTGAGCTCATTTTAGCTACTTTATTCTGTTAAGTAGTTTAATTCACAGCAATGCATGATATACTGTATAAGATCATCATAAGTTTGCATCATTTGAGAATTTACAGTATGACAGAAAATGTGTACATCAAGGTCTATGCTGCATATTGTGGGATAGTCCAAACATAGTGAGATATTATTTTTAAGCCATACTGCCCAGCCGTAGTTCAGACGATGAACAGGAGGTTTGTCGAGGTATGATCCAGGTGTTTCTGTGTCAAGAGTTATGTGCTTTTGCAGACATGTGAGTATTATCATTAATATTTTATATTTTTTAAAGGGAGTATTTTCCTCTGTTTGAGTCAAACTGCTGATACTCTGTGTGTATTTTTTAATGTTTTGTCACCACCAGGCAACAGAAACACTTGGTAAAGTATAATAAGGTTGTCTGATATTGTCTGTGGTTAGTTCTTGGTTTGATTAACAGTTTACAGTCTAATAATGTGTGTTTGTATTGATTACTGATGCTGGCTGATGAGGCTAATTATTAAGTACGTTATGTACAGATACTATTTTGTCTCCATATGATATAATTAACACTTATTGTTATTGCATTGGTTTTGGCCTTGGTGCAGTATACCCAGGCGTCTTCTATGCCGCAGTCTTGGCTCATTCATCACATTTATGCATATTGATGCAACCTTTTCCAATTTTATTTGAAATAAGATTTCAAAACTTCAGGGATTGTTGCGCTGCATAAATTTGTTAAAAGGAATCTGATTCCAATCTGGACCTGCCTTTGTGACCTGACTTCAGGAAGAAAAAGTGTTTTTCACTTAAAGTGAAAAGTTCAAGGGCCTTTTCTGAATAAGAAAGAGGCTTTCCAATGTGGTATTTTAGGTCAAACAATGCAGTGGTCCCTACAAAGCTGTTCATTATTAACAAGATGGTGCTATGCAGTTGTCAGAGAACCTTGAACTCGTAGGTTATGACACCACATATAATAGGACAGACAGTACCACTCACCTTGTGCTAAATAACTCACAAATGTCTGGTTATGTAGGGCAGGTACTCAGAATACAAAAAAATACAAAGGCCTTCTGGAGGATTACATTGAATGACGACTTACAGCATGTTCAAAAGATAACAGAGAAGCAACAGGTAAGACATGTAATGAGACACCAGTATTAACAGTACACGCACACATACAGTGTAACATTGCATGTGCAAACTGTACGGAGACAGGCACAAGAGAACTGTTTGAACAATAGTAACAAAAAGAGGAAATTTTGTACAGAAACAGCTGCTGAGAAAATATTGATTTCAAATTCAGACTTCTGAGGTTTCATGTTTGCTGCAGCCAAATTTGGGAATATATTTTTGCAAGGGGAAGACTGTATTTTGTCCCCCATAATACACAATGAAAGAGTCTCAGGACTGATTCTTTAAATGGTCAGTTTGAACATGAGTGATTACAGCAAACAAAACACATTAATGTACCATTTCTCGTATCTAATTATTTACATCAAAGTATCTTAAAATTTCTTACATTCCAGTGTTTAAAATTTTTATTTAACTGATAAATAATGTGACCAATGACAACACAACAGAGTGGCACCATACATATATAATATAATATACGGTAAATAAATGTAATACATAAATAATATAATACATCCATACTTTGTTCTTTAAGTTCTAAAAAAAAAATCATTCCTCTTACCTCAAATCATCTTCATACAAAGTACTCATCAAACAGTTGGTTCAAACTAAGGATGAATGAATCATACTTTAGTATAATGGGGTGGCCAGTCAGATTTCAGGGGTGGCCAGTGCCCGACTATGACTCCCTTCTAGAAACACCCTGGTTCACATGTAGGTTCTGTGTGGACATCTGTGTACCTCCAGCTTGTCGTAGCCGTGTGGACTGTGAGTCCTCTACAACGAGCTACGGAACACCACCAGCACGTGAGGAACATGTCCTCCAGGCAGACTCCAGAGAGCGCGTCCATGGTGCCCACATCTGTCTGTGTACACATTCTTTAGGGAATATATTCAAGCCTTTAGTGTCACCAGCAATGTTCTTGTTTCCACAGTCAGCAGGTGCTGAGCCATGTTAGTTGTGTTTGTGTTGACCAAATGAATGGAGGTCCAATATTCGCTCTCCTTCTATCTCCGTTTTGGTCTCCACCAACTCCTGAGAAAACTGTCTGGCTCTTTAACGGCTCAATGCTCCACTAATTGTGTCTGTCCGCTGTCTGGTGCTGAGCAGGTGGTGCATGATGGGTTTATCTCAGCGTTTTCACTGACAGAAACTGCCTGCTGCTGCTGCTGCTGAGGAGACTAACCCAAAAGAGTAAAGTTGCAGGATGTAAACTTAAACCATGAGCTCAAAGAAGCTAAAACACAGCTAAGGTACAGCTGGGTGATAATTCTCTTTAGGTTCATCACCGCAAATAACCCCTGTTTTACTTAACACATGATCATTTGATTCATTGATAAAATTTAAATAATGCTACATGTTAAAGTAGGAGTTCTACAAGTAATCAGCCAAGCAGAATTTGCTTGCCTGATTTCATGGCAGCTTTTCTAAAAAATTCAGATGCATGTTGTGATGCTTTTAGGTGTTTTTTTTGCAAAGAAACTACCGTGGCCGACAAGTACAAACGTGCTGCATATACAGACAGGCGCTGCAAATACAGAAACGTGTTGCATATAAGAAAACAGGTGCAAAAGGAAAACGCTGCAAATACAGAAACGCTGCATATAAGAAAACAGATGCAAAAAGAAAATGCTGCAAATACAGAAACGCGCTGCATATAGGAAAACAGATGCAAAAGGAAAACGCTGCATATCCAGTCATACAACGGAAGTGCTCCAGGCCACTAGGGGCAGTGCTGAGCGTCCACCCGAGAGAAAATTCGTCGGGAGAGGCTACATGAAAAAGTACATATTCTTTTTTCTTTTTCTTTCTTTCTTTCCTTCTTTTTTCCACGTGTGGCCCTCATCTTTTACTGTATTATGAAGGTGCAGCCGACTCCAATTTTCCTCCCACCAATAACTTTCTTCTTCTCATTCACACATCTGGTCCACACGTTGATACATCTGTTGTCTGTCTCTCGGGTGGAAGCTCAGCACTGCCCCTAGAGGTCTGGAGCACTTCCGTTGTATGACTGGATATGCGGCGTTTTCTTTTTGCATTTGTTTTCTTATTTGCAGCGCGTTTCTGTATTTGCAGCATTTTCTTTTTGCATCTATTTTCTTATATGCAGTGCGTTTATGTATTTGCAGCACCTGTCTGTATATGCAGAGCATTTGTACTTGTCGGCCACCATAAGAAACAGCAGGAATAAGTGAAAATTGAAAAAAAAAAAAAAAAAAATTGCAATTTTGATGTTTTTTTTACTTTATTTTTTGTATAATTCATTAAAAATCAAAGGAAACTTGTTCCAGGGAGAATGAAACCGAACTCTGTTCTGAGTATTTTATCTAAGGCTCAAGATTACAAGAATTCTAAATGTAAATGAAGAAGTATTCCACCAAGAAGCAAAATGTTTTTGGAACTCAAACTCAAAAGCAGCACAAAATTATTTTAAAAAATGCACAGACATGCAAAGATAAATGTCATTAACAATGATAAACCTCTTCAGTGCCCGTAACAAAATAAAAACTAATAGGAAATAATAAAACACTGAGTGGGTTCATTGAGACGTACATGTGTAATTTTAGCGTGGGGGAGGGACTGCTTTGTTGATTGCTGGAACTTGTGGGAAACTATAATTACTGGTCAAAGTTGCAGAAAAGTTGTGGTGACTGGACAAAACTGCAAGTCATGCAGAATTCACAGGGACTGGCTGCATTTGTGTTAATTGTTGCGATTGCAACATCACAGGAGGGACTGATCAGTATTATATCCATATTGTGATATGAGACCAGATATGGTCTTAATTTCAGGATATTATTGTTACTATTTTTATTGTTAGTAGTAGCAGTAGTATATTATGATATGATAGACGTGTTGTGCCTGTAAAAATATTTATTTAGATGGATAAATGATTAAAAATGTTGATCGGTTTAAATACTTAGCTCTTATTCTTACTTTTCTAAAGGTCTTGGACAGGAAATCATAACAGTACCATCATTGTGACACACTTGTTAAATATAAATCGCTGAGCTCTGACAACTTCATTTTGTATACCAATGTCATAGTGGTTCATAAGATAATCTATAATGCTGCTCCTCCACCACTGAGGAGCTTTGTTCAGCTTGGCTGTGACACAGGAGCAGAGCTTCAAGGTCTGCTTCAGGCGGAGGTTGTCTGCACAATCTGCTTTTCCTTTCAAAGCCATTAAAAATCGCAGTAATCTCCAAACCAATCTGTAACTTTGAACACACTTCCATATTAGAAATTAATTTTAAGGAAGCAGTCTTGTCAGCATTAATTTGACATAATGACAACTGTTTTACGACTTTAGATACATGTATATAATATTTTAATGTTTGTATTCTGTGATCTCTGTGTTTTATTGCTTCCTTTTCACCTGCCCAGGGACTGCAGATTGAAATTAGCCTGTAAACTAAATCTGGTACAAGGCATCTTTTCTCTCTGTCAAATATATTTTGTGCACAGTCTCCAATAATAATAAACTTTATAAAATAAATACAATGTGGAAAATCCTAAAAATATCAAGATATTTGTAAATCGTGTGGTCTAGCCCTACTTGGTACAATTTTGTATTTCTTCCATGTAGCAGTGATGTCATGAGAACTGACACTGAAAAAGATCTGAAAATGTGATGGCCTTCATTTCTCTACTGTAGGAACTGGGCATGCAGATCTTCTTGACTTAAAGGGATAGTGCTCCCAAAAATGAAAATTCAGTCTTTATTTAAACCTATCTACTATTATCTACTCCCCCCATGCTGATAGAAGGTCAGGTTTAGTTTTGTAGTCCACAAAACACTGCTGGAGTATCACAGGAAAACAGCGACATACGTGTAATCCAGGTCTCCTAAAGTCCCGACATGCCGTTTACACACCGTCACAACCACACACACAGTTCAGATGGTGTGCACACAAATCTAAACATGGCTCCAAACTAAGGATCTACAGTGAAGATTCAGGCTAAAAACATGGTGTGAATGAAGCCTTTCCAGCCAACTTGTCATGTTGGGGATTTAGGAGACTTGGATTAAACCAGATGAGCAGTATGGAGGCATTTTATGCTTTTTTTTCCCAGTAGTTTTTTCCGTTTGAAAACTGGTCACCATTCACTTCCATTGTTTGGGAGATTCTGCAACACTGTTTTCCTGTGTAACTCCAGCAGTGTTTTGTGGACTAACAAAATAAACTTGACCCTCAATCAACATGAGGGTGAGTAGATAATGACTGAAATTTCATTTCTGGGCGAACTATCCCTTTAAGAGGCACAGCATATACGCATACAAGTGTGTTAGTCTGCTTTAAATGCCAAATGAAGAAGAACGGCAGCCAGCACAGAAAACAGCACCAACACGTTGAATGTGATTACAAATGCAGTTGCAGCAACAGCTCTGCCTCGACCTGTCGAAAAGACAAACAGGAAACAGAGTCAAGTATGGACGTTCTGCGTTCAGGGTGGATCATCAAGGATTAGTAATAAATTCACAGAAAACAATATGCAAATGGTGCCATCAGACTTTTCAGACCAAGGCAGAGTTTCAGATGCTAACTTCACATCAGCAATGTATCTAAGTGTTATCCTGAAATACACGATCCCATTATTTTGGTGTGAGACAGCTGACAGTTCTCTGTAACCAGCTGTGTTCCACCACATGTGCACTGGCTAAACACTAAAGGCTTCTGTGTTAAAGCTAACGTCACCATGTCAGTACATTTAAACTACTGCTGCACTCTGAGCTCAACTTATATTCAAACTTTGGCAGCAGAAATCATGTTTGAGCTCCTTTACCTTGAGAGCATGAGAACTCCCCTGCTCTGTGTTTAGTAAATCATACATTCTTGAGACTTGGGACAAATCATGTCCTCCCCCCAAAAAAACTGATTTAAATGATTAAGACCAACCCTATAATTTTTTGGTGAAAATGTATTCTTTACAAATATATATACATGAAATAAATATAATTTATGGAATGTTTTGCTTTACTTAATTGTTTTTAATTTCTAAACTTGCTCTGTGGCAGAAAACAGCCTCGTCCCAGACAAGAATTCACAACTTAAAAATGTGATAAAAGCCTTTAAAATATGAAGCAAACAATTCCTACAGATAGTTTATAAATGAATGAATGAATGAATGAATGAATTATTATTTTCATGTCTGGTCATTGTCATGACGCAGCCCATATGGGGTTACTCAGACAGTCCATCATCATCAAACAGCACAATACATCAGCATCATCCAGGCATAAACATCACTCCAATATAAATTATAATCTCACTCAAATATCATGCAAGGAGATATCCCACAATACAAACACACAATCACAGCCCCACAAACACAAAACAACCAAACACTATATTTGATCCAGTTCATGAACCAATGATCCATAGTCCATATTTATATTAATTAAACTGTGAGGATTTATCTATCATGTGTTACTCCTTTGTTCCCGTCCTTTAAACAGAAACTTAAAATGCAAAAACAGCTCCGTTCTACAAATCTATCAGATAAAAATCAGGAGCATTTTTCAAACAATATTTTTCTCAAATCATCTTTGTTTTAAAATATATTCTTTATGGAAATGTTCTTTGAGGGTGATTCCCAGATTTCCATCAACACTGTCAGATTTTTACATAAATATTTTAATTAGGCATAAAAAAGGTTAGCTATACCCTAAGGACCCCTGTCTCATTTCCTGGTTTAAAAAATGCAGGAATACTGTTCAAACACTGGTAAACTTTCTATTTTTAGACAAATTCATTAAATAATATTTCTATCAGATGTGTCTCACCATAACATGTCGACTCTGTAGTCCTTCTAAATCAAAGCTAAAGAAGAATTATGGTTTAAAGCGATATTCCACCTGTCGATCTCGCGAGACTTCCTGCACGTGCGTCCATTATACATATACAAGTCTCGTGAGATCGATGCCATGTTTACATGCTACCTGCTACATGCTACATTTGACATTTCGCTAAAAACATGGCGTAAATGGCGTCTTTTGCGGTTAATTTTTAATGTCGTGGCTCACGGACACTTGGATTACACCACACAAGCAGGATGGAGACATTTTGTGTTTTTTTGTGTTTTTTTTTTTACATTTTATCCGTGGTCTCCATTCACTGCCATTGTACTGGATTTGGCTGCAACCCTGTTTTCTGCTGAAACTCCAGGATTGTTTTAGTGAACTGAAGATCTTCACCATCCTCACATCGCATAGGGTGAGTACATATTGAGTGGGTTATCATGTAAATGGTGGAATATCTGAGACACTTTAAATAATAAAATAGCTGCTCACTATGACTACGCTGGGAAAGGAAAAACTGTAATGTGTGTGACTGAGCTGATGTCTACATTTAATAAAAAAAATATATTTTCCAGCATATTTAGAGAATAAAATCAGATCATCTTCAAAATAGAGTTTTGTTCCAGTTCTCAAGAATAAATGTTATATCCCCTCAGTCTTTTGTCCTAGAAGCTCAAAAGAGTTTTTATTTCAGGTGACAGAGAAAAATAACAATGGTTGAATTTTTACATAGATATATTTTGGGGCTTTTATGCCTTTAATTTTACAGGACAACTGAAGATATGACAGGAAAGGGGGAGAGAGAGAGAGTGGGGGAATGACGTGCAGCGAAAGGCTGAAGGTGGGAATCGAACCCACGGCTCAGTACGTGGTGCTACCAACTGAGCTACCAGACCACTGCTGATTTTTTTTATTCTTTTATTTTTTTACTGTGGTATCCAACTGGCTATTGACAATCATGGAATTTCACTGGTATTGATAAAAGTGCAAACTGTGTGCCAATACAATACAGCATCAAGGGCACTGCAGCTGCAATTAAACATTGTAGTATTGCCACACATTTGGAAATGACGGTTATTTCATGTCTTTATGCGAAGCGTTTTACTGAATACACAAGTGGAACCCTTGCTTTTGAGGGGTTTCCGCTCCCCTCACTCCTTTGATTACTTAATGGGATTAATTATTCTTTGAGGAAACAGAGTGACTAAGCTGTGCAGGTTTTTCACAGGCCCGGGATGCCTGGAGGGGAATCCTGCACATTTGTAGAACCGCAGAGCTTAAAGTTGCTGGATCAGTGTGCTAGAAGAGGGTCGCTTCTTCAGTAAGACTTGTTAGCACATTAATCCTCAGATCCACTGCTCGGCACAAAAAGGACAAGGCCAAAAAAACAGATATTGAAAACAAGACAGGATGTAGCCTTTCTTTCACCTCCTAAGAGCTTAAAAACCGGACCATGTGATGGGAGAAAACGTGTTGGTGGTCTGCAGCTATGACAGCCCCACACATCCACACAACACACACACAGATGTACACACACTCCCACCGAAACCCCTCACTTACAAAAACCCCGACCTTCCTTCTAATTGGACTTAGGGTGAAGGGAGAGAATGGGTGGGGGTGGCTGTGGGGGGTGGAGAGGGTGCAGGAGGCGTAAATGTGACCTTTTTTTTCCTCTGCGGAGATTCCCAAGACACAGTGGGGAGGATTGGTTTCTTTGGGTCTGCTCACAAAAGAGCCTCAGTTTTCTCTGTTACTGGACAGACTGCATTTCTACTGTGATTAGTTGTTCAGGAGAGGCAGAACTAAACTTAGAGCAGGACACAACGTTGTCTGAATGTTACAAATATGCTTCAGCTTGTGACAGTGTCTTTGCAAACCACTGTGTGCCGCAAATAGTTTATGTTCTCTCTCCCTAAAGTTCATATATTCTTCTGTTCACAGCAACAGCCAGGGGTGGACGAGGTACTGAGATCCTTTACTTAAGTAACAGTTGGAGAGCCACACTGTGCATGTGAAAGGTAGGGACGCACCGATTCATCGGCCAAACAACAGTATCTGCCGATATTTACCTGGTTGACTGCAACTGGCTGTCTCCTACGAAGGTTATATATTACTAAAGTGTTTGCATAATTACATTTTGGTGATAACTGCCTTGATTATGTTCATGTTTCTGTGAAACAATACATTTGTATAACATGCTGGGTGGATGACGGGTGTACAAAGTGCAGGACTTTGACGCCACAGTCTGCAGTTCGTGTCCAGACTCCTGCAACAAATGCACCCTGGTTAAGGTTCGGGAAAGATCATCACTTCGGTGAAGTAGTAATTAATAAATCTCTTGTCTCAACTCACTGCTGACTTCTGAATAATGCTGGAGTCACTATGACTCCATTGCACGTTTTAAGACTGCTTATTTTGGTGGAAAACAAATGAAATATGTTGTCAGTAAATCACTCATTCTTGAGAACTGTGACAAATCATGTCCTACCAGTAAAACTGTAAAAATTATTAATACTGACACTCTAATTCAAATTTTTTGGTGAAAATTCATTCTTTAAGGATTTTTATATGTGTGATATATGTAATTTATGAAATATTTTGGTTTGCATTAATTTTTTAAATTTAAAACTTGCTCAGTACAAGAAACAGTCTTGTCTCAGACTAGAATTCACAACTTCAAACAATTTATGTGTGAAACTAACAATACCTACTGATAACATAGGTATAAAAATAGATTTTTATGAAAATGTTAGCACTTTAAAGTTGTGTCCTAGATTTCTGTCAACAGATTTTTACAAAAACCTGATTTAATCAGGCATAAAAAGGGTTAGCTATACCTTAAGGACCACTGTCTCACTTCCTGGTTTAAAAAAGGTGGGACACAGCTCAAGCACTGGTAAACTTTATATTTTTCAGCAAATTCATTGAAAAATATTGCTATGTGTTTAGTGTATAGAATAGTTTCATTAGAATTAATGAGCAACTTTAATAAATAAAATGGCTGCTCAATACAACTATGCTGTGAAATGAAAAAAAAAGTCTGATTTTTCTGTTGATCTGTTGATGTCCAGTTTTAATAACAAATATAATCACTCACTGTTTGTAATAGCCAAGAGTTTGATCTTTTAAAATATATTTTCCAGCATAATGTAAGAGTAGAATTGTCCCAATTCTCAAGAATGAATGAAATATTTTACTGATACTGATTTACAGTCAACATTTTTAACAATTAATCAACAATGTGTCCTCATTATGTTAACTGAAAACGTATTTTTTGTTGGCATTTCGCCTCAAACATATTTGAAGTTGCAAATTAGTATATAAATGTAAAGTCTAGGAGACAGGTCTGAATCGACATATTGGCAAATAAGATGACACTCACCTCCAGCTCTGGTATGATGCAACAGGTTAACGGGGGCCATGTTTTTTATAATGAAGGATTCTTTGTTCCCTGGTACAAAAAGGGGGAATAAATAATAAAAACAAACTGATATTTTAAAGATCGTACCGGCCGATAGTTTCACATTCATAAATCCTTATTAAAGGCTTTTACTGTTGTAAAGGTACAGAAAAACAGCTAAAATATACATATAATTGTTTTAATGAATACTTAAAGTATTAACAGTAACAGTACCCATTCTAATGTTGTAGCTGGAGTGGTCTAACTACTTGAAATACTACAGGGTAGTTTAATCTATAACATTACATCCTGTCTTATAAGATGATCATATGTTTGTCAGATCTTAATCTGCAAATGAAGTATAGTGGTCAGATACATGTAATGGATAAAAAGCACAATATTTGCCTCTGACCTGTCATGGAATAGAGGGAAAGTAGCATAAATTGAATGTGAAGCACCTCAAAATTATGCTTAACTACAGTGTTTCAGTGTTTCCACCACTGGCAACACACACACACACACACACACACACACACACCATAATTCACAATAGTGCACTGCTACAGCTGTGCTTGTGCTCCACGTCCCACAGCCACTGAGACGACTACTGCTGCCATTAATTTATTACTGCCAACTATTAAATGATTCTTTCTTTCAGTGAGTTATTTTCACATGCAGTGTGTTTTGTGTGTGTTGGAAAGAGGATTCGGGAGAAGTGTTGTGTTCCCCTCCTGCTGCACACCTCTGCCACGACACTCCGGGCTCACCCAGCACCTTCCACTGACAGCTGAACAGGGAATGTCCTGTTACAGCCTGTTACAGATGAAGTGAGCAGAGAGGAGCCACACGTCACAGTCTTCATCAGACTGAGAAATGTGGCTGGAAGTTTTTTCTTGCATTCTAATTTACATCAACGTAGCAAATGATACATTATAATGCAATTGATGAAATGATTGTCCAACAAAAAAAGAAATTTGAAAATTTGAAAAATGCTGTATTATTAATGCACTCCAGTCACATTTCGTTTAACTGACATAGATGTGCTCCTAAATAGATCACCATCCTTTACTTCCTTATCTTTGATTGATGCTCAGTTCTTGTGTGTTTAGAACATTAACTCAAAACTAAAATATATAATACATGATTATTTTCACCCTTCAAACATGCAGTATCAACAGCCCTGAATGTTGCATTCAGGTCCCTCATCGGAGGATTTGCAGCCTGCCTGAGAAGCATAACTCAGGGCGGAAAAGTTAATAAAGCACTCACTGCTGCTCATAAAGGTTATGATTCTGATTTCATGGTAATAACTGAACTTGAGCATATCAACATTTTGATCAACTGGATAAATACAGCATCGGGCCCACAGAGGTAGTGTTCTTAAAAAGTGAAATTCCAGGAATTTACCCATGCAATCTATTTTCCACCAGTCACAAACTACTCACTGCTCTATCAGGCAAATATGAAATCTAGAGGTGATACAAATAATCAATTATGTGATATTTTGATGCTTGACTAATCATTTTTGAATGAAAAGGGTTAGCCAGCTGATTCCAGCTTCTCCAATCTGAGGATTGGCAGTTTTTCTCTGATTTAGATCTTTTTAAACTGAATATCTTTTTTAGGGCTGGACAATTGATTGAAATATTATCCACACTGCAATATGACCAAGTGCAATACCCAAAGCACAAAAGCTTGATAAAAATTTGTGAGACAACAGTGTTATATTGAAGTACTCTGGTGCTGCAGAGATGTCCTGACCTACAAATCTTGCTCTCCAGATGTAAAGGAAAAAAAAAAAAATTGTTTGGTACAGACCCCAACAAATGTCACAGCTTAATGATTTTAATAGTTTTTTTTTTCAGTGAAAATGAAAATTGTATCATTTCCACTAATCATATTACAATCGTGATACATCTCAAAATAAACGCAATCTGATTTTTTTTTTTTTACCAGATCGTGCAGCCCTATTTTGGACTGTTGGTCATAAAAAACAAGATATTTGAAGATGTCACCTTGGAGTCTGGAACAGGCAATATGTTGTTATATGTCGCATAATTCATTGAGAAAATAACTGGCAGATTAATTGAAAATGAAAATAATTAGTTGCCTTACCTTTAAGTACTTTTCCAAACCTCTCATTCCAGTTTGTAATGCTGCTGTTATTAGTTTGACTTTGAAGCAGAAGTTCTACGTACTGTTCCATTGTAGTCAAAGATTAGTCTTACAACTACTCACATTACTGTAATGCAGTCATCTTTGGAGGGTATTTTTTTGTCTGTAATTTTACTCTTATGCTACTTCACTACCTCTAAAATCATTATTCACCACAAAGCTGGCCTACAATTTGGCTCTAATAAGGCGATCCAATCACAAACAAGCCAATGAAAAACCCCAAACTCTGCAGCAGCACAGGTTTGGAGAGGTGAGCGTGACTGATGAGCAGAACAGAGCAGAACAGGAGTTTGGAGTCATTTAGACTCAAGATCTGAAGAAACACAAACCCCTTTGACTTAATCTATTAAACATCAACAGGTTAGAAGTAACTCTGAGTAGTTTGAGAACAATATGTTGTACTTTTACTAAAGTATTTGTTTAACAGCAGTAGTTTTACTTGTAGCTGACTAATATTTCAGTAATGTAACTAGAGCTGCAATGATTAATGACTATTAAATTACTATACTAACTGTTTTGATAATCAACTAATGCTTTTCATATTTTCATTAAAAAACATTCAGATTTCAGCTTCTTAAATATGAAAAATTTCTGGTTTCTTTACTCGTCTCTGACAGTAAACTGGATATCTTTGAGTTGTGGACAAAACAAGACATCTGAGGACGTCATCTTGGACTTTGGGAAACACTGATCAACATTTTCTGCCATTTTGTGACATTTTATGGAACAAACAACTAATTGATGAATTGTGAAAATAATCAGATTAATCGGTTATAACAATAATCATTAGTTGCAGCCCTTGATGTAAGAGTACGTGTACTTGAGTACAGATTTTTGTACTCTTTCCACCTTTGATTAGCAGTGATTACCTCATAAATCATATGACCAAAAAGAGTGAGATTGCGGAGCATACACATCAGGCCGTGGTGTGTGAGGTATAACAGTCATGAAATTTATCACAACTTGATTCATAGCAACATGTATGAAAGAAAAATGAAAAACACACTTGTCTTTGTCTGTAGCCATATACATAATATATATGCACGTTTGTACCACACATTTCACAAATTTCAAGATATTTCACAACAACAGCACCAAAGAGCTTTTGATTGATTCCTCAACCCCACTAATACATTCATTCATTCATTATTTTCCAGATATACTAATAATCTATTAATTACAGAGGTGAATAATTTACAATAAAATAACAATTTTAAGGTACATTTCTCATTTCCAGTACTTTTATACTACAATAATTCCATTCGGTCTCCACGTGCATCAGTCTGCCTAAATCTGTCATGAAGGCTGTGGATTTTGAAAATTTCACGCAGGAAGGAAAGGTTATTATATTGTCTTAATGATTGAAAAACCTGTTACCTTGTAATGTTCAACAAAGCAAGCAGCTTACTAAGGCTGAAAAGCTTTTCTTCAGGACCCACCCCAACTCCACCCCCCCACCCCCCCCCACCCCACCAGCCTTTCAGCAACTCATTCCTGCGCTCAGCTCCAGCATGGAATAGAAACTGTACACCAGAACTCTGAGAACTCACAGTGGTATTTAAATCACAGACAGAAAAAAGGAAGAAAAAAAAAATCAGGTACTGCATCTTGAAGACGAAAATGCCACAAAAGTGAAGACTTTTGCTGTAAAATGTTCAAATCCCCACCAAACCATAGAGAACAACACTGAACAATTGAACCATCGTACTGTATGACAACACCTTCTCTGGGTTATGTTTTGGTTTGGTCCAAACTTAATACAAACGGATACACAAAGACCTTTTTTGTGAGCTGAATTTTTTGCGAGGCATCTGCATAAGCAAATTGCATTCACGCGTCAGATGTGTTGGGTTTAGTGCTGACACTGGCCTTGCAGTGACCTTCAAACAGAGGCGTTGTTTTTTCCTGCCCCAATTCAACATTGAGAAATCGGCCTTGCGTTCTCATTCATAATGCTGCATTTCATTCTTTTTTTTTCTTTTTTTTTTTATTTGCTGATTGGATCTCACAAACTGCTGCTCAGGTGTTTGACAACTTGCTTTCTTTCTCTACATCTACTCACTGCAGTGACATGCATCTACCCAACACGATCAAATAATAAAACACAACTCAGAAAGGTACCATCACTTTACACTTTCTGTCACCAGCCCAGCACCTCCTGCTATACACTATGTAGCACTTCTCCTGCAGCAATAGAAGCAGCCATATTCTCTTGGCCCCTGTGTTATATTGATATTTTGGATGAATAGACAGGGTGTTTGTTCACAGAAACCTGAAAGAAATCTCTGGAACAAAGTCCTGTACTAAACATTTTGTGCAAAATCGTTCCCCTGCCACCCTGTCTTTGTTAGATGAGCGTGTGTAGGTCTTTGTTTTCTTCCTGGTACAAGGCGCCAGATGTGCAACTGGAATACATGAACTGCTACAGAACTTGACACAGACAGATGAAAGAGAATGAGCGAAACCAAACAAAGACAGTAAAAGCCAAGAAAACAAGCAGAACGTGTCCAGAGGAGACAGGAATCCATCTTAGTAAGAACAAAGCATCATTCCAGAATTTTCTTGTCAATGGATTCTTTGCCATTGGTCCGCGAGTAAGGCTCAAAAGCAGAGGAGCTCAGGTAGCGGGCGGAAAGTTCCTGCAGGTTGCCGGCGAGCGAGCCGGCCATTGACAGAGGGTTGGAGGAAATGCGGGTGGCGACGCCGCTCAGTAAGGAGGGCATGGGAAAGCTGAAGAGGCCGTGAGCTGCCGGCGAGCTCTGCAGGCCCGCCACTGTTCCTGAGCTGGTGACCGCAGGCAGAGGAGGGCTGCCGCCCGCCGTGCCGGTGCTGCCGCTGCTGCTGCTGCTACTGCTGCCGTTGCTGGCCATGGCCATGGAGGGAGGGCGCAGGGCAGAGCCCAGCGTGCCGCTGCTGCAGTGAGGCAGGAGGCCCGGCAGGCCCGGAGGTGTGAGCAGGCGACCCTGCTCCAGCAGTCTGAGGACGCTGCAGGTCGCTGCCGTCTCTGAAACCACCGAACGCAGCTCCGAGTCCTTCCCCTGGTCCTTCTTCTGCTTAGTGCGGCGGTTCTGGAACCAGACCTTCACCTGGACAGGAACACAGACGACAGACAGAGCCTTTAGAAACACATGCAAATGTGCAGTATAGCTCATGTATTATTAAATATCACATGTATGTGATCGAAAATATATTATTCTCTTTAGAATAATATAGTTTTAGAATTAGAAGCTTTTCTAATGTTGGTGCAATAAGAAAAGTGCCCTGCAAAAATTCACATTGACTGATCAGTGCTGTAAAAAGGCCTGTGATCATGTGATCATGTCAGTACTGCAGATAATTGGAACATGAGATATACAACTGTGTCCTCACACATGAAGTTGATTGCTTTTACCCAAAGTAGCAAAGCATCTGTCCATCCCCCACCCAGTCACTGCATGCACCTTCACATCAGACTAATGTATAGTAGCTATATATGCTCACACACACACACACACACACACACACACACACACACACACACACACACACACACACACGCTGCCCATGATTGTTGACTGATTGATCAAAAGCTGCAGTGATTTCATTCAGTCGTGGAGGAGAGGCAGGAGGTTAATCCAGTCACAACTTGCTCACAGAAAGTCTTTCATATGTAAACACTGCTTCACTTTGTCAGCCTCACACACAACAAAAGCTTCACACGTGAAACACATTATGAGTTCACTGTTTATCAGTTTTATAGCTTATTGATTGTTATTGATTATGTTGCAAACCTGTGCTATGATGTCATTTATTTAAAGCTGTGAATATTAGCTAAAAATTAATCATGAATAATTTTAAATATTGTTCAATTATTGAAGTCTATCAATCAAAAAATTCACACTCGCTTGAATCAGTGTTTCTGTTTCACATCACTGTAAATCAAATGTCTCGGGAGGTTTTTTTGTTGGAGAAAACAGCGAATATAAAGATGTCCCCTCAGGCTCTGGAAACTTGTGATAATTTAATATTTCCATGTGACTTTCTGATGTTTTACAGACTAGACAATTAATTGTTAAATTTGAAATCAAATGACATATTAATTGACCATTAACCGTGACTTCATTGACATTATTTTATAACCTTTGGACTTCTTGATTCTGAAAATGTAGGTTTAGCCTTCAGAATTATATAGGATAGAAGAAGACATCCTAACTTTGAATTTGGCCTTTTTAAAATGTAAAGAAAACTGCCATGATAATATCTCAGAAACATCTGATTTGTTATTCTTAGACTAAACTATTTGCTTTAACTTAAAAAAGTTAGTATCTGTGCTGCCGTAACAAATATTAAGTTGACTGAATTTGAAAAGACAAGTTGAGGTAATTTTGACTGACTCAAAACAAGTAAACTTTTCTAGACAAATTTGATATTAATTGTGTTGTACTTGAGCAAACACGTTCATCAAGCTAAAGATTTTAGGTTGAAGTCTTCACTGATAAACATTTTTAACATTTAACATTCATCATATTATATTTATTAGAGACACACAGCAAATTGAAGAAGGGTCTAAGAAGAGTTTTAACTCTTAAACAATGTATTCTGGGAAGTCTTTTAATGAACTGATCAAACTTCATTTAATGAGTTGATTGAACTCTGTACAGTGCTTTCATTCAACTCATCATTTCAAGTCAAAATTAAAAGAACTTGTTTTTGTTCTGTAAATAAATTGAATTGAATTTTAGCTGAATCAACCTGAAAAAATAATATGCATATATTCAAGTTAAGTTAATGAGTAATGATTTAACTCCTGTGCTCTGTAATCCCGGATAAGTCAGCAGAAGTAAAAAAAAAAAAAACCTGAGGCAATCAGTCGCCACAATTTTTTAAAGTTCATGAACTCAAAAGTTTTTTAGCTTATCGGAGCTTAAATATCTGCAGTTAGTTACATGTACTTTTTGACTGAAGTTGATTAAGACAACTCAAATATTTTCAGTAAATGCAACTCAGAATATTTATTTTCCCCTCTCACTGCAACAAGTTGACAGGACTGAATCATTTTAAGTATAAAAAACACATTCATTCATCTTCAGTAAAGTTCATATTAATAAAAAAAATAATTAAAAATTTCGGGTACCTGTATTTTTCCAAGTGTGTAATTTAACTTGTACTTAAGTATCCATTAAACTATGTAATCTACTTTGTTACTTTTAAAATCTACAATCTGAATAAATTCAGACCTTTCATTTGCATGTTTGTTGCTAATATGGCTTCACAGGCCAATGAAACGATGACATGCTGATGAAAGGAGGAATATTCAGTATCTTTTAACACCAGTACTTTTACTTGTAATCAATTACTTTTACTTTTTCAGTCATGAAACAGTGCTCATAATTGAGTACAAATTTGGAGTAGTCTTCCCACCACAGAGTTAAATTAACTTTACTGTCACTCAACATTTTAAGTTATTAGAACTTGTAAACAAATTTGAAGTTCTCACAACTCATTGTAATTAATTCATTTGAGAATTCAGTTTTACAGTGAATGTTTTTTTACAGTGAGCTTTGACTGAAAGATATTTTTGTTGCAAGCAAAAACTTGCTTTATTCAAATATTTCTGAGATTTTGTGGGAAACGTCTACAGTATGTATCAACAGTAAAAGGAGTATCAAGATAAAAAGAGAAAGAACTCATTCCCTATATTCTCATATTTAAAAGAATGCACTCTTACTGATACAGTTTATTAAACTGTAGCAAGAGCACCAACCTTGTAATTTAACACGCTCAATCAAGTCATTCATCTGGCTCAACAGATCCACTTAGTTATTCTGTCATGTCCATTGTTCGCTCTCACTAACCTCCTTAATTGAATTAATGTCAAAACTGAAACAAATAGAAGCTTTTTTACCTGCAAGTCTGCTGAAATCACACCTCACTGCTTTCATATGGAACAAAATGTACACGTACCAATCAGCAGCAAGTGTCCAGCACAATCCTGCTGCTAGTCCAATCACATCTGAATATATTTCCTTCTCTACAGTAGGTGCTTTAACTCTTCAGCAGCTGTTAACAGGCATTTCATGGGCAGAGGAGAAGCCCTGCCGCTCAATCCTGTGTATATTTTCTGCTTGCGAGTGCTCAGGAGGAACATCTTGTTCATTTTAGAGGTGACATTTCCAGCGCAAAGAAAACAGCAAGGTGAAGCTGGTAGCTCAAACAAAGATGATTAGGTGTGCACACAGCAAATGGCCTTAATGTACCAACCTGTGAGTGCCACAGAACGAAATGTTAATTTCACCACGTTGTCATTAAAAGGGATTTCATGAGGACAAGAAGCAGACAGGAAGAAAATCCCGATGCCTTTGTCCTGCCTAAATAGGGAGCAAAGGTTGTTTTCTATATTACCTTCATGTGAGGAAAATAACAACTTCATACACTTAATCAGCTTCTTTTGAATTTATGTGGTAAAAGAAAAACAGCAATTGTGTCCATCAGATGAAAAACAGAAAAATATTTAAAATATAATATTTGTTGCAAATCAGCCAGTAAAATTTACATAGCTGTTAACAAAAGAAATAGTGACCTTGCTGCGCATCAACAAACAGATTCAAGTTGTCGCTTGTGAGAAAAGGTTGACCTTGAGTGGAGGTCTGCGAGAGCCGCATTGAAAGCCACAACACATTAGTACCAAAGACCAAGCCGATGGCGCCGTTAGCCGTTTTGCACATTTTCAAAAATAAATGAATTAGATGAATGAAACCTGAGCTGAAAATACACCAGAGCTGTGGAGCAGGCGACCAGGGCTTCCCTCCTGTCCGAATCACACAGGCTGACTCGCTGTGGAATCTGGTGTCAAACACCGAGTGCAAATGCAGTTCAGCCGCTGCGAACACTGCGTGACCCACTGCTGACCCCACACGTCTGACATGAGGAGGAGGTCTGCGTTCCAGGCAGTCACCGCTGACAGCTTTACATATATGTAACACTGCATTACATTTATTCTAAATACATCTACTTTGCAGGGATACATACAATTAGAAATCCTTAAAAGACAATCCATGATCTAAATGTAAACCAGTGGGTCACCCCAGCGCTCAAAACACTGAATCAGAACCTGCGAGCACTCCTACACTACATGACCTGACGGGTCTGAGAATATTATACTACTAGACAACAACAATTACAGCTTTTTAATGATTCTTGGTGACTTTAAGGTTGTAAAACATGCTGATGTTTTAATAATGATCAGCTGTGAAACACAAAATAATTATTTTCATCTCAGCTCAGATTCTTAATTATGTATGCGGACAGAAAATGGTTGGACCTTTAACTTAAACTTAAACTGCTTTGTCTGAAACACATTTAATTATTTATTTGTGGCAGGGCTGTCAAATGAAAGGAATTATATGATTATATGTATAAATTCACATTCTTCGGTGGTCCTAACAGATCGTAACATGATTCTCTGAGGTCAAAGAATAGATGGTGTAAAATGATAGACACGTGACATCAGATTCACACTGCACATTATTGCTATATCAGTCATAAATGCAAGTGTCTATTCTGTCTTTTGCATGAAATATTTTGCAGTTTGCACACAATAAATTCAACATTTTTTAAAGTACAGTGCACAGGCCTACATACCTGAGTCTCAGACAGATTGAGCTGGCGGGCCAGTTCTGTCCGTTCCCTCCCGACCACGTACTGGCACCTCTGGAACTCCATCTCCAGCCGGTAGAGCTGCTCTGCAGTGAAGGAGGTGCGGGTTCGCTTGGGTCGGTCCAAATCCAAACCCTTGGGCAGGATAATCTCTCGGATAGAGCCTTTAGCATCTGCAACAAGGAGCCCTTTAAATTAACCATGCTGACACACAAGTGAATGACAGAACACATATATAATCATATAATTTATCCCCATGATAGTTAACTACTTCATTATTATTATTATTATTATTATTGTATTATTATTATTATTATGTTATTATTTTTGTCATAATAATAATAACAACAATAATAATAATGATAATAATAATAATAATATTGGTAGCACAATAGTGGACATGCTAAGAATTTATTGAGTCAAGTCTGAATTCTAAGTTTAAATTGTTTTTTCATTTTAATTGTAGTTGGACTAAATGCAATAGAATGTACTTATAGAGACAAATATTATTTAAATAATGCATTAATTCTATGATTTTACAACAGTCTACTTTTTAAATTAGGAAATGGGAAAATATGAGCCCGTAATAAATCCCATGAACAGAAAACAAAACTGAAAATTCTGTTATTTGCTAAATTCACTGTAAAAGTCTTAAAAATATACATTTAAATACATACAAAGTGTACACCTAAAAATATGACATAAAAGCGTATTAAATGCATATTGACAGAATAATGTTATGCTTCCATTTCAGCTCCCTCATGTTATCTGAACCTCTGCTACCACAAAAGACAGAAATCACAACAAAGGGAGCTGCCGTCAAAATTATATTAAAATAAACCCAATCTCTGCTTACATTTTTAAAGCTGGTATTAACATTGAATATAATTTAAATCATGCTAAATAAAAATGATTGCAATGCTGTGAGAAATTCAGTGATCATTCATTTATTTTTAACAACCAGACAAATATTAAATGATTGCTCTGCAATAAAATATTTGAATAGAAAAGCTTTTTCTATATTTTCAGTGCTCTCATTATATCTGCTCTGTCTCATCATATCTTGCGTAACTAATCCTCTTCTTTAGTGAAGTTATATTTATAGTTTGTTTTCATGCACTCTCAGTGTTGGGCCAACACTGTGTGAAGGAAATTACGTAAATGACTCCCTGGGCAACTGACACTCATACACACCATTCCACGTCTGATTTGTTGACATTAAATATCTGTAAAAACAAACTCCTATCTCCATCTTCTTTCTGTCTTTAAATATTTATCATTTTCATATTTATCACCCATAAAGTGTAAACACATGCAGGATAAATCCACAAGCTCGCACACATTTAAATTTAATCAGAGACGTGACACATTTTTGAATAATTTAACGTGATCATATTTAACATTAATATAAAATGGGAGGAAAGATTGAGTTCATCATAGTGTTTACAGAAAATTGGAAAATGTGAAAAAATAAATCTTATGCAGTATGGCCTAAAATTAAAGATATATTTCTGTAATAACAATAAGCCATTTTTCATGACAAATTATTTATTTTCTTATGTTCCTTTAATTGTAATCAAACTGAAATACAATCTCTTTTATTTTAAACAGCCTCCATAAATGAACATAAAACAAACCGTCATCATAATTTTGATAATTGATTTTTTTGTCGAAGGATACATTTTGCTATTAACTTTAAAGTTAAGTGTAAGCCTCCTAATTAAAAGTAAAATAGATTGTTGTAGATTGATGTATCAACAACCATCATTTTTGAACTTTTTCTCTCTTATATTCCTGAATGAAAAATGCGTGTACACTAACAGATGATATTTGCTCAGATTAATCTGTCTGATCCGTGAAATACGAGTCTGCAACTTAAAAACAAAAAACAAAAGAAAGAGACGAGCCTTACCTCGGACTAGTATTCTCCGACAGTAGTCCGGGTCCCCCGTGCTCCCCCTGTTCTTCTCGCAGTTGTCCACGGTCCCAGAGGGGGAAAAGGAGTCCTGCTGCTCCTTGAGGAAGCTTTTGGACAAACTGCCCTGGGAGTCCTTGTCATCTTTCCCCTTCTTTAGTCCATTCTTCAGCCCCATCCCTTCTGTCTCTTGGTTGTACCTGACCTCCATGCTCAGTTTATCCTCTTGGACCTGCAGCTCGTCCGCCTCTTTTTTTTCCTTTGTCAGGTGGAAAAAAAAGGAGATTACGGAGAACACGGTGCACCAGATCGTCTGGACAGTGTGGGTTTTAGTTTCAAAAACAGCACCTTTCAGCAGGGCACAGTCAGCTATCTAATGTTTGGTGAAATACTTCCGTCGCCCGACCAAGGAGCCCTATTATCACTGACCAAACTCCCTTGCCCAATGATCATGGACTTCTCAGTGAAACTCAACAGTAATTCAATGCCCCCCTTTCCTCGTTACATAGACATCAGGCTGATAGATGATCTCCAAATAATCAGAGCCATGGATGCGCACTCGCTGTTTCAATTGATTACGGTAATTTTGCTGCCTCCACATTTGCGTAACCTCATGAATACACTAAATTGTTTGGGGAAATAGATCAGGTCTTGATAGAGGGGTTTGCTCATCCCGTCCCCCTCAGTTTGCCTGCTCTCAGTCCAGAGAATCAAGACAAATGATTGGTCTTGTCTCGCAACCAAGCCTCCCTGAACCCCACATGAACGCACACAATCACAGGGGTACGACTCTTCCAAACCTGAAAAAAGTTCCCGGGTGCTTCATTCTTCCGTCCACAGAACGCAACCAGACTTTTTTCCCCCCGACTTTTTCACGGCGGACCTGATTGCCGCAGCATGTCAGCGAACTTTGATCCCGTTTTTCCCTTTGGCTCTCTCACCAATCAACGGAATTCTGCAATGTGCAGATCTCGCCACTGTGCTATTGTAGGCAGGAGACACTGTGAGAGAGCCAGAGAGGAGGGAGAGAGAGACAGACAGGTGAAAAGGATAATAAACAAATCCACGTCGAGCAACATTTACGGAGGCAGTGACCCGGCCACTTCGAGCGCTGAAGCAACGCACATCTCTGCTTTAGCGGGAATTGTGTCAAAGTTTCCTGTGTTGTCCTGCGTTCATTCAAAGAGCTACGCAGAGCGACCCAACAAGGTCCTGGCTGCTAACGCCACATTCTTCAGTACTCGAATGACTGCACCCCAGAAGGCCATCTCCAGCTCTCATAATCTTAACCTGCACATTAGAAAAAGACAAAAAAGCGGAACAAAACTTGTCATTAGTGCTTAGGCTACCTACACTCTCTCTCACTCACTCACTCACGCATACCTCTGGAATGGCCCCTACCTCTCTCCACCACTCGCCTTCCAGCCCACTACCCACCCACCCAACCACCAACTCTTAGCTATTTTCATTGTCAGTGCAACAATATCTCTGAACACAGCAGTGGCCAGTAATCCAATAAGACCATTGATTAGGCCACAATGATTCAATTCAAACCTGTGGCCTAGTGCAAGGAGCATTCTCTTGCCCTTCTTGTCACCTTAGCTGGCCAGAAGCCCTCTTCAAGCTGCCCCCCTCCCTGAGTGCCATTCATGCCTTTATGGGAAACAGAGAGGAAAAGGAGTGAAAGATGGCAATTATCTAATTGGACTATTAACAAACAATTCTGTGAGTGTGGCTGCCCGGCAGCAGTCTCGGGGTGGGTTTAAGGGCTGCATGTTGGACTAACTTTATTCACTGAGTGTTTGGGGGGCTGCTGCTTAGAGTGGGGCAGGATCCATTGTTTGAGGAAGGTAAAAAGGAGGCTAAAAAGGGAGCGACTAAAGGGGACCTGGGCTTCTCAGGCCGTGGCGCAGA
Organism: Lutjanus argentimaculatus; assembly: GCA_034769285.1. Taxonomy (NCBI): domain Eukaryota; kingdom Metazoa; phylum Chordata; class Actinopteri; order Lutjaniformes; family Lutjanidae; genus Lutjanus; species Lutjanus argentimaculatus. Next base: position 2,655,374 of record JAWZSL010000036.1, on the reverse strand, counting down.
GTCCCAGCCTGGGAAATAGATTGAGGACGCAGCGTCTTGGCCTCTCAGCTGCACACAAAGGCCGAGCAGGAGAAAAGACTGATGTGTTCAGTGTCTAGATCCCCCAAAATATCACACACTCAGTGCCACGATGTGCCAGAATACTGCATCTACAGTATAGTGTCAGAGTGGGCAATATGGCGCTAAAATAATATCACCATATTTTTGGGTTTTCTGCGATAACAATATGCTTGATGATATGACAAAATAGTGAAATATTTTTGGTTCAGAACTCAAGATAGTTGTCGAGCCATCCTCATGGGATATTTGTCTCTCCTTGTACTCAACACCGTGCCTCTGCTTGACGTAATGAAATTTCTTACATTTTACTGTGATTTATTGTACATCTGATCATTTGTAACCAAACCGCTTCCACAACACTGAAGTTGCTTCCCTTTTTAGAGCTAACTCCTCCAACATATTATTGCCATTATTACTATATGATTTGTTTTTATCATGAAAAAAATATAACAAATGGCACAGACCAAGTATACTGTATAGCACGCTGTCGCAACCCACATATGCTGAATTAGCAACACTGTTTCAATCAAACTATTTATGTGATTTCAATTGGTAGTTCAGCCTTGTAAATGATGCACACGTTCACATACATTGCAGTGTAGCTCCTGTGGAAAATGTGACTTTTCACCTGTCGATAAGGGTTTCCTGCAGGAGGCACCCTGGATTAGCTCAGATCCCTACACTCATAACAAAAGGCTTCTTTCTAAAGTGATCCTTCAGGCTCATATCGCAGCAGAAACCTTTTCAGTGCTTTAAAGACCATCTGCCAATTTTAATACTGTTCAGAATTAGCAGTATGAAAAGGGAAAAATTCAAACATTAAATTTGTTGGCGAACATCATCAGCAGCCATTATGCTGAGCAGTCTGGAGGAAGGAGTTTCTGATGAGTGTGCGCCAGTGATGTCACTAGACAGAGTGAATATGAAACCTACAGCCTTTAGCTGGTGTCTATCTGTTACACAGGCTTTGTGTGACCTTGTTCATTGTGTTTACTTAAAATAGCTGTCTTCGGAGGAAGTGTAGAGACAGTGACTTCAGGAAATGTAAATCAGGTGGGTGCAGTGGGTGATGATACAATGTCTTTTGTTTTAGGCAGATGTAGGTGGCTGCACAAGACAGACTGAGAAACTGAGGACATTCAGGGAGGAGCTGAAACACAGTCAGCTAGTAGGCCAGGGGCATGTGAAATCTACCACTGTATTTATTTGTCTAAAAACTAGGGCTGTATCATATGGTAAAAAAAAAGTCATATTGCAATTATTTTGATTGAAAGCGTAATTGCAATATGAGACACAATTAATTTAGTTTATTTGATTTATAAAAGGACAGCGTGCAATGACATTGATCATTTATAAGATATGAAAACATGTGTAGGTATACAGATGGAAATTAGCATCTCACTAAATCTACTGAAACCATAACAAGAAGACACAATAGATAAAATTTAAAGTGCAATACAGATTGCAGTTAATGCAGGTGCCTAACATAATAAAAACAATAAGTACATACAGTACAGCACAGCGCAAAATACAGTATGAAATACATAATAACTACCTTATAAAGTGACCAGGTTACCAATGCCTCTGCCTTACACAATAAAAATGGTAGGTACAAGCTGCACAATGCAAATTACTGTAAGAAATACACAATAACTACATTACAAGTGGCAAAGTTAGCAGCACATGTACCCACATGAGTAACATATAACATCTAAGTACCTGATAGGGTATCTTCTAACATCTATCTAAGATCAGTGCTGACAAGACTGACTGCTTAAAATCCAGTTTTTAACATCACAGGAGAAACTGTGATATTTCTTAGAGCGCTTGGGAGCCTGTTCCATTCTTTGATGGCTTTACACGAAAAGGCTGATTGAGAAAAGGCAGAAGTTCGTTTTGGAAGGCTGCAGTCACCCATGGAGGCAGACCTTAAGGCTCTATTCAACAGCTCAGAGCGAGGCTGCACAAAGTTTTTCAGTGGGGGGTGGGGCAGCATTATGGGTAATCTTGTGTACTAAGCGAACATCTGAAAACAAGATTAAGTTATCAAAGCTTAACATTATATATTTCTCAAGTAGATCAGTGATGGTGCTGTCGTTTTTTTTTTACCCAGAACTTTCAGAGTTTGAATATAAAGTGATCTAATTGGATTTAAAGCAGTCTTGTTAGCCTGAGACCAAGATGATAGACAATACAAAATGTGGGACAAGATCCTGGCATTCAGATATGACTCAGCAGCTTCAGTCAATAATGAGTTTCTGATGTGACAAAAGTTTGCAATGTTACACTTCAAGAACATGACATGTCTTTTTAATATGTTCTTAAAGATCAGAAAGGAGTCTAGGATGACACCAAGATACTCCTCAACATTTTTTCTCATTTGACAGCAGGATAGTCTGAGTCACTCTGTTACCTTCTCCATCATTGTGGGTAATTTGGCTGCAACTGCATCAGTGTCTTTCCCATGTGTAAAAACGGCGGTGTCATCAGCGTACATCAAGGTCTCCACTCCATTACAGACAGAAGGGAGGTCGTTGATGTATATGCTGAAGAGCAGCAGTCCCAGGATTGACCCTTGTGGTACTCCCAAAGTGGGAATTCTCAGTTTTACATTACAATTAAAATCTTGTGACTTGTTGGGGTTTGATCCAAGAAAACATGTTTTCTTTCATCTGGAGAACAAGCTTTTCAGGCCAGGGTATCCTTGTAGCACTACAGTACCTCATCATAATGCTGTTTTCTCACACATTTTTCCTTTTTCAATAAAATGTGATTTGGTTCTGGTTCTGTGGTTTGAATATTGCAATTGGATATTGTGATAAATTGTGCAGCTTCACTAAAAACAGACCCTGCTGGTGGTAGCTACAGTAACAGTACCAGGGCCCAACTGATACCGGATTTCTGTGGCTGATGTGGATAAATAAAAAAAAAATTGATATCCATATATTAGGCAATATTGCAGTGATCCTCAAATCTGCTTATGGAACACTTGGGACAAAGATATGCAACAGAGGCAAACACCAGGTCACTGGAACAATAAAATATACATACATAAAATGCTGTCTGGAAAATTAAAAAAAAATATTATTAAAAAACAACAACAACAACAACAACAACAAAACAAAAAATAACTATCTGTAATATGTTTTGTAAAAAAAAGAAACATACTGGACAACATCAATTTAGACTGATATATGCCAATATTGTCCTACTAATATATCTGCCAGGCTCTAACCAGTACCAAGGCACTATCCGGCAGTGAGTTTCAGACCTCACTGTTGTAAAATGTGGTTAGTGTAGCTTACCAGCTAACAGTAGCTAGTTAGACCTAATATGGGGATGCTTATTATTTTTGACTGAGCCTTTTTGCATTTAAAAAAGCAGGCTTCGTATGTGTTCAACACTAATATTAGAACACTCATGTATTAGTGATGGTGTTATGCTACATTACCTTATTTACAGCTGCAGCATTGACTAAAGCAAGACAGCGGCATGGTGTCAGAACCCAGTGGTTCCAGTGAATATAGTGAAGGTGAAGATGGTCTCTTCATTTCAGACACAGTTTTACTGGCATTTATCATATGTTTGTTTGGTGAATTTGTCATGCAGGACGGAAAGATGATTTAATTTAATTCAATGTCAGACTGGTCAGAGGTTTAGATTGTTAAAATCAAACCAAGTCTTCCAGGTCTTACCACAGAAAATTTTTTTTTTTTTTTTGTTGTGCAAATAGAGGAAAATTTAATGTTTTAGAAAGCTTGCAGTTATCACTTATGTACAAAATAAACAATAGTGGACCAAAGATAAAGCCTTGGGGAATCCCAGGTAACTACCCCCAAGTAAGTAACCATTTATTTATCATAATTTTATTTTGTGAATTTGTCATGTGGTTAGCTAAGGTTCTTAATTTAGTTCAGTCTCAAACTTGGTCATAGGTGTAGATTGTTAAACTCAAACCAATTCTTTAGAAGTTTCAGTTTCTTTTCCATTGTATCAAATTGTTGTTTCCAGTTCTTATCACAGCAAAACAAATTTGTGTTGTGCCAATAAAGCAAAATTTAATGGTTAAGAAAGCTTACAATTATCAGTTATGTACAAAATAAACAAAAATGGGCTGAACACAAAGCCTTGGGAACCCCAGAAATAACTTTTAATTATTTTGAATTCAAGTTATGTATTTTACATACCTTTAACCATTCTCAGGTTAGCTGTACTAAACTATGGGTGTTCAACCCTTCTATTGCTATATAGTTCAAAATTCTACAGTAGTAAGCCATGGACAGCAATATCGTAATTATTATTTTATCAGGACATATAACCCTCTCTGTATATTCAGTTTTGTCTGTTGCAGTTGATATTTCCTCCATCAATTCCATAAATGTCAGCAAAGTCATCCAGCAATTCCTGAACTCAAATTAGTGTTCACAGTGAATTATTCATGTAAAACATGATACACAGACAGACCGGCCACAGACCACATGTGGAATATGTTCTCTAGAATTTCTTCTCTAACCAAGCGTTAACCCAGCTTTTTCTCCTTTTGGAGGTTGAAGTATTGCCACTTCAGATTTTGTTCCATCCACTCAAAAAGGATAATTACATATCAGCCAAGCATTATTTAATCTAGCTGTAGAATATGTGCACAGGCAACTGTCCATGATGTGATATACTTTCATATATTCCTTAATGTGTATTTAAACTGGAAGCATCCAACTTTGGAAGCAAGTGTCCTCCCACACACACACATAGAGTTCTGCAATGGTTGAATCACCACAGGCCGGTGGTAAATCACCACCAGCATTATCATCACTATTACACTCATTTGAACACAACAAGGCTGCAGTGACATTCTTTACGATGCTGAACAATGTGCTGTGCTGTAACGTTACCCTGCTCTGCCCAGTTTTCAGCCTCTCAACACCGGAAATTAGAGTTGTTCTCTGAACACATTTAATGTCTGGTTCGAAATAAACCTGTTGCAGGAAATCAAATCGAAGTGTAAACTGCTCACGCTGGCCCAACACAACACCGGGGTGATATTTCACAGGAGGAAGTGGTTACTTTTGTTTCACGGCCTGCTCACATGCCAGCATGTGTATTTATAACGCCGTCTTCTCTTCTATGACTGTGGCAACGCATAAAAAATCAGTTAACACAGTCAAAGCAAACTGGAGAAATGACTGTGTCTAAAGCACTATTAATGCCTACTGCAATTGCTATTTGGCTCTTTGTGGTGCCGTTATTAGCACCCAGAGCTACTTGGCACTTTGTGGCAAAGCCTTTTAAGTTCTCTAATACAAGGTAGGTTGCTGTGGAGAGCGCAGGCCTTGGAGAGCCTTGATGTCTGAACGACAACATGGTAACTCAAGATGAATGGTTACATTCAAAGCCCTGCTTTACGTTTACAAATGTGATGATTATGTTCCATAGTAAGAGAGCAAGCTGTTCTTGAACCCTCTAAATAAAGAGCTTGTTTCCATCTCTGGTGGAGGGCTACACTGGCAGCTGAGCTCAAAAATTGTTGAGCACTGATGGTTTTCACTGCGAGCATGGATGTTTTATCCTACTTTTTTCCCCTTTACTTCAAAATCCTTGATGCCTTATAAATATCGAGAGCTTGTAGTTACTGATGGTGTTGTGAAAACAAACTTTCCTACCAATTAACCTTTATGGCAGCTGTTGAAGTTTACATACCACATTTTAACTCTGAGCAGTTTTGACAACTGAGCTAATAATTGGGATTAATTGTTGTGTGTGTTGGTTTCTGGTGGAGGAACCCTCTGTTCTCAGGCCACTCACAGCTCTGTTGTTAAAGAATAACTTCGGTATTTTTCAACCTGGGCCCTATTTCCCCTTGTATATGTGTGTGTATGATTGATAAACACAACTCATTTTAAAATTGGTTCAGTATTGAGGGAGGCGGATGTAGCCGGCAGTCGCGAAACGAGTTATAACGATATGAGGGCAAATACGTCCCGTAAAAGTTTGTGCGTTAAAAGTGCTTTTTTTCACCACAGACCGGATCAGATCACCAGTGTAATCTCTGTCAACAGCACAACAGCATGCTTCACTTACTGCTTGCTGTGTGTGACGACATCTCGCAGGATCTTTGTTTCTTGCCGGAAGAAAACAGAGGAGTCATGCTGAGAGCCGGTCAGAGCGTTAGCTGTCCCAGAGTTCAGTTGAGAGTTTTACTGCAACTATTGAAAACAATGGTTTGCAACACTTCCACTGGTGTTTTCGTTATAAATAACTAAACTTTACCTCTGGTGGAAATACACCAGGGCATCAAATGTGGATTAATCTCCTTCTGAAAATAGTCCCAACAATGCACTAGTTCCTGTTTGAGTAATGTTTGCTAAAAACTGCAGTGACCAGGACTTTACTGTGCCTTTTAACATGTTGGTCCATGTTTCATTCATGTTGGTTCTGGTTTCCTACCCAGCATCCAATGATGTGGAAAGAAACTAATTATTTTATTGGGCCTTTTTATGGCTGTATCGAAGAGGAAGCTGAAGATATGACAGGAAAGAGGGGAAGGAAAAGGGGTTCCAGGCTGGAATCGAACACATGGCCACTGCAGAGGACTCAGCTTCAGTACATGAGGCTCACGCTCTACCAACTGAGCCACCAGGACGCTCCGAAGGAGGCAGTTGTTTTTTCACCTGCCTTGTTGTGCTTTTTTATTTTCAAATATATCACAAAAGACAAACACTTTGAACATGGGACAGTTAAGTTAAGTTCCTGTCGTCCCCTCCCAATGCCCCTATCTCCCAACTACTGGACTGTCAGTAAGTCAGTACCTCCATGAAGTTGCAATGCTGGGATTGCAACAGTTAATGTAAATTCAACCAGTCTCAATGAATTCTGCATAACCTTGCAATTTTGTTCATATTCTGCAACTTTTCTGCAATTTTTGACCAATCATAGCAGTCCCCTGTGCAAACATCTTACATATACGTGTCAATGAAACAACTATTTACTGTTTTTTGCATTCATACTTTTTAATTTTCTCACTGGTACTGAAAAGAACACAAGGTTTGTCACTGTAATTGACATTCATCAGTGCTCTTTGCACTTTTATATTTTATAATTTTGTGTGAACTGTTTTGACTGAGCTTGGAATAGCGTTGAATACCCCCCAGGTGCACATCTTCATCTAAAAATAAAGCATTATTTTGTTAGAATTTTATGTAAGGCTTTTTAAGCAAGTTTACTAATGCAGTCAGAGCAAAGTGTGTTTTTGTTCAACCTCGAACAAGTTGCCTTCAATATTTAAAGTGATATTCCACTCTTAGATGATAGTCCACTCAATATGTACTCACCCCTATGCCGATGTGAAGATGGGTGAAGATCTTCAGTTCACAAAACAATCCTTTCAGCAGAAAACAGGGTTGCAGATAATGGCAGTGATTGGAGACCAAATGTAAATGTAAAAAAAAAAAAACACACACAAAACAAACACAAAATGTCTCCATCCTGCTCGTGTGGTGTAATCCAAGTGTCCGCGAGCCGCGAAATTAAAATTTAACCACAAAAGACGCCATTTACGCCATGTTTTTAGCTGAAATGTCAACTGTAGCTTCCCAGGTAGCATGTAAACATGGCGTCAATCTCACAAGACTTCGTACATCTCTTAATGGATGCACGCATGAAAATATTGCTCGCGGACACTTGGATTACACTACACGAGCAGGATGGAGACATTTGTGTTTGTTTTGTTTCTTTTTTTAATGTTTTAAACTGGGTCACCATTCACTGCATTGTACTGGATTTGGCTGCAACCCTGTTTTCTGCTGAAACTCCAGGATTGTTTTGTGAACTGAAGATCTTCACCCATCCTCACATCGGCATAGGGGTGAGTACATACTGAGTGGACTTATCATGTAAAGGTGGAATATCCTTTTAATGAAGTGACAGAATTTTCTGGTGGACCCCCTAATGGTATATTGAATTTTTTTTTAGGTGGATATGATACATAACCACTCTAATCCATTGGCCATATGTTGGAGGGAGAGCATCCTTCCATTTGAACAAAATAAGCCTCCTGGCCAACACAGGAAAAGGCCATCACATTTATACACCACCCAGGGAGGGGAGCATCCACCAGAGCCACAACACACCAAAACAGTGAAATCAGTGGTCCACTGTTTTTCCACATATTCTAGAGAATGTACATTGGGGCATGACCAAGACGTGTAGTAATGTGGCCCGAGCTTGCTTGCATCACTGTAGTGCTGTGTATCCATCTAGAATTTTTGTTTGCGATGAGGAGGTATCAGCTGTAGACATTCTTCTCTCCAATATAATGCAACCAAATGACTCAGCTTGTGGTGCTCAAAGCACCAAAAAAAAAAAAAAAAAAAAAAAGAAAGAAAGAAAGAAAAGAGAAAAAAAACATTTGAAAAGAAAGTAGTTCCAGTAGATTGTACTGCAGGAAGAAAACAGTCCCCACATGAAACTGCTCACAACAAAGTCTGTGGATTATCTTACTGTCAGTAACCGGGTCAGGATTTCTGGAAAGAGACACTTCAAAAGTATTTTTGATCCTTTGAGCATCACAAGCTGACTGCCATTCACTCCCATTATATTAGTGAGAAGGCAGACATCTCTACAGCTGATTTCTCCAAAACTCACAGCAAAAGAATCTAGATGGATAAATAGCACTACAAGTAAGAGGAAAAATATGTATTATTGATTTTATGGTGAACTGTCCCTTTAAGTAAATCAGGATATCCATGGGATGGCTTTCTGTAAGCATGAAACAATTAATTTGATCCAACTTAACAGACTTGGGTTGGATCAACTTCATATAATTTAACTACTGTAAAATTAGTTGGACCAGCCCTTTTTCAATAAGTTGAATGAACCCAAATAAACACAAAGAAATTAAGCTGGACCAACAGAATTGCTTAATGCTGAAAGAAAGCCAACATGTGGAACTACATGCCATAATTAATTAGGTCCGTTCAAAGTGCAGTTTTGTGTGCACTTTGTTTGATATTTATGTGTAACACCTCGGTTAACAAGGTTCTGTTTTTCTTAGAGGCAGCAAGTAACATCATCATCTGACTTGCTATGAGAGATTTACAGATTTAAATCTTGGGACAAAAAGACTTTGGAGGATTTAGGCTGGAATTCATTCAAATATTTTATGAATGTAGATGGAAAAATGACTAACTCAGATGTCATTTGTATTTGTAGAAATACATATAATTTAGTCATTTTAAAGATGCTGTACTAATTTACTGTCGATAACACAATATTGTAAGCGTGGCATACCAGACAGACTGAAACCTGCAACAAAGCCTCAGTGCTATTTGATTTTTTCTGTACATTCTGTGTGAGTAGTTTTAGATAACACTCTTTTGTCCTGCAGACAGCGCATTGCTGTAGTAATTGTCACAGGTGTAATTTGAGCAGTTCCTTTGTGTCTCTGCAACAGTTACGTCCCCATTGGCAGTCGTAGTGTGCATCGAGACGAAAGCGTGAGGGGAACAATGGAAAGCATCATAAAAGCTTTGAAAATAAATCATGCCTTTTTCTTCCTCTCTCTCACCACTCAGCCAACCATTTGACAGAACACAGATGGATTTTTTTTTTTTTTTTTCCTTTTTTATCAGGGCAAATCTTTTGGGAGTGTTTGGAAACACGGCAGGCTTGACTGTGAAGCTGCGCTGCTCTCTGTTTAACCTCATCTTAACTGTATTGGGTGGTAAAGAATTACAGCAGATTATTCCTGCTGAGAGCCGGAGCCATGAAGTAGTATACAGCTGTTGAACAGTAACCTCTGAGAAAGCAGCATGTTGGGACTGAGGAACTGTGTGCTGGCACTGGGCCCTTCATTCTCCATCTCTTACTCTCTCAGATGAGAGCACAAGACGGTGCAGTTCTACAAGGATACAGAGTAATATGGGCAAAGTTATTTGTACTTATTCATGTTTAATAACTTATGGAAGACCCTGAGACATGCATTAACACTTAAAGTATGGATGGTGTTTCTTTTGTATTGTCAACAACTCTCGTGAAAACCAGTGTGTCAGTCTGTCTTTCAGTACTGTCTAAATTCCCTCTGTCTGTCTGTGGCTCTCAGCTCCACACCCACTGGTTCCTACTGAAGACATAAATCTTTGAAAGTCTTTCATGAATATATACTTTAATTTTTAATGATAAACATTCTTCAATTTCCTAAAACAGCTTGTGACTGTAGTTTTTAATAAATGTTACTCAAACAGGAAGAAATAGTGCATTTGTCGGGGACTATTTTAAGCAGCGGATTAATCCATATTTGGTACACCAGTGAGTGTTTGGGGCAGCAGGACGGTGTGTGTGAAAATAAAGTGCAATGTGTGTATGTTCATAGTAATGAGGAACATGTCACCTTTAAAACCCTGAACTGAAATATTTTAGTTGTAATTTGATAAAATAATAAATTTGAAATATTGTTGTAAAAACATACTAAATGCAACCTGACACAACAGGTCAGAGGGCACCACTGCTGTAGTGAAACCAAAGATGTCACCGTTCACAGGACACTTCCAGCCACTTATAGCTTTTAGTAAATTTAGTTGCTGTTGCACAAATTAAATGTGTTCACAGCAGGACTTAATAGCATTAGTATGTTAGCTAACACAGTGGAATCACAGTATTTGAACATGAATTAAGGTTGATATACCAGTGATAAAATGGACAAAAGTCTGTAAAAGATAAACACAAAATTAATTTCCAATTCAAATCTTTTGAAAAGAAAAGCATTTAATTTAATATTCTTGAAAAAAAAAAGTAAAAGTAAAAAGTAAAAAAAAAAAAGTAGTACATTTCATTAAATAATTTTCTTGTCCTTTCATAGGATTAAATAAATACCATAACTTCATCAGTAACTGTCATTTGTATGAAATGTGTGTGTGTGTGTGTGTGTGTGTGTGTGTGTGTGTGTGTGTATTTGGTTTTGACTTAGATGTAATGACAGTACAGGTACAGTTTACATCAGTGTATTGTTTTACACTCTTCACCGTGGAGCGAGCACAAGATCTGGCGCAAATGCACGAGTGTTGTTTTAGGCAGATGTGGTGGATGGCTGCCCACCACAGAGTCTGGTTCTGCCTGTTAAAAGGAAGTTTTTCCTCACCACTGTCGCCTCAGTGCTTGCTCTTGGTGGGAACTGTTGGATCTCTATATATAATATTATAAAGATTACACTTGAGACCTGTGCTGTGTAAAAAGGCTCCTGAGATAACTGATGTTTTGATTTAGTACTATATAAATAAAAAAAAGAAAAAAAAAAAAAGAAATTGAATTAACCCGGAGTGGCAGCAGAATCTGAAATACATGTGGGTTAAGCCTGTCACAGGAAATATGTGAACTATTATAATAAAATGTTTTATTAAATTCAAATTCTTGGTAAATCATTTTTTCTAGGGCTTAAAATCCCAACTGATTTTTCATACTTTTGCCATTATAGCTGTGAAGTTGGCATTATAATAATTATACAGCCACATATCACATGTTTTCCTCAATGGTGCAAATTTAAAAGCTGTACAACACATAACACCCATTATCCTTACATCTTTAATGCCAAAAAGAAAAAAATGTATGTTTGTTTGAACAGAGTGGACAGAAATAACAGTAGTGAAGTAAAAATGACAATATTAGGTAGGCTTATTAATGTCCAAACTAGTGTCTGACCAGTACTGGATTTTTGGAGCAGATGCTCATACTTTTAAAATCACAATTGAGTACTGAGTACAATTAGAATTAATATTCAAACCTTTCATCTGCATTTTTGTAGCTAATCAGGAGATCTGATGACAAACCAAAACACTGCAGCAGGAACAGGTTTGGAGCAGGGAGATTAACAGTTAGTCATTAACTGATCAACTGCTGTTAGGAATTTCACCAATTAAAAATATATTAATCGATATTTAATCAATAGTTTAGAAATTGTGGTAAATGCACTTCATTTCTTAAATAAAGAAACTTAAAATACCAAAAAAGAAAAAAAAAAAAAAAAAAAAAAAAATTATGTTTTATATCTTAAAAATTAATAATCTTGGTTGTAAGTCAGACAAACTGAAGGCTTGACTGAATGATGCTGTTGAGAATTCATTAGATAGATAGATAGATAGATAGATAGATAGATAGATAGATAGATAGATAGATAGATAGATAGATAGATAGATAGATAGATAGATAGACACTGGTATTTTTAATAATAGAAATTTAAAAAAGCACAAATAGAACAACCTGAATTAAGAAAAAGGCTCAAATATACATAAATTGCTGCCTCTAAACAAATACGCATTAAGACTATCTGAGAAGACACTGAGTAAGTTCCATGTGCCACCTAACAAATCAGACCTTGACCCCAAAACCCCCTGTCCACCACGAAGACCTGGAAGGAAGACAGACCACACACTCAAAGCGCAGGACGTGATTCAGAAGAGATGCCAGACACTGAAGAGGTTATAGCAGTTCATTTCAAACAGCACATGAGGAGACAAAGATAGAAGAAAACACTGGGAAAGACTCCTGGAGGATAAGAACTCAGCTCAGATATTTTTTTTATTTATTATTAATTTTTTTTTTTAAATATCCGTCTGTCTGCATTTGCTGGAGGACTGGTGTTTTCCACACAGCAGGCCTGTAGTGAGCCTTGAGAACATCCCCTGCACACTGCAGGTCTGTTAATGAGGAGCTGTTTGTGTGACTTCAGCAAACAGCTGCACAGCAAATACAATGAATGATCACTTAAACACATGCAAACAAATTCAAACGCACACAGGCTCACCCGTGTGTGGAGGAGCACATTTTACTCTGATGTGTTGAAATTTGTGGGCCAGATAAAGAGATTCAGATCCCCAAAATTAAGCTGCAATATCTCAACACAAGAACAACAATTAAAAGAGCTTAGGAGAACCTGAAAACATGATAACATATTTTCAGTGTCATACAATTGGTGGTCAATTGTTTTCTTATTCAGCATCAAAGCAAGAAAATCGATGATGGTATACGGCAACAAAACAGAGCAGTCACGCACAGGCAACAATAAATACCTCGATGAATAAATGAGGCGTGAAAACATTTTAGCCCTTCATCTCTTCTGTTTTTGTGTTTCTCAATTGCAGCAACATCTTTGACGAGTGTTTTACAAGATGGTTTTCATCAATCAGCGGGACTTTTAAGAACTATCTTTACGTCAGGTTGCTCGGATCAAAGTGAAATAACAGTCTCAGTGAGAGCTGAAAAGGAATCATACTTGGAGAATAGGTGGAAGTGGTCACAGTCAATGACTGTAACTGACTTTGACTGAGGGACAAACAGATATCTCACTCTGATAATTCTTTATACCAGTGCATCATTTACCTAAAAGTGAAAGTGTTCACACATTCTCATACATGTGAAACAAAGGCAAGTGATTCACTCTGGTAATGTCTCGTCTCAGCAAAACATCCTTTTCATTTCACTTCTGCCATATAAAAGATGGCCTTGGCGCTTCATTAACTTTCAGTATTTAAAAAAAAAAATCTGTTTTTTTCTTGCAGATGTGATAAACCAAAGTTTGTCTGAGGTCTGAGTTCCTCCATTAGACTAAACTGCTGTAAATACATGTTGAATCCACAGCTCAGTATTCAGCATGTGTTCAAACAGTGTGTGTTTAAGGATGATGATTAAATGATTAAATGTTTTAGAAAAGCACAACATTACAAATACAACTGAAACCATTTCTGGATTAATAGCTGATGTACGCAGATTTAACCAGCCACAACTTTCATACTTGAATTTTTCTTTCATTCTTAGCTTTCTAAATATGAGGATTTGCTGATTTTCTCTGCTTTATTTTGAAGTACACTGAATGTCTTTGGGTTTTGGACTGATGGACAGACAACATTTAACATAAAGTTATCACCAGGCGGACATTTTTCAATATTTTTCAATGTTTTGTGGACTAATCCGGTGGTTCCTGATCTTTTTCCTCCAGGGAACCCTTTCTCTATCATTGAGTAAACTGCAATCTCTGATTTTATGCATTTTTCACATTATATTATTATATATATTTTATAACAACAGTACAGAACAACTGGGAAACTGGAAAATTAACTCAAACAGTGAAGACATTGGATGAATTTTGTGCAGATTATTTCCTTTGAATTTGTATCAGAAATGAGTCCTGATATTTTATGAACATTTTTTTATAGAAGTCTCTGTATTATGTGTGTGTGAGTTTTAATTTTTACAATCACACCAACTTAATATGCTTCTTTTTTTCACAAATTCAGTGTTTTGTCTCATTGTTTTAGGGCTGCAACTAATGATTACTTTCATAATCAATTAATCTGACCTGTTGATTATTTTCTCAATTGAATCGATGAGTTGTTTGGTCCATAAAATGTCAAAAAATGGTGCAGAAATGTTGATCAGTGTTTCCCGAAGCCCAGGCTGAAGCTCTCAAATGTCTTGTTTTGTCCACAACTCAAATATATTCAGTTTAATATCAGAGAGGAGTAAAGAAACCTGAAAATGTTCACATTTCAGAAACAGAAATCAGAGAATATGCACACTTTTTAATGAAAATATAACTCAAAATGATTGATAATCAATAATCAAAATAGTTGGAAATGTATTTAATAATTGATTAATAATCTGTCAGTCTATTAATCATTGCAGCTCTACATTGTTCTATCAGCTCTTTGGTTCTTTTAACTGTATACTTACCTAATGCAGGACGAGGCTGTTCAGCAGACTCTGTGAATACAGCTGGTGTTCACTGTGCCCTGAACTTTGTATCTTAAATAATAATATGATCTTTAGAGAGAAGCATTTCATTTCGTTTATTTCACGTAAATGAATGAAATGCTGAGATACAGGCCAGCTGTGTATTTCTGTATATATACAATAAGTTTTCTTACGCCGCTCAAAATCAAGAAGGCCTCACCACCCTCCATGAAGCTTTGGCGACCCCTAGTGGGGGTTGGGACCCCCAGGTTGGGGACCATTGGACTTCTCTAAAGGTTAATCAATGATGATAATAATCAGAGGTTGTAGCACTCATTCCAAAGTAAAAGATTATTAATTCAAATCCACCTTATCCATATATATGCACGTGTATATGTGTAGTTAGTATCAAGAAAATATTGTTGTCATCAGGACAAACTGATCATGTAACAGCAACAGTTTGTGCAAAGGTTTGACAATATGGCCGCACACAGGAGATTCAGTGTAGTGAGGAGTCACGGTCTCACAACAGCTACAGAGTGACGTCCGCAAGAACCATTTTTAAAACAAAGTGAGTTTTCTCACATCCAACATAATGTTTAGTGACAGGGGTGGAAGTAACTAATTACTAATACTCAAATGACTGTAATTAAGTAGTTTTCTGGGGTACTTGTACTTTTATGAGTAGATTTTCAAGTCTGTACTTTTACTCGTACTCAAGTACACATTACAAGATGTAATATACTCAGTTACTTTTAAAATCATAGTTTATTACTGAGTACAATTTGAATTAATATCCAAACCTTTAAATCTGCATTTTAGTAGCCAATCAGGTGATCTGATCACAAACGGACCAATGAAAACACTGACATACAAACAAAAAACAAAACAAATCACTGCGACAGCACATATTTGGAGTAAGGATGTTAATGATTAATCATTAATCAATTAATTGGTGTTAAGATTTAACTAATTAAAAATGTATTCATTCATGGATATTTAATCAATAGTCATGGCAGTAATTTGCACCTCATTTTGACTTGCAACTATAATTTGGAGAAGTCATTGTGACATTGATCGTTAAAAGGAACTCATACTATTTTTGCGATGACTACTTTGGACGTATATTTCTAACAGCAGTACTTTTACTTGTAACAGAGTAATATTTTAGCAATGTAACAATACTTGTACTTGAGTACAGATTTACAGAACTCTTTCCACCACTGGATGGTGGTGACATCAATAAAGCTGACATTTTACAGCTTACTATTATCATTTCATTCTCTGAGCTCCATAACCAGGGCTGCAGGCAGAGGTCATGAATTCAAATTCAAACCTCACCTCCCCCCACTAGCCACCAACAACAACAAAATCACCTTTTATCCTATTTCATTTGTTCATGTAACTGTTCAATTATAGAAATGATCTCTGCATCAAAGCCTCCTCCACTCAGCATGGATATAAACCTGAGGGGAAAAGAACTAAATCATTACATTATATATTTATTTAACTTATTTTTCTGTCTGAAGACAATTATTTTAACGTTTTTTCCTAAAAAAAAATCACAATCAGCCCTATCAGATTAATTAATTAAAACATCTGTGTTGCTGCCTGTAGCTTTGGGCCTGACTCTATCAGACCTCACATATGTCAAACAGATATTTCAAATCTCGTCTCTCTGATCACAACATTACAACTTTGTTCCAGATCTTAACCTTTGCCCCCTGCTGCAGCTAATTTGCTCTCTCAGCAATTGAGCAAACGTGTTGATTGATTTACATGTAATCATATTTTGATTTTCTATTCTTCCAGCCCATAATCAAAAGGTCACTTCATCAGTCACTCTCACATTTGCATGTGAAGGCAGGGGGCCAGTAAACACAAGTTTGTGGGACACAGACACAGAGCGCTGGACAATTGTATGTCAGATGTGTGACTATTAAGCTTCTGGCGCCCTCATGTGGCCTGTGAAGGTAGTGCTGCTCAGGTCAGAACATCTAGAACAACAGTCAGTGGTTCAGCCAAAGGATCAGTAGCCAGTTTCATCAAAGCACTTAGACCGGGGGTCTCCAACCTGTGGCTCTGGAGCCACATGTGGCTCTTTAGCCAATGGCTCTTTGTGACTTTGGCAAAAAAAATTATATGGAAATGAATAACGGTTTTTGTTTTGTTTTTTTTAACATTTCATTTTGCATTGTTGTAGGTCTATGAAAAAGTTTGAACCCCAAGTCAAACTCTTAAGTTGAAAAAGTTTTACCAACTACTAATCTTTTGTTAGAAAATTTACTTTTTTTCTTTAGATAAACTTAAATCTTGGAATTTTAAAGTGATTTTTACATTTGCGAACTGTAAAAATATGAAGCCTTCCTGAGTCCCCAACAGCTCGCTATGAATGCCAAATAAAAATAAAAAGTCTTCAGGGAAAAGAGAGAATTTAATAGTTGTGGCTCCAGAGAGATTTTTTTTTTCTTTCTGTTGGCCAAAAATGGCTCTTTTGATCATAAAGATTGCAGACTGCAGGGATGGGGACACTTCTGTACTCAAAAATCACAAAAAAAAAAAAAAAAAAAAAAAATCATGTTAGATCTTAAAGTCTTACAGTAAGTCGTAAGGTCTAACATGACCATGCCATGACAATAAAGGCATTTTCATTGTTTTAAAAGAGAGTCCCTTGGAGGTTTTTGGGATTTTTGAGTAAAAATGCTTAGCCTGTACAGACACACAAAAAAAGTTTTAATGTTTCATCAACTAAAATGTCATTGTCAATACATCTCTGGCTTGGCACCTTTTCATCTAAATTTTGCTGGTCTTGAGATTCCACAGACCAGCTATGGATGCCAAATCCAAAGTCTTCAAAGTCTCCAAGGAAAATATAAAAATAATACCGATACGGACCCCTGCAGGCCCAAGCAATGAAAACCTCAACCACAAGATATGAAATGTTTGGACAAGAACTATGCTACGATCCTTCACCATACAACTGTCTTATATTAATTGCATTGTTAGCTGATACTAAATATGTTCTAAGACCTTGGAGTATGAAACAGTTAGCCATACAGCAGCTTCTCACAGTTTGCATGGTTGAATATAAAGACATGATTTGGAATAACAACAGGACATTTTACTATAAATTTGTTTAACTGTTTCTTTAAATGAAAAGATGATCATTTTCATTTCATTTTAATTCCACTCATTTGGTTATGATTTACATTGCATATGAAAACGAACATAGGATATCATATAAATATCTTAGGTGCACCAACAGGCACCAGTCCAGGTATTCATCTGCTGATCAGAACAGTACAGCTGCTGTCAGGCACTCTCGGTGAAACAGTCAGTAACAGTCCTCATGGCATCGGTGAGTACAATGTAGAACTCTACAGAAAGTCATCATGACACTGCAGTGAGGTTGTACAGTTTGTGACACTTCATGATGAGTTCTAGCTGCTGTTATTGTACTTTTGTTGTACTTTGTATTGTGTTGTTTCTGTATCGTCACTAGGAAATACATTCATTTAGTCTGCATAAGTTGAATGATTTTAATTGTCAGTATTATTATGAGAATATGACATTGTATGTATGTAAGCCTACATTATGTATGCATGTCTGTATCTATATATGTATGACTGTATAGTCAACCATTGTAAGAATTGGAACAAATCATGTCCTACCCAAAAAAATTCTCATTAATTTATTGCTGATCAATCTGTCCATTATATTCATGATTGATTGATCAGTTGTTAGTGAAAAATGGTGAAAATGATCAATCTGGCAAAAATTTCTCCACTAATCGATGAGTTGTTTGGGCCACAAAATATCAGAAAATAATGAAAATCAATAAATTAATCCTGTCACAATCTTGTAAATTGAAAAATGGAGGTGGAGGCTCCACCTGTTTTCACATGTTTGGACCTACATTGCGGCCAGAATGATCTCAATGCAAGATGTTCTCTCATTTATTTTTTTCAAACAAAAGGTTTTTTTTTCACTTGTTCAGAATTCACATTAGAGAAGCTGAGCCCAGGGTTAGATTCTCAGAGATCAGAATCTCTAACCTGTGTTATACCAAGCTCCAGAGTGACACTTAGGAAGACCCGGGCAGTTGTGGGGACATGATCCCACATTCCAAGTTTGCACATTTTACTAAATGTGTAGATATTTACTCGAAAAGTGACAGACTGAAAGTGAAAACATGATGCTTTAATGAGATTTTTCTATAGTTATGAATGTTTAGCAAAGCGCCCGTATCCTGGGAGGAGCTGATGTTGTAGTGCTGTTGTGTTATTTTAAAATTTCAGATGAGTCTCACCTGCAATCTGCAGTGAATTCTGGCTGCAAATGTCTTTGTTACAGTTTAGAGAGAGGACAGCACCTTCAGCATCTGGCAGTGCTAATGCTAATTTGCGGTGTTTAGTTACTTGTGATGATTTGACCACTTTGCATCATAGCCCACATTTGAGTATTCGAGTGTAGAATGAGTAGAAAGAGTAGAATGAGCTGTGTGAGCTCTGGGCTCACAGAGCTGAGTGGGAGATGCATCACAGAGCATCGAGGACTGATGACACTCACATTTCATCAGCTCACTGTAGCATCACTCAACACATATCTGTGCTGTGATAATATGCAAATACAGAGTATGTACAGTTGACAGCTTGTGGCAGAGTTCACAGTGACGATATCATGCTGCTGTTAGGTCACTTACTAGTGAGCCTGGCAGGAGGAATTTCTAATAATGTCATCTTTTCTTTTAGCATTAATTAAAGAGTAATATATCAAGCTAAAGAATTCAGCTTGATGTGCCTGATGGAGCTCAGAATAGAAAACATTTTGATGAGCTGATGCTGTCAAAGCCCCTCTCGAAAAGAGGTTTCAATTAGAACTCTTCATTTATCCCAGGAGGTATGGAGGGCCAAAACTAAAAAGAAAAATAAAAGTCAATAACTCAATGAAACGATAAAAATACAATAATGTGCACCAAAAATATTATAGGAATAAATGTAAAAATGAATGTAGAAGATGCATAGTGAGCCAAGCCATCAGTGTGGGAGTAAGACATGTCTACAGTCAATCGATGGGCTCTCATATCAGTCAACCAACAGTGGAAAAGTTAACTTTTGCAGATATGCATGTAAAAAGAAAACAGAAATAAATATGCTTGGGGAAATCAATAGGTTGAAAAAGGCAGAGAGAAAATAAAAATAATTACAGAAATAAATTAAAAAAAGATAAATTAATTAAAGAAATGGACAAATTAAATGGGTAATAGGGGAATTAACAGAAAGGTAAATAAATACAGAAGCAAATTAAAACAGAAATACCAATTATGTTATAATATATTTTACAATGTTTATAGTTGATATATAGTTATTTTTGATGCATTTGATGGTATTTTGGTTTATTTATTGAGTCATTTTATTTATGATATATTTCTGTCTTTTTTATTTTTTGTTTTGGTAGTTTCAGTCTTCCATACGAAGGACAATACATACATTTGTTAGTGTCTACACATTTGCTGTCTTAAAATTTGAAACAAATTTCATGGCCTTATGATTTCATGTTTTGCTTTATTCAGCAGAAGAGCACCGTCACCTCCTGGACACTGGCTGTCACCATACTGAGGGCAGAAAACATCCTCTCTACAGATTATTGTACGCATATCAGTTTCACATACAGACAAGCTGTTTGATATATGTTGTTTAAAGATGAACTGTTTCCACTGACTGCAAGGATGTGATGAGGACAGAATTCAAAATACTGTCAAAAATTAAGTTCTTAAATTTATCTCAGTACATTTACTGTGACATCTAAATCTTGTTATTTATTTTATGAACACCAAAGATTAATTTAGTAAGAATTTGATGCACTGTAGGCTACATTTTTGATAAATCAAAAATCTGTCTGGATCATTCATGGATCTAGTGATGCAGTGTAGCCAGTTTGGTGTCAATTGAGCAAAAACCGAGGAAGGAGATAGGACTTTTTAATTCCATCCAGCTCGAAGCATCTCAACATTTCTGCTCAGTTGGGGAAACACTATGGTGGGAGCTGCAAAGTTACAAACTAGTAGATGGACTACAAAGCCAGCTGAGGAAGTCTGGCATAGGACTGGACCAGTGTGCAAAGTCTGGTTTATTTCCATATGTCAGTATATCAGAGGGCACATTTCCTAATACTAAGAAGATAAAGAACACTGAATCAAGACAATCTGAGCAAATCTTATACGACCCTTGCTTGTTACATGAATCTTTCTCCTGTTTTCGAACACCAGGCTCTGAAGCAGACTGCTACGTCACAGTATGTCTTCCAGACACTTCTCCAACAGTCTACCGGACCACAGTGGTGGCAAACAGCAAAAACCCTGAATGGAATCAAACTTTTACAATAAAAGGCAAAGGTAATCTCAAGGTGAGATCACTACATAACTCAACTCAGTTTAAAGGCTGTGTAAATGGAATTTGGACATTTTCTACTAAACACATTATATAGGTCATAAAGGTATTGCTCAAAACGTGTAAAAAGCCTCTCAACTATTTAGAATTGAATTGTGGAGCTAGACTTCAGATTGTGTTTCAAAATTTCTGTATTCAGGATTTTGTGGGCGGCTCTGAAATGGCAGCCATGTGTCGTATCACAGTTGCCATTAGCATAAACCCGCCCCTGCTGCTCCAGCGGTATACAAATGTACAGCGCAGTATCCTCGGTGGTTCTCCTGCTTACTCACGAGTCACATATAGCGCTGATGATAGTTTGCTGCTAGCTATCTAATCAGTTATGCCTCATCCACCACATGCATGCATCTTCCCTGGATGCCACAATGTACAGGGTAGCAGCTTGGTGACTTTATTTAAGGGGCCTTCACATGATAAGAAATTTATCCCAGACTCACCGCGAGGTAGGGCGCAGAGAGGCAAAGCACAGCGCCACAACTGCTACGACCTACGTCTGCCTGATATACAAACAGCTAACTAACATTAGCTCTGGAAGTATAAACTATATGATTCACAAATCTTATGACCCAACCTGACTGTTCACATTTCACCATGCATTACGTTCACTGGTGAGATCATAGTCTGCTTTTAATGTTGTGTGATAGACCCTTTTACAGCTGACGTCATCGAAGAGCTGCGCGTGCATTTTGGCAACAGAAGTATCGTCTCCTCCAGTCATCCAGACCAGTTATCAAGCTGCAAAGTTTGAATTAAACATTTTACCAGCACCAAAATCACCAAAACATGTGTTTATTGAGTATATGATACTTCAGAATTGATATTCCAGTGGTCGATATAAGTTGCTTAAACTTACAAAAAATTGTGACTGTTTCAGAGCAATTGGTGTCGTCTATGGCTGCAAGCTATTAAACGTGTTGATTAGACTGAGAACGCAATAAAAACTGTTCGTGTTTGCAGCGGCCCATTGACAAGTTGTTGTGGTCCACCGTACTTCTGTTGCCAAGATGCGCGCGCAGCTTTCTCATTGTTTACAAACTGTAAAAGGGTCTATATGCTTAGCAGCTTTTTTAATCATTCAAATTTGGCTGGGTGATTAATAACACATGTTTCTGTGGTGTGACAAACTCAGAACACACATTTATTGCTACTTTACATAGACTTTAACATAGAGTACATATAACACAGTGACAAAGGCATTACATGTGCGATATTAACACATGCACGATACTAGCTCAATAAAGATACTACTGGGAGCTCTTTATTGGTTTTTCATAGAAGTCCTTCCCCTTGAACCCCCATGTGATTCAATTTTTTATATATTTATATATATATAAATAACTGACATTTATTCAGTTGATATGATATTTTTTCTTTAAAGCGGCTCAGTATTGTTTAAGAATATTCACAGAACAACTGACATCCTTCAGAATTAATGTCAAGCCTCCAAAACTGCATATGGAGACGTGCCTTTAAAAAAAATTGTGTATCTATTTAGCATCGCTGTAAACAACGGCATGTATCCCTGTCTTCAGGGACCCAGTGGGATTAAAAAACTGAAGAACTTTATATTCTAAGACAGTGGTTCTCAAATAGGGATCTGGGGACCTCCAAGGCTCCATTAAAAGTCTCAATTTATTTAAATTATTATGGCATAAAAAATGCCAATTTATTTATTCATTCCACAAAAGGCTTAAGAATAATATTTACATTTTTAAATCTAAGTGTAAAAGAGTGACGGGAAGATGGAGCGTGAGATCGACGGCGGGTTGGTGAGGTGTCAGCAGTGATGCTGGTGTTTTACGCGTCTGTTGTGGTGAAGACAGAGCTGAGCCGGGAGGCAAAGCTCTCAATTTACCAGTTGAGCTCTGTACATTCTTACCCTCACCTATGATCATGATCTTTGCATAGTGACCGAAAGAATGAGAAATGAGTTTTTCTTGTTGGGTGGCTGAGCTCAGCTGATAGAGGGTGTCTGGGCACATCCCGCTGGGAGGAGACCCCACGCTGTACTGTGTGTGTAACCAAGTCGTCAAGTGGCAGCCCTACTTTTTTTAGATATTGTTTTTTTTTTATGTGAATATGAAGCAACTCACTAGGAAAAGCCTCGATTTAGTTTATGTTAATGGAAAACTCCAAATGAATGAATAAATGAATGAATGAATGAATAAATAAATAAATAAATAAAACACCTTTAAAGATGAAAAAGGGGAAGCCTAAAATCTCATAAATTCAATGTTTTTTTTAAATATAGCAAATATTTCCTGGTAAATCTATACCTGGCTATAAAGCCTATGCTATATTTCCAGAATACTCTCCAGATGTGCCTGTATGATGAAGACCCACTGAAGTATGACGACCTCATCTCCACCCTGGAGTTTGATATCAGCAGCCTGACTGTGGGGAAAAGGGAAACTAAGGAATTCATCATAGAGCCTGAGGTAAAAATACCAAACGCACCTCTACAGCACCTGAAGACATGTGCATTAGAATGCAGACTAAAGTGTTAATTGATTGGAAGTCTGGCAGACACAAACAAAGCAATCTGACAGACATGACTATCCAGGATGAACAGTATGCAGTAAGTTTGAGGTATCTGCAAAGTGATCTGAAAAAGGTAAAATGAACACCAACTCCACTGTCAAGCAGAAAAGGAAAATATTGCTGCTTTTGTCTGTGATATATAACATATATGAAAGTCTTTGGACTGTTGGAGAAAAACAATTTGAAGTCATCATCTTGCACCAGTCAGGACAGCTGTATCTACTGGCATTTTGTTTTTTTATATTTGTAGACTAAACCATCAAGAATATTCAGGAGATTCAAATCAGTAGATAAAACAATGATGGAAATAATAATTTTTGCTACCCTAGCATCTGTCCTAGAGTGAAGGGAGAAATAATGACATTGGTCACTTAAGATTCCAACCAAGAGCAGTTAGTGTTATAACTTTGTTTGTGGACTCCGCTTAAGCCAATCCATCACTTTAGTGCAGGTGCATTGTGTCCCTGAGGACTGTGGATGGTTTCCCTGTTCATTCCAGTAGATTAGCTGCATAAATTGTTGAAACTGGTTACATTTTGTTAACCCATCCTCCCTTTCTAGGTGATTTGGAGCTGATTGCAGGTAATATAGCTTCACTTTGGCTGTAGCTTGGTAAATGCTGCTATTTGATCGTTTTCTTCTGAGTTGAAAGAAATTGCAAATTGTTTTGCTGTGTGTTTGTCCCCACTGGCTCATTGTCCACAATGAGTGGGGCTTTTCCTTTTTGCTTCAATCTGTCCTTGTGCATTCGCACATATTGAAGGAGAGTTTACTTGTCCTTTTTTTCCTTAAAAACTTGGGAAAAAATAAATAAAAAAGCCTCAGCAGTAGGTCTATTTATTTTTGTGTATTTTGTCAACCATGTGAAGGTTGGTTGGTTATTCTTTTGTAGACACTTTTGGTACTGAAAACACCATTTCTTCATTGGTGCTATTTGTGTTGCTTTTATGCCCTGTTCACAATGGATGGGTGTTATATTGATTTTTTTGCATTCAGTAAGTATTACTGTCCTGTGTTCAGCTATTTGTAGCTGGTGGGAAAATAGCCTCCCGGTGGCCAGGACAGTATTAGCAGGTTTCCGACGCTCCTCCAGTTGACCCAGGGCCAACCGTGGCCCCTACCAACCAGGGCCAGGGAGACAATCAGATATGGAACCCCAAACCCACGACTCTGCGGCTGTGGGCATGGCCGCTTCACAGCCCCTCTCTCCAGAATTACACAAGGCAGTCCTGCAGACCATAAACAATGCTAGAGCTCCTTTCACTCAGGCTAGCTAAACAGAAATGGTGGGTGTTCTGTGATACTGTGACACCTGACACAGTAGGCAGTTAGAACCCTACCACATGTTCTATCAACATGGTTCTGTTGCAGAATCTCCCAAACGATGGAAGTGAATGGTTTTCACCTGTAAAAAAAAACAAAAAAAACAACATAAATGCCTCCATACTGCTCATCTGGTGTAATCCAGATCTCCTAAAGTCCTGACATGCCATTTGCACACCATCACAACATGCACACCCAGTTCAGACAGTGTGTATGTGCACATGAACATGGCTCCAAGCTAAAGATCTACAGTGAAGATTCAGCCTAAAAACATGGTGTAAATAACATTTGTTTAGTCAACTTGGCATGTTTGAGCTTTAGGAGACTTGGATTACACCAGAGGAGCAGTATGGAGGCATTTTATGTTTTAATTCTGTTGTTTTTTCCATTTGAAAACTAGTCACCATTCACTTCCATTGTTTGGGAGATTCTGCAGCACTGTTTTCGTGTGAAACTCCAGCAGTGCTTTGTGGACTAAAAAACTAAACCCGTCCTCAAACTAACCTCGATGTTGGGAACACACAATGATGCAGAATAAAAATAATTGATAATTGCCCTCTAATTTACTTTCTTGACTGACAGTTTTAAATGAAAACTGAAAATGTATTTAATTAAAATACAGGTCAGGTAGGTTGTTTCAATATGGGTATGACCTCAAACCTCTGATGTTGAAAAGAAGAGCTCTGCTAATTTCCCACATCATTGATCTGAAGTGGCAAATCAGGAGATCTTGGATGTGGGAGGCTGTGAATTCAGGGGTGCATGCTTGGAGGTTTCAGGCTGTCCTCACCAGAAAAACGGCCATATAAGTCATCTATGCCAGCAGTTTATTTATGTTTATTGTTAGTCAGTGAATTGTACAAAGTTTTAAGTCACTTAAATTACAACTGAGTGATAAGTAAGTTGCATCAACCCAAACTATGACTTTTTTACAAAACCTAACCAAGTAGTTGCTGCTAACAGTCATTTTGATGGCATACTATTATCTGCACTGCATATTAGGTCAGTCAGTACCCCTGACCAAAGTGCTGATTTAGAGCTAGAGTTGGTTCCCAGGCACTGCACAGCAGCTGCCCACTGCTGCTAATACTAGGATGGTTTAATGCAGAGGATGAATTTGACTGTATAATTGTACTCTATATGAATGGATGAACACAATAAAGTCACTGCCCCAAATAAGCACAACCTCCAATTTGACATTTATGAAGAGGGATGTGTCAAAACTGGCAAAAGATTAGCTGAACTGCAAATAAGTGCTCAAAGTCCAAATGCCATGCAAATAAATGCCTTAACGAGTTAGTCCTGTTTTTTTTTTTTTTTCAGGGTTGTAATACAGTACTGCACCTTTACTGTACATATTCAGTCCCAGCAGCAGCCTGCTGCAGCAGTTACGTGTTAAATAGTGGTAAAGATACTTTCAAAGAGAAGAAGAAGGGATAGCTGGATAACCATGGGGAGCAGACAGGTAACCAAATATGTGTTTGTGTTTTATTATAAATTAAATTGGCCACTCCATCGTTGACCATAAAAACTTACCAAACCACATGGAGACGCAGTGGTTAACACTGTCACCTCACAGCAACAAGGTTCTGGGTTCATGTTCTTCAAGTCTAGTACGCCATGGTCATGCATGGCCATGTAGGTTATCTTTTGTGGTTTCCGGCAAGTCAGTGTGTTTGTCAGTTCTGGAGCATATGTGTTTGCAAATTTGCTATTTTCCTCTGTAGTTTAGTGTCATTCATTCAGAAGCCTTAGCTGCAGTAACTGACCATGTTTAATGTTGTTTTGTGAGGGAATATTAGCACCAAACACCAAAGCTTCTTTCCTCAAGCAACTGGTCATGAGGAACTGAAATACAGTAGTTCTTAATGAGCATGTTGCTGGACCTGACGGGACAGTGATACTCAACTCATGACCCTGGGGCCAAATCAGGCCCCTGATAGGATGGTTCTCTGACGATTTTCTAATTCACAGTGAAAATAAATTGATTCACACTGTTTTATTGCAGGAAGGAGGGACAGATATATCAGTGTTGTATGATGGGATAAAGGAGACTGGAAGTGTGACGACCTCTCAGGCTGTGGAGTATGCACTAGGATCAAGACAACTCTTAGTTGAAGAGGAGCAAAAGTTACACAGAAATGAGGATCATAAATCTGTATTTCGTACTAAAAGAACTTGCTTTTCATTCTGTCTCTGGTGGAAGCAGTTTATGCACTGTAAAACTAAAAAGTTGAGAAAACTCAACATTTCAGGGCAACTTACTTCAATAGATTTTTAAGTTTTGAGCTCTTGATTTTTGAAAAAGTTTTACCAACTAATAATAGTTTTAGAAAGCCAAAGAAATGTGTTTCAACAATTGTTGAGTAAATTCATCGAAGTGAAAGTAAATAATGTTTAATCATTCAATATTTTCACTTGCAAACATTTAATTTTCAACTACCCAAAATGACAGGTTTACAACAATTTATGAAATACATTTTTTGGGGGTTTGAGTTTATCTAAAGAAAAAAAAAAGTAAATTATCTCAACAAAAGATTTTAGGTCTGCAAAATATTTTGTTTATTTCAAAACTTGAGAGTTTGAGTTTGGTTCAAAACTCAGACATCTAGTAAAAACGGTTTCCTTGAAATTATACATTTTCTCAACTTTTTCTTTTACAGTATGTTTATGGATTATGTTTATGAATCATTCCAATATTTCAGTGGTTGCGTGATGAAAGAGGTTCCAGCTTTCTAATTGTATTTGTATAAACTTTTAAATGTTACCAAAGAATTTACAAGCATAGTGCCGTTTTACTAAATGCAGTACAAGATCTGATTTATCTGTTACTTATTTTCTAGATAAAAGATTTCAAAGAAAGATGAGTTATGGGCCTTCTAATGTTTATTGATTTTATCTGGTAAGCAATGTTATTATTTATGTTTGTCTATTAAGTGGCCCCTGGCCTCCTGTAATTTTGCAAAAGTGGCCCCTGGGCAAAACAGGTTGAGTATCCCTGTGACAAGCCATGTCATGTGAGTCACTGAGATTTAGCCAAAACCTGTGATTGGCCAAATTTCTTTTACATTTTTTGCTCTCTACAGGTTAAACTTGAGGATAAAATGTGTCGTGAGAGTGAAATACTCAAGAAATAGATATTTTAAATGCATTTAATTGAAATACCACCTGTCTTTGGTCATAGGGTAAACTCTGGATGGCTTTTGAGGTGCTGCAAAGGTAACTCAGTGTTTTTAATGTCACATTTTAGTTTAAAATATTTTAACATATTTAACCTTTAAATGGATTTAAAATCATTTGTGTTGTGTTTTTTTTTCAGTGAGGAGAAATTCACTGTCAGTCACCACAAAGATGTCCAATTGATGGTAAAGTCTCTACATGCACACTCTACTGAAGACAATTGAAATCAACAAACACTGAAAGAACATCAGGCTTTCAGGCATTGTCTCGTCTTCCATTAGAATTGTGTCTTATTGGCTAGAAGAGGCTACAATAACTTCATACAAGCTAAGTCATGCTCCAAAATAAGCACAATGTTCAATTTGACACTTATTGAGTGGGACATGTCAAAATATCCCAAGATCAGCTAAAGATCAGCTGAACTGCAAATAATGTCATCAAATCTAAAGAAGAGAAATGTTGTAGCTGTTTGAAATCTGGCCGATGGTCACGTCGTCCACAAACTTCACAATAGAGTTCTCACCATGTCGGGGGTTGAACAGGACACAGTGGATGAAATGAGACCTCCAATCAAACTCTTAAGTGTAAGTCTAAATCTAACTGAGTGTGGTACTCAGGCCCAGAGTGGTCACAATCACCTCCATGGGGGAGATTGTGTTGAATGCTGACAAACAGTGTTCTGATGTAGGTGTTGCTCTCCTCCAGGTGAGTGAAGACTGTGGATACTGACAGAGGCAGGTCCTCTGGAGGTGGAGTAGACTCTACAGCTCACTCTTTGTTTAGGAGATCAAAGCAAGCATAAAATGTGTTTAGCTACTCTGGTAATGTCGCCTCACACACGATGGGGGTGCTGTTGCTTTTGCAGCATGTGACATTTTTAATTGCCTCCCACATATCTTTGGTTGCTGGAATTGAGGTGTCTCTCCAGTCTGTGTAATGCACACATACATATGTATATATACATACATATAAACGAATAAAGAATTAATCTGGGACCATATATCAATATGAGCACACCAAAAATCCAGTATCTGTCAGGCTCGACATTAGTCTTGTTATAATTGCTTTATTTGGCTCATCAACAGAAGGAAGCTTTTGCCTACTGGACCCTGAATGTCACCGTGCTGAGAGCAAACACACATCACTCCAAAGATTACTGTAAGTATTGCTTTCTCTTCACATGATTTGGAAGTAGCATTTATGTTGCATATGTTTTGAAATGACATTTCACCTGCTTTACTTGCAAACCTTTTCAGATGACAGTTGTTAGGTAATTTTCTAATCTTTATGTATCATACTAATGTCTTGAGGTAATTGAGAGGCCTGCATTAACTCTTAACAGACACACTGTCTCTCTTCTCTGCAGTAGATTCAGCTGTCTTCTCCTTACAGATAAACAAGGGAACAACCTGGTAGTGTTGCTATGGCGGCTAAGGTCGGAGATGTATTTGTCTTGTCTCTCTGAATGGAGCAGACGTAACTGTTATCAGGGATTGGATATCACTGACCCTGACTAATGGGAGCAAAGGCTGCCGAGCTGTGTTCTCAGACCTTGTTCATTCATACTTCCTGTGTTTGGATTTGCAGACCAATAGGCCAATTCTATATGCTGTAGATGTAATGGATCTGACCTTATTTGGGCATAGATTAATTATGGCATTATCTGTAACTATCCCCGGAGGATCAAAACTCCAGAATTAAAGGGAACATCAGGATAAAGTGTGTACTGATTATTCTTTCATTTTCCTTTATCAAGTTTTATTAAACCAGTTTCAGTGTGAGACATATTGGACTCTCATGTACCTTCTCCTTTTGATGTATGAGCAAACACACAAGCAGTGCTTTGAAACTGATGTCTGGTTCCATTTCCCCGTCTTTTCCCGTCTCTTTGTTACAGTTTCTGAATCCGACTGCTATGTCATTCTCTCCCTCCCCACGGCGACAGCAAGGACCTGCCGCACTAAAACAGTGTCCAACAGTAACAACCCAGAGTGGAATGAAACTTTTACCTTCAGGGTCCCCACCCATGTGAAAGTGAGTCCACTCAATACTGGCATGACATCAAACACAAGCATGTGGCCGACTCAAGGCTATTTTACACCACATGCAGCATGTCAGTGATATGTAGGTAGCAAGTCTGTTGCAGCACGTCAAGCTGCATGTCTTTTTACACCAACTCTTTTCAGAACTTACAGAGCCGAAACCGTTAGTGTGCCCACCAACCACTCTAAACAAGTAATTAGAAGAGAAGTAAAGCCACTTCTGCAGGTCATAGAGCTTTTTATGTTTCTCCACCACAACAGTCAGCCTTTCCTCGTCCATTTCTTAACTGAATTAACTCAACTATGGGATGACTTCAAATGTGATGTGCTGTGAGTAGGCTGCACTCAGTTGCTAGGGCGTTTGTGGTGGTTGCTTAGCAGTACAAATGGGGGACAACCTGAAGAGGGAGTCATGGCTGTAAAAAGGTGAATGATATGTAGCCAATTTGACAGAGTTTAATGCAGGTATTTATTTTCATTTTCATAATAATTTTAAAGTAATTTTACATGTGTTTAAACACTGTTTTGAGTGCTGCAGCAAGCTTGCAGCACGCAGCTAAAATAGAACTCTATTCGATATTTGCTTCACACTGCAAGCCTGCTGCAGCCACAACATGCTGCATTTGCATCTGGTGTAAAAACACGCAATCAGGTACCATTCTAATGAACGTATTTTGGCTGATGTGGATGAAGAGCAGCAAATGTACAGCAGGTGTGCTGCATACGTGTTGCATGCGGTGAAAAAATGGCAGTCCTCATCAATTCTTTTTTGCAACATTTTTAACAGCCAGTACACACTTTAATTTGCAAAGAGTAGAGTTCAAAACCAGGAATGAGCAGTGAGCTCCTCTGCTGTTTTCACAGAATGTTTTAGAGATCAAGATGTATGATGATGACCCCATGATGCGTGATGACGTGATTGCTACAGTTTTGTTTGACATCACCAGCCTCACAGTAAGGAAGAAGGAGACCAAGGTCTTCACTATAAATGCTGAGGTAAAAGCAACAAGGAAATATATAGAAAAAAACCTATACAACATTTGGAGTCATTTTAATGCTTTTTGGTTTAGGACTGATCTGTGACCAGCTGTACTTGACCAGAAGAAGAAACGTCCCATGTGAATGTCACGTTCCTGCTTATTTTAGTAGTGTGTGTGCTTACAATATGGCCGTTCAGTAAATGATTATGTCCTTGTTCCACTTTTGTGTAGAAGGAGGACACACTTCATATCGAGTTTGAGCTACTTCAGAGGTAACTGAGTTTCATATATTGCTGTTTTTACTTTACTTCCTTGCAACATATTTCCAGACATTTGTTCTTCTTTAGTTATTTAAAATCACCATCTGATCTGATTCAAAATCGTGTGTGTCTTTTTTTTAGTGAGGATCCCCCTTGTGAATATGTGTCTAATGGCATCCTTGTGGTAAGACTTATTACATAAACTTGTACACCTAACCAAATATAACTAAACCTACTAAACTAATTTGAAAATGGACACATGATCACATGCATAAATGTCTCGGCAGTTCCATATAATGACATTGTTGGGGGATAGCATGTATATAGACCAAATTCTAGGCAACTGAAGACTGATCCCTGTGGAACACCTGTTGTGCACCTCATGTTTCCGAACAGTGTGTCACAAACTTTAACACACTGTATCCTAGATAAATATGAAGACTAGTGATGTGTAGTTCACGAACGAACCGGCTCTAAGAACCGATTCTTTGTAGCGAATGAGAAGAGTCGACTCCGCTGGGGAGAGCTGAATCTTCAGCTGTTTCTGCTCAGCTCTGCCGAGAATCCATGCAGGCAGGGGCGGGACTTTATTTTGATGGGCTCACCATGCGGCCAATCACATGCGGGGACAGACTAGGATCATACCATTATGTGAAAGCAGGAAGGGGGGCAGACGCTCCGAAGACAGTGAGTGTAGTGGTACAGGCCAGGTACACGGAGGAGATAACATTTGTTTAGTCAACGGGAGACGGGGAGCTGGATTTAAATACAAGCGCATCTGGAAAAAGTGAACTTACTTTTCACTCATTTCTTCACTTAGTGAAATGAGCCGAAGCCGAAAAAGAAGCAGCATCTGGCTGCATTTCAATGATATTGGAGACTGCAAAGCTGAGTGCAGAATTTGTAAAATGAAAATATCCATCAGAGCAGGGTCAACAACAAACCTGATTAAAATGTTAAACAATAGTAACCGTGTTTTTTTTTTTTGTGACAAAAACCCCCAAAAATAACTCTTTTATGAAAACACTGAATAAAAATTGCTTACCAACACACAAACCATTCATAATAGCTAAATTAGGCTAAAATAGAAGGCTCCCAGTGATACTAAATGAAGAACCATTTGGGAGCCATTTGGGAGCCATAAGAGCCTGCTCCTCTAAGGGAGCCGAGCCAAAAGAGCCAGATCTTTGAAAAGAGCCGGACTTCCCATCACATATGAAGACTTCCATGCCATAGACAACATCCATGATGTGAGTGCTGGCATATCTGTCTATTGGAAATATAGGAATATATTGCCTTACTCCTAATTTACACCAGGTGCAGCTGCACTGTGTTACGGCTGCGCTGCGGCACTCGAGGTGATACGCAGCCATTCTAGTCGATGCTCGTGTTTACACCAGATGCGCTGCAGCGTGTGTCAGATGTGTCCCAGAAGCGGCTCGGCGCTCCGCTGCGTGGAGAATATGCAGCAAGTCTATCTTTGACGGATGTCGTGTCAATTAGAACACTGCAGATCGAATGGGCAGGAGGTCAGAAGGGAGAATCCGGTTAATTTTCAAAATAAAAGACCCTGTGCAGACTCCCGATCATAAAGACAAACAGAAAAGAAACTATTTTACTACATAGCCTGCTTATCCATGGTAGAAGCACAAAGAGCAAGGAAGGACGACCTAATCAACAAAATCTGAGCAAGTAAACATGATCGGGCGGGCAAAACACTCTGCTGCTGAAACGCTTCTGAAACGCTTCTGAAACGCTGCTGGTGGGAACTGCAGTTGCGCACATTACGGAACAAAACAGCGGCACAGCCGTGCCATGGCGCAGCCGCGCCTGGTGTAAATCCCGGATTATTTCTAGTAGGTTATTTCTGAATGCACCATTTTA
This sequence comes from Lutjanus argentimaculatus, assembly GCA_034769285.1. Classification (NCBI taxonomy): domain Eukaryota; kingdom Metazoa; phylum Chordata; class Actinopteri; order Lutjaniformes; family Lutjanidae; genus Lutjanus; species Lutjanus argentimaculatus. The sequence goes on along the minus strand of JAWZSL010000036.1, from coordinate 2,621,943 downwards.
ATTCTACTTAATTCTTCACCTTATTTTAGTGTTAACTCACAAACTACTTTAATCTGCTCACCTTGCTTTTCCCTTCAATACCCTCAGAAAGCCTTTTTAACATGTGGTTAATGTGAAATGGTCGTAGTTTGGGTGGGTTTTGGTTAAGACAGTGTTTGGGGTTACAATAAGTTTGTTATGTTACATATATCACTGAGGTGACTCACAAGACCAAAATGACATGACAGAAGTCATGTATCACTGAAGTGACTTGCTAGACAATCGTCAGATAACAAAAATCATATGATGCATGTAACATTATATACTTAACAACTTTTAAAAACGTGCTCTTCTCAGAGGACACAAACCCTAGTTTAGAGTGAAAGTCCTGTTTTTATTTAAGCCATCTATTCATCCCACCTCCTCCATGTGCTGTTTCTCCCTCTTTATACTACGTCGACAACACGGTGCATCTCTTTCAACCACTAACAGGCACTGTGCACACCTGTATGAGTCATCGAGGGATGGTGACAAAACATTCGTATTTGACAAGTTGGGAATGAGACTGGGCTGAGGCTTTGTCTCTGGCAGTATTGTCATGTTAATATGAGAAAGGGCCAAACGCAAACTGTAGTAACCAACTTGGAAGAAGTCTATTGTCTACAACATCATTGTATGATTTAGCATTAAGTCTACAGACACAGGCATCTATCTGACAGCGTACATACATACTGTGAGTGCTCAGTGGTGCAACAAACAAGAGCTTTGTGAGGCAAAAGGTTGTACCATGGTTTCAGAACAAAAAAAATGCTTTTCTGCTTGTTAATTTTCAGACTCAGACATGATTGACCAATGTGTAATCTTTTCCATTACAATTGTTAGCTTGGAAGCTGGTAAATCAGCTGTTTTGCATGTGTGTATACAACAGTGTCATCTGCATATATTCGCAGTTGTACATTATAACAGTGTTAAGGGAGATCATTAATATATAGACTAAATAATAGGGGACCTAACAGTGCCCCTTGGAACACCCATTGCGACACTTCATGCTACTGGACAGTGCGTCACAAACTTAAACACATTACATCCTATTAGATAAATGTGGAGATGTCCATGCCAGTCCTCCAGATGAGAAATTAAATTCACAGTATTAAAAAATCATGATTGACTATATCAACAGCTTTACTCAGATCTAAAAACACAACTTCAACTACTCCTACTTTATCTGGCCTTGATGGATGTAAAGCCAAATAGAATTTGACAGGAAAATTAAGCAATGCATTTGGGTGGGATCCTATTGTTCTGACCATCAAGCTCCCTCTCAACCCAGAGCAGGCAGGTCCTGCAGCTTGTGCAAACAATGATTATGAAATATGAATGCATCTTGCTTTAATTACACTAACCAAAGTAACTGACTTCTCTTTTTGTCTTCCAGGCTGCCCCATTCTCCGCACTTGATATCAACGTTGACAAACTACTAAGCAATGACCGTATGTCCAATTCAAAAAGTCAGACTGAAATGACTTTAAGCTTTCACTGTCCTGTTCATTCAATTGGAAAAAGGGGATTCAGGCCAGCTTCACAGATAGGAATGACTGTATTATTATGGAATATGCTCTATTCAATATTTTTCTATTAATAAGGGGTCAAATTCATGTAAAAGGAGTCACTTGTATCAATGAACCCACAGTAAATTATCACCCAACTTTGCAATCCCCCTCTGCTCTACTAAGTGTCTCAATGTCTTTTAACTAATAGTTTTGGTTTTTTAAAAGATTTAGCTATCGTTGAAGGGTGTGGCCATGGCGTGGCTTTGAATTTTGATGTCTTGCCATGAAATATGAAATTGCTATACCTTAAGTATAAATGATCCAGAAGACTGTTTGATAAGAGTCCCGCCCTGAACGCATATACAGGACAGTTTTCAGTCAAAGTCATAGCGCCACCTACTGGCAACAGGAAATGACATGTTTTGAGCTCTGATGTGCTCCTCCTAGCAGGTTGACCATATCCAACTCAAATCTGATTATCAAGGCCTTAAGACCTAGGTAATGCTGTATTGTGAAGACTGAGACATATTGTCAAACGTTGCCATGACAGCATGGCAAACTTTCATGTTTTGCCAAAACACAGGAAGCTGTATAAACTTTAGTGTACATGGTCAAATCTCCCTGAAACTTCACAACAACTCAGTCCAGGCCTGAACATATGACATGACTTAAACAGCAGGCTAAACAATTTTACCATATTTTGTATTGAGGCAATCCAAAAGTAAAGGAAAGTAATCAAATTTGAATTGCTTTAATATTGTGATACTTGGATTAGGCTACTGACAACATTTTTAACAGGTAATTAGTATCTTGGAATACATTTTTAAAGTAACTCTCCCAAAACCTGTAGATATGACTGCAGAAAGGAAACAGTTACTACATGAAACTGGAGAAAGAGACATTGCTGTTAAACTTTTTTTTTTTTTTTTTTTTTTTTTTTTTTTTTTTTTTAACCACAAGTCAGGGGCCATTTAGTTCCATAATATTCAAGAAACGACAGAGATTTTAAAAAATCTGCAACTCATCAAAACTGTCTAGATGGATAAATAGTACAACAAAGGAAAGTAAAAATTTAGATTTGGGTAAAACCCCCACTAATTTTACTTTTATTAGTTCATTTCTGTACATAGTTGGAGATGCAGACAATATTTTGCTGCTTGTATGAGTGGTGTCTTTAAAAATAGTGCTAAATGTTTCATGACCATAGCCACACATGCTAACAGGCATGTTCCAGCCACACGTGGTAACAAGCACGCTAACAGGCATGCTACCAGCCACACATGCTAACAGCCATGCTGACAGCCACATATGGTAACAGGCATGCTAACAGCTGCACATTCTAACAGCCATGCTGACAGCCACACATGCTAACAGACATGCTAACAGCCACACATGCTAACAACCATTCACACTCACATGCGCAGGTTCATTCCATCTGCAGTCAAACACACCCAAACAATTCACATGACACAGTTCGTTTGATGTGACTCTTGTTGATTTGTTTGTATTCTCACACTGTTTAAATGGAGTGAACACATTCTCACACTGTTTAAATGGAGTGCACACATTCTCACTCTGTTTAAATGGAGTGCACACATTCTCACTCTGTTTAAATGGAGTGAACACATTCTCACACTGTTTAAATGAACTGAACACATTGTCACTCTGTTTAAATGAACTGAACACATTCTCACTCTGTTTAAATGGAGTGAACACATTCTCACTCTGTTTAAATGAACTGAACACATTCTCACTCTGTTTAAATGAACTGAACACATTCTCACACTGTTTAAATGAACTGAACACATTCTCACTCTGTTTAAATGGAGTGAACACATTCTCACTCTGTTTAAATGAACTGAACACATTCTCACTCTGTTTAAATGGAGTGCACACATTCTCACTCTGTTTAAATGGAGTGAACACATTCTCACTCTGTTTAAATGAACTGAACACATTGTCACTCTGTTTAAATGGAGTGAACACATTCTCACACTGTTTAAATGGACTGAACACATTCTCACTCTGTTTAAATGGAGTGAACACATTCTCACACTGTTTAAATGAAGCTGAACACATTCTCACTCTGTTTAAATGGAAATGAACACATTCTCACTCTGTTTAAATGGAGTGAACACATTCTCACACTGTTTAAATGACTGAACACATTCTCACCTGTTTAAATGGAGTGAACAATTCTCACTCTGTTTAAATGGAGTGAACACATTCTCACACTGTTTAAATGGAGTGCACACATTCTCACACTGTTTAAATGGAGTGCACACATTCTCACTCTGTTTAAATGGAGTGAACACATGTCACCTGTTTAAATGGAGTGCACACATTCTCACACTGTTTAAATGAACTGAACACATTCTCACTCTGTTTAAATGAACTGAACACATTCTCACACTGTTTAAATGGAGTGAACACATTCTCACTCTGTTTAAATGAACTGAACACATTCTCACACTGTTTAAATGAACTGAACACATTCTCACACTGTTTAAATGAACTGAACACATTCTCACTCTGTTTAAATGGAGTGAACACATTCTCACACTGTTTAAATGAACTGAACACATTCTCACACTGTTTAAATGAACTGAACACATTCTCACACTGTTTAAATGAACTGAACACATTCTCACTCTGTTTAAATGAACTGAACACATTCTCACACTGTTTAAATGAACTGAACACATTGTCACTCTGTTTAAATGGAGTGAACACATTCTCACACTGTTTAAATGAACTGAACACATTGTCACTCTGTTTAAATGAACTGAACACATTCTCACACTGTTTAAATGGAGTGAACACATTCTCACACTGTTTAAATGGAGTGAACACATTCTCACTCTGTTTAAATGGAGTGAACACATTCTCACACTGTGGGGTTTAACAAGCTCTTTTCTGTTATATTAACCATGTGTTTCTTTGATTTTGACTTACTGTGGTTGTTAGGGGCGGTTCACTTCCTGGTTGAGGAAAGGAAAGGTGTCTCTGAGGGGTGGGGCCTCTTAAATCTGAGAGCCAGGTCATCAGACCAAACCATGTGCTGCCAAGTCAGAGGGGGAATCAGGCTTTAGTTATTTTTTGCCTTGTATCAGTAGTAGTTGGCGTCCATCTTGTTTTCCCCTTGTGTGTTATTTGGCTTGACTTGGTCACTATATATGTTCACTGCTGGCTAGAAGTTTGGAACAGTGGGTTCCATTCTCGGCCACAGAGACAACTGCTCCATGAAAGAGGCTTTTTTTCCTAAATGGACTCACAAGTATGTTCAAGAATCAATGAATTAATTGTATGAAATGTTTATGAGTGTTAATGTTAGAGGTGAGAAATGGAGGATAACCTCTTACTTTTGTATCTTTCCCAAATGTTATTGTGTCTCTGGTCTGAACTCACATGTGTATTTAAAGCTTTTGTCCAGTCTGAACAAGACAGACTTCATCACACTCTAATAGTGTCATTTAGTTTATTTGAAGTGTAGTTTAAAGTGTCTCATGTTTATCTTGTGCAATATAAAATTACATGTTCCACCATTTCCTATTGTCCACAATGTCCACATCACCTGTAGCAGGTTTATACATTAATGTCCTGTTGAAACCAGTGAAACCAAATGTCCTCCTTTCTACTTCTACTGATTTCTCTTCTTTTTCCTACTTTCTTTTGAATGCTGTAGTAACTTAGGTCGACTGAGGTAAATGTGTGAGGCAGATTCAGCAAATTTAACTGTTTTTAAAGACACTGCTGTGAGCATAAAATTGTCAATAATTAACTCTAAACATTGTAAATTAATCTTTAGCAAATGAACTCCAATTTACAACTTCACTTCTGAGTCTTGAATCATGTACGATTAAATAAAATTGAGGGGAAGTGAAAAAAAAATGGATTTAAAGCCTTCACGTAACAGCTGGAATATAACTGTAATGAAAATTATTTGCGTAAGTGTCTCTGACACTGCCTGTTTCACTTGTGTCAGTTGTTGAAGTGAAAAACTGAGCCTGGCTGCCATGTTGATGGAGCTCAATCAAGTAGCTTGAGGGTGCCTCCAAAGGTGGCTGGTGGGGGGTGAGCTTCCCCCTCCCCATGTTTTTTTTTTTTATCTATGTTTATCCAAAAGTCAAAGGTCAACTTCACTGTGACATCATAATGTTCAGCTCTCTATCAGTCACTGTACTCCTCTATTAAAATTTATTAAAAGATTTAGCGATCGTTGAAGGATGTCACTGTGGCGTGGTGGTTTTGATGTTTTGCCATGAAAGAGGAAGTTGTATTTACTTTGCGCTTCACAGTCGAATCCACCCCAAACATAACATGTTTGATAAGATACCCAGCTGTAATCCATCTACAGGACATTATTTAGTCAGTGTTGCAAAATGGCTCCATCGTACCCGCAACAAACAGCCACCGTGATATGTTTCATCAACATGTACAAAAATCAGGAGTCACATGTTTCATGTCCAGGCATACAAAAAGCCTCTTGGAGCCACAGTGTAAACCCAACAAGAAGTCGGCCATTTTTGAACTTTGGACTCAATTTTGGCACTCTCCATGCGTTGTATTTAACAAACTTCTGATCAGATTGGCTTAGTGTGTGTCATCAGGAGTAGTTTGTGATCAAAAGTTATTAAAAGATTTGGTTATTGTTGAAGGGTATGGCATGGGGTTGAGTTTTGATGTCTCGCCATGAAACAGGAAGCTACTGTAATTTGAGTATAAATGATCCAATCAACCCCTTCACATGTTTGATAAGAGTCCCTTCATGGTCACGTTTACATCCCAATCAGGAGTTCTACTCATTGTGCCACCTACTGGCAAAAGGAAGCAAGCCTCATGTGACAGTCATCATCTGATTTACATGAAATTTTTAGTGTTTTAGTGTCTACACTTGATATACTGGAACATAACATATAATTAGTGGCTGTTCTGTAGTGCCACCTAGTGGAGACAGGGAGTCTCAAACTCCTTCCTGTGGTGTCCAAAACACATGACAACATGTGACAGAAGATATCTTGCTTGAGACGAAGCAGTCCAGACCGCAGTTGTGGCTAGCTTGATAGCTCTGCCTTTTTCAAGGTGGACTTTCACAGTGTAGCAGAGGATCTGCAAAGGACTGTATTATTTTGGAGACTGAAATTGCACTCGTTAGAAAACAATTTTCAGTTACTTGAAACTTCTTTTTCAAAGCTACCTCCAACAGTGCAGCACAGCAGACAGAGCTGTGTTGGTGGACAGAAATAATATAACTGGACATCTTTGCTACATGTAACTGTTTGTGTGTTACAGAAACACAGAAATAAGAATGATAAAACGAAATTCGGAATGATTCATATAGACTATTTCAGCTCTTCATATCAAACACAAACTAAATTAAAGCTGCAAGCAGCGTTGAACGGGCCCTCGCGACCCCGCGCCACTCGGGGCCTGCTGCGGCTGCGACTATGTCGCCAGAGGCCGACTGGTAGACGACGTGCTGAATTTTCACCCCCACGGACACTGCAGGAAACAATGCGGCGTTACTTCCTGTCCCCACTAGATGGCGCTATGACTATGACTCGTGAGCATCATGTAGATGTGTTCAGGCTGGGATTATTATCATACATGTGAAGTTTGGAGCAGATTTGACCATTTAATCTCATGTTATAGCAATTTTGTGTTTCATGGCGAGACATCAAAAGTCAATGCCACGCCACACCCACACCGCTCAACGCTGACCAATTCTGTTAAGAAGTTTTGGTCACACACTTGTCTATATGTTACACAGCAGTTTTGAAGTCAATCGGATCATTTGTGGGGGAGGAGTTTGTTTAGCCACGCCCACTTATGAAATTAATATCATATGCTCAGGGCGGGACCAGTGACAAACATATAAAGATTCAGGAAGATTCGACCAAGTAAACTGAAGTTATGTCCACTTCCTGTGTTTTGGCGAAACATCGACATTCGCCGCGCCATCAGGGCGGCAGTGTCTTATGAGACATCATGGTCTTCACAATATAGCATGACCAACATCAAATTTGAGTTGAATATGGTCAGTGTGGTCAGAGCAGCACCTCAAAGTCTAAAACATGGTATTTCCTGTCACCAGCAGGGGGCGCTATGATAATTACAAAGTTTCTGCATGGAAACGTCTTCAGGGCGGGACTATTATCAACCATGTGAAGTTTGGTGCAGATCAGAGCATTTATACAAAAGTTATAGCAATTTCATGTTTCATGGCGAGACATCAAAATTCGCCGTCACCTCACGGCCAGACCCTTCAACATGAGCAAAATCTTTTGATAACTTTTGATCACAACGTTGTCTAGATGGCACACAGACATTTTGAAGCAGTTTGGATAAGTATGTGGGAGAGAGAGCTGCTTGAAAATGCATGGCGATGGATCAAAGACGGCGGCGCCATAGCAGCCACGCCCATTGACATAGAAAAAAGCTTTTAATAACTTTTGATCAGCATAGTCTCAGGATGATCTGAAAGAAATTTGAAGTGGATTGGACAAAATCCCTAGGACGAGTTCGTTAAAATACAACATGTGGTAATCACGTCAAAATGACACGAAAAATCAAAATGGCCGACTTCCTGTTTGGAGTAGACCAATGGTGTAAGAGACTTTTTTGTTCGTCTGGACAAGTTACACGTGTACCAATTTTCATCTTCCTACTCCAAAAAAACCCCTAAGGGGAGGGGTTTTTGAAAATTTCAAGGGGGTGCTATAGAGGCATTTTGCCCCGCCCATGGGCGACGCCCCTATCACATGTAAGAGGTTGCCATCCTTGACTGGTGTATCAATTTTCATGATGATACGAGTTCATTAAAGCCATCAAAAGGGCAAATGTAGTTTCATGGCTAAGAAGCGATATTCGCCACGCTGCCACACGGACGCCATTACTCGTACCTTTACAGCGTTCATAGTGTAGCTTCACCAACTTGTTCTGCATGTTTTAGAGGTAGAATGAAGTTGATGGAATCAACTATGTGGCATCAGTACATGTTAAAGTAAACACTGGTCATTTCCATCATCAAAAATGGCGGCGCCATAGCGGCCACGCCCATCGACATAGAGAAAAGCTTTTAATAACTTTTGATCAGCATAGTCTCTGGATGATCTGGAAGAAATTTGAAGTGGATTGGACAAAATACCTAGGAGGAGTTCGTTCAAATACAACGTGTGGAAATCACGCCAAAATGACACGAAAAATCAAAATGGCCGACTTCCTGTTTGGAGTAGACCAATGGTGTAAGAGACTTTTTTGTGCGTCTGGACAAGTTACACATGTGTCCCAATTTTCATCTTCCTACTCCAAAAAAACCCCTATGGGGAGGGGTTTTTGAAGATTTCAAGGGGGCGCTATAGAGGCATTTTGCCTCACCCATGGGCGACGCCCCTATCACATGTAAGAGGTTGCCATCCTTGACCTGTCTATCAATTTTCATGATGATATGACTTCATTAAAGACATTAAAAGGGCAAACGTAATTTCATGACGAAGGATCGATAGTCGCCGCACCGCCACACGGACGCCATTACTCGTAGCTTCACGGCCTTCATGATGTCGCTTCACCAACTTGTTCTGCATGTTTTAGAAGTGGAATGAAGTCCATGGGGTCAACTATGTGGCATCAGTACATGTTAAAGTAAAAACAGGTCATTTCCTGTTACCACCGGGGGGCGCTATGAGTTAGGTGGAAAGTCAATATTTGGATACGTTCAGGGCGGTGCCCTCATCATGTCCAGCAAATTTGAAGCTGTAACGATGAAGTATGTGGGCGTGACAGCTGTTCGAAGCGAAACGGCGCGCTCCAAAACGGTCGCCAAAGTTTGTCGAGCCCTAGCAGCCACGCCCTTTGACCTACAGAAATTCTTTTAATAACTTTTGATCAGCATTGGGTCATGATGACGTGTACCAAATTTGAAGACGATTGGATGAAATCCCTAGGACGAGTTCGTTCAAATGCAAGTAGTGGAAATCGCAAAAAAAGGCCAAAATCGGCCCCTTTTTCGACACTTCAAATCAAAATGGCCGACTTCCTGTTGACATTTCACCACGATGTTAAGAGACTTTTTTGTGTGTCTTGGCATGATAAATGTGTGTACCAAATTTCGTGAGCCTACCACAAATAAACCCCAATGCGGAGGGTCTTTTGAAAGTTTGTAGGGGGCGCTATTTCGCCATTTCACATCGACCATGTGCGTGCATCCCAAAATATTGAATTTCGGATGTGGCCGGACGACTTTGCAAAGTTTCATGAGTTTTTGAGCATGGGAAAGGGGCGAAATTGGGGCTTGAAAAGTGTAAAGAATAATAAACAATAAACAGTACAATTTCAAGAGGGTCCTCGTCGGACGACGTTGTCGTCGCTCGGGCCCTAATAAATAATAAACAGCGCGATTTCAAGAGGGTCCTCGTCGGACGACTACGTCGTCACTCGGGCCCTAATAAACAGTACGATTTCAAGAGGGTCCTCGTCAGACGACTATGTCGTCGCTCGGGCCCTAATTAAAGCTGCAAGCAGCGTTGAACGGGCCCTCGCACCCCCACGCAACTCGGAACCAACTGCAGCCGCGACCATGTCACCAGAGGCCCACTGGTGGATCAGGTGCTGAATTTTCACCCCCTTTTGACACAGTAGGAAGCAATTGTGTATCATACATGTGAAGTTTCATGGCGACGCGAACGTGTACACAGAAGTTAATGCCATTAATGTGTTTGTACGAAACGTCAACCTATGTTGCGCTGTCAGGGCGAAGCCCGTCGAAAAAACGTTACGACTTGCACAACATAGCATTAGCAAGGTCTGAAGGTTTTCCACACCAAATTGGAGTGAGATACGGTCAAAATGTGCGCAGCAGCACCTCAAAGTCAAAAACATAATATTTCATGCCAGCAGCAGGGGGCGCTATGACAATTGCAGAATTTTCTTATGCATATGTGTTCAGGGTGGGACTATTATGAAACATATTAAGTTTCGTGCAGATCTGACCATGTATGCCAAAGTTATAACCATTTCCTGTTTCATGGCGAATCATCAAAATTAGCTGCCAAGTCATGGTAACACCCTTTAACTGAAACAGAATCTTTTAATAAATTTTAATCACAAACTAGCCTGGAAGGTTCACACCAATTTTGAAGCCGATCTGATGAATCCCGTAGAAAGTGTTCGTTAAAATTCGACGCGTGAAAAACGCCAAAAATGACCACGAAATTCAAAATAGCCGACTTCCTGTTGGGATTAGCCTATGGGTTGACAAATACATTGTTGTGCGTCCGGGCATGATCTACGTGTGTACCGATTTTCGTGCATGTCAGTGAAACGTGGCGGTAATGGCGGTGTTTAGAGGGCGTGGCCAAGCCATTTGGCCAGGCCCATTGACGAAACTCATAGCACACGTTCGGACCCGGACCATTAACAAGCATGTGAAATTTCAGACAGATTCGATCAAGTACACTGAAGCCAGGGTCACTTCCTGTGTTCTGTGAAACGCTGACCTTCGCCATGCCGTCAGGGCAACGCCGTTTGACGATACGTCACAATCTTCATGACGTAGCATCGCCAAGGTCTTAAGGCCTTTCAGACCAGATTTGAGCTGGATATGGTCAGTGTGCTGGGAGCAGCACTTCACAGTGTAAAACGTCATTTCCTGTCGCCAGCAGGGGGCGCTATGACAAACACGGAATTTTGTCATGTAGCTGTTTTCAGGGCGGGACTATTATGAATCATGCGAAGTTTGGTGAGGAATGGACAATGTAGTCCAAAGTTATAGCGATTTCGTGTTTCATGGCGAAACGTCAAACTTCGACGCCAAAAAGCCGATACGCCCTTCAACGATAGCGCAATCTTTTAATAACTTTTGATCACAAAGCAGTGTAGATGGTAGTCAGTGATTTTGAAGTCATTATGATAAATCCTGTAGGAGGAGTTCGTTAAAATACAACACGTGGAAAACGCCAAAAATGACCACGGAATTCAAAATGGCTGGCTTCCTGTTGGGTTTAGCCTGTAGGGTCCCCAGACTTTTTTGTGCGTATGGGCATGATCTACGTGTGTACCGATTTTCGTGCAAATGGGTGAAACGTGCGGGTAATGGCGGCGTTTAAAGGCCGTGGCCAAGTCATTTTGCCACGCCCACCAACCAAAACCACATGACACGTAAATTGTCACTAAGACTGATGTGTGTGCCAAAATTGGTGAGTTTTTGAGTATGTTTAAGCCCCCAAAAATGCGATTCATTTTTTGGGCAGTCTGAGCAAAAACAATAGGGCCTTGCACCTACGGTGCTCGGGCCCTAATTATAGAGGACTTCCTGTTGGGTTTAGCCTATGGGTGCAAGAGACTTTTTTGTCCGTCTGGGTGTGATACATGTGCCCACCGATTTTCGTGCATATCGGTGAAACGTCCTATGGGGGATACTGTTAAAAATGGGCGTGGCCAAGCCATTTAGGCACGCCCGCTGCTGAAATTCATATCATATGTTAAGGCTTGGACTGTTAATACACCTGTGAAGTTTCAGGCAGATCTGACCATGTGCAGTGCAGTTAAAGCAACTTCCTGTGTGCTGGTGAAACATCAACCTTCGCCGCACTCTCAGAGCAAAGCTGTTTGACAATATGTCATGATCTTGACAACATAGCATTACCAAGGTCTGAAGAGCTGTCTGAGTAGATTTGAGGTGGATATGTGTAACATGCTTGGAGCAGCCATCAAACTATAAAACATGTTGTTTCCTGTCGCCAGCAGGGGGCGTTATCACAATCCTGGAATTTTGTGATATAGATGTGTTCAGGGCAGGACTGCTATCACACATGTGCAGTTTGGTGCATATCAGACCATGAATGCTAAACTTGTAGCAATTTCGTGTTTCATGGCGAGACATCAAACTTCGCCGCCACCTCACAGCCAAACTGTTTGACGGTGGAAAAATCTTTTGATAACTTTTGATCACAAAGTAATGTAGATGACAGTTGGTGATTTTGAAGCCGTTCTGATGAATCCTGTAGGAGGAGTTCGTTAAAATACGACGCGTGGAAAACGCCAAAAATGACCACGAAATTCAAAATGGCTGACTTCCTGTTGGGTTTAGCCTACGGGTCCCAGATACATTGTTGTGCGTCCGGGCATGATCTACGTGTGTACCGATTTTCGTGCAAATCGGTGAAACGTGCGGGTAATGGCGGCGTTTAAAGGCCGTGGCCAAGTCATTTTGCCACGCCCACCAACCAAAACCACATGACACGTAAATTGTCACTAAGACTGATGTGTGTGCCAAAATTGGTGAGTTTTTGAGTATGTTTAAGCCCCCAAAAATGTGATTCATTTTTTGGGCAGTCTGAGCAAAAACAATAGGGCCTTGCACCTACGGTGCTCGGGCCCTAATTATAACTTATCCAAACAATAAAAATAGAGTAAATGGAAGTTATCTACTGTTTAATACAAGTTTAAGTGAAAAAAATACTAGAAAAAACATTACTTATATATACAATATTATCAATATCAATATTGAAATGAGCTAAAAACAAAGCTGTCTGAACGTTGTCTAACTGTTTAACGTAGTTTGACTTAGTATGTTAAAATGAGTCAAACTGTTGTAAACTTCCTGCTGGATGAGACAAAGAGCCCCTCCTCCCTCTGCAGGCAGTGAATCACATCAGCATCACAGGGAGGAGGCACTTCAGGCTGCATGATCAACCAAAGTTTTTATACCACGCTTACATCAGAATCAGAATCAGAAATACTTTATTGATCCCGGGGGAAATTGTTAAGACCAAAACTCTCTCTACCAGCATGTTTAGAGAGGGCACAGCTTAACAAAGTTGCTTACAAAAAGTCAGGCAATCATAAAAAGGAGGATAGCTAAAGTTAGGAAAATAGAGAAAAAACGAGCAGGAGCGTCTGTAACAAGCTGCCGGTCGGCACATGCACACTCTTTTCTCTCCATTTCTCTCTATTCATTTCTCTCATTACACTCTCATTTCTGTCCATATTCACACACCCTGTCTCTCTCTCTGCTGCCGATGTGAGTGGTTATCTCTTGTAGGAGTGAACATCACTCACGTTCATGTTCATTAATTACAAACTGATCTATTCAGTTCACCGTTCACAAAAAACAAGCACGTTCAATGAACGCTGCTCTTTTAGTGTGTTCATGCACAACACTGTCCCTCAACATGTGACACTGTTGTCTTACAAATGTAACTTTTTTCACCAGGTATCAGGGACATGGCGCTGAAACTGAGAGGTGCCTTTCAGGAGAATCAAACACTTGCAAAGGCAGCCACAAAACTGCGTTACTACATCAACAGAGACCTGGAGACAGAGCTAGGAGTGGCTGTGAGTTTTAACTATCTGGTAGTGTTACCTGTTTGACAGACAGATGGCAAGTATTTTATCAGTGTCAGGTGTCCCTGATCAAGTCGACTTGTCCACTCCTTTAACTTACAAGGAAAGACAGGAGACTTTCCACCTCATGTTCTTCTTCTATATGTTTAACATGGCATGGTTATTCATCTCTTTGTCTGTCAGCACTCTGATGACACACCAGCCTCTGCTGCTCCAATGGAAACATCTATAAATCTTCAGCCACTACCAGCCAAACATGCTGGAAAAGTGTCTCTTGTTATTGATCAGGTAAGAGATTAAAGTCTGTGTAAAAGGAATTAAGAGTTTTTCTTCTAAACACATTATACATGTTAGAAGATAGTTGCCGAAAACATGTGAAAACACTGTGAACTATGTAGTACTGAACTGTGGAGTTAGACTGTTAAACTGTTGTTCACAATATCTGTGTTCAGGATTTTTTCAGTGGCCCTGAAACATGGCTTGGTGACATGCTGAAGCCATGGTGTCTATACACTATAAAAGCCAACCCCCAAAAACCCAACTTTGCATCAGAGTTTAAATTGAGAGAAAGAATCACTGAGAATAGAACAGAACTCAGTTCTCAAAATATATTTTATCTGACAAGTATTCACGTAGTCTTTCAAATAAATAAAACTTGTGCTGTGATTGTTACAATCTTCCCAAAGCCAATTGATTCATAATAAATCCCCCCAAAATTACAAAATGTACACAATGTACATAAAATACTATGTGTACTACAAATTTTTAACTGAAAGAAGTACTGAAATCTAGAAATCTGGCTGCCTGCTGACAGCTGAAGACGGGAAAATGTTAAACTGCGAACTGTGGCTAGTTATAATGATATGACATATAATAAATAAATCTTACTTGTTGAATGAGTGACTTCCAGTGAGCACTAACAATGGTAGGTCTGTAGTTCATTTGTTCTATAGCAATGTAATTGTTATATAGTAATGTTCTATAGAATTTGTTCTATAGTAATGTTGCATTTTTTTCCCATCACAGGACACAGTGGATTTAGACATGGAAACACATGAATGGTAAGACACTTCCTATTTGTAGTAAACACTATATCTGATTGTATGTGGACACTCAAATAACCTAGTACTCGGGACTTGTTCCCACTCAGCCACAACAGCAAGCAGTGTTGTAGCCACAAGATTACCTGAACTGAGACCAAGTCATGACCAAGACCAGAGTGTATCAAGACCAAGTCAAGATTAGGACCAAGTCCAATTGATCACATCTCTAACTCTCACACCAAGTGTGTCACCGTGGTGTGTAGCATTTATGTCAGACCTGACATTAACTAATGTTGCTCTAATGTGGCTACGTGGCTTTATGTGATCTGTTTTGCTATTGTTTATCCAAGGGAGTAGGTTTGATTTTGACATTGGTGGGGACACAAAAGTGCTCCAAGGCAGCACTCCTGAAAGTTGGTGTTTTTTTTGTATTTGCAATCATAATTTCACGTCATGTAGAGCTGATCAAACAAGCAAACAATCATAGTCAGAAAAAAAATTCAGTAATTGACATGTTTATAATGCATATCTGAATATCTAAAGAGAATACAAGAATTTAATGCATTCTGCAATGTTATAGGTTAAAGTAACTAATGAAAGACAAGGAGGCAACTTCGAAGAGTTCTCATCTTTACTCTGTAGTGCAACTGTGCATCATACTGTCAATTAACATACTGTCCATCAACAACATTGGAAATACATAAGACTGATATTATAATCATAATATTCATGTTGATTTCTGGAAATAAATTTTTCGGTTGACCTCCCTACTTACACTCGGGGTTGCAGATACATGCACTGCCTCCTGTCCTGTCCAACTAACAGGTTGCAAGTAGCTTTTACAAGTGGATGGAGTGACAGCGGGGACGGCCAATCACATAATCACATGTATGTTAGCGAGAAACCGGCAGAGCCAATTGGAGAGCGATATTTGTGTTAGAGGCGGGACTTCTAGCAGAGACCGACTGTTAACCCTTTGTGTGCCATAATCATTGACTAAACACTACGGACAGCGGTTGTATTGATAGTGACTACACATTAGTGGCTGGATATTGGCAGGGACGTGTCCCTAGCGTCCCTACACAATTCTACGCCCCTGTGTTTATCACAAGCAAAACCATAGCTAACTTAGCCAGCATCACTTACACTTAGCTCGCCTTTCTTTATGCTTCCTTTCCAAGTGCTGATAAAAGTTTGATGTCCCAGCAGTCTCAGTGAGCATTGCACTGCAGAATTCAACACTGCTGTTTCTTTTCTTTTGGATGCTGTTTTGCAGATGAACTCTTTGTGATTTCAGTAGTCAAGTTTTATTACAGAAGATTTAGCTGAGATCTCTTTCCAGAGAGCCACAGCTTTCTCTCCTCTCTCCCATATGTACTTTCTTGGAGTTGTGTGTGAAAGAATTTAAAAATTAGAAATGAATCATGTTCTTAGTTACATTTTAATCAGAAAGTTTCACATCCAATCACAGTAATGATGTCAACAAACAAATCCGACAATGCACAGGCCATTCAGTGATATCCCTGCAGTCATGGTCTTGACCGATTTTGAAATAAAATCCAGAGTCCTCTTTGTCTGAGACTGAGACAAGACTGAGTAAAAGCGGTGGTGTCGAGACCGGTCTGGAGACCAAGACCAATCTTGAGTACTACAACAACAAGTCCAATAAAGTAAATTTTATTTGTATAGACCAATATCACAAATCACAAATTTTCCTCAAGGACCCCTTCAATCTGTACAACATAGGACACAATCTATTCTTCAACCCTCTGTTAGGATAAGCAAAAACATTTAACAGGAAGAAATGGAGGAAACCTCATGAAGAGCAACAGAGGAGGGATCACTCAGACAATGTATGTGTGTACAAAACAGACCATGAGTGAGGGCGACCACTGATGTTGGTGTTTCAGTTCATTCCAAAGACATTGTTCGGTGTTGAGTTCAGGTCTCTATGCAGGCCAGTAAAGTTCATCCACAGCAGCAGGCCTTGTGAAGGGGGCCAAACCCAAACTGGTGCAACAAACAGGGGTGAACACTTGTCTTTAATATCATTATATGATTTAGCATGAAGATTTCCCTTCATTTGAACTAAGGGGCCTTGACCAAACCATAAAAACAGGCCCAGACCGAAACTCTATGGACACTATGGCATCTATCTGACCGTAGCCAGCATACATACTGTGAGTGTTCAGGAGTGCAACAGACGTGACCACTCTGAACCAGCAGAGGTCAGTGAAACAATGCCTGTCATATTAACTTTGCTTTTTACCTTGGAAACAGTGAAGAAGAAGGTCTTGCAATCCGTCTGGACTCTGACATCCCACCTCAAGAGAAAGAATATCTGAAGAAGAGGAAAGTTGTTGTGGCACAGGCTTTGCAGGAGCTATTCAGCCTTGAGTCTCAACTTGCACCAGAAAAGGTAGAGTGAAACTTGTTACTTAAAGAAAAATGTACTTGCTCTTGTAGCCATATCCAGCCCCCTAACCAATGTCAATTTGGTAAAAAGTTTGCTACTAAAAAAAAAAAAAACATGATGCAAGTGGGCCAGAAGTCCAGATCATATATGTAAGAGCACCATGACATGACGCTCACAAAGTAACAAGCACACATCTTATCATTTCATATCCACACATGGTAGAAATGTTAAAATATGTGAATAATGACTAGAATGATGCTGCATATTAAATGGAAAATATATTATTCATGCATGACCATGCCTCGTCCATCCGAATGTAACATAGTCAAATAAGGAGTTATAGGACAACATATGTAATATTTTTTAACAGTCTAGTGGCAGTCAGATGGATGGAATTTGGTACAGGCACCTCTGTTCTCCCCATGATAAATAGTAAAAACTTTGGTGACTCTTCAGAGGTCTTTTATCTTTCATTAGGTAAGAATTTGAATTTGTCCAATACTTTGGCTAATGGAAGCCCATTTCTACTGATGTCATGGAAAAAAAGAGTCAGTATAATGACAAAACAATGACTTCTCAAAATAATGAGAAATGTATCATACTATTTTTCTATTCTTTTGAAAATGATTGTCATTATAATGACTAACAAGATCTTTCTTTCTTCATGCTGGCAGAAATAGATATCCATAGATTTATGACCACATACCTGTAAAACTAAGGACATTCCCATCAGCCTCAGCTGGGCTTTGTGATTTCTGCTAATTATGTTTGCACGCTAACTTTCTAAAGTAAGATGGTGACCATGGTACACATTGCCATTTTGAACATGTTAGTATGCAGACATTAGCATTGGTTTAATGCACCACTTAGTCAAAGTCCACCCTCACAGAGCTGCTACAACCACATGTCTCTGTCCTCTGCACAGGTGCCAACTATAGCAGTGGTGCTTTCAGGAGGAGGGACCAGAGCGATGACAGGCGCGCTTGGTGGTCTGAGGGGCCTGAAAGAAATAGGGGTCCTGGATGCTGTCAGTTACATCACTGGTGTTTCTGGATCCACATGGTGAGTGAACCCTTTGAGTAGCCAGTGTCCACAGTATTCCCCAAAACAGAATATACCAGTGTGTTATGTTGGAGAATGAATCACAGGTTAGAAAGAAAGAACCTTAGAGGCCCACAATGAAAACTTAATTCCTTCTTTTTGTACAGTTGCTTCATTGCTACGTATGGAGGATTCAAAATGCCTAAATTATAAGACATAAAAACTGAGATGAAGTGAAATACAATACACATTGTTTCACAGAACTGTTTTAATGTTAAAGGCTGTCATGGCTGTCATCAGCTCCTGTCAGTGATGATAAACTGCCTTGATGGTAACCCGAAACTCCTTGTAAAAGCTAATGATAGTGCTGCGCATGGGCACCATCTACGGAGGTGGATGGGGAATCTTGAGGCAAAGTGGAAAAAAAGCTGTTGAAAAATAGCCGTAGACTGATAAATTTAATTGGCTTTTGAAATGAAAGAAAAATAAAGTCTTAGCATGTGCTATACTATTCTTTAAGTGTGTGTTTTGTTGCTCTAATGTGTTACTGGTTGAACACACCATGTGCTTTAATTAATGGGTTAACAAGCACAATGCATCATGAATTAATACAGTAACTTGTGGCTCTACCATCTGAATTAGACGCACAACACGATGTCTGCCACCAGCTTTGTGTGGGAATACTTCAGAATATTAAACAATGAAGATGCAAAATGTGCACAGTACTGGAGGGATAAAATGCGTTGGACTGAGGCTGCGACATTTGGAATCTCAGACAAAATTCCAAGTGAAAGACCAAAGCTTCAAGAAGACTGGATTTATACTTTATCTAAACACACTGGGGTGAAATACTGCAGCAGATGACAGATTTACCTTCAGCAGTTGGCTGTGCCAAAAAGTACCCCTGACTGAAAAAGACACCAAAGAATCAATCTGAAGCCTCACATCAAGTGAATGAGACCTTCTTTTTTAACTTTGAGTGATCATTAACTTTATTAAGCCGACTATATTGAACACTGGAGGTCACATGGTGCAAGCTGTCTACCTCGCTCAGCAGCAGTTTAAAATATGAAAAATTGTAAAAACATGACTTCCATGAGGCTGTTAAGTCAGACAGTGACAGATCACAGGCTGAACCAGGCATTTCATACTCGCATGCAGAGTTTATATTATGTTCATTATAACAATAAATGTCTCAATTACTGCTAGCCTAATTTTTGTGCACATTCATGACTTTATGGTGAAGGACCTCTGTGAGTTTTTTTTAACAACCTTGAAAAACATTTTTTTTATGACTTTGCCTTTATGTTTATGTGACTGGAGGCATTATGTTTTCAGGTCATCCCATTCTTGTGAATCTACTGTAATACCTTAAGAATGTCTTGAGGCAGTTTCTTCAAACTTGACACAAATGATCACTTGGACTCAAAGATGATTAGATTTAGTGGTCAAAGGTCACTGTGACCTCACTAAATGTGTTTTTGGCCATAACCCAAGATTTCATGCACTAATTATGACAAAATTACACACAAATATCTAATAGGCTAAAATGATGAGGTGATCATCAGATATTTTATATCTGAAATGAAGGTGAACTCCACTGTGACATAATATTCAGCTCTCTATCAGTCCTTTGTCCTCCTCTGTAAAAATAGTCTCCAAGTGAAGACAGCATGTTTCTACCTGGAAGTTATTCACTGTCATGACATGTCAATGTAGTGATTACTTTAATTTTGCCAAAAAAGACACTTCACTACATAGATTATGACTCTGGACATACATGGATGTAAACTGTGACTTGACTGGTTGGTGGAGAAATACAAATGTGAGGCAGCAGTTCTATTTCTTGACTGCTTTGTTTTATATGATTGACAGCTGACTTTTCGCTCTTCTTAATCAGCCTCTAGGGGCCGCAAGTGATGAACAATTGCTTCAGTTTGAAATCTTTCATCAGCAACAATGACAACATATGTGGGGGTCACGTTCATGTTGGTGGAACTTTACAAATCTCTACTGGTTGCATCTGGCAGTTGTAGTGGCATTGCAGTATGTGTTTTGACATCTGTGGTCTGGCAGGGATCTGCACTCTACTGAGTGCACTCCTTTAGTACTTTATTTCCTTGTTTGATTTGTTTTAATTATGTATTTTAGATCTTCCATACATTCTCACCACCTCAACTCTAAATACTAGTACTAGTCAAAAACTTCAACAGGAAGAACCAGCCCAGTTATAGAGTTTCCCATTCAATCCACATCTCAAAGGCACAGCTCCATATGTACTGTGCTATAGATAACAACTCCAGTGTTACCCTGGGGACAGAGTTGTGTGTTTGTTAGAGCAGAAAAGCGGGAAGAGGTGTGGCCAACCAAGAAGCCTACTGTTTTTGATTGAGAACAAAATAATGTATCTTTTAAATTGTTTTGTATACAGACATTTGTATAAATTGTGTTTTTAATTAACATGATAATGTAATTTTGACAACCTCAAAGCGGACAAAGCCCTAGGCACCCCCTGTGATTTTTGGTGCCCCCTATCAAGGGTCCAGACCCAAAGTTGGGAACCAATGGCTTAGGGCAGGCATGTCCAAACTATTCCATGAAGGGCCGAGTGGCTGCAGGTTTTTTTCTAACCAATCAAAAGCACACCTGATTCGACTGATCAGCTGTTTGAAGACTGAAATAAGTTGATTAAATGAGTCGAGCCTGGTGTGGTAGGAATGAAAACCTGCAGCCACACGGCTCTTTATGGAAATAGTTTGGACATGTCTGGCTTAGGGGAAGGTATGAAGTATTTTTAGGTCACTGGTGTAAAAGTTCAACTTGGGTTTCAGGTCTTTTTTGATTGTTGAGTTTAAAGTAATCAAATTTGCGATTGGGTCTGGGGTTGGGTGATGTCTACCGAGATGTCCGCAGTGAAACGTCAGTGATGGACAGTGACATTGGTTTGTGGGTTTGCTTGTCCCAAAGACAAAAAGCTGACTTGCTCACCAGCTCAGCCTGTAGTCAAGCTGCTTCCACTGTTGCTCTGACAGCAACCTCAAACTGTCTCACTCAGCTGAGAAAACCCCTCCAGCGAAGGGAACAGGGGAATTAATTATGAAACTCTCAGATCTCTTCCAGACGAGCATGCAACATACATCTCTGTACAGATTTGCCTGTGCACCACATGTTCATAATTTAGTGAACTTAGTCTTCAGCCTATGACACAAAGTTAGCCGGCTAGCTACACTGACAATGCTACAGTTGCAAATTATTCAACCCCCATTGCAAATCAGGTTTATTGGCAAAATTTACAAACTTCCAGCTGTTTTGATAAACAACTCAAACAAGAACAATTTAAATACACTGCCTGGCCAAAAAAAAAAGTTGCCACCAAAAAAAAAGGTCATACACTCTAATATTTCATTGGACCGCCTTTAGCTTTGATTACGGCACGCATTCGCTGTGGCATTGTTTCGATAAGCTTCTGCAATGTCACAAGATTTATTTCCATCCAGTGTTGCATTAATTTTTCACCAAGATCTTGCATTGATGATGGTAGAGTCTGACCGCTGCGCAAAGCCTTCTCCAGCACATCCCAAAGATTCTCAATGGGGCTAAGGTCTGGACTCTGTGGTGGCCAATCCATGTGTGAAAATGATGTCTCATGCTCCCTGAACCAGTCTTTCACAATTTGAGCCCGATGAATCCTGGCATTGTCATCTTGGAATATGCCCGTGCCATCAGGGAAGAAAAAATCCATTGATGGAATAACCTGGTCATTCAGTATATTCAGGTAGTCAGCTGTAGGAACACAGCCCTTGCTCACCAAGCCAGGACAGGCCTCGAACAAGAGATCTCCAATATTGAAGTATTTATGACTTTTAGGTAAACAACAACCTGAACAGATACACATTCTTTCAGAGAACTTTTGGCGCCATTCCCTTAAAAGGCGTTAAGAGAAGAACCCACCAGGACGCTCACCCCTCCCCAGGGTGTCCTGATTCACATCACACTGACACGGGAAGCCGTTAGTCAAGACACTTACGAACCTTTGATATTCTACAACTTATCCCTAAACAACCCCTTCACGGCTACTAAGCCCTGCTAAGAAGTAAGCTTCTTTGTGTTAAAGACACTGAAGTTGTTCTAAGGACCAGTATTCCTTCTCCAGGACAACTTTCTCCTTCTTTCTCTATCTTATTACATTTACATCTTCTAGCTGATATAACAACCAAAGAATCCCCTTTTGCTCTGCTCCATCCTGCTCTCCCCTTCTCTCCTGATAAGACGCCAGATGGGGTTGTAAATCTCAAATTCCTTTGTAAGGACTGATTTTCTGTGTTAACAAACTCAAAACTTCTCCTGAAAGTGAAAATGAACATTTAATCAAAGTATGTGTACTGTATCCTTTTCCAGAACTCATTTCTGAATAATTGGATACAACTCTCATTTCTGTATGTTATAGTTTAAGCTAGTTACAATTTCATGCATTTAATCACAAAATGTTACATGGAGTCACATTGCCATCTTTTGGTGACAGTTAACGAAGTTCTTGCAGGAATCTTATAATTATCATTTGAAGTTGAATGTGGTTAAATTGATTAATCAACATGTTTTTCCACAGTATGTTATCTTCACTTTTTGCATGTCCTGTGTTACAGAAACTTAGGATAGTTTGTAGCGTTTCATAAGAAACGTTTATCACTCTGTTAAATGTAACATGATAATCCTGTTTAATATGTTTTGATGAAAACCGATTTTTGAACATAATGAGAAAAGTATGTGTCTATCGCGCATAATATTTAAAACCTTACAAACCACGTTAAATTCGTTTAATTCGCTCCCGAATGAAAATAATCAAAGTCTAAAGTGAAGAGGCCCGCCTGCCAGAAACACGCCCACTCAAATACGTTTGATAAGAGTATCGATCTGGGCGCCTCTCTTCACTTCGTTTCTTCACTTCATTCTTCACTTCGTCGTTTTCTCTTCATCTTCACTTCTTCATCGTCTGCACTTCATCGCTTCCTCTCCTATCCTTCACTTCTTCTTCACACTTAGTAACTTTTTAAGTATTTTCCTTTTAAGAACTCCAGTTGCGTTTTTCAGCACATGCTTTTCCATTGAATTTGAATTTTGCTTTTTCAGCTATTCTTATACGTTTTGCATCCATTCTTCAAGTGATTATCTCAATTACTTTGTTTTTACGTTTGCGTATTTTTACTCGAGTAACTTTTTCTTCACAAGATTTTTATTTTAACCTCATCCCGAGTTTTGACGATTTTCAAAAGTTGCATTCAGGAACGCCTCGGTTTTTCCTGAATTCTGTCTTTTTGCAACGCTTCAGACAACATTTTTCTTTTACGCGTTGATAATAATTTAGGAAGCAATATCGAACGGCCAACGAGATTGTTTTCAACTTTATTATAAGCGAGTAACTACAGTCATCAGACGGAGCTACTATCCGACCTATAACGCCTCTATCACCAAGAACCACCTGGTCCAGAGCTGCCAGAGACTCACTGAAGTTGCTCTCGGTGTTGGTTTCTTTTTGCCGAACTAAAGACTCTGTAGCCACGGTAACGGACGTTTGAGGACCGCCTAGAACCATCGCCAAGGCCGCCACTCCACGCCACTGCGTCCCCGCTAGCATCGTCTCGTTGGGAGGCTGTGTCCAAGGTCTGCTGGTGCCGCCACGAGGTTCGGGTCCGCCGAGCACGTCCGAGCCTGATCCACGCTGCAGAGAAAGTAGGCAAACCTCACCCACCAACTGCAGCCGTTGTGATAAGAGTTGATGTCGGATAGAAGGCTCAGCTGATTTAATATTAATTCTAATCTATGTTTGCTAAATAAGCGGTTTTACACATAGTCCACATCTACGTGTTTCTAACCTCTATTTACAAACACATACTCTCTCATTATCGTCAACTACAGTACCATTGAATTATCTACATTAATGTCCATATATTTTATTGTATTTTGTGTATTCATCTACCTCCATTGATTATTCATATATTCATATGTTAACTCATTAATCTCTAATAAATCCTCATTTATCGCCAAGTCGTTGTCTGTGGATATCTCTTCTGATACAGGAATTAAGATCAATGTACGGAAGAATTTACAACCCAGATAATGAGATTAATTCATAACTAACAAGTGTACTGATCAATTAATAACTGACCTGCGTAGTTATTACTATATTACAGTAATTTTCCTCATAATTTTGAGGTGGTGCCCCCTATTATTAATAAATGTTATTGTAGGAACCTTTATTTCGAGGTATTAATATCATATTCCCCTACACAGCTGACCTCATTCTTTGAGCACATACTGTTGCTGAACCTAGACCTGACCAACTGCAGCAACCCCAGATCATAGTGCTGCCCCCACAGGCTTGTACAGTAGGCACTAGGCATGATGGGTGCATCACTTCATCTGCCTCTCTTCTTACCCTGATGCGCCCATCACTCTGGAACAGGGTAAATCTGGACTCATCAGACCACATGACCTTCTTCCATTGCTCCAGAGTCCAATCTTTATGCTCCCTAGCAAATTGAAGCCTTTTTTTCCAGTTAGCCTCACTGATTAGTGGTTTTCTTAAGGCTACACAGCTGTTCAGTCCCAATCCCTTGAGTTCCCTTTGCACTGTGCGTGTGGAAATGCTCTTACTTTCACTATTAAACATAGCCCTGAGTTCTACTGTTGTTTTTCTTCGATTTGATCTCACCAAATGTTTAAGTGATCGCCGATCACGATCATTCAGGATTTTTTTTCCGGCCACATTTCTTCTTCGAAGACGATGGGTCCCCCACTATCCTTCCAGTTTTTAATAATGCGTTGGACAGTTCTTAACCCAATTTTAGTAGTTTCTGCAATCTCCTTAGATGTTTTCTGTGCTTGATGAATGCCAATGATTTGACCCTTCTCAAACAGACTAACATCTTTTCCACGACCACGGGATGTGTCTTTCGATATGGTTGTTTAGGAAATGAGAAGCAACTCATTGCACCAGTTGGGGTTAAATAACTTGTTACCAGCTGAAAGATAATCGCCCATGCAGTAATTATCCAATAGGAGGCTTGTACCTATTTGCTTAGTTAAATCCAGGTGGCGACTTTTTTTTTGGCCAGGCAGTGTAGCTCAACACAACTAACATTACATGTGGTTTCTCCAAATCCAAGACAAAATGGCACTTTTAATTACTACTGCTGTCTCAAAACCTTCTGAATAGAATCCCACATAAGAGCACTCATTTGCAAATCAGGAGTTGTCTCAAGCACACCTGACATCACTAATCAAGGGCTTCATTAGTGGCATTTGATGTGCTTGAGATAGAACACAAATACCCGGACTGGCTTGGTGTTTGTTCATAGTGATGTTTGATTGCATGTTAGAAATATGGTTAAGGCAAGAGAGTAATCCCAAAAGTTTAGAGAGGAGATCATTGCTTTACTGGCCTCACTGAATTTCCCCCTTCAGTTATCCAGCAAGTTAAACACGTCCATACAGTAACTCTCAGGACCATGAAGTGATGTTGAGATGCTTTACTTGTATGAGCAGTGTGAAACTGAAAAATACATAAACAACAATAGTGGTAAATTACACTTACATCATATCATATTACATGAGTATGACCAGCAGGTAAGCATTAAACAAGTATTACAGTATTAATGGAGTATTAATTAACTAATCTGTTAGGACATAATGTATACATAAACCAAAAAAGGCTATCCCAAGTAAATCACTAAATTCACAAATATCATAACATAGATGAGGTCAAGAAAATGTGCTCATATCAAAGATACATCATCTCACAATGTATGAACTTACAGGTAATGCCTTCTTAAGGGCTATGGACGAAGGATGGCAACAGATGAACACACATCAGCTTCACTGGAGCATGCAGGCCATTTTCAGTTTGCTTGGACTAACTTCCTGTTACACAGGAAATACAAAGTCAATGCTCAAACACTGCACTATGGTAAATAACCAGCAGGAGTCACTAACAAACACTGAATCACTGGCAAAGCCAGAACACTCCCCATCTGGTATCTTAAAGATACCACTACTACATTCAACTAAACAGCTTGATCTGATGATAGGAGGTAAACCAGTTCTGAAATGGGCCTTAAGAAGACCTTTGTCGCTCCTTCATGGACGACTTTCACTTCAGCTTTCCTTATGAGTCCATCTCTGCTGGGAACAGCTTTCACCACAACTCCCAGTGGCCACTTGTTCCTTCTGGCTTGCTTATCTTTGAGAAGGACAACATCACCCTCTTTTATGTCAGGCCTCTTGTGCTGCCATTTCTGACGGGTTTGCAGTGTACTAAGGAATTCTTTCCGCCACCTACTCCAGAATTCATCAGCCAAACCTTGAACACGTTTCCACTGATATTTGAACATCTCTCCCTCGCTGATCTCACCCCGAGGGGCCAACACTGTGGCTGCCTTTTGAGTTAAGAGCATGGATGGTGTCAGAATGTGAGGGTGTTCAGGGTCTGATGAAACTGGAATCAGTGGCCGTACATTAATGATGGCTGTAATCTCAGCCATCAGGGTGGTTAGGACTTCATGAGTGTGTCGTGCATTCCCAGACTGAAGAAGCACTGAATCGAGAATACGCCGCGTCACTCCGATCATGCGCTCCCATGTACCACCCATATGTGAGGAATGTGGTGGATTGAAGATCCAGGTACACCTTTGGTCTTCTAAGTACCCCTGTACTTTGATCTGTTCTGAGGCGTTCAGCTTCAGCTCCCTACATGCGCCAACGAAGTTGGTGCCACGGTCGGACCGCAGTTGTTTGGCAGGACCTCGGATCGCAAAGAACCTCCTTAGTGCATTTATGAAACTTGATGAGCTCATTTCCTCAATGACCTCAATGTGGACTGCCCTTGTACACATGCAGGTGAACAGCACTGCCCATCTTTTGCTGTTTCTCTGTCCACCTCTTGTGCGTCTTATGGTCACTTCCCATGGACCAAACACATCTAGGCCAACATAGGAGAAGGGAGGATCAATTTGCAATCTCTCCGCTGGCAGACCCGCCATTTGCTGCTCCTCAACCTTGCCTCTGAGCTTCCGGCACGTAACACACTTTTGAATTATGCTGCTAATGCGCCGTTTACCTCCAACTATCCACAATCCACTTTCCCTTATAGCTCCTTCTGTAAAGTGCCTTCCCTGATGCTGCACTCTTTCATGGTGATGCCTTATGAGAAGAGTTGTGACATGGTGACCTCCTGGGATTATGAGAGGATCTGTTTCTCGTACCTCAAACCCTGTCTGATTTATGCGCCCACCAACTCGGAGCAGACCACTACTGTCAATACTGGGTTTGAGCTTCAGGAGTGAACTGTGTGATGGGAGATCACGTTTTGCACTAATGCATTTTAACTCCTCTGAATACGCATCATGTTGCATATCTCTGAAAATGATGTTCTCAGCTCTTTCTAAGACATCCTTGGATACACCTTTGCTACAGATGTGCCATCCAAAACAGTCACCAACATCTGCTGGATGAGTGAAGCAATGAGCAATGTGATGCAGATGAGCCACTGCCTTAATGAGAACTTTCCAGTTGGAAAAACGCTCCAGTCACTTTCTGCCTAAATAGCTCTCAGAGACGATGGTGGAAAGGGCCTTCACCTCCGGGCAAACCTCCACATCACTGTCAGGGTCAATTAATTCAAATACATCTGGCCCATCTGGGGGCTGTTTGGGAGGACGATGGAGAAAAGGGGGTCCTGTTAGCCATGCGGTGCTGTTGAGCTTGGAGGCTGGGACAGATCGTGAGCCGTAGTCAGCAGGGTTCTGTTCCGTTGGTACATAATACCATTGCTCAGGCTGAGTGGACTGCCTAATGCGTTGTACTCTATTACTCACAAAGACATAGAAGCGTTTTGACTGATTGTGGATATAGCCCAACACAACCTTGCTGTCGGTGTAGAACCTAACTGAGTCAAGTTTCAGGTCTATCTCTTCAACAATGATCTCTGCCATCTCAACAGCTAAAACAGCAGCACATAGTTCCAGTCTGGGAATGGTGAGTTCTGACTGTGGGGCCAGTCTTGCCTTGCCGAGTATGAAACCTACTTCAGTGTGCCCATTGTGATCAGTGACCTTGAGGTAAGCGACAGCTGAGATGGCTTTAACTGAAGCGTCTGAGAACACGCACAACTCAGTACATAGAGCTTTGGAGGGGGCCATGGTTGAGTATGTGCGTGGGACATGCACTTCTTGTAGATCTTGGAGTGAGTCTCGCCACTTCATCCACTCACCACACATACTCTCAAGGAAGGGGCAGGTCCCATTCACTGGCTTGTGCTGAGAGATCTCTGAGGAGCAGTCGTCCCTGGATAGTTACCGGTGCCAGGAAGCCCAAGGGGTCAAAGAGACTATTCACAGTTGAAAGCACACCTCTACGTGTGTACGGTTTCTCAATTTCAGGAACGTGAAATGTGAATGAGTCTGACATGATGTTCCATCTCACCCCGAGACTGCGCTGATCAGGCAAGTCATCTACAGCAAGGTCAAGGTTTTGAATGTCCTTGGCTCGGTCCTCAACCGGAAAGGCATCCATCACTTTAGCTCTGTTGGAGGCTACTTTGTGGAGCCTGAGGTTTGAGACTGCTAACATCTCTTGTGCCTGCTGGAGGACTTTGACTGCTTCTTCCTCTGTAGGAAATGATTTCAAGGCATCATCCACATAAAAATCTCTCTCCACAAACCGTCGGACCTCATTATCATACTCCCTCTCCTCTTCACGTGCAGCGAGTCTGAGCCCATAAGTGGCCACAGCTGGCGATGGGCTGTTTCCAAAGACATGCACCCTCATCCTGAAATCAACAACCTCCTTGCTCAGGTCATTGTCACGATGCCAAAGGAAGCATAGAAAATCCCTGCAGTCTTCGCGTACCAGAAAGCAGTGAAACATTTGTTGGATGTCTGCTGTGATGGCTACAGGATCTTTTCTGAACCTCATGAGGACTCCTAACAGGCTGTTGTTCAGATCGGGTCCAGAGAGCAGCACATCATTTAGGGAGACTCCATTGAACTGGGCACTGGAGTCAAAGACAACACGAATCTGCCTGGGCTTCTGGGAATGATATACTCCAAATGAGGGCAGATACTAGCACTCTTTGCCCTCCTGTAGAGGAGGTGCCAACTCTGCATGATGGTTATCAAATATCTTCTGCATGAACTCAGTGAAGTGAGACTTCATCTCTGGGCGCTTCTCTAGAGTGCGGCGTAGTGACCTAAAGCGGCTCATGGCATACTCCCTGTTACTGGGCAGTCGCCTCCGTGGGTTGCGAAAGGGCAGTGGTGCAACCCAGCTGTTTGTGGAATCCTTGAAGAACTCCTTTTCCATCATGCTGAGGAAAGATAGGTCCTCCATTGAAGGTGCAAGTTTATTGTCATCTTTAGTTTGACAAAAAACTGACTGGCCCAAGCTTTCGCCTTTTGTGCTGGGTGAGTGACTTCTCCCTGGGGAGTGGGCAAACAGTTGGTGTTTGTTTGAGGAAAACTTCTCCTTGACTTTCATGTGGTTCTCACATGGACTGAAATGGCTTGGCCTGCCGTTCTCTAAGATGAATGTCTTCATACTGGTTACCTCTGTCGGCCTGTGTGCTCTGCCAAGGCACACATCTCCGATTATTACCCAGTCCAGATCCAGCTTTTGGGCATATGGGGCATCGTTGGGGCCGTTGCATTGCTTGCGGACTTTATGCACTCTCAATATGTCTCTCCAGCTGAAGTGGCTCGGGCATCTATATCGGATGCCTCCTGGATGCCTTCCTGGGAGGGTGTTCCAGGCATGTCCCACCGGGAGGAGGCTCCGGGGGAAGACCCATGACACGCTGGAGGGACTATGTCTCCCGGCTGGCCTGGGAACGCCTCGGGATTCCCCCGGAAGAGCTGGAGGAAGTGTCTGGAGAGAGGGAAGTCTGGGCGTCCCTGCTTAGACTGCTGCCCCCGCGACCCAGTCCCGGATAAAGCGGAAGAAGATGGATGGATGGATGGAATATGTCTCTCCCCAATAGCAACAAGATCTCAGCATTGCAGTCTAGTGGTGGTATTTCATGAGCTATTGCTTTGAGATGGTGGTGGCTGCGAGCAGCTGCAGGGGTAGGTATCTCATCTCTATTGTTTGGGACCATGTTGCACTCTATTAAAGTGGGCAGCGGAAGGCTTGTCTTACCATCTGCAGACTCTATAATAAAGCCAGTTGCTCTCCTTCCTGTGGTTTCAGCTTGTCCAGAGCATGTTCTCAGCGTGTATGGGGATGATGTACCTTCAATGCCAAATGTGTCAAAAAACTCTGTGCCAATGACCTATTACTTTGGTCATCTAATATGGCATACATTTTTTTGCCCTCGTTGCGGCTGCTAGTTGGATATACATTCACAAGGCATATTTTGGAACATGATTTCTCACTGAAACCCTTTCCACACACTTCTGTGCATTTTGATATGGCATCTAGGTCAGGAGGGTCTTGCTCCTCCCCGCCATGCTGTGATGGAGGAGGAGATGGCTTGGTGAGCCATGGAGCTGGGCCCGGATGGAGAGCAGCTTGATGTCTATCACTGTCACATTCAGTGCATTTAACAGTCGCCTTGCAGTTCCTCGCTACATGCTTTGTGGATGCACAACACTTATAGCAAATAAAATGTTCTTTCAAAATCTTCTTCCTGTTTTCCAGGGGCATTTCTCTGAAACCCCTACATTTCTTTAGTGGGTGGGGTTTGCGATGTATTGGGCATTGTCTGTCTGGGTCTTCAGTATTTTTACTGTGGCGGTTGCAAGAGGGGGACTGGAAGAGGATGAGACATTTGTTTTATGAACAGAGACTGCTCTACGTAGATTACATGACTCTCGAGCCTGTCTTTCCTATTTGGGGCCATGAAGGATGAAGTGAGATTAAAACTGGGATCGTTACGTGCCTGGGCTTCTGTGCGCACAAACTCTGCAAAAAAGGAAAAGGGAGGAAAGGTGACCTGGAATTCCCTTTTATAGTGAGAGCCCTTCATCATCCACTTTTCCTGGAGCGTGTACGGCAGCTTCTCTACAATGGGGTTGACACCCCTTGCAGTGTCGAGATAAGAAAGGCCTGGAAGGTAGCCATCTTGTTTTGCAGCCTCTAGTTCAGTCAGCATGTCACCTAATTCACAGAGCCTTTGGTTGTCTTTAGCTGTTATTTTGGGAAAGTTTTTTATCTTTGTGAAAAGGGCATTTTCTATAGCCTCTGGTGACCCATAAGTCTCCTCTAACCTCTCCCATATCAGGTCCAGTTCAGCAGACAGATTTCTCACATTCACCAACTTTATACGGCGTGCAAGCTCTGCTAACTCTCTCCCTAGCCATTTGATTAGCAGATCTAATTCTTCTCCGGCTGTAAGATCTAAGCCTTTGATGGTATTGAGAAATGACGATTTCCAAGCCAAATAATTCTCGGGCCGATCATCAAACCTCGTGAGCCCTGATGACACCAGCTGGCTTCGTGCCAGGTATTTGGTGAGATCGAATGAGGCAGCATTGTCGTTGAAGTAGCGTGATGTAGAGGGCTTGTTGTCATTATAATGATCAGAGTAGTCTGGGATGTTGGTCTGATTGGAGAGGCGATGTTGCAAGTGGGTCTTGGGAGTTGGAATGTATTCCCTCTTTATTTGAGGGGTGACATTTTCTGGGTAGCTAGACAGAACACGAAACTCTGGCACTGGAGATTTCTCTCCCAACTCATCACCTGATGCCTGGGGTTGAGAGTGTATTTGTAAAATGTGTCCCTCTCCTTTTCCTTCATATGGCTGTTCGTGGGTACTTGTCTCAGCATGCTGACTTACATACTCTTCAGTACGTTCTTTTGGGCTTTGTGTCGGTAACAGTTGCTCTTTTGGTTCTATTTCTGCTGGCTCTAAATTTGCTACTGCTGCCTCCATTACAGCTGCTTCAGCCCTAGCAGCTTCTGGCTCTCCTTCTTTCTCAAGAGCAACCAGTGTGGCTTCTAGTTGGGCCTTTTCTATCTTTATTTCAATCTCTTTCTTTGCAAATGCAGCTCTAGCTTGTGCGGCTTCAGCTTTAGCCCGGGCTTTAGCTGCTACCATACTGGCCCTTGACACGGTGGATGACTTGGAGGAAACTGACTGGGCTTCAGCCGTGTCATTTTCCATCTTGGTGATGAAGCAACTCACTGCTGTAGTGAGGATGTGTGTTCTACCTGCCGTGGATCTATGCAGCTGTCGTGGTGGCCTGGGTGCCGTAGATGACAATGCAGTGTAGATCCAGCATCTGGCGGATAGCACTTGGTTGCGGGCTACCTTTTCACTTTACTGGCCTCACTGAATTTCCCCCTTCAGTTATCCAGCAAGTTAAACACGTCCATACAGTAACTCTCAGGACCATGAAGTGATGTTGAGATGCTTTACTTGTATGAGGAGTGTGAAACTGAAAAATACATAAACAACAATAGTGGCAAATTACACTTACATCATATCATATTACATGAGCATGACCAGCAGGTAAGCATTAAACAAGTATTACAGTATTAATGGAGTGTTAATTACTAATCTCTAAAACTAATCTGTTAGGACATAATGTATACATAAACCAAAAAAGGCTATCCCAAGTAAATCACTAAATTCACAAATATCATAACATAGATGTGGTCAAGAAAATGTGCTCATATCAAAGATACATCATCTCACAATGTATGAACTTACAGGTAATGCCTTCTTAAGGGCTATGAACGAAGGATGGCAACAGATGAACACACATCAGCTTCACCGGAGCATGCAGGCCATTTTCAGTTTGCTTGGACTAACTTCCTGTTACACAGGAAATACAAAGTCAATGCTCAAACACTGCACTATAAATAACCAGCAGGAGTCACTAACAAACACTGGATCACTGGCAAAGCCAGAACAATTGCCTTTCAAACAAGGAAAAGGATAGTAAAAGATAGCAAAGGCACTGAATGTTCCTAGAGATACTGTTGGAAGCATAGTTCGCAAGTTCACAGTTAAAGGAACAGTGTCTACACTACCTGAAAGAGGACGCTATCAACAGCTGCCACCAGATGTCTGAGGAGGCAGGTGGCCAAGAACCCTCAAGTGAATGCAAAAGACCTGCAGTCATCAGTCCAGTATCAGCAAATCCTAGGAGAAAATGTCATGCTGTCTGTGAAGAAGCTGAAGCTTGGGCGTCATTGGACTTTCCAACAGGACATTGATCCCAAGCATACCTCAAAGTCCACCAAGGCTTGGCTTCAGAAAAAATCCTGGAAGATACTAGAGTGGCCATCACAGTCGCCTGACTTGAATCCCATAGAAAATCTTTGGTGGGAATTGAAGATGGCAGTTGCAGCACACAAACCCAAGAATATTAGAGAGCTGTAGGCTATTGCCATATGAGGATAAGATTCTAAGATTCCTTAGGAATGCTGTCAGAGCCTGGTGTTTGGCTATGCATTACATTTACAGCAGATCATAGCAGCAAAAGGGTGCTCTACTAAGTAGTAAAGATGCTTGTTAAGAAGGGGTTGAATAATTTTGAGACAGCAGTAGTCATTAAAAGTGGCATATTGTGTTGGATTTGGAGAATACTGGTTGTGTTGAGTTATTTAAATTGTTCTTGTTTGAGTTTTTGAAAACAGCTGAAAGTTTGTACATTTTTACAAATCTTTTGTAGAGGCCACAAAAAATGAAAATGAGAAAATGTATGTAAACCCTATCCTGTATTATCTAAGTAAGTATAAGTTTGTCAGGTTATGTGAATTGTTTTTAGATCATTGTACCCCCTTGAACACTGTTCTTTCCCACGTCAACAGGGCCATGTCTGCTCTATATCAGGAAGCTAACTGGTCACAGCAGGACATGAACAGTTTCATCTCAGCATCGAAAGAACAGATGACCAAGAGTGTCTTGAGCGCCTTCTCTCCTGGGAAACTGCAGTACTACAGAGAAGAAATGGCAGAAAAAGAAAAGGAAGGTCACATTGTGTCACTCGTTGATATGTGGGGCCTGATCTTGGAACATCTTGTATTTGAGAAAGTAAGCACGTTTTCTGTTATCACTTTAAATTAAATATTATATAAAAAGCTTAAAATTAGGGTGCAAAGACGTTTTTTTTCAAATAACATTTACTATATGTGATTGGAATTACAGAAAGTCACCAGTACCCTGTCTGACCAGCAGAGAGCAGTGAATGAAGGCCAAAACCCTTTACCCATTTACACTGCTGTCAATATGAAGGATGGATTGGAGGGCTGTGAGTCTGAAGCTGGTAAATATCCTGGAAGAAATGTTTTATTTGTATTTTAATTGCTGTAATAGTTGAAAATTACCATGTATTCCTGAACAATTGTGCAAGGTGACTGAAACCCAGTGATACAGAATATCTAAAGAAAATGTTGATAGATGAACTATATGAACTGCAGGTTTGATCACATGGAACTGAAGTGAAACCTATGAATGTTACGTTGTTGCTATATGAAATAAGTCACTAATTTTGCAACTGAAATGAATACTAAAGCAATTCCAATTATTGGGATGTTGGAATATTGTTATGGGTGGTGTAAAGTCACTAGAAAACACAAATGGTGGTGGACCCAAAAATGCAGACAGGAGCACTGGAAGGGTCCGTGTATCAGTCGTTCATTCGTTTTTCAAAATAAAACCAAAACTAGAAAAACGAAATAACGACTCGTTTTTTCAATATTTGTTTCCAGACCCAAAACGAAAAACGAATCGATTTTCCGATTTTGTGCACTATTGGAAAATGGATAAAACGGATAACGGGCGATTGTCCAAGGGGGTCCGTGTACCTTTTGATAGTTTGATATTTCGTTTTCAAAATAAAACAGATTTACGGAAATACGGCCGTTTTCCCGTTTTTGGAAAAACCAAATCGAAAAAACGGCCCAATTTTGATTTCTGCAAATACATTTTTTTTCTATTCTTGTTGAAAAAACCATGACACAACGACCCACTGGAAGTGGACGTTAAGTGTAACAACTTCAAAATAAAACTTTAGCGTGCTAACTGCTAACTTCTTATATTATAGCCTACTGCTCTCTTTCTACACCATATGGTTCACATTTATTTTACTTCTGTGAAAGTATAAGAGCTGCTTGTTTGGAAGAATGTGATAGGCATATAATTGTCATTTTAGCTTGAGTGCGTGAATGCATTTTGTGGAAAAATTTTACGTTCCCTGAGCATCTGTAACGTTAAGTCACCAGCAGAGGTCCCGGTCAATAGTAGCCTATTATTATTACGATTATTATCAGCAGCAGGCATTATTGGAGGCATTATTTACAGGCTAATCATTTGAAAATGAGAACTTGTTATGGCTTTAGTGTATTTGGTGTTTAGCTACAGGGTGGCGCTACACGAATAGTAGATATGCTTTGAGGTTCAAAACAGCAGACTCTGTGTCTCATCAAATGAGCTGCGATCATTTCATTTCAACCGAGAGGTGTGTGGAGGTCGATTCAATGGAGAGGTGCAAGGAATACAAATTGTGTTTTATTAGTCCTTTGGCGATAATTTCATCCTACTGCTTGTCATTTCTCCCGGCTTTGCACCGGGCGCCATTGGTTGCCATAACAACGGCGGCGGAGACTCCTTTCCCGAGTCAAAATCCTTGAGGCAAACTGGTCGTGATGAGTTCTGTATTTTAACTGCTAGACTACTCAGCCTTTATAAGCAATGTAAACTGTAATGTGACCTCAATTTAACTGACAGTAAACGTGTATTCCAAAAATGTACAGCCCGGACCTATTTCACCGACGGACAGCCACCACCAATGGCAACTATAAACTCATTAATTTTACCCTGGCATCTTTATATGACGCGGTTGATTGATGCTGGTTCAAAGAAAACGTAGTAGAACTACTAGACTTATGTGTATTAAATTATAATCATTCATTTATCAATCATACGGTAGGATACATATGATGTCAATACCTTGGTGCCAGCGCTGGACACAACAGCGCCACCCCGAGTGTCTCCAACGCCTGTGTTACCTGTTGTCAGTCTACTGTCTGTGCTGATTGTGACCACGAGGAGTGGAAAAGCCATGTTGATTTAATTCAACAAAATGTGTCTACCAACAAGAATAAACAATGAGGAATTTTTAATTAATAAGTTTTATTTTGAAGTTGTTACACTTAACTTCCGCTTCTGGTGGGTCGTTGTGTCACGGTTATAGCGACAAGAATAGAAAAAAAAAATGAATTTGCAGAAATCAAAATTGGGCCGTTTTTTCGATTTGGTTTTTCCGTTCGTTTTGAGTCAAAAAGAAAAAACGGAAGTACTTCCGTTATTTCGTTTTGTGTCTCAAAACGAAAAAACGGGAAAACGGCCGTATTTCCGTAAATCCGTTTTATTTTGAAAACGAAATATCAAACTATCAAAAGGTACACGGACCCTGGACAATCGCCCGTTATCCGTTTTATCCATTTTCCAATAGTGCACAAAATCGGAAATCGGAAAAACGATTCGTTATCCGTTTTTTCGTTTTGGGTCTGGAAACAAATATTGAAAAAACGAGTCGTTATTTCGTTTTTCTAGTTTTGGTTTTATTTTGAAAAACGAATGAACAAATGATACACGGACCTGGAAGCAATGTTCAAAAGGAGATTTAGTGCTAAAACAGAAAGAAACACAAACTCAGGCTTACTTCAACCAAAAGGGATCCAAAAGACAAAACCAAAAAAGCAAAATCCAAGAAATCCAAAAGGTATAAATCCAAAAAGCACTGGGAGCAACACTGGGAGCACACAGGAACGAAAACACCAAAATCAACACACGAACTGACACAGACAAAGAGACACACAGGGACTAAGTAGAAAGCAAACTAATCAGACACAGGTGGGTAAACAACAACAGGTGAACCAAATCAATAATCAGAAAAGAGTGGGAAAAGAACAAAGACAGGAAGTAAAAACAACAGACACACAAGGGAAAACCAATAGTACAAAATAAAACAGGAAGTGACTAACCAAAATGTCCAAACCATAACAAATATTCAACAGGTGCAGGTTGAATTAAAGATTCAGGACACATACACACCCCTTAAACAACTAAAGACTTGAAAATGAAAATTGTGAAAGAATGATTTAATTTGTTCTCTTAATACTGTGACAAATTTTGTTTACAGAGTGGTGTGAGTTCACCCCCTATGAAGTAGGTATCCAGAAGTATGGGGCATTTGTCCAAAGTGAGCACTTTGGGAGTCATTTCTTCCTTGGTCATATCATCAAGAAACTCCCAGAAGTCCGCATCCCTTATCTGCTCGGTAAGACCACTGTTTCTGTTGCAATGCCAATGCCCAGAACTACAATATGAATTTAAAGTAATCTAGTGATTTTATTTTTTATTTTTCAATCTTATCAGGAATATGGAGCAGTGCCTTTTCTGTCAACATGACCCAGTTGTGGGCAGCTGTTACTGGGTCTCAGCCTTCTTGGAGCCCCTGGCTTGGACCAGATGTCAACAACATAGGTACATAAAGAAGAAAAAAAGTTTTATTTATTTTTTGCCTACAGCATCAGGAATATACACACATAATTTTCATTCCACACATCTCAAGGCCCCCACAACAAAACAAAACAGATAAAATAAGGCAAGGAAAACACATCGTAAGAAATAACACACGTGGCAACATGGAGGTCAAGAGTAATAAACAGAGGTGGGACCAAGTCATTGCTTTGCAAGTCACAAGTAAGTCTCAAGTCTTTGCCCTCAAGTCCCGAGTCAAGTCCCAAGTCAAGACAGGCAAGTCCCGAGTCAAGTCGCAAGTCCTACACTTTGAGTTTCGAGTCCTTTCGAGTCATTTTAACAACAAAGTAATAATATTTTAAATGTACACAGATCATGTATGCTTTTAAAATCTATATTTATTTATCAAAACAAATCAACTAATTTGATAAACAAGTGCATTGAACTTTTACGAGAAAACTAGTGCTGACATTGCACTTTTACATTGCACTATTAACCAGTACCATTTAACATATGACTCATATTGTGCAAGAATATTCCTCCTTTTAAACTATTTGTGCACAGAATAAACATATTTGATAAAGTGTAACTGAAATTATTTGTAAAAAAAAAAAAAAAAAAAGTACAAAATGTGCTGACATTGTATTTCCATATTGCTCTAAAACTAGCACCACAGCAGTTGACCATTGAATGCACATTTAAAAAAAAAAAGAGACTCAAAATGATTACTCGATTATCAAAACAATTGGCAATTGTCAATTAATCATCGATTCATCAATTAATCATTGCGGCTCTAGAGGTAATATTGTAAAAAAAAATTTAAAAATCAAATAATCTTCTCTCCTCACTTCAGATCTGTCTTGCCTGGGAACCACTGCCCTAAATTATCAATAAATTATCCAAGAGACTGCTAGGTTTCTATATTGAGGAACATTTAGGTTATTCTTAAAGGACTAACACAAACAGGGTTTTGCGTGCGCGCATGTTTGAGAAAGAGGGAGAAACATTATTACTAATAATAATGGTATAGGGCTGGACAAAATGGGAAAAATCCATATCATGACAAGCACAAAAAACTAATGTTTATTTCATTGAAGCTGTTGAAAATACTCATAGCGATATTAAATAAAACAAATAAAATCAGATGATGCTCCCACCATACCTCACTTTATCAATCTAAGTAAAACTGGCCTATGAACAATCTAAACAGCAGAAGTAGTGTCATGATGTAGCATGTAAAAATCATATCACTATGATATGATTTTAGATGATTAAACCAAAGGACAGCAAATGATAAGACTGAGCCATTGTCAGTCTAGTCTATATCCGAATATATTATATCTGCAAAATCTAAAAAAAAACAAACAAAACAACACTAACTATTGCAGTCATATCCTACTGTTGTCATAGTCCCTGATATTAGTGTAAGAAATGTTCTGTATGAGATCGCCATAGTTTTAAAAAGTCTGTGGATCTGCCTATACTCTTGTAATAAATATTATCCAACATAAGTTAGCTTTAGAATTCATCCCACCAGGGCACTATTACTGGGTGTTTGGCTTCTTTCACATGTAAAGCTATGCACTTCCAAGCTGAGGGGATTTATTGTCCAAATAAAGGAAAGTATCCAACTCTATACCTTTTTTAAAAAAAGAGACTGTGGTTGAATAGTCAGAAGATTTTGAAATATATAAAAACTTTGGCAAAGCAGACATTAAATTATGTTGACTCTACCCATATGAGAAATGGGAAGCTGATCAACTCTCTTGAATTTCTCCAATATTTTATTTTGTATTGGAAGGAAATTCAAACTAAATGTGTCTTCTGATTTTATATATCTGATTCTTTAGTGAGGTAAAGTCACAGTTGGAAAGTGGCATTATCTCAGTTTTGTTCCAGTTAACTTTGTAGCCTGATGACTTTTCCACTTATCTTCTCCATTTGTGTTATCTTTTCAAATAGAGATATCACAAATGCTATTGGGGGCAGCACGGTGGCACAGTGGTTAGCGCTGACATGCAGCATAATAGGTTAATGGGTGACTCTAAATTGCATTGCATTGAATGTGAGAGTGAGTGGTTGTCTGTCTCTATGTGTCAGCCCTGTGATGAACTGGCGACTTGTCCAGGGTGTACCCCGTCTTTTTCCCAGTGTCAGCTGGGATAGGCTCCAGGCCCCCGCGACCCTCGCGGATAAGCGGTTACAGAAGATGATTGAATTAAATGCTATTGAATTTACAGGGTCATGAAGATACAAAAAACATATCGTCAGCATGTAAAGATATAAGCTACTTCGCCGTGGTTTAGGATTTGGTGGATTTTCAAATTCTGTACAATACTGCAACATGACATTTGTAGGCGGGATGTACTAAAATTAAGCTACAGTGCCCACATTCATTCATTATAATGAATATATGAATATGTCTATACACACACACACACACACACACACACATATATATATATATATAAATATATATATATATATATATATATATATATATATATATATATATGTATATATATATATATATATATTATATATATATATATATGTATATATAGATGTATATATAGATGGATAGATAGATAGATACAGATTATTGAAGGATTTTCTTCTCTGTGTTCCTTTGACAGAGGCTGACACTGAACCATCCACTCTGGACACATACCTCATAAATCCAATCTCCGATATCACCAGCATGGTGACTGATTTCTTCAAAAGTCGTCCAGTCATTGCTGAAATGTACAATTTCATGCGTGGTCTCTTCCTCCACTGGAACTACAATAAACACAGCAACTTTGTTGCCTGGAAAGGTAGGTAGATGCTCCCAGTCAAGTTATTGATATGTTGTTTGCACAATACAATTTCATCCATGATTCAAAAGCTTTTGAACAATGCTGAGCCTCTAGCTGCAATGCATCAAAGTCCAATGATGCACTGGAATGTGCTGTCTGTTGTGTTGCTGCCAGCAACACAGTCAATGTTTGTCTCCTCAAGGACACTGATAAGTGACCACATTTTTTTAGCTGTGTGTACACAGTGCGTGGCTGAAAAGGCCACTTTGACGTACCTCATACTCAACAAACATCTTGTAAATACACAGGAAACACTGCTTAATTTTGAGAGTTGTTGAGTGAGTTGAAACGTAAAAAACATTGCACAATGGATGTGGCTCAAATTCTTATTCATTTGTGTCTTCTTGTAAATTTGGCATTGAATGCAACACATCAAGTTGTTTCCAACCTTGTAAAAACACGGTCAGTCATGGCATTACTGTACTGGTGGCTCCTCTGTGTCTGAAGTGCTGACATGAAGCACATGAAGCACATGGCAGCTGAAGCTGCCAACATTTGACAGCTGTCTGAACACAGTTTTAACCGATTTCACCGTTTACACTAAATTTATGAATGAGGAAAACATTTTATTGATGGTAAATTTTCATTTTACAAATACAGTAAATAGTATCCAATATAGGCAACTTCTTTGATGCATGTGGAGAAAATCCCCAGACTCTCTTAAAAATGGTACATTTTGTGAGCTGTTGAGTTAGGAGAAACTGTATAAACCTTATAAAACACTGTCTGTGACAAATTATTAATTGATTTAGTCTTCAAATATTATACATTATGTTAGCGCTTTCTTTGTGCAAAATCACTGTGTCCCTTTGTCCAGCATGTTGGCTACTACTGTTTGGTCATGGGTTAAAACCGATGAGTTACTTAACATAATCCCGGGTTCTTTGATAACAGAGTGAGGGGTTTCACTATGGGAATCGCCTCGGCGTGACCAACTATGGAAGCTCCAATGACACCACGTCTGTCAGTGACAGACAGGTCGAACTGTGTTAGGGCACGCCCCCTCACAATACCACAGTCGACCGGCCCCTTCCAAAACATTCCTGACTGGTTTCTTTCCGTGTCTATGCAAGGAGGGCAGTGTTGGTGAAACACCTCACTCAACCCATCGTTCTTTTTATAACGTCGTTCGGTGTTTCACTATGGGAGATATAGACTACTTCCGGATTGCATAAGTCTCCTGAAGCCCCACAATGAGTCGGGTAGATACTCTCACCCGGACCCTAGCGTATTTGATTCTAGCACCGCTTGTGCTAGGGATGGCTTCGAGACATCCAGCCTGTAACACCGTACAAAATTGTGAGGCGTAGCCCAGCTAGCTGCCGCACAAATGTCCTGTACTGAGACTCCTCTGAACAGAGCCCACGAAGTGGCCATGCCCCTCGTGGAATGAGCCCTCAAACCCTGTGGGGGCTGTAAACCTTTGCCACTATAAGCCAGGGGAATGGCTTCCACAATCCAGTGGGACAGCCTCTGGTGGGACAATGGCTTGCCCTTATGGGGAGTGGTCCAAGACACGAACAGCTGATCATCCCTCCTGAAACCTGCTGTCCTACTCATATACACATGTAGAGCCCGTACCGGGCATAATGTGTTAAGCTCCCGCTCCTCCACCGAGGAGAACGGAGGTGGGTGAAATGCCAAAAGCTCCACTGTAGGACATCTGTAGGCTGACTCTACCACCTTAGGAACAAAGGCCGGGTTGGGCCGCAAACAGACCTTGGTGAGACCCGGTGCGAACTGCAAGCAGGAAGGGTGAATGGACAAAGCTTGTAAATCACTTACATGCTTTGCCGTCGTCAGGGCCAAAAGCAATACAGTTTTCAGCGAAACAAACTTCATATCCACGGTCTCTAAAGGCTCAACAGGATGACGAGAGACGGCGTCCAGCACCACAGATAGATCCCACAGTGGGACAAGTGGCCTGGAAACTGGGAGCTTGCGACGTGCACCCTTCATGAAACGGCACACCAAAGGATGCTGCCCCACAGGCTTATCCCCGATGCCCACATGACAAGCTGAGATGGCCACCAGGTACGCTTTAATTGTAGAAAAGGCCTTCCCCTTATCTACTAATTCCTGCAGGAAACATAAATAGGTCAACCACCGAACACTGAAAGGGGACGGTGTGCCTTGAGTCGCACCACTCCTCAAAGACCCGCCACTTGCCAAAATAAAGAGCGCGAGTGGAGGGGGCCCTTGCACTCTGAATGGTATGAATGACCTGTGCCGGCAGGCCTGCAGCGCTCAGGTTCCACCTCTCATGGGCCAAGCCCAGAGTGCTAGGCGATCTGGGTGAGGGTGGTAGATCTCCCCGTGCGCCTGGGACAGCAGATCCCTGCGTACTGGGAGAGGCCATGGCTCGCCCGCCACCAGCTGTATTATCGCTGCCACCCAATGTTTGGACGGCCACCGCGGCGCTACCAGGATTAGCGACAAACCCTGTTCTCTCACCCTGTCCAGGGTGGGGGAGATCAGGCTGAGAGGGGGAAATGCATAGAGCAGTACGTTTAGCCATGGGTGAGCTAGACCATCCACGCCCAGAGGTGCATCCATGTCCATCAAGGAGAAGAACAGAGGACACTGAGCGTTTTCCCGCGAGGTGAAGAGATCTACGGCTGCCTGTCCATATCTCTGCCAAATCTGCTCCACCACCTGCGGGTGTAGAGACCACTCTCCGTACAGGGGGTTTCCTCTGGACAGAAGATCTGCCCCCTGTTCAGAACACCTGGCACATGCGTCACTCTGAGGGACAGGAGCCTGGTGCTGCTCCACATGATTATCTGCCGAGCTAACTTGTGCAATTGTAGTGAGCGAGTGCCGCCTTGGCGGTTGATGTATGCCACCACAGTGGAGTTGTCTGTTTTCACCAAAACATGGTGACCTTGAAGGAAGCACAGAAAATGTTTCAGTGTAAAAAACACTGTCCACAGCTCTAAAATGTTTATGTGAGCTTGAGCCAACCTCGGGTTCCAGGTGCCATTCACCGTTCTCCCCGACATGGTCACTCCCCACCCTGACAAGGAAGCATCCGTCGTCATGGTTACCCTGGACGACACCGCCCCCAGCGGGACGCCCGACGCCAGAGCGCTCTGGTCTCTCCATGGGCTGAGAGCCATTACGCACGCCACTGTCTCACCCTGCAGCCCAGGTGACGGCATGGGCACAGGCGCAGCGCTGCTACCCATCACTGAAAATCTCTCATCATAAGAAGCCCCAGGTGCACAACAGATATCACTGACGCCATGAGGCCGAGCAGGCGTAGGCATAGACAGAACGACACAGATTTTCCCAGCCGAAAGAGGGAGAGACACTGTGCGAGAGCCACCAATCTCCTCTCCGATAGCGTGATGCGATAAGAGAGGGAGTTTATATTGAGGCCCAGATATTCTGTACACTGCACGGGTTCCACTTGGCTCTTCACCCAGTTTATGCTGAACCCGAGATCCCTGAGGTGATTTAACACTGTAGCGGAATCCCTGACTGCTTGCTCTGTGAGCGGGAGCATATCAGATAATCGTCTATGTATGAGAATATTCTGATGCCTCTGCTCCTTAACGGAGACAGAGCCGCCTCGATCTAAAATCGGGTGGAGGGACGAGCTCCCTTTCTTCGGGATGAGAAAGTAACGGGAGTTAAAGCCCTGTTGAGCTTCCTCGTCCGGGATGACTCTGATCGCTTGTTTGGTTAAATGGATTGTATTTCGTCCTCTAGGACTCATGCTGAATCCCCCCTGGCCACTGAAACTAACACACTGTTGAATCTGGGTGGTTTCATAGCAAACTGTAGTCTGTAACCCTGTGAAAGAGTGGACAGAACCCACGGGTGGACTGCGCATGCGCGCCATGCGTCGGCCCTGGCAGACAGTGGGCCCTTGTAGTCGCACTGAGATGACGTCACCTCCTTCACCTGGAGGGCGCCGCTTCCCAATGGAGGAGCGTGAGCTCCCCCTGTGGGAATTAAAGGGGCACAACATTGATTTGTTTTTATTTTGTTTTGTGGTGAACATTTCGCCCTTGGCCCTGGGCCTGGCTGCAAAAAATGGGCTCTTTATTTTTGAAACGAGTGTGAGTGCTTGGTGACATTGTGTTAACCACTGCCCCTGGGTCTCCCTCTCTTGAACATGAGGGGAAGGACACTGAGAAAGGACCTCTGGAGAACTGGGAACTACCAGGGTCTCTGAACCATGAAT
This sequence comes from Lutjanus argentimaculatus, assembly GCA_034769285.1. Lineage (NCBI taxonomy): Eukaryota > Metazoa > Chordata > Actinopteri > Lutjaniformes > Lutjanidae > Lutjanus > Lutjanus argentimaculatus. The sequence goes on along the minus strand of JAWZSL010000036.1, from coordinate 2,577,039 downwards.
AGGGCTCTGCTCCACCTCCAGTTTTCTCCTTTTCTTTGTGGGAGGGGGAGAGGGAGAAGCAAAGACTGTTAGGTTGCATGCTTCTTCTTCCCATCCCCGGGGTGGGAGGGGCGGTTTCTTGCTGCTACTGCTGCAAAGGAGTGTTTGCCCCATGGTCTCGGATTTCCTGGCCAAGGCTGTTGGTCAGCCTGTTGTCCAGCTGCCTGTCTCTGTGGCCTGGCACCCCCTTGTCTCCCCCTGTCTGCTGCCGCTGCAGCAGCAAAGCCAGCTCTTGGCCCTTGAGAGGGGCGGGGGACCTGCTTCCGGGGCAGGCAGAGATCAAAGGCTTCACTTTCTTGTTTTCTGAGGGAGCTGGTCTCCCTTATTTTCTCCAGAGCCGGACCAAAAAGACCTTTGATGGGGTCATATGCCACGTCCATCACCTCTGCCTTCTGTGAGTCACTCAAGCTTGAGTGGTTCAGCCACAGGGCCCTCTCACCTGAGACTGCGAGTCCCATTATGCAACCACACCCTTGTACTGCACCCTGTGAGAAGCGCAGGACAAGGTCACTGACCACACAGAGTCCAGCTGGCGGCCCATCTCCTCCAGAATTTCTGCCTGGTATGCAGAAAGCAGAGTCATTGCATTCAAGGAGCCGACTGACTGTGCTGCGTACTTGTACATTCTCTGGTAAATGGAGGCGGTGAGGCGCTCCGTTTTACTGGGCAGAGAAATGCTGGAGGAAGCTGAGAGAGAGCGGCGGTTAGGGTGGAGGTGATGAGCCACTGAAGACTCCACCACTCGGGGTTCGGCCAGCCCCAGTGCCCCCATCCCTTGAATCTCCAGCTTAGAGTAGCCCTTGGTGGGAAGCTTACTCTTAAATGGGCTGGACCAGTACCGGCCCATCTCCTTCATGCAAGCAGGCACTGCTGGCAGGAGCTGCTTAGCCGGTGGCTGGGCTGGAGGGAGTCTCTTACCGTCATACAGGTTTCTCTCTGCTCCTTCTGCGCTCTCAGCTGCTGGCCACAGTATTCCCAGTTTGGCGGCAGCCCGTCTGCAGACCTCATATAAGCTGCTGTCCACAGGTGGAACAGCGTCAGATGCACAGGGAGGTCTGGACTGTAGAGTAGAGAAGGTGGAGTCATCCTCCTCTTCCTCCATATTGTCATAAATGTCAAGGATGTCAGAATTGGCATCGCTCTCTGCATCCTCACCGCCCAGCTCTCCTTCAAGGAGCCCCTCGAAGAGTGGGGGCATGGCCGGGTCCTCCGCTTCCATCATGTCTGCCCAGCTCGTTGTGGCTCGCGGCTGATGGGTGCCGGCAGTGGCTGTGGGTGTGTCCACCAACAGGCACGGGTCCTGATTGTTAGCCACTGCCACTCGCAGCCTCCTTTCCAGGATTTTCTCAGGCATAGCTGCGCAGTGGGAACATGACTGGGGGTCAGCCAGCGATGCCTGAGCATGTTTAGCGCCCATGCAAGCTATGCACATCAGGTGAGGGTCCTTGTTTGAGATTGACGCTCCCCATGACGCAGGGCACAGGCGGGATGCAGCCTCTTTCCCCTTCAGCTCTGACCCTTTGGCGGGGGTCGACATGGTGACTGGAAAGGGAGATAACCGTACAGTATTAGCCACGTAGGCACGCCGCAACGCGTAGCCTATCGATTAATACCGCTAGCACACGGGGTTTAGCCCGAGCTAACCAAGCTATGTACCGTGAGAGTTTGCTCGCCGTGACACGTTAGCTAACTCCTGGTACTTAACCAGCTAACAAACAAATGCTAACCGTACCCTGGGAGGCTCGTCATAACACGTTAGCCGTAGGGTGTTAATGCTACACAGTCACGGGTACACCGGTAAACGAATACTGGGTAGCCGGTGGAACAGCTCACCTCGACGCGGACACTGTTCCGACTTAGCCTGTGTAACAGCAAAGTAACTTCTTATGAAGAACTTACTCAGCAAATCCAGACTGAAGCCAGGAACTGCGTTCGGCGACGTATTCCACAATGGTCCGTCTGTGAACTGTTAAGCAGATAAACCAAGCTAGTCTACATAAGCTGAGGAAGCTTCATGTAGTTTCTTCACGGGAAGAAAGCGAGAATGTTTTGGAAGGGGCCGGTCGACTGTGGTATTGTGAGGGGGCATGCCCTAACACAGTTCGACCTGTCTGTCACTGACAGACGTGGTGTCATTGGAGCTTCCATAGTTGGTCACGCCGAGGCGATTCCCATAGTGAAACACCGAACAACGTTAGAAAAAGAACCAACACAACACATTTAATACCATCCAACCCAACATACTCAAAAACAAGCTCATAGAGATGGGAGTGGTTTCTTCCTTTGTCTCCTGGATCACGGATTACCTGACAGAAAGGCCACAGTTTGTCAGGTTAGGGAACTGTTTTTCTGGGACATTAATGAGCAGCACAGGGGCTCCACAAGGGACTGTCCTGGCTCCATTCCTGTTCACATTGTATACAGCAGACTTTAAATATAACTCTGAGTCCTGCCACATCCAGAAATACTCAGATGACACTGCTATTGTAGCTTGTATAAGGAATGGACAGGAATCTGAATATAGGGATTTGATAAAATCCTTCAGTGACTGGAGTCATAAAAACTGCATCATACTAAACACATCAAAGACAAAGGAAATGGTCATTGATTTCCGTAGATCCAAGCCCCCTCTTCAGCCTGTGAACACTTGTGGAGTGAACATCGAGGTGGTAACAAACTATAAATATCTTGGTGTACACCTGGATAACAAGCTGGACTGGTCCCTTAACACAGATGCACTCTACAAAAAGGGGCAGAGCCGCCTCTTTTTCCTAAGGAAGCTCAGATCTCTAAACATCTGCAGTAAGATGCTACAGATGTTTTATCAGTCTATTGTGGCAAGTGTTTTATTTTATGCTGCAGTCTGCTGGGGAGGAAGTTTGGGAAAAAAGCAAGCAAGGAGGCTGGATAAGCTTGTGAAAAAGGCTGGCTCTGTGATCGGAATAAGGATGGACTCTCTGGAGGAAGTTGTGGAGAGAGACACAATGAGGACGGTGGAGGCCATCCTAAACAACATGGATCATCCACTGCATAACACCTTGATGGACCAAAGAAATAATGGTGGTGGAAGGCTTCTCTCTCTTCGTTGTAGGACAGAGAGATACAGAAGATCTTTCATACCAACTGCCATCAGACTCTATAATTCTTATACAAATAGATGAGACTACAGACAAATGAATTTCCCCTTTGGGATCAATAAAGTATTTCGTATTCGTATTCGTATTCGTAAGACACATTTAATGCCAGGTGTAAACAGGGCCGTGTTTCCTTTGGTACTGAGAGGAGTTGTCTCAATGTTCCTAACTGTGGATTCAAGGAAAAACCCAAGCTTCTCTTCCCAAACAAAGTAGTGACTTTCCAGAGAAATTTTAGCCGTAGAAATGCCATTTTGATCAGGATTTTGACAGCACTAACACCTAAATACACAGCCAAACTAGTTATGTTTGCTTTGGCTCAATATGTGGAATTTGTAGCACAACTACCAATGAGGCCAGCAGAGCCAACTGCAAAAACATTGCCACAGATGTAGAATTTCAACGGGTCACTTGCTTGGTGTGTCAAGGCCCTTACATAGCTTACTGGGGACATGGCAGTATTCCTGCACATGATAGCTGCCTGAGGACAGACAGGTTCAGCACAGAACACAACTGACAATACGTGTGACAATTCAAAACTGGCTGAAGGTTTATTTGCTTCCTCTGTTTTCCAGAAACACATCCAGATGCTTTCCCAAACAAACTAACACCCAGTGATCCCACCCTGCACCTGGTGGATTCTGGTCATGCCATTAATATTGGCTGTGTGCCTGTCCTGCGGCCAGAGAGAGATGTGGATGTCATCATATCGCTGAGTTACTCATGGGACCCAGTGCACATCCTCAAGGTAAACCGACGGAGAAGGACGGAACAGAATGATTGTTGCATGTATTCTATCAGTCAGTTTACACTGACCTCCATGATCACGTTTAATCTGTCAGGTCCTACAGAAAACAGCTGCTTACTGTAAAGACCATGACATCCCCTTTCCCAATGCTGACTTTGCCAGTCTGGAAAAGGAGCCTCACAGGGAGGTCTACATCTTTGAGGATAAGGAGAATCCTAAGGCCCCAATAGTGGTTCATTTCCCTCCCGTCAATGTCACATTCAAAGACTTCAAACGTCCAGGTATGCCTATTTTTAGTGGCTGAATTTCACTGCAACAGTGTTGTTTTTATTACTTTAGCAATATAGCAAAAAGAAAGAAATCTGATCAAGATGTACTCCTCAAGCTAGTCTGGTTATCTTGAAAGGCATGGAGCAGTTAGGATAATTTCAAACTGCCATAAACAGGGACAGAATGAAACAAGATTACATACATTAATACAATAATTACAACAGTAACTTTAGTAAAACAGTTGTTAAACAGAGTAAGTTTATTTATATGGCACCTTTCCAGGGCAGATGTCACATCAAGGTCCTTCACAAAACAAAAAGAGAAAATAAGAGACCAAGCAACAGACATTAAGTAACCACATAAAAAACAAAATTAAACAGAACATATTAAGTGAAAGCTGCAGTGTCTACTGATCACAAAGCCAAAGAGAGAGAGTTCAAAAGTGAAGGAGCAACAACCTCAAACGCACAGCCTCCCTTTGTCTTGAGCCTGGAGCAAACTCTGATCAGAGGACCCCAGAGTCCTGCTGGTGATATATAGCTGCAGTAACTCTTGCAGTAATATGATGGGAAACCAGTGTAAAGACATCTGGACTGATGTTACATGAGACCTTTTAGAGAGCTTGCTCAGAAGCTTGGCACCAGCATTTTGGTATACCTGTGGGCAGTTTATGGATGTTTTGCTAAGACAGATGAAAATGGAATTACAACAATCAAGACGGGACATAACAAAAACATATTGTCATTTCCCTCTTAGCTATGGACACAATGGGCCTGAGTTTAGCTATGTTTCCAGGAGCAAACAAGACAGTTTACATGCCTGAGATATAGCTTGGCCCAAAGAGACACCAAGGTTGCAGAGGGTAAGCTTTACAGAGGATAGCTAATCAGTTAGTACTTAACTTTGATATCAATGCAAAAACAGGCATCATTATGGATGAGTCCTCCTTCTCCTGCACACTCTGCTGGCACCTCCCCTCACATAAAGCATATAGTAAGAACATGTTCGTAGCAAAGTTTGTCGTAGGCAACTGGACTTGATAGAGTTCTTGAAGACGTTTCGCCTCTCATCCAAGAGGCTTCTTCAGTTCTGACTGACTGGTTTGGGACTGTTTCTCCCAAACCAGTCAGTCAGAACTGAAGAAGCCTCTTGGATGAGAGGCGAAACGTCTTCAAGAACTCTATCAAGTCCAGTTGCCTACTACAAACTTTGCTACGAATACCATGACCTGGATGACTGAGAACCTTCACAGACAGTAAGAACATGTCCATCACAATTCTTCACAATCAATCACAATCTCCTGTTCTGTGTTCTGGGAGTTCATATATGAAAAAGGTTAATAAAACCAGAGAAAGGGTATTTGGCAGAAAGGCTTTAGGAAGTGAGATGACACACTAGTATAATATTAATTCCACTGGGACAACCAAACTATATCAATTTTTGTAGGTCTTGTTCCCTCTTTAAACTCTTGTGCAAGAAAAATTAGTCTCTAATTTGTTCATGCTAAGTTATGCATTCCTGCATGATGACGAATTCAGCATTTTGAAAGTTTGCTGTAGCACATCAGCCTTTTTCAAATGTCCTGCCCCATCCAGGCTGTGATTGGTCCCCACTGACCAAACCTAAACCTTTCTTATCTTTTCCTTATTGTCTTCTGTTTTACATATTCAGCTGCAAAAACCTTAACTGACAGTTGAAGTGATATCACAGGGCTCAGTGGGCTGCTTTCTCTGCTGCCAGTGCCTTCAGGACATATATATGGAATAATAAATATATTTGTACTGTGTGTTGTAATGTGCTGTATGAAACATGATTTAATCAACTGTATCATTGACTTTACAGGTGTGAAGCGTGAGACTGAGGAGGAAATAAAAGCTGGCCAGGTGGATGTCAGCAGCAGTGACTCTCCATACACCACCAACAACTTCACCTACTCAAAAGAGGATTATGAGGCTCTGGTGGACTTCACCACTTATAATGTGATTAACAACAAGGAGAGCATACTTGGCACCTTGCGCAAGGCCCTGGAGAGGAAGGCATCGAGTCACTCCATGTAGCATTCATTATCAAGCTACCCTGCTGAGGTCTGATCATATTATCCAGTCATAAGCACCTAATTCAGCCTCTGCAATTTTATTAGTTGGTGCTATTTATTGATTGAGTTCGTGTCTGGGTTCTAATGTGAAGTATCACATACTATCATTTGTAAGGAGACGGATTTCCTTGTGTCTGTTTTTATTTGACATACTTAACTTTCCTAAAATAATAATTACCTTTTTTTTTTCCTCAGATGACATTTATAATATTAATAATAATGACATTTTTTGAAACAGTGCTTTTAAAAACAAAGTGCTTTACATGGATGACCCCAGATCAAAATATTTCCAGTGGGTCAAGTAAAATCAGGCACTTCAAACAAAACAAAAATTAAGCAAAAATTAAAAAAGAAACAAACAAACAAACAAAAAAATCCAACAACAATAAAGATAAATAGTAATAATAAAACAAACAAGGACTTTTGACAATAAAATGGTGTGCTTGAGTTAAGAAAAGGCTTTTTGAAAGTTTTGAGATGTGATGTGAAATAAGTTACTGGTTCACCTGCCCAGGGATCTGAGGCTGTGGCCTGGGTCATTGTGGAGTAGCAGTTCATTGATGTAACTGGGAGCTCAACCATGATGTGATTTAAGGGTGATCAGTAAAATCTTCAAATCAATTCTAAAACTAACTGGTAACCAATGAAAAGAGGCCAAAACAGAGCTGATATGATCTTATCTTCTGGGAATGGTTAAAAGCTGGGCAGCTGTGTTTTGTATCAGCCTTCAGCTGATGTGAGATAGATCTCTGGTTCAAACCTGAACACACTGAGTCACAATAATCCGACTGAAATAAAAGCATGGATTACCTCCTTGAGATCAGGCTTAGAGAGAAATGATCGGATCTTTGATCAAACATCACCCCAGGTTCCTAACTGCAGGTTTCATGTCAGAAGACAGGGATCCCACATGTTTGTGGTTAGTTAAAATTGTGATGGACTTTGGGGGACCGAAGATTCATTTTCATTTAAGTGGACAAGGTTTTGGGGCATCCAGTGCTTCATTTCTAACAGACAGGATGGAAGATGTTTAAAATTGCCTTTATCACTGGTTTTTATTGGGTAATATATATTTGTGTGACATCTGCATAACAGTAGTACTGGATTTTGTGTTTGATTATGATAAGTACCAGTGGTAGCATGTATAGTAGAGCCAAGGATGGAGCCCTGGGGAACACCACAAGCCAGAGAGGCCACAGAAGAGGAGGCATCACCCATGTCTCAAAATGGGATTTAAACATTAAATAAAGCAATAATAAATGTGTGTCCAGCCAAATTTGAATGATTTAAAAAAAAAAAATCAAAACAAAAGTATATAAATTAGGTCTCAAAATCATTAAAAAAAATAGGCAGTTTCTCTGCTCTGAAACACCACATCAACCTGAAAATGATCTGAAACATGGACACACTGTCTAGCAGCTTTACTGGAAAGGTCCAGACATGTTTGAGCCACCAGACACCAGAGCCAGAGAACAGTGACGGGATGGTATTTTTTCTACTGTTTCAGGGTGTCTGAACTGAACTGCTGGGCTGGTTTGGACTGAAAGAGTCACTGAAGGTATTGTAACAGACAGGGTATTGTTAACTGTATGTGATTCTGTTGCTGTTAAGAATGTGTTATGATCAGCTACAGTCAAAAGTTCTATCATGGCAGTTACTGAGTTTTCCTTAATGTCAGTGACCGTGTTATTCCAGTGAAGTTTCATGCTCATGAGATACCCACCTGTGATTGGCAGAGGCTTGAGGAGGGAGGGTTGTTGTTGTTCCTGTGAGTTTGTGTGTGAAATAAGGTGATGAGCAGGAGTTGTTGAAGTAGCTGCTAATGCAAAGAACACCTTGTAAAAGTAAACAGGTTGTTTTTTTGTTTTGTTTTTTTTGGCTTTGGCTACGGCCCACAGTAGCCTGTGTTAAAGTTCAGGAATAAAAAGCCAGCAAACCAAGTTCACGTCTCGTAGCCTCATTGATAAGGGATGCTACATTGGTGTCAGAAAAGTGAACCACTTTGCCGACGGCGTTACCTGCACTGCTGGCTATCGTGTTGACGGCGTGCTAACTGTTGCTGCAGTGCTTCTGCCGGCGAGTAACATGCTGCTGCGGTACCTTTCCACGATCAAGCGGGAGGATGGATCCGACGAGCAGGGAGGTTATGGCACAGACACGGCTGTGAGTGCTGCAGGACACAGAGAGCGGGTTAGAGAGATGGCAGTGAAGATGGCTGCAGAGGCTGGTTTGGGCTCGTCTAAACACTCTGGTGAGGGGAATGCCAAGTCAAAATTAAGGACATGAACAGACTTGAACCGCGTGGAGAAGCCCTCCCACCCACAATGAAAACACCCAGGTATGATGGCAAAGCTAACTGGGAAGCTTTTCATGCTCAGTTTGAACTAGTGATGTTTGATACCACTGATTTCCTTTCTGATCCGATACTGAGTAAAATTCAGGCTGGTATCGGCAATACCAATCTGATACCAATAGTTTGTGCAAATACACCTAATGTGTCTGGTAAATCTAAAAAAGTAGTGTATTTCAAATCATAGCTTCATAAAGAATACAAGACATCAGAGTAATTTATTTATTTATTTTAAACTCGGAAGTATATTGAGGTAGCGGCCTCATTTACAATATAGCCGAGCTAATACAACAACAGAAAAACCAAACAGAGGACACAATCATACAAAATATGTGAAAATGGTGTTTCAAACACAAAAAAAGAAAATAAGTAAAATAATAAAACCATTAAAATAAATTATTGTTTAATTATTAAGAACTACTATAAAAATGAAAACTTGCATCTTAATTCACGTTACATGAACATGTTAACATGAAAATACTGAACATGTAACAAAAGCATCCAACATTGACACTTTACCCCATTCACAAGTTTTTGTTAAGGAACGATAGCATATTTACCATCTTCCCCTTTAGTCTGTTCCGTTTTTTGCTCAGAACCTCTCCTGCCTTTGAAAAGACTCTCTCTGCCGGTACAGAAGTGGCAGTAATTCTCAGGTATCTCACTGCTAGTTTGCTCAGGGCTGGGAAGGTTGGTTTGTGTTCTTGCCACCAAACCAGTGCATCCCTATCTCGGGCAATCACTTTTTCTTCTGAGTACCGATGTACTTCTACTTTGTCTCGAAAACCAAGATGTTTAAACCTAACATCTAGAAATGTACTGGCAGCTAGACAGTGAATGCTCTCAATACCCCTGAATCTGCGCTGACATTGCTGTGCCAGTTGTGTGGCAAGGGAGCTGCCTTGACGTTCACAGGCTGCCACAGCCCTGTGAATGAGTGACATGAGCGGAATCACTTTGGAGACTGAAAAATACTTTTCAGCTGAAACTTCCCGTGTCACTTCTTCAAATGGCCGTAGTGCATCAAGTGTTTGCTTGATGAGGGATAATTCTCATTTAAGCACAATGCATTCCTCCCTAAAAGGCAGAGGGATGTGGTCACAGCTTCATTTTGCTCACAGAGCCTCTCCAGCATGTAAAAAACTGAATTCCAGCGAGTAACTACTGACTGGATTAGCTTGTGCTCTGCCACTTTCAACTGTTGTTGAATACCCCTGAGCTTCTGTGTGGCCTGTGTGCTGTGGTGAAAAAAGGACACGATCGCACTGCATTTCTCCAGCACTTTCACCACTTCCGGGACAGTTTTTAAACTGTCCTTTACAATTAAATCCAGTGTATGTGCAAAACATGGATGATGACTCCATCCAGCCTTGTGCACTGCAGCAAACATATTTGCACCATTGTCTGTCACAACTTGCAACAACCTTGTCAGTTATGCCCCCATTCTTCTGTGATGCGTTTAAGTGCTAAACTGATATTATCTGTTGTGTGCTGCTACAGTCAAATATGCCTCTGTGGACACTGAAGTCCACATATCAGTGGTAAGTACAACACTAGAAGCATTTTGCAAAGATACCCTTGCTTTGCCTTTGCATTCATCAAACATCTTTACAAGATGAGTCTCTGTCAGTTTTTTTCTTCCTGGGAGTTTATATTTTGGGTCAAGAGCTCTCACAAATCCTTGGAAACCTTGGTCTTCCACTATGGACAGAGGCTGGAGATCCTTCGCAATCATCTCTCCCAGGCATCTTGTGAGTGTTGCTGCTCTTAGGGAATCATCTTCAAATGATATAAAATCACAGGGCAAAACAAATGATGGGGCTACTCTGCACTGAATGCTTAATCCTTATTTAGATTCAACTATGTATGTAGTCTCTCCAAATAGCCTATAATAAGGGGATTCAAACACTTGCTGTTTTATAATACTAGGTGACTCAAATTGAAATTGCCAGTAAAATATTTAATTAAATAAATAAATGCCACAATAATTCCACAAGTTTGTCAATACCTACATTTTAAAATATTAATTTAACAATTAAAGCAAATTAGACTGATTGGGACCCCCAGGTTGGGGACCATTGGACTTCTCTAAAGGTTAATCAATGATGATAATAATCAGAGGTTGTAGCACTCATTCCAAAGTAAAAGATTATTAATTTAAATCCACCTTATCCATATATATGCATGTGTATATGTGTAGTTAGTATCAATAAAATATTGTTGTCATCAGGACAAACTGATCATGTAACAGCAACAGTTTGTGCAAAGGTTTGACAATATGGCTGCACACAGGAGATTCAGTGTAGTGAGGAGTCACGGTCTCACAACAGCTACAGAGTGACGTCCGCAAGAACCATTTTTAAAACAAAGTGAGTTTTCTCACATCCAACATAATGTTTAGTGACAGGGGTGGAAGTAACTAATTACTAATACTCAAATGACTGTAATTAAGTAGTTTTCTGGGGTACTTGTACTTTTATGAGTAGATTTTCAAGTCTGTACTTTTACTCGTACTCAAGTACACATTACAAGGTGTAATATACTCAGTTACTTTTAAAATCATAGTTTATTACTGAGTACAATTTGAATTAATATCCAAACCTTTAAATCTGCATTTTAGTAGCCAATCAGGTGATCTGATCACAAACGGACCAATGAAAACACTGACATACAAACAAAAAACAAAACAAATCACTGCGACAGCACATATTTGGAGTAAGGATGTTAATGATTAATCATTAATCAATTAATTGGTGTTAAGATTTAACTAATTAAAAATGTATTCATTCATGGATATTTAATCAATAGTCATGGCAGTAATTTGCACCTCATTTGACTTTGTTTTGTCTGCATTTGTTGAATAAGGTAAATTAAACTTAGACTTGGGGAAATGCATAAAATTTGCAACTATAATTTGGAGAAGTCATTGTGACATTGATCGTTAAAAGGAACTCATACGATTTTTGCGATGACTACTTTGGACTTTTGCAGGAGTATATTTCTAACAGCAGTACTTTTACTTGTAACAGAGTAATATTTTAGCAATGTAACAATACTTGTACTTGAGTACAGATTTTCAGAACTCTTTCCACCACTGGATGGTGGTGACATCAATAAAGCTGACATTTTACAGCTTACTATTATCATTTCATTCTCTGAGCTCCATAACCAGGGCTGCAGGCAGAGGTCATGAATTCAAATTCAAACCTCACCTCCCCCCACTAGCCACCAACAACAACAAAATCACCTTTTATCCTATTTCATTTGTTCATGTAACTGTTCAATTATATTTTCTAGAAATGATCTCTGCATCAAAGCCTCCTTCACTCAGCATGGATATAAACCTGAGGGGAAAAGAACTAAATCATTACATTATATATTTATTTATCTTATTTTTCTGTCTGAAGACAATTATTTTATTGTCATTTTTTAATTATTATTATTTTTCCTAAAGAAATATCACAATGAGCCCTATCAGATTAATTAATTCAAACATCTGTGTTGTTGCCTGTAGCTTTGGGCCTGACTCTATCAGACAGTTATTTCAAATCTCGTCTCTCTGATCAAACATTACAACTTTGTTTCAGGTCTAAACCTTTGCCCCCTGCTGCAGCTAATTTGCTCTCTCAATGGAGCAAACGTGTTGATTGATTTACATGTAATCATATTTTGATTTTCTATTCTTCCAGCCCATAATCAAAAGGTCACTTCATCAGTCACTCTCACATTTGCATGTGAAGGCAGGGGTCCAGTAAACACAAGTTTGTGGGACACAGACACAGAGCGCTGCACAAATGTGTGTCAGATGTGTGACTATTAAGCTTCTGGCGCCCTCATGTGGCCTGTTAAGGTAGTGCTGCTCAGGTCAGAACATCTAGAACAACAGTCAGTGGTTCAGCCAAAGGATCAGTAGCCAGTTTCATCAAAGCACTTAGACCGGGGGTCTCCAACCTGTGGCTCTGGAGCCACATGTGGCTCTTTAGCCAATGGCTCTTTGTGACTTTGGCAAAAAAAATTATATGGAAATGAATAACTGTTTTTTTTTTTTTTTTTTTTTGTTTTTTTTTAACATTTCATTTCACATTGTTGTAGGTCTATGAAAAAGTTGAGACAACTCAGAATGTCAAGGCAATTTACTGCAATAGATATTAGATTAGATAGAGTTTTGAACCCCAATTCAAACTCTTAAGTTTTGAAAAAGTTTTACCAACTACTAATCTTTTGTTGAGAAAATTTACTTTTTTTTTTTAGATAAACTTAAATCTTGGAATTTTAAAGTGATTTTTACATTTGCGAACTGTAAAAATATGAAGCCTTCCTGAGTCCCCAACAGCTCGCTATGAATGCCAAATAAAAATAAAAAGTCTTCAGGGAAAAGAGAGAATTTAATAGTTGTGGCTCCAGAGAGATTTTTTTTTCTTTCTGTTGGCCAAAAATGGCTCTTTTGATCATAAAGATTGCAGACTGCAGGGATGGGGACACTTCTGTACTCAAAAATCACAAAAAAAAAAAAAAAAAAAAAAAAATCATGTTAGATCTTAAAGTCTTACAGTAAGTCGTAAGGTCTAACATGACCATGCCATGACAATAAAGGCATTTTCATTGTTTTAAAAGAGAGTCCCTTGGAGGTTTTTGGGATTTTTGAGTAAAAATGCTTAGCCTGTACAGACACACAAAAAAAGTTTTAATGTTTCATCAACTAAAATGTCATTGTCAATACATCTCTGGCTTGGCACCTTTTCATCTAAATTTTGCTGGTCTTGAGATTCCACAGACCAGCTATGGATGCCAAATCCAAAGTCTTCAAAGTCTCCAAGGAAAATATAAAAATAATACCGATACGGACCCCTGCAGGCCCAAGCAATGAAAACCTCAACCACAAGATATGAAATGTTTGGACAAGAACTATGCTACGATCCTTCACCATACAACTGTCTTATATTAATTGCATTGTTAGCTGATACTAAATATGTTCTAAGACCTTGGAGTATGAAACAGTTAGCCATACAGCAGCTTCTCACAGTTTGCATGGTTGAATATAAAGACATGATTTGGAATAACAACAGGACATTTTACTATAAATTTGTTTCTTTAAATGAAAAGATGATCATTTTCATTTCATTTTAATTCCACTCATTTGGTTATGATTTACATTGCATATGAAAACGAACATAGGATATCATATAAATATCTTATGCCCGTTTACACGTACACAGCTATTTTTAGAAACGGACATTTCACCCTCTCCATTTTCAGAAATAACGTATCCGTTTACAGAAAACTTTGTGTTTACACGAACCCGTGTATGTGTGCTGCGTTTTCTCCGTTTTGCTCCGTTTACATGCAAACGTGCAACCGGAGTTTTCCAAGATCTCCACTCTAGCCGGAGTTTTTAAAAAGCATCGTTTTCAGAGGCGAATTCTCCGTTTGTGTGTAAACGAAAGGTGCAAACGAAGGGATATTTCTCCGTTTCTAAAAATAACCGTGTACGTGTAAACGGGGCATAAGGTGCACCAACAGGCACCAGTCCAGGTATTCATCTGCTGATCAGAACAGTACAGCTGCTGTCAGGCACTCTCGGTGAAACAGTCAGTAACAGTCCTCATGGCATCGGTGAGTACAATGTAGAACTCTACAGAAAGTCATCATGACACTGCAGTGAGGTTGTACAGTTTGTGACACTTCATGATGAGTTCTAGCTGCTGTTATTGTACTTTTGTTGTACTTTGTATTGTGTTGTTTCTGTATCGTCACAAGGAAATACATTCATTTAGTCTGCATAAGTTGAATGATTTTAATTGTCAGTATTATTATGAGAATATGACATTGTATGTATGTAAGCCTACATTATGTATGCATGTCTGTATCTGTATATGTATGACTGTATAGTCAACCATTGTAAGAATTGGAACAAATCATGTCCTACCCAAAAAATTCTCATTAATTTATTGCTGATCAATCTGTCCATTATATTCATGATTGATTGATCAGTTGTTAGTGAAAAATGGTGAAAATGATCAATCTGGCAAAAATTTCTCCACTAATCGATGAGTTGTTTGGGCCACAAAATATCAGAAAATAATGAAAATCAATAAATTAATCCTGTCACAATCTTGTAAATTGAAAAATGGAGGTGGAGGCTCCACCTGTTTTCACATGTTTGGACCTACATTGCGGCCAGAATGATGCAAGATGTTCTCTCGTTTATTTTTTCAAACAAAAGTTTTTTTTTCACTTGTTCAGAATTCACATTAGAGAAGCTGAGCCCAGGGTTAGATGTGTAGATACATTTTACTATATGCGTAGATATTTACTCGAAAAGTGACAGACTGAAAGTGAAAACATGATGCTTTAATGAGATTTTTCTATAGTTATGAATGTTTAGCAAAGCGCCCGTATCCTGGGAGGAGCTGATGTTGTAGTGCTGTTGTGTTATTTTAAAATTTCAGATGAGTCTCACCTGCAATCTGCAGTGAATTCTGACTACAACTGTCCTTGTTACAGTTTAGAGAGAGGACAGCACCTTCAGCATCTGGCAGTGCTAATGCTAATTTGCGGTGTTTAGTTACTTGTGATGATTTGACCACTTTGCATCATAGCCCACGTTTGAGTATTTGAGTGTAAAATGAGTAGAAAGAGTAGAATGAGCTGTGTGAGCTCTGGGCTCACAGAGCTGAGTGGGAGATGCATCACAGAGCATCGAGGACTGATGACACTCACATTTCATCAGCTCACTGTAGCATCACTCAACACATATCTGTGCTGTGATAATATGCAAATACAGAGTATGTACAGTTCACAGTGACGATATCATGCTGCTGTTAGGTCACTTACTAGTGAGCCTGGCAGGAGGAATTTCTAATAATGTCATCTTTTCTTTTAGCATTAATTAAAGAGTAATATATCAAGCTAAAGAATTCAGCTTGATGTGCCTGATGGAGCTCAGAATAGAAAACATTTTGATGAGCTGATGCTGTCAAAGCCCCTCTCGAAAAGAGGTTTCAATTAGAACTCTTCATTTATCCCAGGAGGTATGGAGGGCCAAAACTAAAAAGAAAAATAAAAGTCAATAACTCAATGAAACGATAAAAATACAATAATGTGCACCAAAAATATTATAGGAATAAATGTAAAAATGAATGTAGAAGATGCATAGTGAGCCAAGCCATCAGTGTGGGAGTAAGACATGTCTACAGTCAATCTACGACAGCTGCCGCGCTCACACAAAACAAGCGCTCCCTCCTCCCTCTGTGTCTCATCATCATTTCATCAGAACAGACCGCGATGAAAACAGCGACAGAAGTAACATTGTACTGCGTCGCACCACCAAACTTTCATAATGTGCAAGTGTAGAACAAGTTTGGAGTTTTATAGGAAAGCTGAGAAACACTGCTGCAAATCATTTATGTAAAACGTGCCTGACAGCAGAGAACAGAGACACGAGTCTGACCCACAGAGACGTCATGTGACTGTGAGAGCAGGTAACACGGAGCATCACTGTTCAAACACACTGATCAGAACCACAGAACTCTTCATATGAAACAGAGCAGCTGATCATCTTACTGCAAAAATACTAATATTTTAAACAGTTTGTTCACAGACACAACTTTGTCTGTTTCATTTTTTAATACAAAAATGTTGCACAATTGAATGTCTACTTGCCATGATTTTTTCCTAGATTTTTGCTATTAGAGCTTATTATAATTGTTATAAAAATCAATATTAATCAAATGCAGAGGCAATTATGTGATATAGAGACAATTGTATTGTCTTACATTTACAACTGGCCCTTTGAGGGCAAACCTAACGCTGATGTGGACCAAGATGAAATTGAGTTTGACACCCCTGATTTATTGAGTCATTTTATTTATGATATATTTCTGTCTTTTTTATTTTTTGTTTTGGTAGTTTCAGTCTTCCATACGAAGGACAATACATACATTTGTTGGTGACTACACATTTGCTGTCTTAAAATTTAAAATTTAAACAAATTTCATGGCCTTATGATTTCATATTTTGCTTTATTCAACAGAAGAGCACCGTCACCTCCTGGACACTGGCTGTCACCATACTGAGGGCAGAAAACATCCTCTCTACAGATTATTGTACGCATATCAGTTTCACATACAGACAAGCTGTTTGATATATGTTGTTTAAAGATGAACTGTTTCCACTGACTGCAAGGATGTGATGAGGACAGAATTCAAAATACAAAGTCCTTAAATTTATCTCAGTACATTTACTGTGACATCTAAATCTTGTTATTTATTTTATGAACACCAAAGATTAATTTAGTAAGAATTTGATGCACTGTAGGCTACATTTTTGATAAATCAAAAATCTGTCTGGATCATTCATGGATCTAGTGATGCAGTGTAGCCAGTTTGGTGTCAATTGAGCAAAAACCGAGGAAGGAGATAGGACTTTTTAATTCCATCCAGCTCGAAGCATCTCAACATTTCTGCTCAGTTGGGGAAACACTATGGTGGGAGCTGCAAAGTTACAAACTAGTAGATGGACTACAAAGCCAGCTGAGGAAGTCTGGCATAGGACTGGACCAGTGTGCAAAGTCTGGTTTATTTCCATATGTCAGTATATCAGAGGGCACATTTCCTAATACTAAGAAGATAAAGAACACTGAATCAAGACAATCTGAGCAAATCTTATACGACCCTTGCTTGTTACATGAATCTTTCTCCTGTTTTCGAACACCAGGCTCTGAAGCAGACTGCTACGTCACAGTATGTCTTCCAGACACTTCTCCAACAGTCTACCGGACCACAGTGGTGGCAAACAGCAAAAACCCCGAATGGAATCAAACTTTTACAATAAAAGGCAAAGGTAATCTCAAGGTGAGATCACTGCATAACTCAACTCAGTTTAACATAGAGTACATATAACACAGTGACAAAGATATTACATGTGCGATATTAACCCGTGCACGATACTAACACTTGTATTGTACTGACTGATTATTTTGTTTGAATCAGTTACGTCACATGTTCTCAGAATTGTTCATATTTGAAGGGTTGTTTTTGAAACATTTATGTAGGATTGTATCAGGAGCTCTTTATTGGTTTTTCATAGAAGTCTTTCCCCTTGAACCCCCATGTGATTCAATTTTTTTTATACACCCCTCGTTAATAGTTTCTCTGAGACCACTTTAAATTGCTTTGTGCTTCACTCAAAACGGGAAATGTTTTTGTACAATGAAATGTATTTCTGGAAATATCTCAATATAAATAACTTACAATTATTTTTTTCTTTAAAGCAGCTCAGTATTGTTTAAGAATATTCACAGAACAACTGACATCCTTAAGAATTAATGTCAAGCCTCCAAAACTGCATATGGAGACATGTGCCTTAAAAAAAATTGTGTATCTATTTAGCATCGCTGTAAACAACGGCATGTATCCCTGTCTTCAGGGACCCAGTTGGATTAAAAAACTGAAGAACTTTATATTCTAAGACAGTGGTTCTCAAATAGTGATCTGGGGACCTCCAAGGCTCCATTAAAAGTCTTAATTTATTATTATGGCATAAAAAATACCAATTTATTTATTAATTCCACAAAAGGCTTAAGAATAATATTTACATTTTTAAATCTAAGTGTAAAAGAGTGACGGGAAGGTGGAGCGTGAGATCGATGGCGGGTTGGTGAGGTGTCAGCAGTGATGCTGGTGTTTTACCCGACTGTTGTGGTGAAGACAGAGCTGAGCCGGGAGGCAAAGCTCTCAATTTACCAGTTGAGCTCTGTACATTCTTACCCTCACCTATGATCATGATCTTTGCATAGTGACCGAAAGAATGAGAAATGAGTTTCCCTTGTTGGGTGGCTGAGCTCAGCTGATAGAGGGTGTCTGGGCACATCCTGCTGGGAAGAGACCCTGTGCTGTACTTTTTTTAGATATTGTTTTTTTTTATGTGAATATGAAGCAACTCACTAGGAAAAGCCTCAATTTAGTTTATGTTAATGGAAAACTCCAAATGAATGAATGAATAAATGAATGAATGAATGAATAAATAAATAAATAAATAAAACACCTTTAAAGATGAAAAAGGGGAAGCCTAAAATCTCATAAATTCAATGTTTTTTTTTAAATATAGCAAATATTTCCTGGTAAATCTATACCTGGCTATAAAGCCTATGCTATATTTCCAGAATACTCTCCAGATGTGCCTGTATGATGAAGACCCACTGAAGTATGACGACCTCATCTCCACCCTGGAGTTTGATATCAGCAGCCTGACTGTGGGGAAAAGGGAAACTAAGGAATTCATCATAGAGCCTGAGGTAAAAATACCAAACGCACCTCTACAGCACCTGAAGACATGTGCATTAGAATGCAGACTAAAGTGTTAATTGATTGGAAGTCTGGCAGACACAAACAAAGCAATCTGACAGACATGACTATCCAGGATGAAGAGTATGCAGTAAGTTTGAGGTATCTGCAAAGTGATCTGAAAAAGGTAAAATGAACAGTAACTCCACTGTCAAGCAGAAAAGGAAAATATTGCTGCTTTTGTCTGTGATACATAATTGTAAATTACATATATGAAAGTTTTTGGACTGTTGGAGAAAAACAAACAATTTGAAGTCATCATCTTGCACCAGTCAGGACAGCTGTATCTACTGGCATTTTGTTTTTTATATTTGTAGACTAAACCATCAAAAATATTCAGAAGATTCAAATCAGTAGATAAAACAATGATGGAAATAATCATTTTTTGCTACCCTAGCTAGAGTGAAGGGAGAAATAATGACATTGGTCACTTAAGATTCCAAACATAACGTCAACAGAACGGTAACAGATCTATTTCAGCCTCACTCAGACTGTCACCACAGCCTTAACGTGAATGATGTTGTCCTCATACCTATCCTCCAGACATTATAACAACACAGTCATGTGACTGGTGGTAGGAGGCTAGGCTCACCTCTTCCTCTTTGCCTTACTTGCCTCATCCGAGAGCAGTTAGTGTTATAACTTTGTTTGTGGACTCCGCTTAAGCCAATCCATCACTTTAGTGCAGGTGCATTGTGTCCCTGAGGACTGTGGATGGTTTCCCTGTTCATTCCAGTAGATTAGCTGCATAAATTGTTGAAACTGGTTACATTTTGTTAACCCATCCTCCCTTTCTAGGTGATTTGGAGCTGATTGCAGGTAATATAGCTTCACTTTGGCTGTAGCTTGGTAAATGCTGCTATTTGATCGTTTTCTTCTGAGTTGAAAGAAATTGCAAATTGTTTTGCTGTGTGTTTGTCCCCAGTGGCTCATTGTCCACAATGAGTGGGGCTTTTCCTTTTTGCTTCAATCTGTCCTTGTGCATTCGCACATATTGAAGGAGAGTTACTTGTCCTTTTTTTCCTTAAAAACTTGGGAAAAAATAAATAAAAAAGCCTCAGCAGTAGGTCTATTTATTTTGGTGTATTTTGTCAACCATGTGAAGGTTGGTTTGTTATTCTTTTGTAGACACTTTTGGTACTGAAAACACCATTTCTTCATTGGTGCTATTTGTGTTGCTTTTCAAATTCAAATTTTCAAATTCAAATTTATTTATATGGCACTTTTCATACTCAATGGTAACACAAAGTGCCTCACAGAGGCTAAAACAACAAAGAAAAATCCCGAGACCAAAAACCCACCCCTCCACCCTAACATAAATACATAAAACACACAAAGCATATATATACATACCCACACACACAAGCACATACATACATGGGCACACACACACCTACACACACACACACACACACTGACCAACACTAAGAGACATGGCTGGGCACCGAGGCATGAGGTGAGGTCAACGCTACATGTGGGGGCCAACCACACCGAGAGCGACCACGGCCTGTGACCACTGGGAGCACCACCGCGGAGACCACTCAGGCCAGGGCAGACAGGAGGCCCCACATCAAGGTGCGGAGCCCACCAGCCACCCGGGCCAGTGCCCTCCACGGGGCAGCACCCCCACCGGTAGGCCAGACATCGCTCCCGGTGTGGAAGACCCCCACGAGGAGACACTGGAGCTAAAACTGAAGAAAACACATAAAAACAAGGATATGGTAAAATAACGTAAGAAGTATACAAAATCAGTAAAATTGATAAAATATTCCAAAGTTAATCTTAAATACTCAAAAATTAAATAAATGAATAAAAGAGATGAATTAAAAGCTTGCTAAAGTAAAATAAATAAGATAAACTAAAATAGTAGAAGATCAGTTAAAAGCCAGATTAAAAAGGTGAGTCTTAAGCCTCTTCTTAAAAACATCAACAGTCTCTGCGGCCCTGAGGTTCTGCGGCAGGCTGTTCCACAGTCGGGGACCATAATAACTAAAAGCCGCCTCCCCGTGTGTTCTAGATCTAATTTGTGGCATGCTTAAAAGGCCAGTGCCAGAGGACCTCAGGGTCCGTGAGGGTTGATATAATAAAAGCAGGTCAGATAGATAAGAAGGCCCGAGACCGTTAAGACATTTAAAAATTAATAAAAGAACTTTAAAATCGATCCTGAAACGGACAGGGAGCCAATGCAGCGATTTTAAAACTGGTGTGATGTGCTCCCGCCCTCTGGTCCTCGTCAGCACTCGTGCTGCTGAATTCTGTAACAATTGAAGGTTATGGATACTCTTTTTAGGAAGACCAGAGAGCAGGGCATTACAATAGTCTAACCTACATGAGATAAAAGCATGCATCAGCACCTCCGTACTGGCCTGAGAGAGAAACGGGCGGACTCTGGCTATATTCTTCAGGTGGTAAAAACCTACCTTTGTTATGTTTTTAATATGTGGAATAAAACTGAGCTCAGAGTCAAAAATCACACCCAGATTTTTTACAGATTGTGAGGGTTTAAAATTTCGTAATTTAGGTAAAAGTTTCTCTCTCTGGCCTTCAGGACCAATGACTAGAACCTCAGTTTTGTCCTGGTTGAGCTGAAGGAAATTCTCTGCCATCCATGACTTAATGTCTAAAATACAGTTAAAAAGGGCATCAATTGGCCCTGAGTCATCAGGAGACACGGCGATGTACAGCTGTGTATCATCGGCATAGCTGTGAAAACTGATGCCGTGCCTCCTGATGACATCCCCCAGGGGAAGCATATAGAGATTAAAAAGAATTGGACCTAAAATTGACCCCTGGGGAACCCCACACTTAATCTTATGTATTCTTGAGGAACAAGTGTCCATACTTACAAAGAAGCTTCGGTCTGTGAGATAAGAGGTGAACCAGTTTAAAACAGTGCCAGACAGTCCGACCAGGTTCCTCAATCTGTTTAGTAAAATGTGATGGTCTACTGTGTCGAAGGCGGCGGTTAGATCCAGTAGTACCAAGACTGTGAGTTTATGGTTATCTAAGTTTAACCTGGTGTCATTTAAAATCTTTAAAAGGGCTGTCTCTGTGCTGTGGTTCATCCTAAAACCAGACTGAAACTTCTCCAAAGCGTTATTTGTATTTAAAAAATAATTTACTTGGATAAAAACCAGTTTTTCTAAAATTTTACTTAAAAATGGTAAGTTGGATACTGGCCGATAATTATTAAGAATGGTGGGGTCTACATTGCTCTTCTTCAGAAGGGGCTTCACCACCGCCGTTTTAAAGGAGGTGGGGAAGACACCCGTCTGAAGAGAGCAGTTCACCATATATAAAAGCTGTTCCTCAAAGAATTCATAAAATGTTTTAAAAAACGGTGTGGGAATTGGATCTAAAAGGCAGGTTGTGGGCTTTACTTGGGAGAAGACTCGACCAAGTGTCCTCGCATCAACCAGGACAAAACTCTCCAGCGTCTCCTCAGGTGAAAACAATGATCCAGGAGTGTTTGTGGTTAAAATTTGTTGGGATAAAAGACTGGATCTAATGTCATCGATTTTACTCCTGAAGTGGTCTGCAAAAGCCTCGCAAAGGGTGTCGGTTGTTGTTATAGGAGACCTGTTAAAATTACCATTGGTTAAAAACTCAATTGTGGAGAATAGAAATTTGGGGTTATTTTTATTGTCGGAGATTAGTTTTTTGAAATGAGAAGTTCTTGCTTGTTTGACTGTGTTATTGTAGGTTTTGAGGTGTTGACGAAATATTTCATTATGAACTGTCAGCTTGGATTTTCTCCACCTCCTCTCAGCACTCCTGCAGGTTCTTTTCAGTTTTTTAATTTCTTCATTTCTCCACGGTGGTATGGATCTTATTTTCACTGTTTTTGTTAAAAGTGGAGCCACTGAGTCCAATGTTGACTTCAGTTTGTTATTAAAATCATCAATGATAAAATCACACGGTGCTGGTAAAATCTCTGCAGGAGTGCTCTGTAAAATCTGGATAAAATTTGCAGCCACTTCAGGAGTTAGGTAGCGCTTCCTCACCGTTCTCACAGAGGCCGCCCGCTGGTTAAAACTGGTGATGTTAAAAAACACACAAGAGTGGTCAGACACAGCCAGATCCACAACAGAGGGCACACCCACGGACAGGCCATAGGTTATGACCAGGTCCAGGGTGCGCCCTCTGCTGTGGGTCGGCTGCGTGACATGTTGTTTAAAATCCAAACAGTGAAGGAGATTTAAAAATTCTCTGGACACCGAGTCCGAGGTGTTGTTGATGTGTAGATTAAAATCACCAGTTATTAAAATTCTGTTGTATGTAGTGTGAATGATTGATAAAAGTTCAGAAAATTGGCTGATAAAAGAGGTGGAGTACTGGGGTGGTCTGTAAACTGTTATGCATAAAATTGGAGGGCTGCTAAAAACAAAGGCATGATGCTCAAATGATGAATATTTATTAAAAGAAACTTCATTTGACGACATCGTGGTCCTTGTGATTGAAGCAGTTCCACCTCCTTTCCTGCCCCCCCTTGTAGAAAATAAAAGTTAAAATCTTGTGGGCAAGCCTCTGTGAGAACAGCACATGCATCAGTGCCAAGCCATGTCTCAGTAAGGAGAATACAATCTAGTTTTTTATCTAAAATTAAATCGTTTACTATAAAAGATTTGTTTAAAAGAGAGCGCACGTTCAGCACGGCCATTTTTATGTCCGCGCCGGACGTGCGCTCTTCATGCCTCATCAAGGGGACGTTAAAAACACTGCTGCGTCTAAAAGCAGTCCTGGGTTTCAGTCTATGTGAAGTGATGGTATCAATGGAGTGAATGTCCTGTGATTCTGATGGCAGTGGGGGTAGAGATGGAGAGGAATGTATGGTGCAGCGTGTCGGGGGTGGGCGCAGGTGAGGGGCAGAGTGTCTGCGTGCATGTGTTTTAACTGTGAGTCAGGAGGTGGATGTGGTGCAGGATCGGACAGTCAGGTCAATATTAACAGATAAAAGCCGAGACCCCTCCTGGTTTGGGTGGAGACCGTCCCGTTTAAAAAGATGGGGTCTATTTAAAAAGGCAGCGAAATTGTCCACGAAGGGAATACTGTTGCCCAAGCAGTATCCCTTCAGCCACAGGTGCAGCTGGCGAAGACGGCTGGTGATGACGTCACCGTAGCAAGGTGGGGGAAGCGGGCCCGAGATAATTAGCCGCTTCCCCGTGTCCAGCAGGTGGTCCACTAGGGAGGTGAAGTCCCGCTTGAGGACCTCTGACTGCTGACATTTGAGGTCGTTGATGCCGGCCTCCAGGACCAGCGTGGAGGCCGAGGGGTGCTGTGCACTCAGCTGCAGGACGGATGATGTAACCTCCGTAACACGGGCACCAGGGTGACAGAAGGTCCGGCCGTCGTGCACCACCATGTGCCTGACCATTGAGGTCCCGACCACCAGCACCGCGGGGGTGCGCCGCGCCTGAGTGACCGCCTCTGACCGCCTGGAGGTGCGGCGGGGGCGGAGAGGATGGTGGCGCCGGGCCGTGGCTGCTCCTGCCCGGGATGGTGGGGAGGGGTCCGGCCGGGTGAGTGGACCCCGGTTCCTCGCCTGATGAGAGCCAGCTGGACGGGCAGAACCCGGAGGCGAGCTGGAACAGGCGCCCACGGGAGGGAAGTCCTGCAGGCTTAGGATGTTATACCTGTTGTCCAGTGGCAGATCCGGAGGCGGAGGAGGGGGAGATGGACGAGCCCCAGCGCCCCTGGCCACCACCGACCAGGGTTCCCTCGGTTTGAGCGGAGTTGAGCTCACCGGTGCTCCTGCTCCGACCTCGGCCATGAAACCTTGCGACTCCGCGGAGCGGAGGCAGAAGGTGGAGGTAGCCGCTCCTTTAGGCTTGGCTCCCTGGCGGTGCCAGCGGGACTCCGCCGGTGCTGTTGCTGTTGTTTCGGTGGTGATGGAACCGGTCCACGGCAGGGTGGTGTCATTCATGGCCGTTGTGCTCCGGTCACCAGCGCCAGACGCCTTCAGGAGGGCGATGCGTTTCGCCTGGGACGTGGCGACAGTGGAGAGGTCCAGCAGGTCAGCCCGCAGACCCTGTCCCTCGGACTTAAGACGGGCGATGTGTTTCGCCTGGGTCGAGGCGACAGCGGATGCCTCCAGTAGATTTTTGTTCCTCTCCTTGAGGTCAGACTGGAGCCCGGAGATGCTCTCCCTCAGTTTGGAGAAGGTGGGGAGGCAGGACTCACACACCGCCAGCATGCCTGCAGCCTGAGCCGGGGAACAACCACACTGAGCACCGTGCCAGCACACGGAGGTAAGTCCAGGTTAGCAATGTGGCTAAAAACAGCCGGTGCTAACAGCGGGCAGGTGACTCCGCGAGATGGATAAAACAGGGCTTTTATGCCCTGTTCACAATGGATGGGTGTTATATTGATTTTTTTGTATTCAGTAAGTATTACTATCCTGTGTTCAGCTATTTGTAGCTGGTGGGAAAATAGCCTCCCGGCGGCCGGGACAGTATTAGTAGGTTTCCGACACTTCTCCAGTTGATCCAGGGCCAACTGTGGCCCCTACCAACTAGGGCCAGGGAGACAATCAGATATGGAACCCCAAACCCACGACTCTGTGGCTGTGGGCATGGCCGCTTCACAGCCCCTCTCTCCAGAATTACACAAGACAGTCCTGCAGACCATAAACAATGCTAGAGCTCCTTTCACTCAGGCTAGCTAAACAGAAATGGTGGGTGTTCTGTGATACTGTGACACCTGACACAGTAGGCAGTTAGAACCCTACCACATGTTCTACCAACATGGTTCTGTTGCAGAATCTCCCAAACAATGGAAGTGAATGGTTTTCACCTGTAAAAAAAAAATCAAAAAAACAACGCCAACACAAAAAAAATGCCTCCATACTGCTCATCTGGTGTAATCCAGATCTCCTAAAGTCCTGACATGCCATTTGCACACTGTCACACCACACACACCCAGTTCAGACAGTGTGTATGTGCACGTGAACATGGCTCCAAGCTAAAGATCAGCCTAAAAACATGGTGTAAATAACATTTGTTTAGTCAACTTGGCATGTTTGAGCTTTAGGAGACTTGGATTACACCAGATGGGCAGTATGGAGGCATTTTATGTTTTTATTTTGTTGTTTTTTCCATTTGAAAACTGGTCACCATTTACTTCCATTGTTTGGGAGATTCTGCAACACTGTTTTCGTGTGAAACTCCAGCAGTGTTTTGTGGACTAAAAAACCTAAACCTGACCTTGATGCCCAAAACTAAACCCGACCTCAAAACTAATCTCGATGTTGGGAACACACAATTATGCAGAATAAAAATAATTGATAATTGCCCTCTGTTTGTTTTACTTTCTTGTTGACAGTTTTAAATTAAATTGAATATTGAAAATGTATTTAATTAAAATACAGGTCAGGTAGGTTGTTTCAATATGGGTATGACCTCAAACCTCCGATGCTGAAAAGAAGAGCTCTGCTAATTTCCCACATCATTGATCTGAAGTGGCAAATCAGGAGATCTTGGATGTGGGAGGCTGTGAATTCAGGGGTGCATGCTTGGAGGTTTCAGGCTGTCCTCACCAGAAAAACGGCCATATAGGTCATCTATGCCAGCAGTTTATTTATGTTTATTGTTAGTCAGTGAATTGTACAAAGTTTTAAGTCACTTAAATAACAACTGAGTGATAAGTAAGTTGCATCAACCCAAACTATGACTTTTTTACAAAACCTAACCAAGTAGTTGCTGCTGACAGTCATTTTGATGACATACTATTATCTGCACTGCATATTAGGTCAGTCAGTACCCCTTGACATTTATGAAGAGGGATGTGTCTGGCAAAAGATTAGCTGAACTGCAAATAAGTGCTTAAAGTCCAAATGCCATGCAAATAAATGCCTTAACGAGTTAGTCCTGTTTTTTTTTCAGGGTTGTAATACTGAACCCTTACTGTACATATTCAGTCCCAGCAGCAGCCTGCTGCAGCAGTTACGTGTTAAATAGTGGTAAAGATACTTTCAAAGAGAAGATAAAGGGATAGCTGGAGAACCATGGGGAGCAGACAGGTAAACAGATGCAATTCTGTGTGTGTGTTTTATTATAAATTAAATTGGCCACTCCATCGTTGACCATAAAAACTTACCAAACCACTATTGTATCATAT
Organism: Lutjanus argentimaculatus; assembly: GCA_034769285.1. Lineage (NCBI taxonomy): Eukaryota > Metazoa > Chordata > Actinopteri > Lutjaniformes > Lutjanidae > Lutjanus > Lutjanus argentimaculatus. The sequence goes on along the minus strand of JAWZSL010000036.1, from coordinate 2,549,945 downwards.
GTTAGGCATGGAGACGCAGTGGTTAGCACTGTCACCTCACAGCAACAAGGTTCTGGGTTCATGTTCTTCAAGTCTAGTACGCCATGGTCATGCATGGCCATGTAGGTTATCTTTAGTGGTTTCTGGCAAGTCAGTGTGTTTGTCAGTTCTGGGGCATATGTGTTTGCAAATTTGCTATTTTCCTCTGTAGTCTAGTGTCATTCACTCAGAAGCCTTAGCTGCAGTAACTGACCATGTTTTAATGACATGTTGTTTTGTGAGGGAATATTAGCACCAAACACCAAAGCTTCTTTCCTCAAGCAACTGGTCATGAGGAACTGAAATACAGTAGTTCTTAATGAGCATGTTGCTGGACCTGACGGGACAGTGATACTCAACTCATGACCCTGGGGCCAAATCAGGCCCCTGATAGGATGGTTCTCTGATGATTTTCATTGAAAATAAATTGATTCATACTGTTTTATTGCAGGAAGGAGGGACAGATATATCAGTGTTGTATGATGGGATAAAGGAGACTGGAAGTGTGACGACCTCTCAGGCTGTGGAGTATGCACTAGGATCAAGACAACTCTTAGTTGAAGAGGAGCAAAAGTTACACAGAAATGAGGATCATAAATCTGTATTCCGTACTAAAAGAACTCGCTTTTCATTCTGTCCCTGGTGGAAGCAGTTTATGCACTGTAAAACTAAAAAGTTGAGAAAACTCAACATTTTAGGGCAACTTACTTCAATAGATTTTTAAGTTTTGAGCTCTTGATTTTTGAAAAAGTTTTACCAACTAATAATAGTTTTAGAAAGCCAAAGAAATGTGTTTCAAAAATTGTTGAGTAAATTCATCAAAGTGAAAGTAAATAATGTTTAATCATTCAAACATTTAATTTTCAACTACCCAAAATGACAGGTTTACAACAATTTATGAAATACATTTTTGGGGGGTTTGAGTTTATCTAAAGAAAAAAAAAAGTAAATTATCTCAACAAAAGATTTTAGGTCTGCAAATATTTTGTTTATTTCAAAACTTGAGAGTTTGAGTTTGATTCAAAACTCAGACATCTAGTAAAAGCCGTTTCCTTGAAATTATACATTTTCTCAACTTTTTCTTTTACAGTATGTTTATGGATTATGTTTATGAATCATTCCAATATTTCAGTGGTTGCGTGATGAAAGAGGTTCCAGCTTTCTAATTGTATTTGAATAAACTTTCAAATGTTACCAAAGAATTTACAAGCATAGTGCCGTTTTACTAAATGCAGTATAAGATCTGATTTATCTGTTATTTATTGTCGAGATAAAGGATTTCAAAGAAAGATGAGTTATGGGCCTTCTAATGTTTATTGATTTTATCTGGTAAGCAATGTTATTATTTATGTTTGTCTATTAAGTGGCCCCTGGCCTCCTGTAATTTTGCAAAAGTGGCCCCTGGGCAAAACAGGTTGAGTATCCCTGTGACAAGCCATGTCATGTGAGTCACTGAGATTTAGCCAAAACCTGTGATTGGCCAAATTTCTTTTACATTTTTTGCTCTCTACAGGTTAAACTTGAGGATAAAATGTGTCGTGAGAGTGAAATACTCAAGAAATATATATTTTAAATGCATTTAATTGAAATACCACCTGTCTTTGGTCATAGGGTAAACTCTGGATGGCTTTTGAGGTGCTGCAAAGGTAACTCAGTGTTTTTAATGTCACATTTTAGTTTAGAATATTTTAACATATTTAACCTTTAAATGGATTTAAAATCATTTGTGTTGTGTTTTTTTTTCAGCGAGGAGAAATTCACTGTCAGTCACCACAAAGATGTCCAATTGATGGTAAAGTCTCTACATGCACACTCTACTGAAGACAATTGAAATCAACAAACAATGAAAGAACATCAGGCTTTCAGGCATTGTCTCGTCTTCCATTAGAATTGTGTCTTATTGGCTAGAAGAGGCTACAATAACTTCATACAAGCTAAGTCATGCTCCAAAATAAGCACAGTGTTCAATTTGACACTTATTGAGTGGGACATGTCAAAATATCCCAAGATCAGCTAAAGATCAGCTGAACTGCAAATAATGTCATCAAATCTAAAGAAGAGAAATGTTGTAGCTGTTTGAAATCTGGCCGTTGGTAGCGTCGTCCACAAACTTCACAATAGAGTTCTCACCATGTCGGGGGTTGAACAGGACACAGTGGATGAAATGAGACCTCCAATCAAACTCTTAAGTGTAAGTCTAAATCTAACTGAGTGTGGTACTCAGGCCCAGAGTGGTCACAATCACCTCCATGGGGGAGATTGTGTTGAATGCTGACAAACAGTGTTCTGATGTAAGTGTTGCTCTCCTCCAGGTGAGTGAAGACTGTGGATACTGACAGAGGCAGGTCCTCTGGAGGTGGAGTAAACTCTACAGCTCACTCTTTGTTGAGGAGATCAAAGCAAGCATAAAATGTGTTTAGCTACTCTGGTAATGGCGCCTCACACATGATGGGGGTTCTGTTGCTTTTGCAGCATGTGACATTTTTAATTGCCTCCCATATATCTCTGGTAGCTGGTGTTGAGGTGTCTCTCCAGTCTGTATAAATGCATACATACATAATTATATATGCATACATAGATATATATACATACATATATACGAATAAAGAATTAATCTGGGACCATATATCAATATGAGCACACCAAAAGTCCAGTATCTGTCAGGCTCGACATTAGTCTTGTTATAATTGCTTTATTTGGCTCATCAACAGAAGGAAGCTAATGCCTACTGGACCCTGAATGTCACCGTGCTGAGAGCAAACACACATCACTCCAAAGATTACTGTAAGTATTGCTTTCTCTTCACATGATTTGGAAGTAGCATTTATGTTGCATATGTTTTGAAATGGCATTTAATGACTTTTAAAAATCATTTTCACCTGCTTTACTTGCAAATCTTTTCAGATGACAGTTGTTAGGTAATTTTCTAATCTTTATGTATCATACTAATGTCTTGAGGTAATTGAGAGGCCTGCATTAACTCTTAACAGACACACTGTCTCTCTTCTCTGCAGTAGATTCAGCTGTCTTCTCCTTACAGATAAACAAGGGGACAACCTGGTAGTGTTGCTATGGTGGCTAAGGTCAGAGATGTATTTGTCTGGTCTCTCTGAACGGAGCAGATGTAACTGTAATCAGGGATTGGATATCACTGACCCTGAGTAATGGGAGCAAAGGCTGCCGAGCTGTGTTCTCAGACCTTGTTCATTCATACTTCCCGTGTTTGGATTTGCAGACCAATAGGCCATGGATCTGGCCTTATTTGGGCATAGATTAATTATGGCATTATCTGTAACTATCTGTGGAGTTCGTGTTCGTTTATTGCAAGAAATCCAGGAAACGATCTATTTCTAATTAAAGTATTTAATTGACATTGGCAGAATAGAATTGCATGTACATGGATCTTTCTTTGATCAGAAACCACAGTCCACGAGCAGGTAGCTGCAAGTAGTTAGCTGTAGCCACTTCCTAAAGAAAGAGTGCCTAACTTAACGTTACACAGTGTTTTAAATGAAAATGTGTGATTATCTAATTGGTCTATAGTGATGGGGAGGAGCCGCGGTTTAGACTTAGCTCTCCCTTTGTTGGTCCACGGGCTGGTCCGAGTCTCTTGACACTCGTTTCTTCCAATCCAGGGTGACAGCGCCCTGAAATGTAAAACAGCTAGCTGCCTTGTACCTTTCACCTAAATTTGATATTCTGGACAGCTAGTGTGTACGTGTTGATATCTAGGGTTGATATGGCGACCTAATGTGATACTTGTCTGGCCTATAGCCCAATGTTCCATTTTTAGTAGATTTATTGGGGAAGTATCTTGGAGTCTTCCTGTGTATGTTGTGTCAGATTGCCTATCGTCTGCCTATCGTCTGTCTCTTTATCTTAAGTGTCTGAGACATCTGCCAACGGTCATAAACTTCTGCTAAGTTTCGTTAGTTCATAAGTTCATCACTATGTTGTAACTAAGTGTTGCAAGATTTAAGTGCATGTGCATCAAATTGAAAAGTTCAATGCTTGTATTGCCAATCTGTGTGACATATCCCCGGAGGATCAAAAGGGAATTAAAGGGAACATCAGGATAAAGTGTGTACTGATTATTCTTTCATTTTCCTTTATCAAGTTTTATTAAACCAGTTTCAGTGTGAGACATATTGGACTCTCATGTACCTTCTCCTTTTGATGTATGAGCAAACACACAAGCAGTGCTTTGAAACTGATGTCTGGTTCCATTTCCCCGTCTTTTCCCGTCTCTTTGTTACAGTTTCTGAATCCGACTGCTATGTCATTCTCTCCCTCCCCACGGCGACAGCAAGGACCTGCCGCACTAAAACAGTGTCCAACAGTAACAACCCAGAGTGGAATGAAACTTTTACCTTCAGGGTCCCCACCCATGTGAAAGTGAGTCCACTCAATACTGGCATGACATCAAACACAAGCATGTGGCCGACTCAAGGCTATTTTACACCACATGCAGCATGTCAGTGATATGTATGCAGCAAGTCTGTTGCAGCACATCAAGCTGCATGTCATTTTACACCAACTCTTTTCAGAACTTACAGAGCCAAAACTGTTCGTGTGCCCACCAACCACTGTAAACAAGTAATTAGAAGAGAAGTAAAGTCACTTCTGCAGGTCATAGAGCTTTTTATGTTTCTCCACCACAACAGTCAGCCTTTCCTCGTCCATTTCGCAACTGAATTAACTCAACTATGGGATGACAACAAATGGGATGTGCTGTGAGTAGGCTGCACTCAGTTGCTAGGGTGTTTGTGGGTGGTTGCTAAGCAGTATGAATGGAGGACAGCCTGAAGAGGGAGTCTTGGCTGTAAAAAGGTGAATGATATCATGTAGCCAGTTTGACAGAGTTTAATGCAGGTATTTACTGTATTTTCATTTTCATAATAATTTTAAAGTAATTTTACATGTGTTTAAACACTGTTTTGAGTGCTGCAGCAAGCTTGCAGCACGCAGCAAAAATAGAACTCTATTTGATATTTGCTTCACACTGAAAGCCTGCTGCAGCCACAACATGCTGCATTTGCATCTGGTGTAAAAACACGCAATCAGGTACCATTCTAATGAAGGTATTTTGGCTGATGTGGATGAAGAGCAGCAAATGTACAGCAGTTGTGCTGCATACGTGTTGCATGCGGTGAAAAAACGGCAGTCCTCATCAGTTCTTTTTTGCAACATTTTTAACAGCCAGTAACCACTTTAATTTGCAAAGAGTAGAGTTCAAAACCAGGAATGAGCAGTGAGCTCCTCTGCTGTTTTCACAGAATGTTTTAGAGATCAAGATGTATGATGAGGACCCCATGAAGCGTGATGACGTGATTGCTACAGTTTTGTTTGACATCACCAGCCTCACAGTAAGGAAGAAGGAGACCAAGGTTTTCACCATAAACGCTGAGGTAAAAGCAACAAGGAAATATATAGAAAAAGACCTATACAACATTTGGAGTCATTTTAATGCTTTTTGGTTTAGGACTGATCTGTGACCAGCTATACTTGGTCAGAAGAAGAAACGTCCCATGTGAATGTCACGTTCCTGCTTATTTTAGTAGTGTGTGTGCTTACAATATGGCCGTTCAGTAAATGATTATGTCCTTGTTCCACTTTTGTGTAGAAGGAGGACACACTTCATATCGAGTTTGAGCTACTTCAGAGGTACAGTAACTGAGTTTCATATATTGCTGTTTTTACTTTTAAATTTAAATATTTAAATACACCATCTGATCTGATTCAAAATCGTGTGTGTCTTTTTTTAGCGAGGATCCCCCTTGTGAATATGCGTCTAATGGCATTCTCGTGGTAAGACTTATGACTAACATCAACTTGTACACCTAACCAAATATAACTAAACCTAGTAAACTAATTTGAAAATGGACACATGATCACATGCATAAATGTCTCGCCAGTTTCATATAATGACATTGTTGAGGGATAGCATGTATATAGACCAAATTCTAGGCAACTGAAGACTGATCCCTGTGGAACACCTGTTGTGCACCTCATGTTTCCGAACAGTGTGTCACAAACTTTAACACACTGTATCCTAGATAAATATGAAGTGTATGAATGTGAATGTAGCGAATGAGAAGAGTCGACTCCGTTGGGGGAGAGCCGAATCTTCAGCTGTTTCTGAATCCATGCAGGCAGGGGCGGGACTTTATTTTGATGGGCTCACCATGCGGCCAATCACATGCGGGGACAGACTGAGCATACCATTATGTGAAAGTAGGAAGTGGGGCAGACGCTCTGAAGACAGCGAGTGTAGTGATACAGTCCAGGCACACAGAGACGGGGAGCTGGATTTAAATACAAGTGCCTCTAGAGAAAGTGAACTTTACTCTTCACTCATTTCTTCACTTAGTGAAATGAGCCAAAACCCAAAAAGAAGCAGCATCTGGCTGCATTTCAGTGATATTGGAGACTGCAAAGCTGAGTGCAGAATTTGTAAAATGAAAATATCCATCAGAGCAGAGTCAACAACAAACCTGATTAAAATGTTAAACCGTGTATTTTTTTTTGTGTTTTTATGAAAACACTGAATAAAAAATTGCTTACCAACACACAAACCATTCATAATAGCTAAATTTGGCTAAAATACAAGGCTCCCAGTGATACTAAATGAAGAGCCATTTGGGAGTCATTTGGGAGCCGTAAGAGCCGACTCTTCTAAGGGAGCCGAGCCAAAAGAGCCAAATCTTTGAAAAGAGCTGGACTTCCCATCACATATGAAGACTTCCATGCCAGTGCTGTAGATTATAGGCATCAAACTTACCATAGGCAACATCCATGATGTGAGTGCTGGCATATCTGTCTATTGAAAATATTATAGGAATATATTGCCTTACCCCTAATTTACACCAGGCGCGGCTGCGCCGTGTTATGGCTGCGCTGCGGCACTTGGGGTGATACACAGCCATTCTAGTCAATGCTCGTGTTCACACCAGATGCGCTGCGGCATGTGTCAGATGCGTCCCAGCAAGTCTATTTTTGATGGATGTCATGTCAATTAGCACACTGCAGATTGAATGGGCAGGAGGTCAGAAGGGAGAATCCGGTTAATTTTCAAAATAAAAGACCCTGTGCAGACTCCCGATCATTAAGACAAACAGAAAAGAAACTTATCCATGGTAGAAGCACAAAGAGCAAGGAAGGACGACCTAATCAACAAAATCTGAGCAAGTAAACATGATTGGGCGGGAAAAACACTCCACTGCTGAAAAGCTTCTTAAACGCTGCTGGTGGGAACTGCAGTTGCGCACATGATGGAACAAAACAGCGGCACAGCTGTGACGTGGCGCAGCCGTGCCTGGTGTAAATCCCAGGTTATTTCTAGTAGGTTATTTCTGAATGCACCATTTTATTTCTACTTAATTCTTCACCTCATTTTAGTGTTAACTCACAAACTACTTTAATCTGCTCACCTTGCTTTTCCCTTCAATACCCTCAGAAAGCCTTTTTAACATGTGGTTAATGTGAAATGGTCGCAGTTTGGGTGGGTTTTGGTTAAGACAGTGTTTGGGGTTACAATAAGTTTGTTATGTTATGTATATCACTAAGGTGACTCACAAGACCAAAATGACATGACGGAAGAACATTATATACTTAACAACTTTTAAAAACTTGCTCTTCACAGAGGACACAAACCCCAGTCTCCTGAGTGAAAGTCCTCTGTTTACTTAAGCCATCTATTCATCCCACCTCCTCCATGTGCTGTTTCTCCCTCTTTATACTACGTCGACAACACGGTGCATCTCTTTCAGCCACTAACAGGCACTGTGCACACCTGTATGAGTCATCGAGGGATGGTGACAAAACATTCGTATTTGACAAGTTGGGAATGAGACTGGGCTGAGGCTTTGTCTCTGGCAGTATTGTCATGTTAATATGAGAAAGGGCCAAACGCAAACTGTAGTAACCAACTTGGAAGAAGTCTATTGTCTACAACATCATTGTATGATTTAGCATTAAGTCTACAGACACAGGCATCTATCTGACAGCGTACATACATACTGTGAGTGCTCAGTGGTGCAACAAACAAGAGCTTTGTGAGGCAAAAAGTCGTACTATGGTTTCGGAACAAAAAAATGCTTTTCTGCTTGTTAATTTTCAGACTCAGACATGATTGACCAATGTGTAATCTTTTCCATTACAATTTTTTAGCTTGGAGGCTGATAAATCAGCTGTTTTGCATGTATGTATACAGCAGTGTCATCTGCATATATTCGCAGTTGCACATCATGACAGTGTTAAGGGAGATCATTAATATATAGACTAAATAATAGGGACCTAACAGTGCCCCTTGGAACACCCATTGTGCACTTCATGCTACTGGACAGTGCGTCACAAACTTAAACACATTACATCCTATTAGATAAATGTGGAGATGTCCATGCCAGTGCTCCAGATGAGAAATTAAATTCACAGTATTAAAAAATTATGATTGACTATATCAACAGCTTTACTCAGATCTAAAAATACAACTTCAACTACTCCTCCTTTATCTGGCCTTGATGTATGTAAAGCCAAATAGAATTTGACAGGGAAATTAAGCAATGCATTTGAGTGGGATCCTATTGTTCTGACCATCAAGCTCCCTCTCAACCCAGAGCAGGTAGGTCCTACAGCTTGTGCAAACAATGATTATGAAATATGAATGCATCTTACTTTAATTACACTAACCAAAGTAACCGACTTCTCTTTGTGTCTTCCAGGCTGCCCCATTCTCTGCACTTGATATCAACATTGACAAACTACTAAGCAATGACCGTATGTCCAATTCAAAAAGTCAGACTGAAATGACTTTAAGCTTTCACTGTCCTGTTCATTCAATTGGAAAAAGGGGATTCAGGCCAGCTTCACAGATAGGAATGACTGTATTATTATGGAATATGCTCTATTCAATATTTTTCTGTTAACAAGGGATCAAATTAATGTAAAAGGAGTCACTTGTATCAATGAACCCACAGTAAATTATCAACCAACTTTGCAATCCCCCTCTGCTCTACTAAGTGTCTCAATGTCTTTTAACTAATAGTTTTGGTTTTTACCTCCCATAAGTTTACTGTTTCAGTTCACTCTCACCACTCTCATAAATGTTCTATCCAACAGCAGCAGGCAGCTTTTTTCAGCAAAGTACCTCAGAAGACTGACAAAGTTAATGAATAGCTGGTGAACATAGTGGAACATTCAGCAAGTAAAGAGCCAGATGTTTCCCTCAGGAAGTGGTAGAGACAAACAGGAGGTGGACAGTGAATATTAGACTTGTAATCACCATGTGTTCCAGAGACACGACTTCACACACACATATGCACACACACAACAAGGTCGATGCACAGCAGAGGGGAACCCTGAGTGCCTTCTAGGACTTCAAAGAAGGCCTAACTTATCAATATTTCCAATGTTATATTTAGGGACCCTATTGGATTTGCTTGGATTCTTCTTCTTTTTCATTCTCTTCAGTTGTATTTTTGAGGGGCTAAACATGCTCGATGGCGCATGGAACTTGGCACACATGTTAGTCGTGGTGAAAAATTTTGTCTGATACAGCTTTTGACAGTGGACACAGTCAAATTGCATGGCCACGCCTTCTAATCTGCAACCCCCATGACTTGTTTCACCGGCCAAAATCATGGCCAGACGCACAAAGAAGTCTGTAGGAACCCACAGCCTAAACCCAACAGGAAGTCAGCCGTTTTGAATTTTGGCGTTTTTCACACATTGTATTTTAACGAACTCCTCCTACAGAATTCATCATAACAACTCAAAAGCAGTGTGTGCTATCTACACTAGTTTGTGATCAAAACTTATTAAAAGATTTAGCTATCGTTGGAGGGCGTGGCCATGGCGTGGCTTTGAATTTTGATGTCTTGCCATGAAATATGAAATTGCTATACCTTAAGTATAAATGATCCAGAAGACTGTTTGATAAGAGTCCCACCCTGAACACATCTACAAGACAACATACTGTGATAGTCATAACGCCACCTACTGGCATCATGAAATGACATGTTTTTGGCTCTGACGTGCTCCTCCTAGCAGGTTGACCATATCCAACTCAAATCTGGTCAGAAAGGCCTTAAGACCTTGGTAATGCTGTATTGTGAACACTAAGACATATTGTCAAACGTTGTCGCCATGACAGCATGGCAAACTTCCACATTTCGCCAAAAAACAGGAAGTTGTATTAACTTCAGTGTACATGGTCGAATCTCCCTGAAACTTCACAGGTTGATAACAGTCCGGACCTGAACATATGACATGACTTAAAGGATAACTTTGGTATTTTTCAACCTGGGCCCTATTTCCCCATGTGTATGTGTGTGTATGATTGGTACAACTTGTTTTAAAACTGGTTCAGTATTGAGGGAGGCGGATGCAGCCGGCAGCCGCGAAACAAGTTATAACGATAGATATCGGGGCAAATTCGTCCATAAAAGTTTGTGCATTAAACGTGCTTTTTTTCACCACAATCCGGATCACATGTTTTAGTTCTGTTCTGAACTCACATGTGTATTTAAAGCTTTTGTCCAGTCTGAACAAGACAGACTTCATCACACTCATATCTCACGTCATTTAGTTTATTTGAAGTGTAGTTTTAAGTGTCTCATGTTTGTCTCGGGCAATATAAAATGACATGTTCCACCATTTCCTGTAGTCCACAATGTCCACATCACCTGTAGCAGGTTTCTACATTAATGTCCTGTTGAAACCAGTGAAACCAAACCTCCTTTCTACTTCTACTGATTTCTCTTCTTTTTCCTACTTTCTTCTGAATGCTGTAGTAACTGAGGCAGACTGAGGTAAATGTGTGAGGCAGATTCAGCAACTTGAACTGTTTTTAAAGACACTGTTGTGAGCATAAAATTGTCAATAATTAACACTAAATATTGTAAATTAGTCTTTAGCAAATGAACTCCAATTTACAACTTCACGTCTGAGTCTTGATGAGTCATGTACGATTAAATGAAATTGAGGGGAAGTGAAAAAAAAAACGGATTTAAAGCCTTCACGTAACAACTGGAATATAACTGTAATGAAAATTATTTGTGTGTCTCTAACACTGCCTGTTTCATTGACAGTATATCATCTAACTTGTGTCAGTTGTTGAAGTGAAGAACTGAGCCTGGCTGCCATGTTGAAAGTAGCCAAACAAGGAGCTCAATCAAGTAGCTCAAGAGTGCCTCCAAAGGTGGCTGGTGGGGGTAATGTTGAGCTCTCTATCAGTCACTGTACTCCTGCTAAATTTATTAAAAGATTTAGCGATCGTTGAAGGACATCACTGTGGCATGGTGTCAAGTTTTGATGTTTCGCCATGAAAGAGGAAGTTGTATTTACTACAGTCGAATCCGCCCCAAACATAACATGTTTGATAAGATACCCAGCCGTAATACATCTACAGGACATTATTTAGTCAGTGTTGCAAAATGGCTCCATCGTACCCCCCAACAAACAGCCACCGTGATATGTTTCATCAACACGTACAAAAATCAGGAGTCACATGTTTCATGTCCAGGCATACAAAAAGCCTCTTGGAGCCACAGCATAAACCCAACAGGAAGATGGCCATTTTTGAATTTCAGAGTCAATTTTGGCACTCTCCATGCGTTGTATTTAACAAACTCCTGATCAGATTGACTTAGTGAGTGTCATCTGGACTAGTTTGTGATCAAAAGTTATTTAAAGATTTGGTTATTGTTGAAGGGCATGGCATGGTGTTGAGTTTTGATGTCTCGCCATGAAACAGGAAGCTACTGTAATTTGAGTATAAATGATCCAGCCTCTTCACAAGTTTGATAAGAGTCCCTTCATTATCACATTTACATCACAATCAGGAGTTCTACTCATTGTGCCACCTGCTGGCAAAAGGAAGCAAGCCTCATGTGACAGTCATCATCTGATTTACATGAAATTTTTAGTGTTTTAGTGTCTACACTTGATATACTGGAACATAACATATAATTAGTGGCTGTTCTGTAGCGCCACCTAGTGGAGACAGGAAGTCTCAAACTCCTTCCTGTGGTGTCCAAAACACATGACAACATGTGACAGAAGATATCTTGCTTGAGACGAAGCAGTCCAGACCGCAGTTGTGGCTAGCTTGATAGCTCTGCCTTTTTCAAGGTGGACTTTCACAGTGTAGCAGAGGATCTGCAAAGGACTGTATTATTTTGGAGACTGAAATTGCACTCGTTAGAAAACAATTTTCAGATACTTGAAACTTCTTTTTCAAAGCTACCTCCAACAGTGCAGCACAGCAGACAGAGCTGTGTTGGTGGACAGAAATAATATAACTGGACATCTTTGCTACATGTAACTGTTTGTGTGTTACAGAAACACAGAAATAAGAATGTTAAAAAGAAATTCGGAATGATTCATATAGACTATTTCAGCTCTTCATATCAAACACAAACTAAATTATAACTTATCCAAACAATAAAAATAGAGTAAATGGAAGTTATCTACTGTTTAATACAAGTTTAAGTAAAGAAAATACTAGAAAAAACATTACTTATATACAATATTATCAATATCAATATTGAAATGAGCTAAAAACAAAGCTGGGAGGAGGAGCCACTTCAGGCTGCATGATCAACCAAAGTTTTTATACCACACTTACATCAGAATCAGAATCAGAATCAGAAATACTTTATTGATCCCCGGGGGGAAATTGTTAAGACCAAAACTCTCTCTACCAGCATGTTTAGAGAGGGCACAGCTTAACAAAGTTGCTTACAAAAAGTCAGGCAATCATAAAAAGGAGGATAGCTAAAGTTAGGAAAATAGAGAAAAAACGAGCAGGAGCGTCTGTAACAAGCTGCACGCTGCCGGTCGGCACATGCACACTCTTTTCTCTCCATTTCTCTCTATTCATTTCTCTCATTACACTCTCATTTCTGTCCATATTCACACACCCTGTCTCTCTCTCTGCTGCCGATGTGAGTGGTTATCTCTCGTAGGAGTGAACATCACTCACGTTCATGTTCATTAATTACAAACTGATCTATTCAGTTCACCGTTCACAAAAAACGAGCACGTTCAATGAACGCTGCTCTTTTAGTGTGTTCATGCACAACACTGTCCCTCAACATGTGACACTGTTGTCTTACAAATGTAACTTTTTTCACCAGGTATCAGAAACATGGCGCTGAAACTGAGAGGTGCCTTTCAGGAGAATCAAACACTTGCAAAGGCAGCCACAAAACTGCGTTTCTACGTCAACAGAGACCTGGAGACAGAGCTAGGAGTGGCTGTGAGTTTTAACTATCTGGTAGTGTTACCTGTTTGACAGACAGATGGCAAGTATTTTATCAGTGTCAGGTGTCCCTGATCAAGTCGACTTGTCCACTCCTTTAACTTACAAGGAAGGACAGGAGACTTTCCGCCTCATGTTCTTCTTCTATATGTTTAACATGGCATGGTTATTCATCTCTTTGTCTGTCAGCACTCTGATGACACATCAGCCTCTGCTGCTCCAATGGAAACATCTATAAATCTTCAGCCACTACCAGCCAAACATGCTGGAAAAGTGTCCCTTGTTATTGATCAGGTGAGAGATTAAAGTCTGGGTAAAAGGAATTAAGGGTTTTTCTTCTGAACACATTATACATGTTAGAAGATAGTTGCCGAAAACATGTGAAAACACTGTGAACTATGTAGTACTGAACTGTGGAGTTAGACTGTTAAACTGTTGTTCACAATATCTGTGTTCAGGATTTTTTCAGTGGCCCTGAAACATGGCTTGGTGACATGCTGAAGCCATGGTCTCCCAACATTATAAAAGCCAACCCCCAAAAACCCAACTTTACATCAGAGTTTAAATTGAGAGAAAGAATCACTGAGAATAGAACAGAACTCAGTTCTCAAAATATATTTTATCTGACAAGTATTCACGTAGTCTTTCAAATAAATAAAACTTGTGCTGTGATTGTTACAATCTTCCCAAAGCTAACTGATTCATAATAACCCCACCCCCACCCCACCCCCCTCCCCCACCCCAAAACTACAAAATGTACACAATGTACAAAAAATACTATGTGTACTACAAATTTTTAACTGAAAGAAGTACTGAAATCTAGAAATCTGGCTGCCTGCTGACAGCTGAAGACAGGAAAATGTTAGACTGCGAACTGTGGCTAGTTATAATAATATGACATATAATAAATAAATCTTACTTGTTGAATGAGTGACTTCCAGTGAGCACTAACAATGGTAGGTCTGTAGTTCATTTGTTCTATAGCAATGTAATTGTTAAATAGTAATGTTCTATAGAATTTGTTCTATAGTAATGTTGCATTTTTTCCCATCACAGGACACAGTGGATTTAGACATGGAAACACATGAATGGTAAGACACATCCTACTTGTAGTAAACACTATATCTGATTGTATGTGGACACTCAAATAACCTAGTACTCGAGACTTGTCCCCACTCAGCCACAACAGCAAGCAGTGTTGTAGCCACAAGATTACCTGAACTGAGACCAAGTCATGACCAAGACCAGAGTGTATCAAGACCAAGTCAAGATTAGTATCAAGTCCAATTGATCACATCTCTAACTCTCTCACCAAATGTGTGTAGCATTTATGTCGGACCTGACATTAACTAATGTTGATCTAACGTAGCTACATGGCTTTATGTGATCTGTCTTGCTATTGTTTATCACAAGCAAAACCATAGCTAACTTAGCCAGCATCACTTACACTTAGCTCGCCTTTCTTTATTCTTCCTTTCCAAGTGCTGATAAAAGTTTGATGTCCCAGCAGTCTCAGTGAGCATTGTACTGCAGAATTTACACACTGCTGTCTGTTTCCTTTTGGATGCTGTTTTGCAGATGAACTCTTTATGATTTCAGTAGTCAAGTTTTATTACAGAAGATTTAGCTGAGATCTCTTCCCAGAGAGCCACAGCTTTCTCTCCTCTCTCCCATATGTACGTTCTTGGAGTGTGTGTGAAAGGATTTAAAAATTAGAAATGAATCATGTTCTTAGTTACATTTTAATCAGAAAGTTTCATATACAGTCACAGTAATGACGTCAACAAACAAATCCGACAATGCACAGGCCATTCAGTGATATCCCTGCAGTCATGGTCTTGACCAATTTTGAAATAAAATCCAGAGTCCTCTTTTTCTGAGACAGACAAGACAGAGTAAAAGTGGTGGTGTCGAGACCGGTCTGGAGACCAAGACCAATCTTGAGTACTACAACAACAAGTCCAATAAAGTAAATTTTATTTGCATAGACCAAAATCACAAATTTTCCTCAAGGACCCCTTCAATCTGTACAACATAGGACACAATCTATTCTTCAACCCTCTGTTAGGATAAGCAAAAACATTTAACAGGAAGAAATGGAGGAAACCTCAAGAAGAGCAACAGAGGAGGGATCACTCAGTCAATGTATGTGTGTACAAAACAGACCATGAGTGAGGGCGACCACTGATGTTGGTGTTTCAGTTCATTCCAAAGACATTGTTCGGTGTTGAGTTCAGGTCTCTATGCAGGCCAGTAAAGTTCGTCCACGCCAGCAGGCCTTGTGAAGGGGGGCAAACCCAAACTGGTGCAACAAACATGGGTGAACACTTGTCTTCAATATCATTATATGATTTAGTATGAAGATTTCTCTTCATTTGAACTAAGGGGCCTTGACCAAACCATAAAAACAGGCCCAGACCAAAACTGTATGGATGCTATGGCATCCATCTGACCATAGCCAGCATACATACTGTGAGTGTTCAGGAGTGCAACAGACTTGACCACTCTGAACCAGCAGAGGTCAGTGAAACAATGCCTGTCATATTAACTTTGCTTTTTACCTTGGAAACAGTGAAGAGGAAGGTCTTGCAATCCGTCTAGACTTTGACATCCCACCTCAAGAAAAAGAATATCTGAAGAAGAGGAAAGTTGTTGTGGCACAGGCTTTGCAGGAGCTATTCAGCCTTGAGTCTCAACTTGCACCTGAAAAGGTAGTGCAACTCTCTCACATTGTTACTTAAAGAAAAATGTGCTTGCTCTGTACTTGCTCTTGTAGCCATATCCAGCCCCCTAACCAATGTCAATTTGGTAAAAAGTTTGCCACTAAAAAAAAAAAAAACAAAAAAAAAAAACATGATGCGAGTGGGCCAGAAGTCCAGATCATATATGTAAGAGCACCATGACATGACGCTCACAAAGTAACAAGCACACATCTTATCATTTCATATCCACACATGGAGCAAATGTTAAAATATGTGAATAATGACTAGAATGATGTTGCATATTAAATGGAAAATATATTATTCATGCATGACCATGCCTCGTCCATCCGAATGTAACAGTCAAATAAGGAGTTATAGGACACCATATGTATTTTTTTTAACACTCTAGTGGCAGTCAGATGGATGAAATTTGGTACAGGCACCTCTGTTCTCCCCATGATAAATAGTAAAAACTTTGGTGACTCTTCAGAGGTCTTTTATCTTTCATTAGATAAGAATTTGAATTTGTCCAATACTTTGGCTTATGGAAGCCCATTTCTACCGATGTCATGGAAAAAATGAGTCAGTATAATGACAAAATTTATTAAAACAATGACTTCTCAAAATAATGAGAAATGTATCCATACTATTTTTCTATTCTTTTGAAAATGATTGTCATTATAATGACTACAATGATCTTTCTTTCTTCATGCTGGCAGAAATAGATATCCATAGATTTATGACCACATACCTGCAAAACTAAGGACATTCCCATCAGCCTCAGCTGGGCTTTGTGATTTGTGCTAATTATGTTTGCACACTAACTTTCTAAACCAAGATGGTGACCATAGTGACCATGGTACACATTTCCATTTTGAACATGTTACAACCACAACCACATGTCTCCTCCTCCATGTCCTCTGCACAGGTGCCAACTATAGCAGTGGTGCTTTCAGGAGGAGGGACCAGAGCGATGACAGGCACGCTTGGTGGTCTGAGGGGCCTGAAAGAAATAGGGGTCCTGGATGCTGTCAGTTACATCACTGGTGTTTCTGGATCCACATGGTGAGAGAACCCTTTGAGTAGCCAGTGTCACACAAATGATCACAGTATACCCCAAAACAGAATACACCAGTGTGTTATGTTGGAGATTGAATCACCGGTTAGAAAGAAAGAAGCTTAGAGGCCCACAATGAAAACTTAATTCTTCTTTTTGTTTAGCTGGTACAGTTGCTTCATTGCTACAGTATGGAGGATTCAAAATGCCTAAATAAGAGACATAAAAACTGAGATGAAGTGAAATACAATACACATTGTTTCACAGAACTGTTTTAATGTTAAAGGCTGTCTGTCATGGCTGTCATCAGCTCCTGTCAGTGATGATAAACTGCCTTGATGGTAACCTGAAACTCTTTGTAAAAGCTAATGATAGTGCTGTGCATGGGCACCATCTACAGGGGAGGTGGATGTGGAATCTTGAGGCAAAGTGGAAAAAATGCTGTTGAAAAATAGCCATAGACTACTTTAATTGGCATTTGGAATGAAAGAAAAATAAAGTCTTAGAATGTGCTATACTATTCTTTAAGTGTGTGTTTTGTTGCTCTAATGTGTTACCGGTTGAGCACACCATGTGCTTTAATTAATGGGTTAACAAGCACAATGCATCATGAATTAATACAGTAACTTGTGGCTCTACCATCTGAATTAGACGCACAACACGATGTCTGCCACCAGCTTTGTGTGGGAATACTTCAAAACATTAAACAACGAAGATGCAAAATGTGCGCAGCCCTGGAGGGATAAAATGCGTTGGACTGAGGCTGCGACATTTGGAATCTCAGACAAAATTCCAAGTGAAAGACCAAAGCTTCAAGAACACTGGATTTATACTTTATCTAAACACACTGGGGTGAAATACTGCAGCAGATGACAGATTTACCTTCAGCAGTTGGCTGTGCCAAAAAGCACCCCTGACTGAAAAAGACACCAAAATCTCCCAAAGAATCATTCTGAAGCCTCACATCAAGTTAATGAGAGCTTCTTTTTTAACTTTGAGTGATGATTAACTTTATTAAACCGACTATATTGAACACTGAAGCTCACATGGTGCGAGCTGTCTACCTCGCTCAGCAGCAGCTTCTGAACCAAAGTGGAATGTGGAATCAGTTTCAGGTCAAAATCATCACTTTGAAAACACCAAATGACTTGTTTTAACAAATCTTGTTAGAAGAAAAAAATATGAAAAAGTGTAAAAACATGACTTCCATGAGGCTGACAGATGAACCAGGCATTTCATCCTTGCATGTACAGTTTATATTATGTTCATTATAATGATAAATGTCTGAATCACTGCTAGCATATTTTTTTGTGCACATTCAGGACTTTATGGTGAAGGACCTCTGTGAGTTTATTTTGAACAACCTTGAAAAACATTTTTTTTATGACTTTGTCTTTATGTTTATGTGACTGGAGGCATTGTGTTTTCAGGTCATCCCATTCTTGTGAATCTAATACCTTAAGAATATCTTGAGGCAGTTTCTTCAAACTTGACACAAATGATCACTTGGACTCAAAGATGAACTGATTAGATTTAGTGGTCAAAGGTCACTGTGACCTCACTAAATGTGTTTTTGGCCATAACCCAAGATTTCATGTACTAATTATGACAAAATTACACACAAATATCTAATAGGATAAAATGATGAGGTGATGATATTTTATATCTGAAATGAAGGTCAACTCCAATGTGACATCATAATGTTCAGCTCTCTATCAGTCCTTTGTCCTCCTCTGTAAGAATCAAGGGAGTAGGTTTGATTTTGACATTGGTGGGGACACAAAAATGTTCCAAGGCAGCACTCCTGAAAGTTGGTGTTTTTTTTGTATTTGCAATCATAATTTGACGTCATGTAGAGCTGATCAAACAAGTAAACAATCATAGTCAGAAAAAAAAAATCAGTAATTGACATGTTTATAATGCATATCTGAATATCTAAAGAGAATACAAGAATTTAATGCATTCTGCAATGTTATAGGTTAAAGCAACTAATGAAAGACAAGGAGGCAACTTCGAAGAGTTCTCATCTTTACTCTGTAGTGCAACTGTGCATCATACTGTCAAGGGCAATTACTGTTCAGAACACATTAATTTAAGGTTAGACTGATATTATAATCATAATATTCATGTTGATTTCTGGAAATAAATTTTTCGGTTGACCTCCCTACTTACACTCGCGGTTGCAGATACATGCACTGCCTCCTGTCCTGTCCAACTAACAGGTTGCAAGTAGCTTTTACAAGCAGATGGAGTGACAGCGGGGACGGCCAATCACACGTACGTTAGCGAGAAACCGGCAGAGCCAATCGGAGAGCGATATTTGGGTTAGAGGCGGGACTTCTAGCAGAGACCGATTGTTAACCCTTTGTATGCCATAATCATTGACTAAACACTACGGACAGCGGTTGTATTGATAGTGACTACACATTAGTGGCTGGATATTGGTAGGGACGTGTCCCTAGCGTCCCTACCCAATTCTACGCCCCTGGTAAGAATAGTCTCCAAGTGAAGACAGCATGTTTCTACCTGGAAGTTATTCACTGTCATGACATGTCAATGTAGTGATTACTTTAATTTTGTCAAAAAAGACACTTCACTACATAGATTATGACTCTGGACATATATGGATGTAAACTGTAACTTGACTGGTTGGTGGAGAAATACAAATGTGAGGCAGCAGTTCTATTTCTTGACTGCTCTGTTTTATATGATGATTGACAGCTGACTTTTCACTCTTCTTAATCAGCCAATAGGGGCCACAAGTGATGAACAACTGCTTCAGTTTGAAATCTTTCATCAGCAACAATGACAACATATGTGGGAGTCATGTTCATGTTGGTGGAACTTTACAAATCTCTACTGGTTGCATCTGGCAGTTGTAGTGGCATTGCAGTATGCGTTTTGCCATCTGTGGTCTGGCAGGGATCTGCACTCTACTGAATGCACTCTTTTAGTACTTTATTTCTTTGCTTGATTTGTTTAATTATATATTTTAGATCTTCCATACATTCTCACCACCTCAACTCTAAATACTAGTACTAGTCAAAAACTTCAACAGGAAGAACCAGCCCAGTATATTGAGTTTCCCATTCAATCCACATCTCAAAGGCATAGCTCCATATGTACTGTGCTATAGATAACAACTCCAGTGTTACCCTGGGGACAGAGTTGTGTGTTTGTTAGAGCAGAAAAGCGGGAAGAGGTGTGGTCAACCAAGAAGCCTACTGTTTTTGATTGAGAACAAAATAATGTATCTTCTAAATTGTTTTGTATACAGACATCTGTATAAATTGTGTTTTTAATTAACATGCAAATGTAATTTTGACAACCTCGGAGCAGACAAAGCCCTGGGCACCCCCTGTGATTTTTGGTGCCCCCTATCAAGGGTCCAGACCCAAAGTTGGGAACCAATGGCTTAGGGCAGGCATGTCCAAACTATTCCATGAAGGGCCGAGTGGCTGGTTTTTGTTCTAACCAATCAACAGCACACGTGATTCGACTGATCAGCTGTTTGAAGACTGAAATCAGTTGATTAAATGAGTCAAGCCTGGTGGGGTCCGGCTTGGTGGGAATGAAAACCTGCAGCCACACGGCCCTTTATGGAATAGTTTGGACATGTCTGGCTTAGGGGAAGGTATGAAGTATTTTTAGGTCACTGGTGTAAAAGTTCAACTTGGGTTTCAGGTCTTTTTTGATTTGTCGAGTTTAAAGTAATCAAATTTGTGATTGGGGTCTGGGGCTGGGCGATGTCTACCAAACTGGCATATGATGATGTCCGCAGTGAAACGTCAGTGATGGACAGTGACATTGGTTTGTGGGTTTGCTTGTCCCAAAGACAAAAAGCTGACTTGCTCTTTCCCACATCAACAGGGCCATGTCTGCTCTGTATCAGGAAGCTAACTGGTCACAGCAGGACATGAACAGTTTCATCTCAGCATCGAAAGAACAGATGACCAAGAGTGTCTTGAATGCCTTCTCTCCTGAGAAACTGTGGTACTACAAAGGAGAAATGGCAGAAAAAGAAAAGGAAGGTCACACTGTGTCACTCATTGATATGTGGGGCCTGATCTTGGAACATCTTGTATTTGAGAAAGTAAGCACGTTTTCTGTTATCACTTTAAAATAAATATTACATAAAAAGCTTAAAATTAGGGTGCAAAGACTTTTTTTTCAAATAACATTTATTATTTGTGATTGGAATTACAGAAAGTCACCAGTACCCTGTCTGACCAGCAGAGAGCAGTGAATGAAGGCCAAAACCCTCTACCCATTTACACTGCTGTCAATATGAAGGATGAGTTGGAGGGCTGTGAGTCTGAAGCTGGTAAATATCCTGGTAGAACTTTTTTATTTGTATTTTAATTACTGTAATAGTTGAAAATGACCACATATTCCTGAACATGTTTTGTGCAAGGTGATTGAAACCCAATGATACAGAATATCTAAAGAAAATGTTGATAGATGAACTATATGAACTGCAGGTTTGATCACATGGAACTGAAATGAAACCTATGAATGTTACGTTGGTGCTATATGAAATAAGTCACTAATTTTGCAACCGAAATGAATACTAAAGCAATTCCAATTATTGGGATGTGAGAATATTCAACAGGTGCAGGTTGAATTAAAGATTCAGGACACATACACAACCCTTAAACAACTAAAGACTTGAAAATGAAAATTGTGAAAGAATGATTGAATTTGTTCTCTTAATACTGTGACAAATTTGTTGGCAGAGTGGTGTGAGTTCAACCCCTATGAAGTAGGTATCCAGAAGTATGGGGCGTTTGTCCGAAGTGAGGACTTTGGGAGTCATTTCTTCCTTGGTCGTATTATCAAGAAACTCCCAGAAGTCCGCATCCCTTACCTGCTCGGTAAGACTACTGTTTCTGTTGCAATGCCAATGCCCAGAACTACAATATGAATTTAAAGTAATCTAGTGATTTTATTTTTTATTTTTCAATCTTATCAGGAATATGGAGCAGTGCCTTTTCTGTCAACATGACCCAGTTGTGGGCAGCTGTTACTGGGTCTCAGCCTTCTTGGAGCCCCT
Organism: Lutjanus argentimaculatus; assembly: GCA_034769285.1. NCBI lineage: Eukaryota > Metazoa > Chordata > Actinopteri > Lutjaniformes > Lutjanidae > Lutjanus > Lutjanus argentimaculatus. Next base: position 2,527,854 of record JAWZSL010000036.1, on the reverse strand, counting down.
GGCTTGGACCAGATGTCAACAACATAGGTACTTAAAAAAAAAAAAAGTTTTATTTAATTTTTTGCCTACAACATCAGGGATATACACACATAATTTTCATTCCCCACATCTCAAGGCCCCCACAACAAAACAAAACAGATAAAATAAAGCAAGGAAAACACATCGTAAGAAATAACACATGTGGCAACATGGAGGTCAAGAGTAATAATGGTATAGGGCTGGACAAAATGGATGAAATCCATATCATGACGAGCACAACAGACTAATGTTTATTTCATTGAAGCTGTTGAAAATACTCATAGCGATATTAAATAAAACAAATAAAATCAGATGATGCTCCCACCATACCTCACTTTATCAATCTACGTAAAACTGGCCTATGAACAATCTAAACAGCAGAAGTAGTGTCATGATGTAGCATGTAAAAATCATATCACTATGATATGATTTTAGATGATTAAACCAAAGGACAGCAAATGATAAGACTGAGCCATTGTCAGTCTAGTCTATATCCGAATATATTATATCTGCAAAATCTAAAAAAAACAAACAAAACAACACTAACTATTGCACTCAGATCCTACTGTTGTCATAGTCCCTGATATTAGTGTAAGAAATGTTCTGTATGAGATTGCCATAGTTTTAAAAAGTCTGAGGATCTGCCTTTACTCTTGTAATAAATATTATCCAACATAAGTTAGCTTTAGAATTCATCCCACCAGGGCACTATTACTGGGTCTTTGGCTTCTTTCACATGTAAAGCTATGCACTTCCAAGTTGTCCAAATAAAGGAAGGTACCCAACTTTGTACCTTTAAAAAAAAAAAAAAAAAAAAAAAAAAAAAAAAAAAGACTGTGGTTAAATAGTCAGAAGATTTTGAAATATATAAAAACTCTGGCAAAGCAGACATTAAACTATGTTGACTCTACCCATAAGAGAAATGGGAAGCTGATCAATTCTCTTGAATTTCTCCGATATTTTATTTAGTATTGGAAGGAAATTCAAATTAAAAGTGTCTTCTGATTTTATTGGAATGAACCTACCTAACTACTTAATACACTTAATGGACCAGTTCTAGTTGACTTAGTTGACTTGATTCTTCAGTGAGGTAAAGTCACAGTTGGAAAGTGGCATTATCTCAGTTTTGTTCCAGTTAACTTTATAGCCTGATGACTTTTCCACTTATCCATGCATCCTGCTGAGGTTGTGGGCCCTATAGACACTATAGCTCAGTGGTTTAAGCTGCTGACTTGGGTATAGGAGGACAGGGTTCGAATCCCGCTCTGAACAGGATATCCAGGTGGGTCCGTAGGCAAGACCCCTCGGATGAGAGCAACAATAACAGATAAAGCCATACAGGCTCGGACATCGCCCAGTCTAACAAGGTCCGCGTTAGGTGTTGGGGGACCAGGACACCCTGATGAGAAGTTGGAACACGACATGCACGGAGCAGGGCAGAGAACAAGACACTGCTGGAATGCTACTATACCAGTAACCCCAGTGAGAGCGGGTATATGAAGAGGATGTGGGACCTATGGATGCTTCGAAACCCCCCATCCACGAAGACTGCAAAGCAACTTGTGACCCACTGCTCTAATATCCGTAAGAAGAACCTACTGTCGCAATTAGAGATTGACAATGATAGACAATGTGCCTCATCCACGGTACAAAGATGCTACGGCAAGGGGGAGCCAGGATGACAGGTCAGTGCGGGGATGTCATCTGCATCCCCGAATAATGAGATTGGGTACCAAGCCCCAAGAAGCACAGACCAATCAGCTGATGTATACAGCGGCAACAGTCATCCTAAGCATGTTAGGCTACAAGATGAACAGCATGTCCGTGAATGTTCTCATTCGTCCAGGTCATTGTAATCTCAGGAAAAGATTAAATCAACTGGACTTGTTAAAAGTCTTATTGAAGACGTTTCGCTTCTCATCCAAGAAGCTTCATCAGTTCATGCCTGTCAGACTAGTCAGAGCTAGTCTAACTAAATGGTGGGAACCCCAGGTATTTAACCTCTGTAGATGTGTTCAAATTCATGAGTGCTCCAGTCAGATTGACAACAGTCGTTTGGAGTCGTTGATCACTGGGTGTGACCCGTAACCAGGTATGAGTGTCAGTCGTTAGAGACAAAGGACTGTGGGCCACAGTCGTTAGAGTTACATGAATGTGAAACACTGTTCTTTTTGGAGGTCAAGTTGTTGAATTTCCTGGGCAAAGATGAAATAACAGCATTGTAAATAGGAGACAGGTTGTGTCTCAGGCCTCCTCCTCTGTTTAGAGTGGGTTTCTCCATTTTGACGTAGATGGCTTCCTTAACTCCTCTCTCAAACCATCTGTCCTCTCTGTCTAGAATGTGGACGTTGCTGTCTTCAAAGGAGTGTGCCTTCTCCTTAAGGTGTAGATAGACAGCTGAGTCTAGACCTGAAGAGTTAGGTCTCCTGTGTTGAGCCATGCGTCTGTTTAGAGGTTGTTTGGTTTCACCAATGTATAAATCCTTGCAATCCTCGTTGCATTGGACAGCATACACCAGATTGCTTTTTTGTGTATGTGGTGTGCGATCTTTGGGATGCACCAATTTCTGTCTGAGTGTGTTACTGGGTTTGAAGTGTACAGGGATGTGATGCTTGTTGAAAACCCTCCTGAGTTTTTCAGATATCCCAGACACATATGGAATCACTATGTTGTTCCTTTTCTTTTTCTCCTCACCATCCTTTGTGGTGTTCTTTCTGGCAACTGTGGCTGTTTTCACAAAGGCCCAACTGGGGTAGCCACAAGTTGTCAGGGCTTCCCTCAGGTGTTTGTGTTCTTTCTTTCTGGCCTGAGTGCTGGTTGGTACATTATCCACCCTGTGTTGCAGAGTCCTGATAACACCTAGTTTGTGTTCCAAAGGGTGGTGTGAGTCAAAGAGTAGGTATTGGTCTGTGTGTGTGGGCTTCCTATATACCCCAATGTGGAGGTTCCTGTCCTTACCAATGTGAACTTCACAATCCAAGAAAGTAAGGCAATTATCTTTGACATCTTCTCTAGTGAATTTGATGTTTTTATCCACTGAGTTGATGTGCTCTGTAAAAGTTTGCACTTCTTGGCTTTTGATTTTAACCCATGTGTCGTCCACATACCTGAACCAATGGCTTGGTGGTGTTCCTCTGAAAGATTTCAGGGCCCTGTATTCAAACTCTTCCATGTACAGGTTGGCCACAATGGGGGATACTGGTGAGCCCATGGCACAGCCATGTTTTTGTCTGTAAAATTTGCCGTTGACTTGGAAATATGTGGTGTTCAGGCAGAGATCAAGTAGTTGGCATATCTGGTCAGGGTTAAGATTGGTTCTGTTGTGGAGGGCGTCGTCATGTAGGAGATGTTGTCTCACAGTTTCCACTGCCTCCATGGTTGGAATGCAGGTGAACAGAGAGGTCACATCATAGGATACCATGGTCTCATCTGGTTCCAGTTTTAAGCCTCGGACCTTGTTCACAAAGTCAATGGAGTTTGGGATGTGGTGTGAGGTTTTGCCCACCAAGGGAGCTAGGATGTTGGCTACATGTTTGGAGATGTTGCCAGAAAGAACACCAAAAAGGATGGTGAGGAGAAAAAGAAACCCAAAAGGAACAACATAGTGATTCCATATGTGTCTGGGATATCTGAAAAACTCAGGAGGGTTTTCAACAAGCATCACATCCCTGTAAACTTCAAACCCAGTAACACACTCAGACAGAAATTGGTGCATCCCAAAGATCGCACACACATACACAAAAAAGCAATCTGGTGTATGCTGTCCAATGCAACGAGGATTGCAAGGATTTATACATTGGTGAAACCAAACAACCTCTAAACAGACGCATGGCTCAACACAGGAGACCTAACTCTTCAGGTCTAGACTCAGCTGTCTATCTACACCTTAAGGAGAAGGCACACTCCTTTGAAGACAGCAACGTCCACATTCTAGACAGAGAGGACAGATGGTTTGAGAGAGGAGTTAAGGAAGCCATCTACGTCAAAATGGAGAAACCCACTCTAAACAGAGGAGGAGGCCTGAGACACAACCTGTCTCCTATTTACAATGCTGTTATTTCATCTTTGCCCAGGAAATTCAACAACTTGACCTCCAAAAAGAACAGTGTTTCACATTCATGTAACTCTAACGACTGTGGCCCACAGTCCTTTGTCTCTAACGACTGACACTCATACCTGGTTTCGGGTCACACCCAGTGATCAACGACTCCAAACGACTGTTGTCAATCTGACTAGAGCACTCATGAATTTGAACACATCCACAGAGGTTAAATACCTGGGGTTCCCACCATTTAGTTAGACTAGCTCTGACAGGCATGAACTGATGAAGCTTCTTGGATGAGAAGCGAAACGTCTTCAATAAGACTTTTAACAAGTCCAGTTGCTTTCGATTTAATCTTTTCCTGAGAAGATGAACAGCAGTAGCCGGAAGGAGCAGGGGAACCCTCCATGGAAGAGGAGACTGGAGAGCAAGATCATAGCAACAAAGAGGGAGGTTAGCTTGCTAACTGAGCCACAGAAAGGTGTAAAGATCAGGAAGAAAGTGCCAAGGAGATACAACAAGCTGTCATAGATGACGCTCTGGAGACTGCCAAGCAGTGGCTCACAGCCCTGGCTACCCGCCTTAAGAGATACAGCAGAGAAGCTGAGACCAGGAGAATAAATAGACTGTTCTCCAACAATCCAGCTAAGGTCTACTCTCAATGGCAGGGTAGTAAGAACACCCAGATAGACTCACCAAAGGCTGAAACTGAGCTCTACTGGAAGAGTATCTGGGAGAAGGAGGCATCACATAACACCAACGCCCAGTGGTTGCTGGAATTGAAAGCAGACCACAGTAGCCTTCCAGAACAGGAACCAGTAGAAATTACCACCGCAGACATCCAAGAAAGAGTGTCTAAGATGAAGAGCTGGACAGCACCAGGGCCCAACATGATCCATGCCTACTGGCTCAAAAAGCTAACCGCACTCCATGAACGACTGGCAGCTCAGATGAACCAGCTGCTAAGATCGGGAACCCACCCAGAGTGGCTGACCCAAGGCCGTACAGTCCTCATCATGAAGGACCCACAGAAGGGCCCAGTACCATCCAACTACCGGCCTATAACCTGCCTGAGTACAACATGGAAGCTCCTGTCAGGCATCAAAGCGGCTAAGATGAGTAGGCACATGGATCAATATATGAGTAGAGCACAGAAAGGAATTGGCAACAACACCAGAGGAGCCAAACACCAGCTATTGACAGGGCAGTCACCCAGGACTGTAAGACCAGAAGTACCAACCTGTGCACTGCCTGGATTGACTACAAGAAGGCCTATGACTCGATGCCACACACTCAGATACTGGAGTACCTAGACCTGTATAAGATCGACAGGACACTTAGAGCCTTCATCAAGAACTCAATGGGGTTGTGGAAGACAACTCTGGAAGCCAACTCAAATCCAATTGCAGATGTGAGCATCAAATGTGGTATATACTAAGGAGATGCACTGTCCCCCCTGCTGTTCTGCATAGGCCTGAACCCCCTCAGCCAGATCATCACCAAGAGTGGCTTTGGATACCGATTCCGAAGTGGGACAACAATCAGCCACCTCCTCTACATGGATGACATCAAGCTGTATGCCAAGAGTGAGCGTGACATTGACTCCCTGATTCACCTTACCAGGATACAGCAATGACATTGGGATGTCATTTGGACTGGATAAGTGTGGACGGATGGTGTGCAGAAGAGGGAAGATGATCGCCACTGAAGGGGTTGAACTACCTGAAGGCAACATAGCAGATGTTCAGGACAGCTACAAATACCTAGGGATCCCACAGGCAAATGGCAATCATTTGGAGGCAGCACGGAGATCAGCCACAGCCAAATACCTTCAGAGGGTGAGGCAGGTCCTGAAGAGTCAGCTGAATGGCAAGAACAAGATCCAGGCAATAAACACCTATGCCATGCCAGTGATCAGATACCCTGCCGGTATAATATCCTGGCCACTGGAAGAAATGGAAGCCACTGATATCAAGACAAGGAAGCTCCTTACGATGCATGGAGGGTTTCACCCTAAGTCCAGCATCCTGAGGCTATACGCTAAGCAAAAGACAGGAGGCCGTGGACTGGTGAGCGTCAGAGCCACTATCCAGGAGGAAACAGCAAGCCTCTGGGAGTACATCAGGAAGATGGCCCCCAATGATGACCTGCTGAGTGAATGCCTCAAGCAGCAGAAGCCCAGTAAGGAGGAGCCAGAAGGGTTGGCATGGACAGACAAGCCCCTGCATGGCATGTACCATCGACAGCTTGAGGAAGTGGCTGATGTAGCGAAAACATACGAGTTGCTGGAAAAGGCTGGACTGAAAGACAGTACAGAGGCACTGATCATGGCTGCACAAGAGCAAGCCTTGAACACAAGGTCAATAGAGGCCAGGATCTACCACATCAGACAAGACCCCAGGTGCAGGCTGTGCAAAGATGCCCCTGAGACAATCCAGCATATAACAACGGGGTGTAAGATGCTGGCAGGGAAGGCATACATGGAGCGTCATAACCAGGTGGCTAGCATCGTACACAGGAACATCTGTACTGAGTAGGGGCTGGAGCTCCCAGGATCAAGATGGAAGACACCCCTGAAGGTGATCCAGAACGACCGAGCCAAGATCCTGTGGGACTTCCAGTTCCAGACAGACAAACTCGTGATGGCGAACCAACCGGATATAGTGGTGGTAGACAAAGAACAGAAGACAGTCACAGTGGTGGATGTAGCGATCCCAAGTGACAGTAAAATCAGGAAGAAAGAGCACGAGAAGCTGGAGAAATACCAGGGTCTCAAGGAGTAGTTGGAGAAGATGTGGGGTGTAAAGGCAAAAGTGGTCCCAGTAGTGATCGGGACACTTGGAGCAGTAACCCCCAAGCTGGGAGAATGGCTCCAGCAGATACCAGGAAGACCATTTGAGATCTCTGTCCAGAAGAGCGCACTCCTGGGAACAGCTAAGATCCTGCGCAGAACCCTCAAGCTCCCAGACCTCTGGTAGAGGACCCGAGCTTGAAGGAGGCACAATACCGCCCCAGGCGGGGCGAGAAGGGAAATTTTATATACATACATATACATATATATATATATATATATATATATATATATATATATATATATATATAATATATTACATATATATATATAATATATATATATATATATATATATATGTGTGTGTATACATATTTGTGTGGAGAGAGAGAGAGGGGGAGAGAGAGAGAGAGAGAGAGAGCGAGCGAGAGAGAGAGAGAGAGAGAGAGAGAGAGAGAGAAAGCCACCCAATTTGAAGAATTTTCTTCTCTGTGTTCCTTCAACAGAGGCTGACACTGACCCATCAACTCTGGGCACATACCTCATAAAACCAATCTCTGATATCACCAGCATGGTGACTGATTTCCTCAAAAGTCGTCCAGTCATTGCTGAAATGTACAATTTCATGCGTGGTCTCTTCCTCCACTGGAACTACAATAAACACAGCAACTTTGTTGCCTGGAAAGGTAGGTACATGCTCCCAGTCAAGTTATTGATATGTTGTTTGCACAATACAATTTCACCCATGATTCAAAAGCTTTTGAACAATGAACGAGGAAAACATTTTATTGATGGGAAATTCATTTCATTCAATTCATTTAACAAATACAGTAAATAGTATCCAATATAGGCAACTTCTTTGATCCATGTGGAGAAAATCCCCAGACTCTCTTAAAAATGGTACATTTTGTGAGCTGTTGAGTTAGGAGAAACTATATAAACCTTATAAAACACTCTGTGACAAATTATTAATTGATTTAGTCATCAAATATTATACATTACGTTAGCTCTTTCTTTGTGCAAAATCACTGTGTCCCGTTGTCCAGCATGTTGGCTACTACTGTTGGGTCATGGGTTAAAACCCAAGACACATTTAATGCCAGGTGTAAACAGGGCCGTGTTTCCTTTGGTACTGAGAGGAGTTGTCTCAATGTTCCTAACTGTGGGTTCAAGGAAAAAACCCAAGCTTCTCTTCCCAAACAAAGTAGTGACTTTCCAGGGAAATTTTAGCTGTAGAAGTGCCATTTTGATCAGGATTTTGACAGCACTAACAGCTAAATACACAGCCAAACTAGTTATGTTTGCTTTGGCTCAATATGTGGAATTTGTAGCACAACTACCAATGAGGCCAGCAGAGCCAACTGCAAAAACATTGCCACAGATGTAGAATTTCAACGGGTCACTTGCTTGGTGTGTCAGGGCCCTTACATAGCTTACTGGGGACATGGCAGTATTCCTGCACATGATAGCTGCCTGAGGACAGACAGGTTCAGCACAGAACACAACTGACAATATTATATATTATATATAAATATTATACTATTTTTTCAAAACTGGCTGAAGGTTTATTTGCTTCCTCTGTTTTCCAGACACACATCCAGATGCCTTCCCAAACAAACTGACACCCAGTGATTCCACCCTGCGCCTGGTGGATTCTGGTCATGCCATCAATATTGGCTGTGTGCCTGTCCTGCGGCCAGAGAGAGATGTGGATGTCATCATATCGCTGAGTTACTCATGGGACCCAGTGCACATCTTCGAGGTAAACCGACAGAGAAGGACGGAACAGAATGATTGTTGCACGTATTCTATCAGTCAGTTTACACTGACCTCCATGATCATGTTTAATCTGTCAGGTCCTAAAGAGAACAGCTGCTTACTGTAAAGACCATGACATCCCCTTTCCCAATGCTGACTTTGCCAGTCTGGAAAAGGAGCCTCACAGGGAGGTCTACATCTTTGAGGATAAGGAGAATCCCGAGGCCCCGATAGTGGTTCATTTCCCACCCGTCAATGTCACATTCAAAGACTTCAAACATCCAGGTATCCCTATTTTACTGGCTGAATTTCACTGCAGCAGTGTGGTTTTTATTACTTTAGCAATATAGCAAAAAGAAAGAAATCTGATCAAGATTTACTCCTCAAGCTAGTCTGGTTATCTTGAAAGGCATGGAGCAGTTAGGATCATTTCAAACTGCCATCAACACATCAAGGTCCTCACAAAACAAAAAGAGAAAATAAGAGACCAAGCAACAGACATTAAGTAACCACATAAAAACCAAAATTAAACAGAATATATTAAGCGAAAGCTGCAGTGTCTACTGATCACAAAGCCAAAGAGAGAGAGAGTTCAAAAGTGAAGGAGCAACAACCTCAAAAGCACAGCCTCCCTTTGTCTTGAGCCTGGAGCAAACTCTGATCAGAGGACCCCAGAGTCCTGCTGGTGATATATTACTGCAGTAACTCTTTAATGTAGGCAGGTGCCTGACTGTGCAAGGCATGTTTATAAGAATCTTGAACTGGATTCTGAATATGATGGGAAACCAGTGTAAAGACATCTGGACTGATGTTACATGGGACCTTTTAGAGAGCTTGCTCAGAAGATTGGCAGCAGCATTTTGGTATATCTGTGGGCAGTTTATGGATGTTTTGCTAAGACAGATGAAAATGAAATTACAAGATGGGACAAAATAAAAAAATACTGTCACTTTCCTTTTAGCTATGGACACAATGGGCCTGAGTTTAGTGATGTTTCCAGGAGCAAACCAGACAGTTTACATGCTAGTCAAGACACATAGCCTGGCCCAAAGAGACACCAAGGTTGCAGAGGGTAAGCTTTACAGAAGAGGATAACTAGTCATGGCTTTCCATCACTTTTGGGACAATGCCATCTGGGGCAGAAATAAGAACTTTTGTTTTATCAGTTTTAAGCTCTAGAAAACTTTCAGCCATCATATCTTTCATAGAGTTGAGGTAATTCAGTAGCACATCCAGTCTTGATGTATTGTGAGGTTCAAATGAAATGTATGAATATCATCGAACAATGACAAGAGATACCTGTAAAATGACTTATTAACTGCCCAACAGTTAAGCGGGTACAAAACAAAAAGCATGGAACCCAAGAGCCTGTCAGCTCTTTAGTCCACAGTCCAAGTGAGCCACATGTGTGAACAGAGCAGTTTATTGTCTGGACTGAGTGAGTGGGCGTGTTGATGATGTTGCACAGTGTGGCAGTGGGCGTCCTGCAAATCACAGTCTGATTCCATGATGGAAACATCTTATTATGTTGGATACAACATTCTCTTAATTGCTAAGCATTTTCTATAAATCTTGCCAAGGCAAAGGTCTCCTCATTAAAAGGCCAAAGCAACATCTCCCCCTCAGACAACCAAGATAAATCAAGATTTTTCCACTGAATTTTTCATCCTCAACAACACCAGGATTGCAAAGAACACATATATATTGCTCTTCAGGGATACCTTTATCAAACTCCTCTTTGATTTGAACATAGTTTCTGAGCTTCGGTTTAGACCAAATCTCTTCTTTCCATTGTTCATTGTGGATCTTTACTAGTTTTTGTTTAACTGTGTTGACACTGCAAATTGTTCCTGAACATATAATTTAAATCAGAAAATGAAAATAATACAGAAACCTCTTTTGCCCAAAGATGATTATGAGTTCTGTCCCAGTTAAAAATCTTTTTGGTCAGCCTTTCCTCTGGCAATTGAATAAGGTGGATCCACAACTAGGGGTGTGCGATACTGCAAAATTTACTATCGATCCGATACCAAGTAAATACAGGGCCGGTATTGCTGATACTGATACCGATACTTTTTTTTTTTTTTTTTAAGTTATTTTTTGGCATTTTTGCCTTTATTGGATAGGACAGCCAGAGAGTAGACAGGAAACGGGGCAGAGAGAGAGGGGATGACATGCAGCAAAGTGCCGAAGGCGGGAGTCGAACCAGCGGGCACTGCAGAGGACAAACAGCCTCCATACATGGGTCGGACACTCTACCCATTGAGCTAAACGTCCACCCCACTGATACCGATACTTTTAACTTAGAAAAGCAGTTCATCTACTTTCGTGTAGGAGAGAGCAATGCATCATAATTTATGAAGTGAATGCATCATCAATATGCAAATTTGAAAGAAAATTGATCATTGAATGATTTTGTGATTTTTCTTTTAATTAGTTGATCATGATTATGATCATAATAAAACACATGACAAAGATTTTAGGCAAATAAAAAAATACTTTTTAATAACTAACTTAATATTTGCAATTTTATCAACAAACTCAATTCAGTCAGTAAAATAATTAATTTAGCTTTATTTCAACTGGCTGAATATGTTATATGACTGTCTGAATAGTCTATATTCAATCAGTCTGCTAAAATTACAACTATGATGACCAATTACACTTTGAAAAATAACATTAACTAATGCTGGAGATGACTAAATCTTACTTTCACTTCTATAAATTAGCTCCCTGGATATTCTTGACCATGCTGAAAGGCCTCTGCCAGTGACCTCTGTCTCGGTGCCGGGGGTCTGGTTCTGGTTTGGAGATCCCCCTCCTCCTCCCTCCGTTTAGTTTGCAGCTTGGAATTTTATTTTGAGTGTGTTTTTATGTGTTTGTATAAATTTGTGGTGTTGCCACAGTAATGCTACTTGTTGCCTGCAAACAACGCAACTTGCAATATTTATGTCTGCAGCTGTAAAATAACTCCAAACAGCGCTCCTGTTCCTCTCTGCCATCATGCAGCCAGCAGTGCGCTGCTACACCGGCAACAACTCACAGCATAGCAGGGGAGGAGGAGGAGGGGCAAAGTGAGCATGAGCGAGAAGTGAGAGGAGCGGTGTTTGCACAACTATGATTTAATGGGAGCTGTGTACTGAACGTAGAGAAAAGAAACTGAAACTTAAGTATCGATCTCATCACGCAAGTATTGATCAATACTGATACAAACGTTGGTATTGATACTATCGATATTTTAGATCGATCCACCCACCACTATCCACAACAGACCTATTTCACATCTCTGCTTCACAAGACATGACACCCATCCCATGTCCCCTTCAACAGCCCCCTTAGCAGTATGTTTGTGAACCCCAAGAAAGCATCTCATGGCTCCAGTCTGAATAACATTACTGTCAGGGCTATCTTTAAACCCCACAATCCTGCAGCATGAAATAAAATTGAGCCAACCACTGAATCAGTTTTGAAAATGTCAAACATGATTTCATTTTACTCATTACAGACCCTAAAGCTCTCCCTGCTGACTTTTCCCAATGATTTTCTTCCAACGAAAAAGGTCATATTTTCATTCAAAACAAAACCAAGATATTTGTGTGAAGTGGTATACTTTAAGGGCATCAAAGTGAAATATGTGTTCGCTCTGCTGCTCACAAGGTTTTCTAAAATGTATAATTTTAGTTTTCTCACTGTTGATGGTAAGTTGCCATTTACTACACCATAAACTCATAATCTTCAGCATTTTTTGTAAATTATTCTCTTGTTCAGCAGCCAAAACAATATCATCCACATGTAACAAAATACTTAAGTTCAGGTCATCAATTAGAATGCCCAGATTGGCCTGCTTGATTTCTTGTGCTAAATCATTTACGTAGAGGGCAAATAAAGTAGGGGAGAGCACATCACCCTGCTTCACTCCAAATGGTGTAGGAAACCAGTCCTGAGATTATTTAACTGTAAACAAGCAAATGGGGCTTTATACAGAGCTTTGATAGCATTGGAAAATTTACCATTAATACCAGAACACAATAATTTATACTCCAAAAAATCTCTGTTGACCCAATCAAATTCTTTCTGAAAATCAACAAAACAAGCCAATGTGTTTTTACCTTCTTGGAATCTGGCTTTCACTACAGAGGAAATGGTATAAATATGATCAATTCAAGCCCTGTTTTTCCTAAATCCATTCTGTTCATCCACCAACACTACACAAAACTCCAAATCATTATTAATTCTATTATCAAGGACACCCAAATATAATTTATATACTGTATTGGTCAGACTTATACCTCTGTAGTTTAACAGTACTCTGGGGTCTGTGTTTGCAGATTTACAGATGGGCTTGATTATGGATTTGTTCCACATTGATGGACTAATACCATACTGAAATCAGTTTGGAAATAAACAATGTAAAATATTCAGCATACTTATCCCATACTGAAACTCATCCTTCAAGTTACTGATTTCTTCTTCTCCTTCAAATAAAGGATTTCTACATGCATACATATTAGTATAATCCATTTCCCATTTATCGAAAACAAGATGATGGATGAGTCCTCCTCCTCCTCCTGCACACTCTGCTGGCACCTCCCCTCACATAAACCATACATTAATTACAACATGTGACAACACATCTATCAAAATTCTTCACAATCAGTCACAATTTCTGGTTCTGTGTTCTGGGGGTTCATATATGAAAAAGATTAATAAAACCACAGATTTTTTTGGGAGGGCAGAAAGGCTTTAGGAAGTGAGATGACACACTAGTATAATATTAATTCCACTGGGACAACCAAACGATATCATCTTTGTTGGTTTTGTTCCATCTGTAAACCCTTGTGCAGGAAAAATGAGTCTCTAATTTGTTCATGCTAAGTTATGCTCATTGTCCTGCATGATGATGAGTTCAGCATTTTGAAAGTTTGCTGTAGCACATCAGTCTTTTTCAAATGTCCTGCCCCATCCAGTCTGTGATTGGTCCCCACTGACCAAACCTAAACCTTGCTTATCTTTTCCTTATTGTCTTCTGTTTTACATATTCAGCTGTAAAAACCTTAACTGACAGTTGAAGTGATATCACAGGGCTCAGTAGGCTGGTTTCTCTGCTGCCAGTGCCTTCAGGATATAATAATAAATATATTTGTACTGTGTGTTGTAATGTGCTGTATGAAACATGATTTAATCAACTGTATCATTGACTTTACAGGTGTGAAGCGTGAGACTGAGGAGGAAATAAAAGCTGGCCAGGTGGATGTCAGCAGCAGTGACTCTCCATACACCACCAACAACTTCACCTACTCAAAAGAGGATTATGAGGCTCTGGTGGACTTCACCACGTATAACGTGATTAACAACAAGGAGAGCATCCTTGGCACCTTGCGCAAGGCCCTGGAGAGGAAGGCATCGAGTCACTCCATGTAGCATTCATTATCAAACTACCCTGCTGAGGTCTGATCATATTATCTAGTCATAAGCACCTAATTCAGCCTCTGCAGTTTTATTAGTTGGTGCTATTTATTGATTTAGTTCATGTCTGGGTTCTAATGTGAAGTATCACATACTATCATTTGTAAGGAGACAGATTTCCTTGTGTCTGTTTTTATTTGACATACTTAACTTTCGTAAAATAATAATTACTTTTTTTTTCCTCAGATGACATTTATAATATTAATAATAATGACATTTTTTGTAACAGTGCTTTTAAAAACAAGTGCTTTACATGGAAGACCCCAGATCAAAATATTTCCAGTGGGTCAAGTAAAATCAGGCAGTTCAAACAAAACAAAAATTAAGCAAAAATTAAAAAAGAAACAAACAAACAAACAAACAAAAAAATCCAACAACAATAAAGATAAATAGTAATAATAAAACAAACAAGGACTTTTGACAATAAAATGGTGTGCTTGAGTTAAGAAAAGGCTTTTTGAAAGTTTTGAGATGTGATGTGAAATAAGTTACTGGTTCACCTGCCCAGGGATCTGAGGCTGTGGCCTGGGTCATTGTGGAGTAGCAGTTCATTGATGTAACTGAGAGCTCAACCATGATGTGATTTAAGGGTGATCAGTAAAATCTTCAAATCAATTCTAAAATTAACTGGTAACCAATGAAAAGAGGCCAAATCAGGGCTGATATGATCTTGTCTTCTGGGAATGGTTAAAAGCTGGGCAGCTGTGTTTTGTATCAGCCTTCAGCTGATGTGAGATAGATCTCTGGTTCAAACCTGAACACAGTGAGTCACAATAATTCGACTGAAATAAAAGCAAGGATTACCTTCTTGAGATCAGGCTTAGAGAGAAACGATCTGATCTTTGATCAAACATCACCCCCAGGTTCCTAACTGCAGGTTTCATATCAGAAGACAGGGATCCCACATGTTTGTGGTTAGTTAAAATTGTGATGGACTTTGGGGGACCGAAGATTCATTTTCATTTAAGTGGACAAGGTTTTGGGGCATCCAGTGCTTCATTTCTAACAGACAGGATGGAAGATGTTTAAAATTGCCTTTTTCACTGGTTTTTATTGGGTAATATATATTTGTGTGACATCTGCATAACAGTGGTACTGGATTTTGTGTTTGATTATGATAAGTACCAGTGGTAGCATGTATAATAGGGCCAAGGATGGAGCCCTGGGGAATACCACAAGCCAGAGAGGCCACAGAAGAGGAGGCATCACCCATGTCTCAAAATGGGATTTAAACTTTAAATAAAGCAATAATAAATGTGTGTCCAGCCAAATTTGAATGATTAAAAAAAAATCAAAACAAAAGTATATAAATTAGGTCTCAAAATCATTAAAAAAAATAGGCAGTTTCTCTGCTCTGAAACACCACATCAACCTGAAAATGATCTGAAACATGGACACACTGTCTAGCAGCTTTACTGGAAAGGTCCAGACATGTTTGAGCCACCAGACACCAGAGCCAGAGAACAGTGACGGGATGGTATTTTTTCTACTGTTTCAGGGTGTCTGAACTGAACTGCTGGGCTGGTTTGGACTGAAAGAGTTGTTGAAGGTATTGTAACAGACAGGGTATTGTTAACTGTATGTGATTCTGTTGCTGTTAAGAATGTGTTATGATCAGCTACAGTCAAAAGTTCTATCATGGCAGTTACTGAGTTTTCCTTAATGTCAGTGACCGTGTTATTCCAGTGAAGTTTCATGCTCATGAGATACCCACCTGTGATTGGCAGAGGCTTGAGGAGGGAGGGTTGTTGTTGTTCCTGTGAGTTTGTGTGTGAAATAAGGTGATGAGCAGGAGTTGTTGAAGTAGCTGCTAATGCAAAGAACACCTTGTAAAAGTAAACAGGTTGTTTTTTTGTTTTGTTTTTTTTGGCTTTGGCTACGGCCCACAGTAGCCTGTGTTAAAGTTCAGGAATAAAAAGCCAGCAAACCAAGTTCACGTCTCGTAGCCTCATTGATAAGGGATGCTACATTGGTGTCAGAAAAGTGAACCACTTTGCCGACGGCGTTACCTGCACTGCTGGCCTATCGTGTTAACGGCGTGCTAACTGTTGCTGCAGTGCTTCTGCTGGCGAGTAACATGCTGCTGCGGTACCTTTCCACGATCAAGCGGGAGGATGGATCCGACGAGCAGGGAGGTTATGGCACAGACACGGCTGTGAGTGCTGCAGGACACAGAGAGCGGGTTAGAGAGATGGCAGTGAAGATGGCTGCAGAGGCTGGTTTGGGCTCGTCTAAACACTCTGGTGAGGGGAATGCCAAGTCAAAATTAAGGACATGAACAGACTTGAACTGCGTGGAGAAGCCCTCCCACCCACAATGAAAACACCCAGGTATGATGGCAAAGCTAACTGGGAAGCTTTTCATGCTCAGTTTGAACTAGTGATGTTTGATACCACTGATTTCCTTTCTGATCCGATACTGAGTAAAATTCAGGCTGGTATCGGCAATACCGATCTGATACCAATACTTTGTGCAAATACACCTAATGTGTCTGGTAAATCTAAAAAAGTAGTGTATTTCAAATCATAGCTTCATAAAGAATACAAGACATCAGAGTAATTTATTTATTTATTTTAAACTCGGAAGTATATTGAGGTAGCGGCCTCATTTACAATATAGCCAAGCTAATACAACAACAGAAAAACCAAACAGAGGACACAATCATACAAAATATGTGAAAATGGTGTTTCAAACACAAAAAAAGAAAATAAGTAAAATAATAAAACCATTAAAATAAATTATTGTTTAATTATTAAGAACTACTATAAAAATGAAAACTTGCATCTTAATTCACGTTACATGAACATGTTAACATGAAAATACTGAACATGTAACAAAAGCATCCAACATTGACACTTTACCTCATTCACAAGTTTTTGTTAAGGAACAATAGCATATTTACCATCTTCCCCTTTAGTCTGTTCCGTTTTTTGCTCAGAACCTCTCCTGCCTTTGAAAAGACTCTCTCTGCTGGTACACAAGTGGCAGTAATTCTCAGGTATCTCGCGGGGGCCAGCCGCGGATAGGTGTAGAGGACTTTCTCTGGGCCAGACACAGAGCTCCTGCGATAGCTGGTTCAAATCCCGCCATCCCCAAACCAAATGATCCGTTTTTGGTTCAGAATATTTTGGTACAGTTTGTGTACATAACATAAAGCAATTTAAGAAAAAAGAAAGTGAATTTTAATCACAGGTTTTTGGAAAATCATGTGGAAACAACTCATCTGTTATGTTGGTAATGGTGGTACAATATAATAATGCTTGTTGACAGTGTGTGACTGAATTGACCTAACTAATTACTATTAATACTAATACTAATACTAATAAGTCTATTATTATTATTATTATTATTATTATTATTATTATTATCATTATTATTATTTGTAGTAGTAGTAGTATTCATAGTAATAATAATAATGAGAAGAACAAGAAGTAGAAAGGGTTCTAGGGTTCATTTAATGGTAATTTTTCAACAAGATTGCATGATAAAATTTGCGTTTGTATTCCCTTCATGCTACACACACACAAACAACACAGAGTTAATTATTATAAGAGGTCTATATAAAGGCACAGTAATAGTTTATTGTAGAGATATGTAAGCATACAGCTGAGCATATGAATGTAATTGTTATTGTTGTGATTACTTAGTTTTCTATCACTATTACTAACCCTATCAAGTAAAGGCAGTCACAGTTATGTTTTTAAGATATTTTATTGGAAAACACCATTGAGCTCTGAATAATCAAACACACAAAATCAAAACTGACATGCCTGAAAAGATTATTTAAAAACCAAATGAAACAGTAAATGAAATATACAGAATATATACAGTAAATAGGGCATCCATAAACAAATTTTAGTAACAATATTAGTATTATAACAAGTGAATAAGGTTGAATTACAAACAATATTTTTTTTAAAAAGAAAAAAGACAATGACTCATATAACCATAATCCCTTTCAGTCATCACTTATAACCAAGTAGAAGTGTGAGGTGGTTGCTGTATTTGCAGAGAACCTGCAGCGGACAAATCTTATCAAATCCACCTTTAAACTAAAATATCATTAAACATTACTGTCTTTCAGAGTCTGGAGCAGGGTCTCACCTCAATATATCTGAATGACAGGTTCTAGGGGGTACCCAAGAATGTACGGATATGCCCATTTTATGTTAATCCCATGTAATTTTGAGCAAAAACCATGCAGTGTTTTGCTTACGGTATATATGTTATATTGGCCTATTCTGACAACCATGTATTTGAATATTTCTGCATACTGGGGGTCTATGACAGTATTGTTACTGGAGTATCACAGATTGGTCTTCAATGGAAAGCTCAGGCTCATATGGACTGAATGAAATCTGGTGTATTCAATTTGAGATGATGTTAGTCCCGATAGTAACCATTTCATATAGTTGTTCCTCACCCGCTCCATAATTGTGTGCTGAAAAATGGATGAGGCTGAAAATATTTTGGTGATGGCAGGTCTGTCACTGAGTCTATGAGCTCAGGCTGAGTTAGATAACACCACAGGGACAGCATGTTCATCAGGTGACATACTGTACGTGACCCCGGGCACAGACCCAGTGCTTACAGTTCAGTCTTCATCCAAATTTTCTGATGTTGGGAGCAGTTCCACTGTGCAACATCCTGATCATAGCTTATGACAGGTGCTACTGGCTGCCTGACAGGAGGTGCTGGACACAGCAGAGCTGTAAAACACAGAGACTACAATAAATATACAATAAGAGAATATTAAATATATAGTAATGACTGCTATGTTGAAAACAGTGTCATGGAAATTCATACCTTCATCAAGGCCAGTGGTTTTCTCTGCTTCCATAGGGGTAATGTTCTGTGATGATCAGTCTAGGATGGTGTGATACAAACAGGACAAGCAAGTGTTGGAAACATGTACTCAAGATATTCATTCTCAGAGCATTTAAGAAAATAAAACATTTACTGTTAGGAAGAGTTGGAGCAGCTATGTTATTACCTAACATAACTGAACACATGAATACTACATAGAACCCTGCAAATGTGATTTTGATTCAAGAAAATGAAACTGATATTCATGTGAGATTCACTGAAAGTATAAGAGCACTACTTATATGAAAATCTCATACTTTGTTTCAACACATCAGGCTCCTGCTCCTCTGTCCTGAGCTGTGGGCTGATGGAGAGCAGCTGAGGAGGGACTGGCAATGTGACCTTTGTTGTGGCTATGGGAGTTCAAGAAAAAAAAAAGTTATACAATATGAAGAACACTCAGGGTAGTTTAACATGAGAGGTGAACAAATATGACAATCTTTCAGCTGTTGCTAGCAGACTGAACATGTTCATTAATTTTTGAGTTGCTGTTACTAGACTGTACTCTCTTATAGACATATTATTATTTACAGAGACTGGACGGTTCCCACAGATAGCAAGCACTATTATTATTTATTTTAAAAAATGAGGGCTTGCTCTTATTTATAATTATATCAAGTAAACAATGATTTAAAAGATACAATTTAAGAACAGAGATAACAATAACTAAAAATACAAGGTAAAAGAAGGCAATGAAAACACAGTAATACTGTTCACAAAAATACAAGATGCACAACTATCTACTGCTGAAACGAGTAAAACAGGTACAAAGGCAGAATGGTTACTGATCATGGCTTTGAATTCACCTAAGGGTATCAGAATATTAATTTTTAGGGTGCACAGAAACTAAAAGCAGATCATCCCAGCTCAGTAAAAAATCAATGAAAGAGTAAAAGACAGCAGGATTTTGGATCATTGTCATAAAGAAAGAAACTGAAAATCCTACTGACAGTTAATTCCAGATGTGCAAAGTGATAAAATTAGCTGCTGTCAATGCTGCCTTATATAAATATTAACTTACTGTAATGGACTGAGTAACGTTACTTCAGCTAACAACAAACCAAGTTACAACCTGTCAATCCTATAACAATACAACTGAAGCCAACAAACTATAATAAAACAGCTTGATCATATATAGCCTACGACGGAAAAGCATTCATTTACGACTGGAAAAAATAAACTAGAGTTAATACTGAGACCTTAGACGACAGAGCCATGATAAAGTCCGTATTTACAACCGAGTGACGACCTGTCAATCATAAGACAACTGTTGTTACGTGTGAGTGTAAAGTCAACGAAAATCACTGGAGGTGGTGGACCCTGAAATGCAGACGGGAGCACTGGTGCAAGTTCAAATGATAATTTTAATGCATAAAACAAAGGTAACAAAAAACACCGGCTTACATGAACGAAGGGATCCAAAAGAAAACAAAGCCAGGCAGAAGTCCATAATCCCAAAAATCCAAAAAGGGGAAAAACAAATCCAACAAACACTGGAGAAACACAAACCATCCAAAAAGGGAGAAAACCAAAAACACTCGAGAACACACTGGGAAGACACGGGAAACTAAAACACCAAATCTACACGACGAACTGACCAAGACAAAGAGAAACACAGGGACTAAATAGACAGGGAAGTAATCAAACACAGGTGGGTGGACAACAACAGGTGAACCAAATCAGTAATCAACAAGGGCGGGAAAAGGACAAAGACAGGAAGTAAAAGCAACAAGGACACACAAGGGAAACCAATACTACAAAATAAAACAGGAAGTAACCAACCAAAAACACAACCATGACAGTACCCCCCCTTCAAGGGACGGATCCCAGACGTCCCAAAACCAAAGTCCAAAACAAAGTCACTCGAGTCCACAAGGAGCTGGGTGGGTGGAGGGGGCCTGGAGGAGGGACAAAACAAAAAGCGTCACTAAGCTCAGGCACACAGCCTGGCAACAACAAAAGGCAGGGTCCATAAGTCTGTAAACCCGTGGACGGGCAGGGGCGAGGTCGAAACCTCAGGCGGGCGGCCTGGAGGCAGGGCAGAGGCGGAGCCGGAGACCTCAGGCGGGCGGCCTGGAGGCAGGGCAGAGGCGGAGCCGGAGACCTCAGGCGGGCGGCCTGGAGGCAGGGCAGAGGTGGAGCCGGAGACCTCAGGCGGGCGGCCTGGAGGCAGGGCAGAGGCGGAGCCGGAGACTTCAGGCGGATGGCCCGAAGTCCACCCAGGGGAGCAGAGCCGATCAGGAGGTCGACAACGAAGGCAAGACCCCTCAGGGGGACAAACAGGAGGCCAGCGGCGAAGGCGAGATCCCTCAGGGGGATGAGCAGGAGGCCGGCGGCGAAGGCGAAGACGAGACCCCTCAGGAGGACAAGCAGGAGGCCGGCAACGAAGGCGAGACCCCTCGGGGGGCCAAGCAGGAGGCCACAGGCGAAGACGAAGGCGAGACCCCTCGGGGGGCCGAGCAGGAGGCCACAGGCGAAGACGAAGGCGAGACCCCTCGGGGGGCCGAGCAGGAGGCCACAGGCGAAGGCGAGACCCATCTGGAGGATGAGCAGGAGGCCACAGGCGAAGGCGGGACCCGTCGGGAGGACGAGCAGAAGGCCAGAGGTGCTGGCAAAGACGAAGGTGGGGCCCTTCTGGTGGCCTGCGGCACTGGCGAAGAGGGGACCCCTTGGGAAGACGTGCCGGAGGCCAGTGGCGCTGGCGAAGACGAAGGCGGGCCCCCACTGAAGGTGACTGAGGCCCAGCTGAGACTAGAAGTGACTGCGGCGATGTAGACGGCCCCGTCAGAGCAGGAAGAGTCACTGATGATCCCACCAGAACAGGAGGCAGCTGCGACCCAGTCAGAACAGGAGGAGGCGCCAATGGTCCCACCAGACCAGAGGGAGGCGCGGGTCCATCGGGCAGGAGTGGTGGCGGTGACCCACCGGAAGCAGGAGGGCGGCGACGTCCCACCGGAGCAGGAGGATGGCGGCGACGCCCCACCGGAACAGGAGGTGGTGGCGACAGTCCCACCGGAGCAGGAGGATGGCGGCGACTGTGACCCAGCCGGAACAGGATATGGCTGCGGCGACCCCACTGGGCTGGAGATGATGGCGACGGCCCACCGGAAGAGAAGATGGTGGCACGGTCCCACGGGACAGGAGGTGGTGGCGGTGACCCAGCGGAACTAGGGCGACCGGGCTGAAGTGGGCTGGAGATGTGGCGGCCCCACCGGAAGGGAGATGGTGGCGACGGTCCCACCGGGACAGGAGGATGGTGGCGGTGACCCAGCCGGAACAGGATATGGCTGCGGCGACCCACGGGGCTGGAGATGATGGCGACGGCCCCACCGGAAGAGAGAGATGGTGGCGGGTCCCACCGGGACGGAGATGGTGGCGGTGACCCAGCCGGAACAGGATATGGCTGCGGCGACCCCCGGGCTGGAGATGATGGCGACGGCCCCACCGGAAGAGAAAATTGGGGCGGGTCCCACCGGGACGGGATGATGGGCGACGGCCCCACCGGAAGAAGGATGGGGCGACGCCCCGGGACTGGAGATGATGGCGACGGCCCCACCGGAAGAGAGATGGTGGCGGGGTCCCACCGGGACTGGAGATGGGCGCGCCCACCGGAAGGAGGTGTGGGCGGGCGGTGGCCCACCGGGACTGGAGATGATGGCGACGGCCCCCACCGGAAGAAGAAGAGATGGGCGGCGGTCCCACGGGACTGGAGATGATGGGGACGGCACGGATGGCGGGCGGTCCCACCGGGACTGGAGATGATGGCGACGGCCCCACCGGAAGGAGGTGGGGCGGCGTCCCACCGGGACTGGAGATGATGGCGACGGCCCCACCGGAAGAGAGGTGGTGGCGGCGGTCCACCGGGACGGAGATGATGGCGACGGCCCCACCGGAAAGGGATGGTGGCGGCGGTCCACGGGACGGAGATGATGGGACGGCCACCGGAGAGAGCTGTGGCGCGTCACGGCGGAGATGGGCGCTGGGTCGAGGAGGTGGGCGTCGTGTGCGGGGCTGGTTGGGCGTGGCAGTGGGGTTTCGGGGCGCTGGGCAGCTGGGGTTCGGGGCGCTGGGCAGCAGAACCTCCGTGGTGCTGGCAGCTGGGGTTCGGGGGTGCTGGGCAGCAGGGGTTCGGGGGCGCTGGGCAGCAGAACCTCCGTGGCGCTGGGCAGCAGAACCTCCGTGGCGCTGGGCAGCTGGGGTTCGGGGGCGCTGGGCAGCTGGGGTTCGAGGGCGCTGGGCAGCTGGGGTTCGAGGGCGCTGGGCAGCTGGGGTTCGGGGGCGCTGAGCAGCTGGGGTTCGGGGGCGCTGGGCAGCAGAACCTCCGTGGCGCTGGGCAGCTGGGGTTCGGGGGCGCTGGGCAGCAGGGGTTCGGGGGCGCTGGGCAGCAGAACCTCCGTGGCGCTGGGCAGCAGAACCTCCGTGGCGCTGGGCAGCTGGGGTTCGGGGGCGCTGGGCAGCTGGGGTTCGGGGGCGCCTGGGCAGCTGAGAGGCACGACGTCGGCGAGAGCCATGCTTGCGTCTGGGGGGCTTCCCAGATACTGGGTTCGGGGCAGGTTCAGGCAGAGAACTGGCTGACAGAGGAGCTAGCTTAGCAGGTGGCTGATGGCTAACAGAGTCCATGCTGTGCTTAAAATCTGTACTGATCCCAGAGTCCAATTCAGCCTGCAAGTCCTGCTTCATTTTAATGATTAAGTCCAGGCTCTGAGTCACTTCAGAAAAACATAAAATTCGGGGCCTCGAGAAAAACGTCTTCTCCATCAGGGAACAAACGGAAAGCCTCCACTGAACATTTTTGCTGACCAAAAACATTGAGTTCAAGTGCTCAATTTCTGAGCAGGCCTCTATCAGCTCCTCGCAAGCCAGTGCAAAGTCTGCTGGGTCCATAATGGTTGGTCAGTTCGTACTGTCGCGTTTGGTGCAAAGTCAACGAATAACTCTGGAGGCGGTGGACCCAGAAATGCAGACGGGAGCACTGGTGCAAGTTTAAATGATAATTTTAATGCATAAAACAAAGGTAACAAAAAACACCGGCTTACATGAACGAAGGGATCCAAAAGAAAACAAAGCCAGGCAGAAGTCCATAATCCCAAAAATCCAAAAAGGGGAAAAACAAATCCAACAAACACTGGAGAAACACAAACCATCCAAAAAGGGAGAAAACCAAAAACACTCGAGAACACACTGGGAAGACACGGGAAACTAAAACACCAAATCTACACGACGAACTGACCAAGACAAAGAGAAACACAGGGACTAAATAGACAGGGAAGTAATCAAACACAGGTGGGTGGACAACAACAGGTGAACCAAATCAGTAATCAACAAGGGCGGGAAAAGGACAAAGACAGGAAGTAAAAGCAACAAGGACACACAAGGGAAACCAATACTACAAAATAAAACAGGAAGTAACCAACCAAAAACACAACCATGACAACTGTAGCCAGCTAACAATTATAAAATCAATTTCTCCATTTATATATGAGAGAAAAGCGTTAATTTACCAATCGAAAAAATGATCAAGACTTAAAATTGAAAAGTTAGACGAAAGAGCAAAAAAAAAATCCGTATTTACAACCGAGAGACAACCTGTCAATCAAAACACAATACAACTCGAGCCAACTAACTATTACGAAAACGGTTTTATCACATATGAATGAAAACTGTAAATTACTACTTGAAAATGAACAAGACTTACCATGTAAAAGAAGACAAGCCATGAAAAAGTCCGTTAAATCACGAAAAACTTGCTCTGAATTCTTCTGTTGTTGTGGATGCTCCTCCGTCGCCTGTCACTCCAGTGTGTCTCCTTACTGTTACACATAAGGGTGAAACAGCGCCACCAAAATCCCGCTTGTGGCCAAAAATATATTACATCCGTAGTGATAAGAACTACCATAGAGAATGAATGGGAAAAGTTAAGGGAGTTAAGCTTAACTATTTTCGGCCCGGGCACTGCTAGTTTGCTCAGGGCTGGGAAGGTTGGTTTGTGTTCTTGCCACCAAACCAGTGCATCCCTATCTCGGGCAATCACTTTTTCTTCTGAGTACCGACGTACTTCAATGAGCACATCACTGGCAGCTGACCGGTGATGTTGTCCTGACAAAACCTGCATGTCAAAATCAGTCCATATCCCTTCTTTTGATACAGCTGAACCTGAGGGGGCAAGACTCTGGTTTGGCCCTGAGGTAGAAGGCCCTGAAGTAGAAGGCTCTGAGGTAGAGGGCTCTGAAGTAGAAGACCCTGAAGTAGAAGACCCTGAAGTAGGAGACCCTGAAGTAGAAGGCCATGAGGTAGAGCTAACAGTAGCTGTTGAGCTTGGGGCTAGAGAGGGAGCTGCCTGTCCTGTCTGATAGACTTCCTGCATTTCAGAGAGGAGACGTTTTTCCATTACTTCCATATTGTCTTTGTCTCGAAAACCAAGATGTTTAAACCTAACATCTAGAAATGTACTGGCAGCTAGACAGTGAATGCTCTCAATACCCCTGAATCTGCGCTGACATTGCTGTGCCAGTTGTGTGGCAAGGGAGCTGCCTTGACGTTCACAGGCTGCCACAGCCCTGTAAATGAGTGACATGAGCGAAATCACTTTGGAGACTGAAAAATACTTTTCAGCTGAAACTTCCCATGTCACTTCTTCAAATGGCCGTAGTGCATCAACTGTTTGCTTGATGAGGGATAATTTCATTTAAGCACAATGCATTCCTCCCTAAAAGGCAGAGGGATGTGGTCACAGCTTCATTTTGCTCACAGAGCCTCTCCAGCATGTAAAAAACTGAATTCCAGCGGGTAACTACTGACTGGATTACCTTGTGCTCTGCCACTTTCAACTGTTGTTGAATACCCCTGAGCTTCTGTGTGGCCAATGTGCTGTGGTGAAAAAAGGACACGATCGCGCTGCATTTCTCCAGCACTTTCACCACTTCCGGGACAGTTTTTAAACTGTCCTTTACAATTAAATCCAGTGTATGTGCAAAACATGGATGATGACTCCATCCAGCCTTGTGCACTGCAGCAAACATATTTGCACCATTGTCTGTCACAACTTGCAACAACCTTATCAGTTATACCCCCATTCTTCTGTGATGCGTTTAAGTGCTAAACTGATATTATCTGTTGTGTGCTGCTACAATCAAATATGCCTCTGTGGACACTGAAGTCCACATATCAGTGGTAAGTACAACACTAGAAGCATTTTGCAAAGATGCCCTTGCTTTGCCTTTGCATTCATCAAACATCTTTACAAGATGAGTCTCTGTCAGTTTTTTTCTTCCTGGGAGTTTATATTTTGGGTCAAGAGCTCTCACAAATCCTTGGAAACCTTGGTCTTCCACTATGGACAGAGGCTGGAGATCCTTCGCAATCATCTCTCCCAGGCATCTTGTGAGTGTTGCTGCTCTTAGAGAATCATCTTCAAATGATATAAAATCACAGGGCAAAACAAATGATGGGGCTACTCTGCACTGAATGCTTAATCCTTATTTAGATTCAACTATGTATGTAGTCTCTCCAAATAGCCTATAATAAGGGGATTCAAACACTTGCTGTTTTATAATACTAGGTGACTCAAATTGAAATTGCCAGTAAAATATATAATTAAATAAATAAATGCCACAATAATTCCACAAGTTTGTCAATACCTACATTTTAAAATATTAATTTAACAATTAAAGCAAATTAGACTGATTGTAAAAAATAATATATATATTTTATAGATAAATTGGTGGCGCTCTCCCCATGTCTGACTCCTTCATTCCTGTGAGGATTTCTGAAAGGCCTGAGCTTGTTTTTACCCTTCTGTCTATGTATGTTATTCCAAATTCGAGGGCTATGTGGTTTGGTAATCAAATGAACCAGATCCCATTCAGAAACGCTTCTAATTTAATTAAGATTAAAACAATAACTAAACAGTGCTCTGATTCACAGCAGATATTTTCTAAATCTGTCCTTAAATCTCAGGCAGATTTTAGGATGCAAAATGGATTGAGTTTTATTCATATCAATGTGCGCAGTCTGATTTCTAAGATGGACTACATTAACATCTGGGCTTTACAAACAAATGGTTATAATGTTTTCAGAACTGATAGATGCAGACCTACAAGAGGTGGTGGTGTGGCCATTTTTGTTAAGAAAAGTTTTTCTGTAACTGTTGTTGGCTCTGTGGCCATCCCAAAATGCTTTGAATACTTGGCCTTAAGTGTCTCCTTAGGTAACAGTGCTAACAGTGGAAAATTCACTGTCTTGGGAGTTTATCGTCCCCCGTCAGCGCCATCAACTGCTATTTCTGATTTAGCTCATCTGATCTCTTCTTGCCTTTCCTCTGAAGTCATATTAATGGGTGACCTAAACCTTGATTGGCTTAGTAATGCATCTGATGGTCTAAAAGATCTGTGCACTGACTTAAATCTCTCTCAACTGATATCTGCTCCTACAAGACCCGACCCAGCAAATCTCGGGAAATCTACATTATTGGATCTTATATTAACAAATAGGCCACATAATTTTAAATCCTCTGGGGTTCTCCCGCTTGATTTTAGTGACCATTGTCCAATTGCTTGTATCAGAGACGTTAAACAAGTAAAATCAAAGCCTCGTTTAATTGTTAAGAGGAATTTTAAAAAGTTTGTGGAGCAGGATTTTTTAAATGATATTTCTTCTCTCGATACATCTTCCATACCTGACATTTCTGATCCTATCCTAGCTTTAAATAATTTTATTAAAGCTTTTAATTCAGTAGCAGATAGACATGCCCCTTTTAAGACATCGAGAATAAAGAACAGATGCAATCCCTGGTTCTCACAGGAAATTGCTGATTTGTTACATGCAAGGGACACTGCTTGGAACAAGGCTCGTGCCTCAGGCTCAATTAGTGATTGGAAATATTTTCGTCATCTTCATAATAAATGTCTTGTATCTATACGTAATGCTAAATCTAATTACTATGTCACATCCTTATCAGATTGTTCTGGTAACCCATCTAAGTTCTGGAGAACAATCAAAACGCTCTCAAATAGGCCGACCTCATCTTTACCCACTCAGATTTCACAGGGCTCCATCTCCATCTCTGATAAAAATGAACAATGTGATCTTTTTAACAGACATTTTATTGCTGCAGGTGATATCTCTCACACCACTAGTCCAGTCAGTAACTTTAACCCTACTCTTGCAAATACTAGTCCTCATAGCTTTTCTTTTATGCCCTTTACTAGATCCGAAGTTCTCAGTGCTCTTTACAGTCTTGATCCTAGGAAGCCTACTGGGGCTGATCAGTTGAACACTAGACTTCTGATACTAGCTGCACCCTTTATTGTTGACATCCTTTTGCACGTTTTTAATCTGACTCTTTTAATTGGCTGTATTCCTAATATATGGAAAACAGCATTTGTAACTCCTCTGCACAAAGGTGGCCCCGCAAATGAACTGAATAATTACCATCCGATCTCAAAATTACCCTGCTTAGCGAAAATTTTAGAACGCTTGATAAGCAACCAAATTAGATCTTTTTTATCTGAATTTTCAGTTTTAAATATTTATCAGTCTGGTTTCAGTTCTCCTGCGTGGGGGGTGGGGGTGGGGGGGGGCTAGGCTCAGTCCCCCTGCATAGATGGAGCGCAGGAACAGCACACTCGCACTGAGTGCTCCGGGCATGTGGCTGTGCGGCATACGTGGCAATGATTGCCGCACCGAGACCTCCGATTTGCAGGGCAGTGGGGGCACCTCCTGGCTGCTGCTGGTGGGTTGCGGACCCGAGCCACCAAGACGGCAGAGCTGGCCGATCGGGGAACCCGACTTTTCCGCTGCATTTGTGCCTCCACCAGCTTCATCCCAAGCTCCTCGAGAAACAGCCGGCGCCGGTTGCGATGCCGCCGGTTCCACCCCTCTGAGATACTGAGCCAGGCGACGAGGGCGTTGTAGGCGGAGATGTCGATGATGTCGGAAAATACAGCCATGGGCCACCTGGCGCACTTCCGACGGCAGCTGTAGGTTGCCATGAGCTACAAAAATAAATATAGGCTAAATCAAAAGATGCAAGAAACACTATTTGAAAATAGCTAAATCAAATGAATGTGCAGCATGTTTTCATTATTATTAGGACCGATTACTTCTATTTACAGATATAAGATGCAGCAGAATGCCTACTAAAATGATCATCTTACCTTATCAAGTGTATCCACGCCGCCTTTACACCTGTTGTAGTCGGTGATGATCTTTGGCTTGTGCGGGGGGTCGGGGCTCACAGCGGCGTCGCGGTGTTTGGTAGAGAGGAGGAGAACGTTTTTGCCCTTCTGGGGAACATACGAGACTATTGTTGCCTCCTCTGTGAACCCGAACATGGAGCTGTTGACCGGGCGCCGGGGAGTCTTCAGCTCCGCGGGGATCTCGGGTTTGTTGGCCCGCAGTGTGCCTGTCAGGGCCAGGCGACGTTTGAGCAGCTCCCTCCCAAGGGACACGCTTGTAAAAAAATTGTCCACCGTGACGGTGTAGCCTCCGGGAAGCCCCACTACCAGATCCAGCACGACCCGCTTACCCTGCTCTCTCTCCGGGGGGGCGTGGCGATCGGCTTTCCCCAGGTAGGGCTGCATGTTTATCACATAAGATGTCCCAACGTCGCACATGACCCATATTTTGATACCGTATTTCCCCGGCTTTGATGGAATGTACTGGCGGAACGAGCAGTTCCCCCTGAATGGGAGCAGCTGCTCGTCCACACAGACGTCCTGGGACGGCGAGAACGCCAGTGGCAGACGAGCCACCCACAGCTCCCACACCTCCCGGATTGGGGCAAATTTGTCTCGCCCGCCGCCCGGCAGCTCTCGCCATCGCGCATCTCTTGTCTCCCGGTCATCAAAGTGCATTGTCTGTTTGAGGCGAGAGAACCGGCTGAGCGGCATCACCGCGCTGAAGACGGCCCTGTTGTTGGCCCCGTACCAGAGGCTTTGAGCGCTTTCGCCCCGCGAGCGAAAGACGCCCGCCAGCAGCAGCAGCCCGACAAACGCCTTGACCTCCGCCTTGTCCGTATTAGTCCAGCGCGTGCCAAATTTTCTGGTGCCCTCCAAATTTGTGCACGCAACAATTTTATCAATTATTTTCTCCGTCAAAAAGAAAAGGAAGGAATCTTCCACATCCCGTATCCACGAGATGGCGTACCACGTTACGCCTGGCCGTGGAATACGGGCCGGGACATAGTCAGGTGCACACGGCGTGGGGGACCATCCCACCCCGCTCTTGGAAACTCAGATGCTGGGAGCCGCAGCTGGATCCTCCATGTCCTCCTTCCTCCTCCTCCTCCTCCACATCCTCCTCGCCCTCCTCCTCCTCCTCCACCTCCACGTCCTCCGCGTCCTCCTCCTCCTCCTCACTCACCCCCCCACCTCTCTCCGCAGCCGGCTGATAAGACGGATCCGCGTCCAGGTCGTCGGCAGAATCCGTCGTTTCTCCGTCCGAATCCTCATCAAGTTGTTCAAAAAAGTTGAGCGCCTTGCTCACATCCATCCTCCGCCTCGCATGACTGTCTCCTTCCAAAGTTGACCGCAGTGAAAGTCGAATGGAAAGAATTGCTACGCTTTGGTCAGCCGCTGTTGTGTAAACTTTTAGAACAAACAATTTATTTGATCAATCCCGACAACATTTCACATGTTTATGCAGGTGCAATTGCAGTGTGTGTGTGTGTGTGTGTATGTGTGTTGCATTGGCTGGAAAAGACATCGCCGCAACCCCCGTCCACCCCCACCCGCACCCGCACCCGGCCCGCTTAGCACGCATTGCTGGGATGCAGGCTGATCGGCGTGCCGCCGAAGTCAGCGGCCCTTCGCTGACCCTATCGCCGGCCAAAGAGTTCCAACGGCCGGGTAGTGCAGCGGCTTTACCCGGGGTGTCTCAGAGGTCTCGAAGTGCATGTGCGTATTAGCGCATAAACACTTGGATATGTTAACACACACAATTGGAAACAATGTAAAGGCAAACACTAACAGAAAACTTCACTTCCACATATTTTTTCCACATTTTTCCACTTCCCCATATTTTACACAAATTATCACCTTCCATTTGAGGTTGGATAGCGAGACCAAAAGGTAGGAGATTAAAGTCAAAACCATTTAGAAATATCCTTAGGGGTTAAATGCAATACACTATACAAAAAAATTGGGAATAAAACTGATTTTAATTCTTATATGACTGTATTAGAAAGAAGTAGCGGATTTTCCCCAAGAAAATATAGCGCTTATAATTAACAAGACTTGAAAAGGTTTGATCAAACTTTTGTTAAACACCAAGATTACATATTTGAGACCCTTTCACACTAAAATTAACTAAAATGAATGAAAAATAATATTTTTTTGGCTTTATTTTATTTGGAATAAAAAATGTGCCTTTTTTTTGCTGTAATCCCATGTAAGTGGATGGGAAAAATTCAAAGTTTTGATCTGGGTCTGCCGTTTGTGAACGAACAACGCTATCTGGTGGAATTTGGTTACATTGCAGGTCTTGGGTCTTCTAGACATGTGAGTTTTGAAAATTTCATCCGAACCTTTTTTTTTGCTGAGATATGCATAGGATTACGAATTATGATTTCCCCATAATAAATATGCCAACGAATTGGCTTAAAAGAGGGCAACGATAGATTTTCTTGTTAAAACAAAAGGAAAAGGTTTATTACCCTCATTTTTTAGTATATCATTATAGATGACAAAATATACATTTGGAGAAAGTTTTGTTGCAATGGCATGAATACAACCAGAGTTATGACATAAAATGCAAGATCACACCACCTCAGAAACCTTAAAGGACCACAAAGGTTAATCATTTCAAATGCATTCTTGTTGATCTCATGATTTCTGAATGTACACGTGCTTGTTGAATTCATCATGTGCATCTGTTGAGTATATGGATATGTATTGTGATGTGTATTGAATTGTATTGTGCTGTAATCAGGGCGTCATTGGAAATGAGAGCTTGCTCTCAATTGGCCTTCCTTGAATAAATAAAGGTGAAAGAAAGAAAGAAAGAAATTGTTATTTTTTATCCATCTTTTCTAGTATATATTTTTCTAAGTTCACCATGGCTGTTTTATCACAATTGCTCTGTATAATTTAATGACACCTAGTCTATGCAATCCACTTTAAATGATCAATTCTTTAGGAAACCTTACCTGAATAAATCTAGGCTTTTTTGCCTATGTGAGATTATCTCAGTGATACACATATTATTACTCCAAGCTGAACTCATGCAGCTATTTGTTGAAGCATGTATTTATTTCGTTACTTATTTCATAACCATATTTATTAATTTGAACAACTCCAACAGCAACAGTGCTTAGCGCTGCTTAAAGCTCCACATTTTCTCCCTCTGTACCTGGATAGTGCCTGCCTGCAGCACCAAAGGACTCCGGCAGAGACGTCTGTCTTGCCCTAGCAGCAGCGCCTGACACTGTGCTCTCCTCTTCTGTCCGCCTTATCATAAATGCCTCGTATTCTGTGTTGTGGTTTAACCTGAGGTGTTTCATAAGGTTTGTTGTGTTGCCACAACTCCTTACCGTTTTTCCACAAACATCACAAACCGCGTCTTGGCTGTTTGTGGAGCTGAAATAGCTCCACACATGACTCCGTTTATGCTCCGCCATTGTGTCTGCAGACTGAGACTGAGTGACTGACTGACTGAGCAGTGTGCCGCTGCACTTACACATTACGCACTTACCCAGGCGGAAGAAAAAGTAGTTCCCACCAACTGCGTGTCATTTAGACAAGATCTCAATAGTTTAGTTACTTTCCACTGTGTTCCTGTTAATGATATGCATTACCTCAAATGACTGAAGTATCAAAAGTATCGATATTTTGATTTGAGAATCGATTTTAGAGCATAAAGATCTGGTATCGGAGGTATCGATATTTCAGTATCGATCCTCACATCGCTAGTTTGAACTGTTAGCCCAAGCTGGCAGGTGGTCCACTGAAGAGAAAGCCCTCCAGCTAGCGATGTGCCTCACGGGTGATGCTTTGTCTAGCCTGCTGCTACTAAACCCTGAAGATTGTGAGTGATTATGATGCTTTAGTTGGAGCTCTGAAGAGACGGTTTGGCCTATGCTCAGCAGTTAACCTATTATGCTCTGAACTGTGCAGCCACCAGCGACGACCAGGTGAGTCACTGAGAGAGCTCGCCAACGACACTGAAGGACTAGTTCACCACACCTATTCTCACATGCCTCCTGCCATCCAGAGTGAATTAGCCTGAGGCCATTTCCTCCAGGCCCTGCTACCACCTGACCTGCGTATCCAGACGCTGCTGGCTCACCCCAGGTCTCTCCAGGAGGCTTTGGAGTTAGCAACAGAGACGGAAATGCTGTGCACTGATCCCTTGGCGATCATTCTCCACGCTCCGCAAAAAGGGACAACTGCAAGAGGAACTGACGTGACTGCAACAGAACCTGTGTGGGTGGGCGAATTGATCCATCTGGCGTGGGCTGCCACACAGAGGGAATAGCAACGGCCCAGGCCACATTCAAGGCTCTGCTGGGGATGTGGGGAGCCTGGCCACCTGCTCCGTCAGTGCCCTTGCAACCCTCCAAATCAGGGAAACGGAACAGGGACCGCATAACCAGGACGATGCAGATCCCTGATGCTGTGTCCCAGCCTCTTCTTAGCAGGCAACCGGTGCAGTGCTCCAATCAAGTGGGAGCATTGCCTCCACAGAACAATCTGGATGGTCAGCTAGAATGACTTGTGGTACTGGGCCGGACCTGGATAGGAGACTGCTGGTATGCACCAGTGACTACTGGAGGAATACGCTGCTCGGCGCTGGTGGACATGGGTTCTTCAGCCGCTCTATTGAAACCTGATGTGGTGGGGAATGGAATAACAATTTTCCCCATCTTAGTGAAACTACAGGCAGTTACTGGGGAACGGGCCCCCATGCTGGGGGAAGCATTAGTGACTCTGGGGTTGGGGAAACAGTTGGTTCGCTGCCCAGTTTGGGTTGCGACTGTATTCTGGGGCTGGACATTCTTGAGGCACTAGACTGTGTTATTAATGCAAAGGGTGGAACTCTTACCTTTCCAGATGGACATGTTATCCAGATGTCGGCTGTTCCCACCAGGCTGCCCTGTGACTCACACTGTTGCACTACTAGCAGCTGAGACAACAGACAATATGGCTGCCTGCTGCCCCTCCCCTGATAAACTGCCCACACCACCCTCCACCCCACCTGCCACTGGCCCGCAGCCAGCCCCTACAACACCGCCTGAGGAAAAAGATAGAGTCCTGGCTGTGAGGGAGGTTTGGCAGGAAAACTGTGATGGACTAACTTCCAGTGAACATGACATGCTGTGGCAACTCTTGCTGGATTTCAAGGACTGTGTCTTACTATCAGAGGAGGATTTCGGCCATACAGATCTAATCCAGCATGACATTGACACTGGAGATGCACGGCCCATCAGGATAAGACCTTGACACCTCCCTCTGGCCAAACAGGTGTCGGCGGACAAAGCCCTCCAGGAAATGCAGCAGGCTGGACTCATTTAACTCTGCACCATCTCCTGGGCCTCCCCAGTCATCATTGTGATGGGTGTGTTCTGGACCCAAATGCAGCACACAATATAACACGAATAGTAGGTAACAACCTTTATTTGAATGCAGATGTAACCGGAGGTTGTCTCCCTCCTTGCCACTATTCGGCACTGTGCCAGCTTTCCAACCACCGTGATTGCTGGGCGGTGCCATGCGCACCGCTATATTCAGGTGTGTGGCCACGCCCCGTCCTCTCTTCCGCTCCTCGCTCATTCCCGTGGTGGCTGTGGCGTGGCGTGTCAGCCTTTGTTTGGCGTGCAGCTTTTGTTTGGTGCGGCCGTCCCGTGTTTGTGACCGCCGTTGAGGCACACAAATCTTCTCTACTCCGGTAAGCGCTCTGCGGTCTTCTCCTTTTCTCTGTACGTGCATAATGCGCACTTTGGTCACACGCTCTCCACTTCTTGCAGTGCAGCTGACTGCTTGGTCCGGGGGGAACGGGAGTGGCTCGCTGGAGCCTCGCTGTATCCAGCTACCAGTCCGCTCTGGTATGTTTGTCTGCACGTTGTCTGCCTGTTCATTTCCACCTGTTGCTTAGCTCCCTGCTGATCACTCTTTTGTGCATAATTCTCAGGCCGTGTGTGTTAAAGCTGCGTCCTGTGAGGTTCGCATCCTCTGGTTGTCTATGTTTGCTGCGTATGCCTGGCATTCCTGGTATGTATTAATTTGGTTTCTTAAGTTAGTTTCAATTTATTTAATTAATTTACAAAACATTAGGGTTTTTTTGTGTTTCTCTTCTTTTTTTAGCGGCCTGTAACTGTGGCCCGCTACTGACCATCACTCCTGGAGCTGCGTTGCTGTTTTGGTTCTTCTTCTTTTTTTTCTTCATTTTGGCGTCGGATTTTCTGTTTTAATTTTATTTTTTTAATTTTTGTTTGTATTTGCTTACTGTGGGATGGACTACGTTATGGCCAGATGCGGCTGATCGTGGCCTGCGCCTACTGTTTCTGAGGTCTCGACTGATTCACGGGCTGTTCTGGGGCCTACATGATTGTCCCAGCCTACTGACCATGACCTACCTATTTTAAATCTTGTATTCCTTTGTTCCATTTGTGTTTCTTTAATTGTTCTTTTCAATTAGTTCAGTAATTTTCCTGTATATTTTGGTCATTAATTGTGATAAATTGATTTAATTATTCAGATTTTCTTGTATCTGATTTTAGTTGGGTTAAATTAGTTTATTAAATTGTGGTTCTTTTGTGATTTTTGTTATTAGTTAGTCCACACCACTTTTGTTTAGTCCTTGGGCATATTTTATTAACCCTTGTTTTGTTCTTTTGTGTTCAGGTGCTGGTGGCTGACGGCGGCAGTTTGATCCTTGGTGGTGGTGCGTTCTTCACAGCCCTCTCCTTTTTTTTTTTTTTGCTGTTGTGTGTGTGTGTGTGCAGTGTCACGGGTGGTTTATTTTGAGGATCCCTTCTCCCTTTTTGGTTCCTGCTGCATGGTAAACCCCCAGCCCTGACCTGATTCTCCTCCCTTGCCCAAGTGCCTATTTTATATTATGTGTGGTGTGTGACATTTTTTCTTTTCTTTTGTATAATTTAGTTTAATAAAGTTTGTTTTGCTTCTAAATTACAAACCGTCTCGCCCCAGTGGTATAACGAATCTGTGTGACCTGGTCTAGTTAAAAGCTTAGTCTAGTATTTCCTGGGGTGCAATTCCCCAGGTGGCGTTGTCGGACACTTGAATCCTGGTACCTATACCTAATTCCCCCAACTCGCCACATTCTGGCGTCGTCGGCAGGATACCACATTTAAGGGGCAGAGACATGTTTTCATTTTTTTTTTCTCGTTATTTTGTCTACTTTAATGTTAGTTTTTCTTTTTTTGGGGTGTTTGGTTTTTTATTTGCCTTAGCAGTGGGAGCCAAAACAGCAGCGTATATTCTAGGATCCAATCTTTCGTACCATTTTGTTGGGTTTGGTGCAGCATTCCCTCAGTCCGCATGGAGGAGGAGGTGCAGCAGCTTAGGGAGCTTGTGTTGCAGCTTAAGGCAGATAATGAGCGGCTTCGTCAGGAGCGGGCTGTTTCCTCGGGGGGCTCCAGCGGGGCCACTTCCTCTTCCTCTGCTCTGGACGGTCACGTCCCATCTGCAGGTGTTGCCTCTGCAGTTACAGAGCAGCTGGTGGTCACACCAAGAGATCGTAAGTGTCCTAGATTCAATGGTAAGACTGGTATTGGGATAGCTGAATGGGTAGAGGAGATTCAGGCGTGTGCGCGTGGCCGCCATCTTTCTGTCGCTGACCAAGCCTTCTTCATTTTTGATCATTTGGAGGGAGAAGCGAAGGAGGAGATCAAATTTCGCTCTAGCACGGAGCGTGGAGACCCAGCCCGGGTTCTTGCCATCTTAAAGGAACTATATGGCTGTGCTCAATCTTATGTCACTTTACAGCAGGCTTTCTTTTCTTGGCGCCAACCTGAAGGAGAGATGGTGCAGGAGTTTTCCTTGGCCCTTATGGTTCTAATGGCACAGGTCCAGCAGTGTGCGCCTGATGGGATGCCCAATGCTGATGTTCTCCTTCGGGACCAATTTATTGAGCATGTTCTTGACAGTTCTCTTCGGAGGGAGCTTAAGCAGTTTGTTCGCCGCCAGCCAACTGCTACTCTGTTGGAGCTACGGGGTGAGGCTATTAGGTGGGAGAGGGAGGGTCTTCCAGGGGGATCTAGGGGGCGCAGTCTCTCGTTGCCATCAGCTTATGGCCCTCAGTATGGGGTGCAGGGTTGTGTGCAGCCCACCCTTAATGTCACGTCTCAGGGGCC
The DNA here is from genome assembly GCA_034769285.1 of Lutjanus argentimaculatus. Classification (NCBI taxonomy): domain Eukaryota; kingdom Metazoa; phylum Chordata; class Actinopteri; order Lutjaniformes; family Lutjanidae; genus Lutjanus; species Lutjanus argentimaculatus. The sequence goes on along the minus strand of JAWZSL010000036.1, from coordinate 2,490,603 downwards.
AGGCTTCAGTGAGCTGATGGATCTTTTGAAGCACCAGCAGGAGCAGCTTAACCAACTCACCCAGACTGTTGCCTCCCTGCAGGCCCCCCGCACCCAAGGTCCGGCTCCTCGCAATGGCCCATTAATATGCAAGAGGTGCCAGCAGCCCGGCCATTTTGCTCGTGAGTGTGATGGTGTGCGGGCTCCCCCTCGGCCCCGTGCTAATTCTGTAGCTGGCTTGAACTCCAATACTGCCGGACATCCTCGCTCTTTCCACCTGTCGGAAAACTGAAGCCCGCTGAGCTGTTGAGCCACAGCTCAGTTGGGGAGTCCTTAGGCTCACAGGAAGGTGCAGTGGCTAAATTAATTGCTTCATGTCCAAACATTGATGTTTCCATTGGGGGACTGATGTTCCATGGTGTCCACAGTCACAGAGAGCTTCTTTCTGGCACATTTTGCACCTTGGGGCTATGATCGTCTTCACTCTTGTCACTGGCTACAGCTGCGAGCGGCCAATAGCCTAGCAATTCCCTATATCGGCTACTTGGAGCTCGATGTCAAACTTTGTGGCAAGGTGATGTCCCGCTGTGGGATTCTTGTTGTTAAAGACCCCCCTGGTGCTGTGACTTCTGTCCCTGGAATCTTGGGAATGAATGTGATTCGCCGATGCTATAGAGAACTCTTTGGTGCATTTGGCCCCTCTCTTTTTGACTCGTCTTCTGTTTCACAGGCACCTGGTTCAGTCATTGCAGCCTTGCAGAGGTGCCACCAGTCTGCCGCTCAAGCCCCAGGGAGCCCCACCGGTGTTGTGAGGGTCCGGGGCAGGCGAGCCGTGCGCATACCGGATGGGGTGATGAAGTTGGTTGCTAGCACCTGTTCTGAACAGTTTTCCGGTCAAAGTGTACTGTTCGAGCCCCCTGAAGATGGTCTACCTGCTGGGCTGCTAGCTTCTCCTTGCCTTGTACAAGTTGTCCGGGGTACAGTGTATGTCCCTGTGGTCAACGTTGGGACAACCAAGGTTCTTCTTTACCCACGGACTGGTCTTGGCACCCTAGAAATTGCTCAAGTTGTCAGCCTGCCTGCAGGGGTGACTGAGGAGAGGTCCATGTTGGCAACGGTTTCTTCCCAAATGGCTACTCCCTCAGTGCCAGATAGGGTAGAGTCACTTGATCTGTCTGCACTGACTGAGCAGGAGCAGACAGATGTAAAATCATTACTGCACAAGTACCACTCTGTCTTCTCAGCCCATGATGGTGACTTGGGCTGCACCAACCTCATCTCCCATGACATACCTCTGCTTGATGATGTTCCAGTTAAGCAACAGTACCGACGCATCCCTCCCTCAGAATATGAAGCAGTGAAGGCCCATATCAATCAGCTTTTGGAGTCTGAGGTCAGTAGGGAGAGCAGTAGTCCCTATGCATCGCCAATCGTGTTGGTCCGGAAAAAAGATGGGAGCCTGCGTCTGTGTGTGGACTACCGCCTCCTAAACAGCAAGACCAGGAAGGATGCCTTCCCCTTGCCTCGTATCGAGGAGAGCTTGGATGCACTTTCTGGGGCCCGCTGGTTCTCCACGATCGATCTGGCCAGTGGCTACAATCAGGTTCCTGTGTCAGAGCAAGACCGGCCCAAAACTGCCTTCTGTACACCCTTCGGACTTTTTGAGTTTAACCGCATGCCTTTTGGCTTGTGTAATGCCCCAAGCACCTTCCAGCGGCTGATGCAGCGGATGTTCGGCAACCAGCAGTGTCAGTCCTTGCTGCTTTATCTCGATGACATCATCGTCTACTCATCCTCTGTTGAGGAACATCTCCAGGGCCTAAAGGCGAAACTTGAAAAATGTGCATTTTTCCAACGGGAGGTTGACTACCTGGGGCACGTGATTTCTAGCCAGGGGGCCTCCACAGACCCCAAGAAGATCGAGGCTGTGGCTAATTGGCGGCGCCCCAGCCATGTTTCAGAGCTGCGCTCCTTTTTAGTTTTGTCAGCTATTATCGGCGCTTCGTAGAGGGCTTTGCCAAGCTGGCAGCGCCTCTGCATCGGTTGGTGGCTGAGCTAGCAGGCACCAAGACAAAGAGGGGATCAAGTCAGACTCTGGGGGCTGCGTGGACATCTCAGTGCGAAGACAGCTTTGAGGCCTTAAAGGCAAGGTTGGTTTCAGCCCCATTTCTCACTTATACTGACTTCTCCCGCCCTTTCATTCTTGAGATCGACGCCAGTCATGCAGGCCTTGGGGCTGTTCTCTCACAGGAGACCGGCAGTGGTGTGAGACCGGTGGCCTACGCTAGCAGGGGTCTTCGGCCCAATGAGCGCAATATGTCCAACTACAGCTCTATGAAGCTAGAGTTTCTTGCGCTCAAGTGGGCCATGACGGAGAAGTTCAGGGAATATCTGTTGGGGCATAGGTGCATTGTCTACACTGACAATAACGTGTTGAGCTATCTCCAGTCTGCCAAACTCGGGGCCACAGAACATCGATGGGCTGCCCAACTTGCTGCTTTTGATTTCGATATCAAGTATCATTCTGGCCGCAGCAATCAGAATGCAGATGCACTTTCACAGCAGTATATGCCGACTTCCCATATAGTTGCTGACTCCTTGCCTGGCTGAAGGTTCCCATCGACCTTCAGCGAGACCCACACCTAGGCCCTGTGGTGTCGACCACTCAGTCAGTGGTCTCAGTCCTGCCCGCCCATTCTGTATCCGACCTCCGCTCCTTGCAGGAGGCTGATCCCCTCCTGAAGACTGTGCTGCCATTTTGGCGACAGAAGGTTCCACCTACCTCGGTTGAACGGCAACGGCTTTCCAAGGCAGCTCTGGTCTTTCTGCGCCAATGGGACTGCCTGGTGGAGAAAGATGGGGTTCTTTTCCATCAGGTATTCCGTTCAGATGGGGGAGAAGGGTGTCTCCAGCTCATCTTGCCTGCAGTCCTCAAGCAGGAGACTTTAAAACAGCTTCACCAAGAACACAGCCATCAGGGCATCGAACGGACAGCTGAGTTGGTCCGACAGCGGTGCCATTGGCCAAACATGACTTTTGACATAAAGCAGTGGGTCTTGGAGTGTGAGCGCTGCCAAGTCGCTAAGGACTCTGGACCAAGGTTGCATAGTTTCATGGGCCACTTGCTCGCCTCCCGACCCAATGAGATCTTGGCCATAGATTTCACACTGTTGGAGCCTGCCTGGAACGGGTATGAAAATGTCCTGGTCATGACTGACGTGTTCAGTAAATTCACTGTAGCTGTTCCTACACGGGATCAACGGGCCTCCACTGTGGCCCAGGTCTTGATCTCAGAGTGGTTCTACAAGTTTGGCATTCCGAGCCGCTTTCATTCGGACCAAGGCAGGAGCTTTGAGAGTTCACTTATTAACCAGCTCTGCCTTCTGTACAGTGTTGCAAAGTCCTGTACTACTCCTTACCATCCTGCAGGTAATGGTCAGTGTGAACGGTTCAACCGAACTCTACATAACCTTCTTCGCACTTTTCCAGCATCACGGAAACGGGACTGGACTTCCTGTTTGCCTCAGGTGCTCTTTTGTTATAACACGACTCCTCACCAGGGCACGGGCGAGTCCCCGTTTTATCTGATGTTTGGCCAGGAACCTCGGCTTCCTGTGGACTTTCTCCTGGGTTGAGTCCAGGATCCAGTGCCTGGCGAGGTCTAGGATTGGGTGGTTGAACACCAAGCCAGGCTCAGAGTTGCTTTTGAGGGTGCTCGTGAGCGGTTGTTGGCAGCTGCTGGCAGACGAAAAGAGCGGTGAGCATGATCAGCAGGTCCGGGAAGCACCTCTATCGGTGGGCCAGCTGGTGTACTTGAAGGACCACAGTAAAAGAGGGCGCCAGAAAATCCAGGACCTCTGGAGCTCTGTGATCCACCAGGTGGTGAAAGCTCCTGCCGGCGAAGGAGTGGTTTACACTGTTGCTCCGGTGAACGATCTGCACAAAGTTCGAAATGTGCATCGAGACATGCTGAAGGCTGTAGTCCGACCTGAAGCTGCTGCTCCCCCACCGAGAGTGCCCTCTCCACCTGCTCTGGCAGCACTGGACCACGAGTCCTCTAGTGGTGGCGACCTGTGGGTCTTGGTCCCTGAAACACCTCTTCCATCACCTGTAGCTGTTCCCGGTGCTTCGTGTCCTACAAGCGCTCCTGTCGCAACTCCTTTGCAGGCCAGGCTTGTCCCGGCGACATGTCCAGTACCTGAAAATTCCTTGCCGCCAGCTCCTTCGCTGTCTCCAACTGACCAGCCGAGTACTAGTCAGCAGGCATTGCGTAGAACCGTTCGTTCCACAGCTGGTCACCATTCGAATGTCCATCATCTTCCTCGGTCTGCCGGTCACCAGGACAACACAGCTGGCGGAGTTCCAGGCACTGTGTCTAATGCCCAGTTTGCCGTTTTCAGGCCTTGGTGCTAGTTCCAGTATGTTTTGCACATCGTCGGGGCGACGATGCAAAAGTGGGGGATAGATGTAACCGGAGGTTGTCTCCCTCCTTGCCACTATTCGGCACTGTGCCAGCTTTCCAACCACCGTGATTGCTGGGCGGTGCCATGCGCGCCGCTATATTCAGGTGTGTTGCCACGCCCCGTCCTCTCTTCCGCTCCTCGCTCATTCCCGTGGTGGCTGTGGCGTGGCGTGTCAGCCTTTGTTTGGCGTGCAGCTTTTGTTTGGTGCGGCCGTCCCGTGTTTGTGACCGCCGTTGAGGCACACAAATCTTCTCTACCCCGGTAAGCGCTCTGCAGTCTTCTCCTTTTCTCTGTACGTGCGTAATGCGCACTTTGGTCACACGCTCTCCACTTCTTGCAGCGCAGCTGACTGCTTGGTCCGGGGGGAACGGGAGTGGTTCACTGGAGCCTCGCTGTGTCCAGCTACCAGTCCGTTCTGGTATGTTTGTCTGCACGTTGTCTGCCTGTTCATTTCCACCTGTTGCTTAGCTCCCTGCTGATCACTCTTTTGTGCATAATTCTCAGGCCGTGTGTGTTAAAGCTGCGTCCTGTGAGGTTCGCATCCTCTGGTTGTCTATGTTTGCTGCATATGCCTGGCATTCCTGGTATGTATTAATTTGGTTTCTTAAGTTAGTTTCAGTTTATTTAATTAATTTACTAAACATTAGGGTTTTTTTGTGTTTCTTCTTTTTTTAGTGGCCTGTAACTGTGGCCCGCTACTGACCATCACTCCTGGAGCTGCGTTGCTGTTTTGGTTCTTCTTTTTTTTTTTTTTTCTTCATTTTGGCGTCGGATATTCTGTTTTAATTTTATTTTTTTATTTTTGTTTGTATTTGCTTACTGTGGGACGGACTACGTTATGGCCAGACGCGGCTGATCGTGGCCTGGGCCTACTGTTTCTGAGGTCTCGACTGATTCACGGGCTGTTCTGGGGCCTACATGATTGTCCCAGCCTACTGACCATGACCTACCTATTTTAAATCTTGTATTCCTTTGTTCCATTTGTGTTTCTTTAATTGTTCTTTTCAATTAGTTCAGTAATTTTCCTGTATATTTTGGTCATTAATTGTGATAAATTGATTTAATTATTCATATTTTCTTGTATCTGATTTTAGTTGGGTTAAATTAGTTTATTAAATTGTGGTTCTTTTGTGATTTTTGTTATTAGTTAGTCCACACCACTTTTGTTTAGTCTTTGCGCATATTTTATTAACCCTTGTTTTGTTCTTTTGTGTTCAGGTGCTGGTGGCTGACGGCGGCAGTTTGATCCTTGGTGGTGGTGCGTTCTTCACAGCCCTCTCCTTTTTTTTTGCTGTTGTGCGTGTGTGTGTGCAGTGTCACAGGTGGTTTATTTTGAGGATCCCTTCTCCCTTTTTGGTTCCTGCCGCATGGTAAGCCCCAGCCCTGACCTGATTCTCCTCCTTTGCCCAAGTGCCTATTTTATATTATGTGTGGTGTGTGACATTTTTTCTTTTCTTTTGTATAATTTAGTTTAATAAAGTTTGTTTTGCTTCTAAATTACAAACCGTCTCGCCCCAGTGGTATAACGGATCTCTGTGACCTGGTCTAGTTAAAAGCTTAGTCTAGTATTTCCTGGGGTGCAATTCCCCAGGTGGCGTTGTTGGACACTTGAATCCTGGTACCTATACCTAATTCCCCCAACTTGCCACACAGGCAAAACAGGAACTAGGGCAGATGAAGGTACACGGGAACAGTTAATTCTTCAGGCTGGAAGCCCACACATGATCTCTGGAATAGAGGCTCAAGGACCAAACTGGATTGAACCAGGAAACAGGGCCGTAAAAAAGGGCGTATACCCACGGACCAACACAGTTCAGTTCATCAGGGGTGACGGTACCTGAGAAAGGCAGGCTGGGGATGTGGTCGATAAGGCAGAGGGTCCGGAATCAGGCGAGCAGGTGTATGAAACAGAGGGACCGATGAGGGATGAGCAGAAGGGAGACCAGGGCTAGGTGGGGGAGTCCAAACCAGGTAAGTACACAGTCCAAGAAAAACACTCCAGCAGGGAGCACACAGAATAGGTCAAGGCCAGGTAGAGAATGAGGGTTCCAGTGGTGAGTAGATTCTCTCTCGGGGAAAACAGAGGTGGGGAAACACAAAGACTCACACTGAAATGCCGAATACCAGGATTCAGACATGGCAGGTGAGTAAAAGACAGGCAGGGCTGACGAAGCGGAAACTAGATACAAGAATAAGTACTGGAGAGTCTACCAGGGATATGCTGAAGAACAATCTGGCATCTGTGCTGGAGAGGCTGATATACTGCAGCTGAGCTTGCAGGTGAGTGGAGATGACCTGATGAAGTGGGAGTGGCTGGCAGGTAGAGTGGAGCAGAGGCAGGGAGAGTGGAAAATTACTGAGGCAGACGGACTGGAGGGAACTCTGCACAGGACCTGATGAGCTTTCTAGGCCTGGCCTCCTACTACAGAAGATTTGTGAGGGGGTTCTCCTGCATAGCTGCACCCCTATTTCACCTGCTGCAGAAAGGGGAGACATTTTTGTGGATTGACGAGTGCCAGGCCACATTCACTTCACTGTAGAGGCCCAATTCTGTCCCCACCTGACCCCGCCCTCCCTTTCATCCTTGATACTGATGCAAGCAATGTCGGCTCTGGTGCTGTGCTGGCTCAGGTGACACCTATCCAATCCAATCCAACTTTATTTGTAAAGCACTTTAAAACAACCACAGTGGACCAAAGTGCTGTACAGAAGGGTTAGAAGAATAAAATACAAGAATAGTTTAAAAAATCAAATAATAATAATAAGAAGAATAAGAATAAGAATAATAAACAATAAAAGTAAATAAAAGAATTTAAAAACTGATCCTAAAATGTATGGGTAGTCAGTGAAGTGAGGCTAAAATGGGGGAAATGTGCTCATGTTTACATGTGCCAGTTAAAAGACATGCAGCAGCATTTTGCACCATCTGAAGATGGGCAACGGAGGACCCACTAACCCCCACATAAAGTGCATTACAGTAATCCAGCCTAGTGGTCACAAAGGCGTGGGTTACTGTTTCAAAGTGCTGCCTGAAAGAATAGGTTTAATTTTGGCCAGCTGCCTCAACTGAAAGAAGCTCGATTCAACGACTAAACTGATCTGACAGTCGAGCTTGAGATCTGTATCCACTTTAACCCCAAGGTTTGTGATGGTTGGCTTAATGAACTGGGCCAAGGAACCCAGATTTACAAGGGGGGCCCCAGTGGTGCCACCAAAAACAACCGTCTTTTTCTCATTAAAATTTAAAAAGTTTGTAGCCATCCAGGCCTTTATGTCATCAAGACACCTGAGTAGTGGTTTGACAGAATATGCATCTTTCTTTTTGAGAAGGACATAAATCTGACTGTCATCTGCGTAACAGTGGAAGGAAATACCATGCTTCTTAAGTATGGAACCAAGTGGAAGCAAGTAGAGAGAGAAAATAAGAGGGCCTAAAACTGAGCCCTGTGGGACCCCACATGATAGACAAGCAGAGGAGGACACAGAGTCACCAAGGCTGACACAGAAAGGTCGATCAGCCAAGTATGACCTGAACCACTCCAGTGGTACACCCCTGATACCCACCCACTGTTTCAAATCAGAGATTAAAAGTTTATGGTCCACTGTGTCAAATGCAGCAGTTAAATCTAAAAGCACAAGAATAACACAGTCACCAGAGTCAGTAGCTAAAAAGATATCATTAAAAACACTTAAAAGAGCTGATTCGGTGCTGTGCAAGGTTTTAAAACCAGATTGGAAGACCTCAAGAATTTTGTGCTCTTCCAGAAAAAACATTAATTGACTGCAAACTATCTTCTCGAGGATTTTTGAGATAAAAGGCAATTTAGAGATAGGCCTGTAATTTGCAAGAACAGCAGTATCTAGTCCTGGTTTTTTAATCAAAGGTTGCACTACTGCATGTTTGAAATTTTCAGGGACCACACCTGAGGACAAACTGCTATTGATAAGGGTCAGAACAGAGTACCCTGTAGTGGGGAGAACCTCTTTAAATAGTCGAGGTGGGACCACATCATTCGGAGAACCTGAGGGCTTCAACTGACCAACAGTCTTCTGTAACATGGACAGAGTCACATGCTCAAACCTGGAGTAATTGCTCTCTGTGCCCTCTCTGAGAAGGGCACAGAGACTGAAGTGTCATACGCAGAGGGTGAGATTAAAGCCCTAGTGGAGGCAACCTTATCAATGAAAAAGTGAAGAAAATTTTCACACTCAGCAGGGGAGGACTCGAGACAGACAGTCTGTGGGGCATTAAGAACAGAGTCAATGGTCTTAAACAAAACACGAGGCTTATGACAATTATTATATCAGAGAAATGTTTCCTTTTAGCATCTTTCATAGTTGTCTGATAATGACGCCAGCAGTCCCTTCAAATTTGAAATGACACCTGCAGTTTGTCCCTATTCCACTTTCGCTCAGCTCTACGGTACTCGCGTCTGACAGCACGAGTTGTGTCATTCAGCCAGGGCTCAGATTTAGTCCTAGACTGCCTGGTTTTTAATGGAGCCACGGTATCTAAAACGGATTGGCAGATGGAATGAAACCATGAGCTAAGCTCCTCCGTATCATATTCCATACACTCAGTGACACAGTTGTGAGTCTGACTGAAAATGGCTGAGAACTGAACAGCAGTGGAAGGGTTAATGATGCGACAGCGTTGGGCAGCAGCGCAAGGTTTAACTGTATTACAGGCAAGAGCAACCTCAAATAATACAGGCATGTGATCAGAGAGTGCTGCGTCACAGACCTCTAAGTTAAAAACAGGCAAACCAAAAGATAAAACAAGATCAAGTGTGTGTCTGCGTTATAGTGTGGGACCAGACACAGACTTCATAAGATTAAAAGAGTCAGTGAGGTTTAAAAAGTCCTTTGCCATTGGCTTATTAGGACAACACACATGAATATTAAAATCCCCAACAATAAGGACACTGTCATATTTAGGCATGATTTCAGCCAGAAAATCAGAGAAGTCATTTAAAAAGTCCTTATTGTATTTGGGAGGCTGATAGACCACTGCACACAACACAGTGTGAGAGCGACAAAGTTCAAACAGGCTCAGTTCAAAGCTGGTGAACGAGGATGGTAACGATAGCTGCTTACATTTATAGTGACTCTTAAAAACTGTGGCAATTCCTCCACCTCGGCCCGACGTCCACGGGGAGTTAAAATAGGAGCAGTTCTGAGGTAAAAGTTCAGTGAAAGCGCTGGACTCACCAACAGCCAGGTCTCAGTCACACAGGGAAAGTCCAATCCTCGGGACGTGAAGAAATCTTTAAGAATAAAAATTTTACTCGCTAGTGATCTAGCGTTTACCAGGCCAATCCTGGCAGGAACCAGCAGCTCCGTGGCGTCAGCTGTCTGGGGAGCCCGACTCAGAGTCTGCAGGTTACACAGATTCTCCCCGCGTTGGCAGGGACGGGGAGAGCAGGAGCCGCGGGGCTGGAACATCTCATCCGGGTCGACAACAGGTACCAGCCAGGTGTCGACAGGGTCCAGTGGGTGCAGAGAAATAAAGATGCGAGGCATCACTCCAAACGGGGCACAGGAAGCCGTAGAAAAGCACGCCATGCAGGCCTTCAGCCTCACCAGCTGACCGCTGCGTTTAAATCGGCAGCAGGGGTGCTTACGCCGGAGAGGTGGAGCTAGGGCGTGGCAGAGGTGAGCTGAGATCCCCAATAGAAATGGGGGCAAAGTTTTATGTCCCGCATAATGCAATTTCACCAGATCTTTGGTAGAAAGTCGAAGATTTAGCAGTGTTTGGTGATCGTACACCAGTAGAGAGTTGACATTACGAGTTAACAAGTGACAGAAACAGCGCAAACAGACACAATGTTGGCAGTGACAGACGGCAGGTCACACACACTCGTGCCATCTTGAAACCATGACACCTGATGGACAGAGAGTGGTGGCATACCAGAGCAGTACATTTAACAAGGCTGAACGTTGCTATTGTGTTACCAGATGGGAGCTGTTCGCTTTGGTCAGTGTCATCTGACATTTTAAATACTACCTTGGGGGCCTCCACTTCACCGTCAGGACTGACCACACAGCTTTGCAGTGGCTCATGTCTTGGAGGGCCAGCTGGCACATTGGATTGAAGAACTACCAGCGTATGCTTCACTGTGGTCCACAGACCAGGAGCACAACACAGGAACGCGGATGCTCTCTCCCACTGCCCCTGCAGCACTGATGGGTGCAACTACTGTGAGAAAAGGGAGATGATGGAGGGAGAGCGGCTGCAGCCTGATGTGAAATGTGCAGCAGTGGGTGCAGAGGGGCCACCAACCATGGACTAACGGCAGTGAACACAGCAGAGAGGGATGTGGACATAAGACCAGTCCTCACATGGGTGGTGGCACAGTGATGACCACCATGGGAGGACGTTGCCAATGTTCTCAGCCTACAGTAGTTGAGAGATTTAACCACAAGCTAGCCCAGCAACTGGCCATAGTGATGGCTAAGCACCAGCGTGACTGGGATACACACATTCCCCTGGTGTTTAATGGCATACCACTCAGCTACTCAGGACTCCACTTCCTGCTCTCCTGCTCCCTCCATGTTAGGGAGGGAAATTCAGACCCCAGGAGAAATGATGGTAGGCAGGCCCCCCGACACCCCAGTTGACAGGAAGCTCCAGGACCGCCTTGAGTCCGCCCACAAGTTCGCCAGAGGTACTGGACGCAGGAGTAGGGGAAGAAGGGCAGATACCCGAAGTTGGACAGTGAGTGGGTGGGGCCTTGCAGGGTCCTGGAAAGACTGGGGGAAGTTGTGTACAGGGTCCAGCTACCACCATGAGGACGGAAAGTTGCCCTGCATCGAGATAGGCTGGCCCTCTAGAGGGGCACAGCCACCCCAGTGACACCAACCTGCCAATGGGACTAGAGACGGAAATTAGCCTTGGCTACAATCTCAAACATATTTACATGGAAATGTTCATTAATGTGTATATTCTTTAAAAAATAAATAAATCTCAAATCTCAAATCAAGGAGTGGGACACAGACATGACCATGAGTCCCCAACAAGCCCTCTTGGATGTCTCATCCTGCCCCTCACAAACTGAACCTTTTTCCCTTTGTCCTGTCCCCACCCTCGCCCCCACCCCTGCCCTGATCCCCACTCCAGCCCTTTTCCTCCCTAACCCAGAACAGACACGGCCCTGGAGAAATCTCAGACCCCCCTGCTCATCTGAGAGACTTTATTTGCCCCCTCAGGGGCGAGGGAAAAGGGAGGGTAGTGTAAAGGACTGGGTGTTGTTAACTGTATGTGATTCTGTTGCTGTTAAGAATGTGTTATGATAAACTTCAGTCAAAAGTTCTATTATAGCAGTTACTGAGTTTTCCTTAATGTCAGTGAACGTGTTATTCCAGTGTAGTTTCATGCTCTTAGACGCTGTGAAGCCTGTCAATTAATACCAACCCCTATGACAGTGATTTGTGTAAGATACCCACCTGTGATTGGCAGAGGCTCGAGGAGGGAGGGTTATTCCTGTGAGTTTGTGTGTGAAATAAGGTGATGAGCAGGAGTTGTTGAAGTAGCCACTAATGCAAAGAACACCTTGTAAAAGTAGACAGGTTTTTTTTTATTTTGGCATTGGCTATGGCCTAAAGTAGCCTGTGTTAATGTTCAGGAATAAAAAGCCAGCAAACCAAGTTCACGTCTCATAGCCTGATTGATAAGGGACCCTAGAGTATATTTGTAATTGGGTGAAGGGAGGGGGAGGTGTCCTCACAAAGCCGTGTTTCAGGTCTGTCCAAAAAATCCCAAACATAGCAATAGTGAACGGGCTAACTCCACAATTCAGTACTACATAGTTCTCAGTGTTTTTACATGTTTTCAGAGCCTGTCCTGACCTGCCTGGGGCCCTCCAGAAACCATTTGCCATCGACACACAGTCACAACTCTCACCCCTGTGCTCCCACTACAGTCCTCATTCCTTTAAACCAATTTGCTCCTTCTGTCAGTCTAACAATGAGAAGATCTAGGATGAGAGGAGAATGAGGTAAAAAACAATATTTATTGAATAGAATATTTTGTATAGATTCTCAAGATCAGTTAATATTAACATTAACATAAATAGGAAAATTTAGAAAATATAAAACATAGATAATAACACTGAGCTTTGGCTCTACTGCCAGGAAATTAGTGAATTATTTGATCTTAAATTCAATATTAAATCAATAGTCGACATCAGTCCATTACTTTCCATCTTGCATTAGTCCAGAGTTGTAACCAATGCTGCAATTTAACATCATTTACATCAAGTACTGCTCTTGTACTTGAGTATTAACATGTTATTCAACTTTATACTTCTACTCCACTACATCCCAAAAGCAAATATTTTACTTTTTACTCCACTACATTGTCTCAAAGCTGAAAACAGACTGGTTTTCTGACTTTTTACAGATATTATCTTATAAAAATTATGCAATACTGTAGACTAAACTGCCCAACAGTATACTAAGGAATTAAAATGAGCTCAATCCTAAACATATGTGGCAGTAAAATGCAACATTAATGCAGCAGTGATATTAATCCAAAACATCAGATATAATAGTAAAGCACTGACAGGGAACATTTTACTGCACGCTGACTACTTTTGCTTTTAAGTACATTTTGTTGATAATACTTGCATAGTTTTACTTTGTTTCCGTTCCTGGTTGTAACTAAACCTTGACTGTCAGGCTAGATGATCAGTTGTCACACCCATATATTGTCTAGAAAGAGACAGACTGGTCCACAGAGGTTTTTGCTGGAAAGCATTGCTTTAATTTCATGCACATGGACATGGACGCATGTTTAAGCACTGTTATCTTTCCTGAGCTGCAGTTTTAAAATCTGCTGCTCGTTGGCATTCTTTTGCAATAAATGAATGAAATGAATTTTGTAGTAGACTAATAAAGGTACAATGTATCAAAGTTTGGGAGATCTAGCTCGAGCGACCACTGACTTACTGATGGTCAAACAAAAAGTGTTATTACCATCCCTGGTCTCCCCCACATGACTGCACAGCACTGGAGAGCAAAGGAATGAGGAAGTCTCCAAAGTCTTTGGCAGCACAGAGCCAGAAGAGGCTGACTTCTCTCTCACACATGTGAGCATATTCATCTTGGACATATCTGCTCTGATGTGATCTTTCATCACCACCAACCTCGCACAATGGCCACTTTTGGAGTAGGTGAAAAGAGACAGCGTGACTGCTGTGAGGTAGGCTTCATGTTTATTTAAAGCTGCTGCTGCTTACTGTAACTTTATAATAATGTAAAAGCCTGTTTCTCATAAACTGACACTAAAAATGTTAGAGCAGAAACTCATTATCAATTCTGTTAGGAAAAGTTTTGACATTCTGAGAACATATCCTGCAGGTTCATCAGTTCTGAGCTCAGATCTTGAAGGCAGTTGTGAGCTTTAAGTGCAGCCTGTATTTACACACACTGTTGACTGATCTTATGTTGCATGTATATAGGTTGCAGCGCCCTCACCCACAGAGTGAATAGAATGACAGGACCTTGTCACAAGCTGGACTTGTCACTCGTCCAGCTCTGCTGGAGAGATGATGCCAACCTGCTATCTGTTACCTGTTATCTGTTGTCTGTTATCTGTTATCTGTTATCTGTTATCTGTTGTCTGTTATCTGTTATCTGTTATCTGTTGATCTGTTGTCTGTTATCTGTTATCTGTTATCTGTTGTCTGTTGTCTGTTATCTGTTATCTGTTATCTGTTGCCTGTTATCTGTTGCCTGTTATCTGCACAATAACTTGCAGCTGCTGTCCCTACATGTCCTAACCTGTTAGTCCTGTTCTTCAGGATGTTAAATACATTTCTCTTAGCTATTCAGCCCAAAGCTTTAACAGCAACCCACTGTAGCTGGGTCAGTGTTAACACAGTGGTAAAGAATCTTTGACAGTAACCTCTGAATGGTAACCAGTATTTTTCAGTTTTTAATGGCCACTCCATCATCTATACAAATTTACGAAACCAATCAATCAATTTGTTTAATCTTTTGGTTTATGACCAGATACCTGCAAAAATATTGACAGGCTCAGCTTGTTGTTAATTCAAGTTTTGGGTTAATGGAGACAACAATGGACTGGTGCTTCCTTGCTGTCCTAACTCTCTCTCTCTCTCTCTCTCTCTCTCTCTCTCTCTCTCTCTCTCTCTCTCGCTCTCTCTCTCGCTCTCTCTCATTTTTAATTTTTTTCTGAATTGGCCACTCCACCCTTGACGTAAATATCAGTAGAAACTCACCAAACCGCAGCAAGAAGAGTCTTCAGTTGTCACACCCATATATTGTTACATTGTTACATCCACAGAAGATCTGTGTGTTCTCCAGGATGTGTGGAACAACCTACCTGCCGAGTTCCTTCAAAAACTGTGTGCAAACCTAGAAGAACTGATGTTGTTTTGAAGGCAAAGGGTGGTCACACCAAGTACTGATTTGATTTAGATTTAGATTTAGACACATCAGTTTAAGTTAGTAAACTAGTAAACTAAACTGGTAAGTAAATGGTTAATTTGTTAATTTAAAATTTGATTCTGCAAAAAGAATAAATGAATTAATTAAAAACAATTGTAAAAAAAAAAAAATCACAATATGTAAGAGGATTTTTTTTCCTTTCACCCCTAATATCAGCATCAGCCCTGACAATCCAGCATCTGTCAGGCTCTACATCAGTTTTGTAATCATTTCTTTTCTTTATAAATTTAGTTTTTCTTCTTTTTTTAAATATTTTTTTAAACAGAAGGCAGCTAACACCTACTGGACCCTGAATGTCACCATACTGAGAGCAAACACACATCACTCCAAAGATTACTGTAAGTATTGCTTTCTCTTCACATGATTTGAAAATAGCATTTGTGTTGCGTATATTAATGAATGACATTAAATGACTTTTTAAAATCATTTTCACTTGCTTTACTTGCAAACCTTTTTAGATGACAGTGACACACAGTGAGCAGTGCTTTGAAACTGATGTCTGGTTCCATTTCCCCGTCTTTTCCCGTCTCTTTGTTACAGTTTCTGAATCCGACTGCTATGTCATTCTCTCCCTCCCCACGGCGACAGCAAGGACCTGCCGCACTAAAACAGTGTCCAACAGTAACAACCCAGAGTGGAATGAAACTTTTACCTTCAGGGTCCCCACCCATGTGAAAGTGAGTCCACTCAATACTGGCATGACATCAAACACAAGCATGTGGCCGACTCAGTCCACAAGTACATCAGTGTTCACATTAAGACATCATCAAGTCAAAACCAGCACTAAGCAGTGAGCTCCTCTGCTGTTTTCACAGAACGTTTTAGAGATCACGATGTATGATGAGGACCCCGTGATGTGTGATGACCATATTTCTACAGTTTTGTTTGACATCACCAACCTCACAATAAGAAAGAAGGTGACCAAGGTCTTCACTATAAATGCTGAGGTAAAAGCAACAACAGATCAATACAACACTTGTAGCCATTTTAATGCTTTTTGGATTAGGACTGATCTGTGAACAGGGGACTGTACTACAAAGCAGGTTCAACATACCCAGGGTATCTTTTGCTTATCTGGCTTCACCAAAACTAACAAATGAAATTTTGCAGCATCTGACCAATCACAGCATGGGCCAGACTACTGGCAGCAGAGCGGCACATTTTACACACAAGGAACAAACTATAATATTAGACAAATATGAAGCTGTATGCAGCTGCAGCTGACAAATGCAGGAAGGGAAGCTGGCAGAAAAATGAATTGACGACTGTGTGAACATTAATAATAATACGTTTTTTCTATAGAGTTCCTTTCAGGATACTCAGCAACACTTAAAAAACAACACACTAAAAATATATGATATATGCAATATTAATCACAGTTACATGCATTTAAAGGTGTAAATTACTAGTCTTAGTCTCCATGTGCCTCCATGTGCTGGGTGTTTTTCAGCTGGAAAAAAAAAGAAATACTTTGGACACCTTATAATAACACTGCTCCATCATAAGGGCATGTGCATTTACACATGCTGACTACATCTGTGTATCCCATTAAATCAGTGTGATACTTTGATGTATCCTAATGGCATGTGGGACAATTTTAGTCATGTACTCTGCAGACAGATGATCAGTAAATGTATTAAATGATATACTTCTGAGTGCGACCCTCTCTTCTTTATATGGATAAATGCATTTAGGATAATGCATCAGTCGGACATAAGGAGAAAAAACAAAATTAATATAAAAACATAATTCAAAGTGGTTAGTAGACTTATTTTAATATTTTTTAAATACAGCAAGTACAAGGCTTTAGGGCCCTATCTTACACTGATATAAAGTGCAAGTTGAAAGAACGAGGTGCAATGGATTTAATTTATTCAAGGTGTGACCAAATCTATCCTTGCTGTTTTGCTCCAGGGGGATACACCTATCAGTTGTGCCTATCACCAGTGAGTTTAGGCTAAGCATGCAATAAGCCAATCAGAAAGTCTGCTCTCATCAGAAGCAGGTGCACCAAGAGCACAAGCTGTGTCGGCATAATGGTGGATTTACCAGGAGGAAGCAAAGAGAAAAGATTTTTAAAACGAGGAGACAGATCACCTGGTTCCCCATTCCTCAGGTTTGCTATCTTGCACATGTGGCAAAAATGGCAACTGCATCAGTGTGAGATTGCAAAGCCACCTGCGGCACCAGCGCAACAGCTTCTCACCAAGCGTAGGATAGGGCCTTTACTGTTTCAGTTAGTCTCTGTCATAGGATGATATCATTTACTAAAATCACAATAAAATAACAGTTTTCCCTCTTTCTTCTCATGATCAGTGCCCTGCACACCAAGCTTCATGGAATGTTGTTGATGTTCTGCCCTGTTTAATACATTTAAAGATCACTGATTGGTCAGGAGGTGGTGCTTTATCCAAGTTGATCTCTTATCTTGAACACAACCTGCTCCAGAGTGGGTTCAGCGTTCAGCATAAATCATCATGCCAATTTACCCCAGAAGGAAGTGAACCACTGTTGTGGGACTGAAAATCCAGGCTTAATGCTGAAGTTACCTTGCTAACCCCAAATCCTGCTTTATAGTACAGGCCTCAGCTGTACTTGGTCAGCAGAATACAGGTTCCACATGTAAGCCATGTTTCTTCTTATTTTAGTCGTGCACGTGTTTACAATATGACCATTTAGCAAATGTTTAAAGGTCATTTCCATGTTCCACATTTGTGTAGACAGAGGACACACTTCTCATCGAGTTTGAGCTACTTCAGAGGTAACTGATTTTCATATATTGTTGTTTTTACCTCACATTCTTGCCAAGTATTTACAGATATTTCTTCTTCCTGAGTTATTTTAATACACTGTTTGATCTGGTTCAAAATAATGTGTCTTCATTGTAGTGAGGATCCCCCTTGTGAATATCTAACTAATGGCATCCTCATGGTAAGACCTCTGACATGGCATTGCCAAACTAAATGCAATCAAGGAACCAATGTTACATTTCACAACTACACCTGCTAAACTAATCTGAAAATTGATACGCACCACCTCTGCACTAGGATAAGACAACAGCAGTTTGTAACTGCGTCAAAAAGTTGGCATTAACACTTCAAGCTGAAATATACAGCTCTTAAACAACTTCTCAGCTGCTAACTCAGCTTTGAAAGTGTGTATACAACAATCTCGGTGGCATATATCATTAATACATAGACTAAATACCAAAGGACCAAACAATGACCTTTGTGGAACACCCATGGTGCGCTTCATGTTCCTGGACAGGGTGTTGCAAACTTAAATGCATTGCATCCTATTATATAAATACTGTATGAACACATCCATGCCAGTGCTGTATGTGCATCCATCTCACCCTAGCCAACAACAAACTTTGACCACTCCCAACCAGAAGAAGTCAGTGGAGGAGGAGGCTGGAATGTAGTTTTAGAAAAAGTGAAATCATACCTAAAACATACATTAGAAATGATTGATCAATGTTTAATCTTTCCCAACACAACTGTGAGCTTGGTAATCGTTTCATGCAATTGTTTTGCATATGTGTATACACAGTGTCATCTGCATATATTTACAGTTCTACATCATGACATCATTAAGGAAGATCATTAATATGTAGACTAAATAACAGGGGACCAGACACAGACCCTTGTGAACACCCGTTTTGCACTTCATGTTGCTGTAGAGTGTGTCAAAAACTTTTTCACATTACATTATTTAACATTAATTGTTAAATATGGAGAAATCCATGCCAGTGTTCTAGATGAGAAATATTCCAATACTGAAACACCATTATCGATTGGACTGAAAGCTTTACACAGCTCTAAAAACACGGCCTAAGCTACTCCTCCTTTATCAAGCCTTGGTGTAAAGCCAAATAGAATTTGACAGGGAAATTAAGGAGTACATTTGAGAGGGCTCCTATTATGATATACACTATATTGACAAAAATATTAGGACACCCCTCCTCCCCCCTCCCTCATTGAATTCAGGTGTTCCAATCACTTCCATGGCCACAGGTGTATAAAATCAAGCACCTGGGCATGCAGACTGCTTCTACAAATATTTGTGAAAGAATGGGTCGCTCTCAGGCGCTCAAAGAATTCAAGCGTGGTACCGTGATAGGTTGCCACCTGTGCTGTAAGTCCATTTGTGAAATTTCCTCGCTACTAAATATTCCACGGTCAACTGTTAGTGGTATTATAACAAAGTGAAAGTGATTGGGAACAACAGCAACTCAGCCACAAAGTGGTAGGCCATGTAAAATCACAGAGCAGGGTCAGCGCATGCTGAGGCGCACAGTGTGCAGAAGTCACCAACTTTCTGCAGAGTCAATAGTTACAGACCTCCAAACTTTGTGTGGACTTCAAATTAGCTCAAGAACAGTGCGTAAGAGCTTCATGGATTGGGTTTCCATGGCTGAGCAGCTGCATCCAAGCCTTACATCACCAAGTGCAATGCAAAGTGTCGGCTGCAGTGGTGTAAAGCACGCCGCCACTGGACTCTGGAGCAGTGGAGACGTGTTCTCTGGAGTGACGAATCATGCTTCTCTGTTTGGCAATCCGATGGACAAGTCTTGGTTTGGCGGTTGCCAGGAGAATGGTACTTGCCTGACTGCATTGTGCCAAATGTAAAGTTTGGTGGAGGGGGGATTATGGTGTGGGGTTGTTTTTCAGGGGTTGGCCTTGGCCCCTTAGTTCCAGTGAAAGGAACTCTTAATGCTTCAGCATACCAAGACATTTTGGACAATTTCATGCTCCCAACTTTGTGGGAACAGTTTGGGGATGGCCCCTTCCTGTTCCAACTTGACGGTGCACCAGTGCACAAAGCAAGGTCCATAAAGACATGGATGAGCAAATTTGGTGTGGAGGAACTTGACTGGCCTGCACAGAGTCCTGACCTCAACCCGATAGAACAACTTTGGGATGAATTAGAGCGGAGACTGTGAGCCAGGCCTTCTCGTCCTACATCAGTGCCTGACCTCACAAATGCGCCTCTGGAAGAATGGTCAAAATTCCCATAAACACACTCCTAAACCTTGTGGAAAGCCTTCCCAGAAGAGTTGAAGCTGTCATAGCTGCAAAGGGTGGACCAACTCCATATTAAACCTTACGGATTAAGAATGGGATGTCATTAAAGTTCATGTGTGTGTAAAGGCAGATGTCCTGATACTTTTGGCAATATAGTGGATGAGCATCAAGCTCCCTCTCAACCCAGAGCAGGCAGGTCCTGCAAGCTTGTGCTAACAATGATTATGAAATATGAATGCATCTTACTTTAATTACACTAACCAAAGTAATCAACCTCTCTTTGTGTCTTCCAGGCTGCCCCATTCTCTGCACTTGATATCAACGTTGACAAACTACTAAGCAATGACCGTATGTCCAATTCAAAAGTCAGATTGAAATGATTTTAAGCTTTCACTGGAAATATGGATTCAGGCCAGCTTCAGACAGTAATGACTCTGTTATTATGGAATATGCTCTATTCGATATATTTCTATTAACAAGGGGTCAAATGAATAATGTAAAAGGAGTCGCTAATGAACCCACGGTAAATTATCACCCAACTTTGCAATTCCCCTCTGCTCTATGAAGTGTCTTAGTGTCTTTTAGCTAATAGTTTTGGTTTTTACATCCCACAAGTTTACTGTTTGAGTTCACTCTCACCACTCTCATAAACGTTCTATCCAGCAGCAGCAAGCAGCTTTTTTTGAGTTAATGAATAGCTGGTGAACATAGTGAAACACTCACCAAATAAAGTGCCAGATGTTTCTCTCAGTAATTGGTAGAGACAAACAGAAGCTGAAAGGACAGTGAATATTAGACTTGCAATTACCATGTTTTCCAGAGACACGACTCCATATGAATGTTGATGTTGTTCTGAATAAAAAAAAACAACAACAACAAAAAAAAAACTGTTTGCTAACAAGTTTGCCATTTCAGCTTTAACGTCTCAGAATGGTCTCCATGTCACCATGGATTGCCATAAAATTTTGCATTCATGATCCTAACAGGATGAATGCTATTGACTTTTCTGATCCCTAGATTTATTAAAGACCAGAGTGTTGATGAGTTCCAAACTTATGGGTTCTTTTATTGGTACTTTTTAAGGTTTGGTGTAATTTATTATCACAGCTGCAGCCCAGCATCTCCTCTTCTGTGTCTACGTCAATAGACAATGTCAGTGTCTCCTTCCACACACACACAGAGCGAAGGAGCCGATGTAGTGACATTGTTGTCTTACAAATGTAACTTTTTTCACCAGGTATCAGGGACATGGCGCTGAAACTGAGAGGTGCCTTTCAGGAGAATCAAACACTTGCAAAGGCAGCCACAAAACTGCGTTACTACATCAACAGAGACCTGGAGACAGAGCTAGGAGTGGCTGTGAGTTTTAACTATCTGGTAGTGTTACCTGTTTGACAGACAGATGGCAAGTATTTTATCAGTGTCAGGTGTTCCTGATCAAGTCGACTTGTCCACTCCTTTAACTTACAAGGAAGGACAGGAGACTTTCCGCCTCATGTTCTTCTTCTATATGTTTAACATGGCATGGTTATTCATCTCTTTGTCTGTCAGCCCTCTGATGACACATCAGCCTCTGCTGCTCCAATGGAAACATCTATAAATCTTCAGCCACTACCAGCCAAACATGCTGGAAAAGTGTCTCTTGTTATTGATCAGGTAAGAAGTTAAAGTTTGTGCAAAGGGAACTGAGAGAGTTTCTTCTAAACACATTATACATGTTAGAACATAGTTGCTAGAAATCTGGCTGTGCATTGACAGCTGAAGACAGGAACATGCTGTGTGTCTTCTCTAATGCAGCCAGAGCCTTGGTCTGTGGTACCGTTGTCACTTCTTACTTAATCTTACTTGTTAAATGAGTGACTTCCAGTGAGCACTAATAATGGTAGGTCTGTAGTTTAAATGGCATTTGTTCTATAGTAATGTGACTTTTTTTTTCCCATCACAGGACACAATGGATATAGACATGGAAACACATGAATGGTAAGGCACCTTCCACTTGTGGTATACACTATATCTGATTGTATGTGAACACCCAAATAACCTGACAGTCAGGACTTGCTACCATTCAGCCACAACAGCAAGCAGTGTTGTAGCCACAAGATTACCTGAACCCAGACCAAGTCATGACCAAGACCAGAGACCAAGGCAGGGCCAGACTGAATCAAGACTAGGACCAAGGCAGGATGAGGTTGGGTCAAGTCCAAGTGATCACAGCTCTAACTCATTCACCATATGGGGGAGTGACACCGTGGTGCGAAGCATTTATGTTGGACCTGACACTAACTAATGTTGATTTAATGTAGCTACGTGGCTTCATGTGATCTGCCTTGTCAATGTTTATCATAAGAAAAAACATAGCTAACATAGCTCTTGGAGTGTGTGTGAAAGTATTAAAAATTTAGAAATGAATCATGTTCTTATTTGCACTTTAAGCAGAAAGTTTTACATCCAATTACAGTGATGATGTCAACAAACAAATCCAACAATGCACAGGCCATTCAGTGAGATCCCTGCAGTTGTAGTCTTGACTGGTTTGAAATAAAATCCTGAGTCTTCTTTGTCTGAGACTGAGACAATATTGAGAAAAAAAAAAATGCTTGATTCTGAGACAAGACCTTCAAAAAGTAGTATTGAAATCAGTCTTGAGACCAAGACCGATCTTGAGTACTACAACAAAGTCCACTCAAGTAAATGTTATTTGTATAGACCAATATCACAAATCACAGTTTTGCCTCTAGGACCCTTTCAATCTGTACAGTGTGCAACAATCTATTGTTCAACCCTCAGTTAAGGAAAGGAAGGAAAAACAGAAACGGAAAAATGGAGGAGACCTCATGAAGAGCAACAGAGGAGGGACCCCTCAGACAATATATGTGTGTTAAAAACAGACCATGAGTGAGGTTGACCACTGATGTTGGTGCGTCAGTTCATCCCAAAGGTGTAGGATGGGGTTGAGTTCAGGTCTCTATGCAGGCCAGTAAAGTTCTTCCACACCAAACTGCAAAATCATTTCTTTATAGAGTAGACTTTGTGTATGAGGTCAAAGCCAAACTGGTGCAACAAACTCTTAAATTATTATATGATTTAGCATTAAGATTTTCCTCCATTTGAACCTTGGACCTTAAAAAACAGGGCCAGACCAAAACTCTATAGACATGGGTATCCATCTGACCATAGCCAGCATACATACTGTGAGTGTTCAGGAGTGCAACAGACTTGACCACTCTGAACCAGCAGAGGTCAGTGAAACAATGCCTGTCATATTAACTTTGCTTTTTACCTTGGAAACAGTGAAGAAGAAGGTCTTGCAATCCGTCTGGACTTTGACATCCCACCTCAAGAGAAAGAATATCTGAAGAAGAGGAAAGTTGTTGTGGCACAGGCTTTGCAGGAGCTATTCAGCCTTGAGTCTCAACTTGCACCAGAAAAGGTAGAGTGAAACTTGTTACTTAAAGAAAAATGTATTTGTAGCCTTATCCACCCTACTTACCGGTGTCAACTTAGTAATAAGTTTGCTATTAAAAAAAGAAAGAAAAAAAAAAAAAGAACAAAAACACAAAAAACAAATAGTATAATGCAAGTGGGCCAGAAGTAACAAACAAAGTAACAACCACACATCTTATCATGTCATATCCACTCATGGTAGAAATGTTAAAATATGTGAATAATGATCAGAATGCTGCATATTAAATGGAAAATATATTATTCATACATGATCATGTTTTATCTACCCTGATATGATACAACATAGTCCAAAATGATAATAGGACAACATATGTAATATTTTTTAACAACACTAGTGGCAGTCAGATGGATGAAATTTGGTACAGGCACCTCTGTTCTCCTCATGATAAATAGTAAAAACTTTGGTGACTCTTCAGAGGTCTTTTATCTTTCATTAGGTAAGAATTTGAATTTGTCCAATACTTTGGCTAATGGAAGCCCATTTCTACCGATGTCATGGAAAAAAAGAGTCAGTATAATGACAAAACAATGACTTCTCAAAATAATGAGAAATGTATCATACTATTTTTCTATTCTTTTGAAAATGATTGTCATTATAATGACTAACATGATCTTTCTTTCTTCATGCTGGCAGAAATAGATATCCATAGATTTATGACCACATACCTGTAAAACTAAGGACATTCCCATCAGCCTCAGCTGGGCTTTGTGATTTCTGCTAATTATGTTTGCACGCTAACTTTCTAAAGTAAGATGGTGACCATGGTACACATTGCCATTTTGAACATGTTAGTATGCAGACATTAGCATTGGTTTAATGCACCACTTAGTCAAAGTCCACCCTCACAGAGCTGCTACAACCACATGTCTCTGTCCTCTGCACAGGTGCCAACTATAGCAGTGGTGCTTTCAGGAGGAGGGACCAGAGCGATGACAGGCACGCTTGGTGGTCTGAGGGGCCTGAAAGAAATAGGGGTCCTGGATGCTGTCAGTTACATCACTGGTGTTTCTGGATCCACATGGTGAGAGAACCCTTTGAGTAGCCAGTGTCCACAGTATTCCCCAAAACAGAATATACCAGTGTGTTATGTTGGAGAATGAATCACAGGTTATGATAGTGCTGCGGATAGGCGCCATCTATGGGGGAGGGGGATGGGGGATCTTGAGGCAAAGCAGTAAAAAATGCAGTTGTAAAATAGCCATAGACTAATAAATTTAATTGGCATGTGAAAGGAAAGAAAAATAAAGTCATACCATGTGCTATATTATTCTTTAAGTGTGTTTTGTACTTGTCACTGAAGTTGGCATTTCATCTTCACCTGCAGCTGCAGCAAAGGTCAAGCTGCACGCAGCATGCACAGTTTATATTATGTTTATTATAATGTTAAATGTCTGGATTATTACTAGCCTATATATAATTTTTTTTAAATGACTTTATGCCTTTATGTTTATGTGACTGGAGGCATTATGTTTTCAGGTCATCCCATTCTTGTGAATCTACTGTAATACCTTAAGAATGTCTTGAGGCAGTTTCTTCAAACTTGACACAAATGATCACTTGGACTCAAAGATGAACTGATTAGATTTAGTGGTCAAAGGTCACTGTGACCTCACTTAATGTGTTTTTGGCCATAACCCAAGATTTCATGCACTAATTATGACAAAATTACACACAAATATCTATTAGGATAAAATGATGAGGTGATGATATTTTATATCTGAAATGAAGGTCAACTCCACTGTGACATCATAATGTTCAGCTGTCTATCAGTCCTTTGTCCTCCTCTGTAAAAATAGTCTCTAAGTGAAGACAGGACATGGATGTAAACTGTGACTTGACTGGTTGGTGGAGAAATACAACTGTGAGCCAGTAATTCTATTTCTTGACTGCTCTGTTTCATTTGACCATTGACAGCTGACTTTTCACTCTTTTTAAACCTCCACTAGGGGGCACAAGTGATGAACAACTGCTTCAGTTTGAAATCTTTCATCAGCAACAATGACAACATATGTGGGGGTCATGTTCATGTTGGTGGAACTTTACAAATCTCTACTGGTTGCATCTGGCAGTTGTAGTGGCATTGCAGTATGCGTTTTGCCATCTGTGGTCTGGCAGGGATCTGCACTCTACTGAATGCACTCTTTTAGTACTTTATTTCTTTGCTTGATTTGTTTAATTATATATTTTAGATCTTCCATACATTCTCACCACCTCAACTCTAAATACTAGTACTAGTCAAAAACTTCAACAGGAAGAACCAGCCCAGTATATAGAGTTTCCCATTCAATCCACATCTCAAAGGCACCGCTCCATATGTACTGTGCTATAGATAACAACTCCAGTGTTACCCTGGGGACAGAGTTGTGTGTTTGTTAGAGCAGAAAAGTGCTATATATATATAAAAGTGCAGTTCATTTACCACGTAACAGAGGTGGGACCATGTCATTGTTTTGCAACTCACAATCAAGTCTCAAGTCTTTGCACTCAATAAGTCATAATGTAAGTGTGAGTTTACAGCCTCATTGATTCACAAAGTTACTTTAGTGTTAAGCTTATGTTAGGTGAGCATTAGCTTGCTAACTTGTCGTTCTCTGTGAAACTTTAAATGTGTTAATTGTCTGTAATTGTCTGTAATTTTCATCCCACTCGTTTTACATACTGCAGTTAGTTTTTGTTGAATACCTCACAGTTTTTGTACATGAATGAAATGATCTTTGGTATCACTTTTGCTAACTGGAGCTCAGTAATGGGCTGTTAGTTCTTCATGGTTCTCTCCTGCAACTTCATTTGAAGCTGGATTAGTTCAGATGCAGTGGATCTGGGGAATTAAGTGTTAACCTGCTGAGAGAAATTAGTGTTAATGCTAGTTGACTACCAAAGGTAAGAAAATGAATTGATAAGTGGATTCCCATTTTTTAAATAACAGGCATTTTAATCTTTGGGCTTAGAGCAGTTCTCAACCTTTTTACCATGGAGTCCCCCCCCCATAACGTTAATTCAATGACCAACAGCAGCAGCTTCTTTTTATTTTCTCTCGGCTTGTCAGGAGGGCTCAGTGGGGAATGACCATTGGCTCAGCCCAGCCCAACTCGAGTCTGACTTGAGTCCACACCTTTGCCATTAGCTAAGATGTGATTACTTCCAAATAATGTTAAAGATGCTGTTTTTGTTGTTGTTGGTTTTTTTACAAATCTTTTGTAGGGGCCACAAAAAATGAAAATGTATGTAAACCCTATCTGTATTATTTAAGTAAGTATAGGTTTGTCAGGTTATGTGAATTGTTTTTAGATCATTGTACCCCCTGAACACTGTTCTTTCCCACGTCAACAGGGCCATGTCTGCTCTGTATCAGGAAGCTAACTGGTCACAGCAGGACATGAACAGTTTCATCTCAGCATCGAAAGAAAGATGACCAAGAGTATCTTGAGCGCCTTCTCTCCTGGGAAACTGCTGTACTACAGAGAAGAAATGGCAGAAAAAGAAAAGGAAGGTCACATTGTGTCACTCATTGATATGGCTGGCCTGATCTTGGAACATCTTGTTTTTGAGCAAGTAAGCACAGCATTTTCTGTTATCACTTTAAAATAAATATTACATAGAAAGCTTAGAATTAGGGTGCAAAGACATGTTTTGTTTTTTTTAAATAACATTTATTATTTGTGGTTGGAATTACAGAAAGTCACCAGTACCCTGTCTGACCAGCAGAGAGCAGGGAATGAAGGCCAAAACCCTCTACCCATTTACACTGCTGTCAATATGAAGGATGGATTGGAGGGCTGTGAGTCTGAAGCTGGTAAATATCCTGGAAGAAATGTTTTATTAGGGGGCCAAGCCCGCGGGGCCTGGGGAACGCGTATGCAAGCATACGCGTTTCCCAGTACCAGCGGTGCTGGGAACCCTATTGTAATTGTTCAGATTTTTATTATACACTATTTTTATTTTTCCGTTGGTAAAAGTGGTGCTGCAGCCTAAACTGTGCATGGGAGGGCGGTGCAATTTGGAGGGTTGGTCCAGACCCCTGCAGGGACCTCTGGCACAAAAATTAACATATGTCTGCCAGCAGGGGGCGCTATAACCAAGAAAAACGCGTTTTGACCTATAACTCCCACACCGTATGTCGCACATTCAAAAGCCTCATATCCACAGATTCCCTGAATAGCCCTGAATCACCTGGGCTAGGCCACGCCCATTTCTGCCTAGAATTTTTTTTCCCGCAAATCGGGAAAACTGGAAAACCTACTTTTTCGAACTCCTCCTTGGGGTTTTGTCCGATGAGTGTGAAATTTGGCACGTACGGTCTTCCAATGGTCCTGATCTAAAGTTATCAAAAGAATTTTGTTCGGTCAAAATATGCGCAAATTATTAACGAATAAATTTTTCTAGCTAGCTATAAAAACACGAACAGTTGGATATCTCGGTCAAAATAAAGCCTAACGACACCAAGTCTGAGATCTTTGGTTGGCATGTGACTGTGGATGTGTGAGCCAAATTTGGCTAATGTTGGCCACTAGGGGGCGCTGCAAATATGGGAACGTTATATCTCTTAAACGGCAACACTGATTTTTACGAAATTTGGTGGGTATGATTTTGGGTCACTCCTGAGGCCATATCTTGGAGGTACTCGCGATTGGTCAAAGTGGGCGTGGCATGTTATGACACAAACAACAAACATTTATTTCAGCTTAAGTATTATGCTGAGGGCTGTGAAATTTACATGGTATATATAGAATAGGACATAGACTACCCATACCAAAAATTGTGCATCGACTCCACTAGGTGGCGCTGTAACGGACGCAAAAGCATTTTGACCTGTAACTTCCACATTTTAAATCAAATCTTCATAAACTTTATATCCACGTGTTTCCTGAATAGAGTTGCATCTTCTGACATAGGCCCACGCCCACTCCCACAACATATTTCTCTTTGTAAGTCGCTACATGTCAAAAACCTACTTTTTCGAACTCCTCCTAGGGTTTTGGCTCTATCTGCACGAAACTTTGCACATACCATCTCCAGACATGCCTGACCAAAAGTTATCAAAAGAATTTTGCTACTCCAAAAAATGTGGTACTTATAAATAAACAATTTTTTCTGGTAGCTAAAAAACACACACCATTGCATATTTTTGTCAAAGTAAAAGCTATCGACATGAAACTCAAATCACTTGTTTCAGAGGTCAGCCAGAGGCTCTGTACCAAATTTGGTGCAAATTGGCCAACAGGGGGTGCTATAAACTGAGAAAAATCAAGCGACACAAAAGTTGCTCAGATTCGCACGAAATTCGGCGAACGCCATGTGGAGCAGCTCCCGAGGCCGTCTGTAAAGTTTAGTGATGTTTGGTCAAAGTGGGCGTGACTTCTTACAACAAAACATATTGAGCCTTTCACACTGCTCTTCCCATTGCAATAAGAGCAATGGAGAGAAAGGGCAGCCTTGTTCGACCCAGCGTTTGATAGCAGATCTTGGCGGTGTGCCTCCCGGTGATAAAACGGAGCCCTTTGCATTGCATGGGATCCGCGACGCGCGGGGGACGAGTCGCGCGGGAGGCTTGGCCCCCGTTCATAACTGCTTGCAGTTCTAGTTTGTATTTTAATTGCTGTAATAGTTGAAAATGACCATGTATTCCTGAACATATTTTGTGCAAGGTGACTGAAACCCAATGATGTAGAATATCTAAAGAAAATGTTGATAGATGAACTATATGAACTGCAGGTTTGATCACATGGAACTGAAGTGAAACCTATGAATGTTACGTTTTTGCTATATGAAATAAGTCACTAATTTTGCAACTGAAATGAATACTAAAGCAATTCCAACTAGAACTGCAAGCAGTTATGAAAGGGGGCCAAGCCCCCCCGCGCCACTCGGCCCCCAGCGGGATACCAGCCGACGTTTCGCCTGCGGTATTGTAATTGTAACAGGAAGAGCAGTGGAAGTGTGAAAGGCTGGCCTGAGGAGTGAGTCCACATCATGCTCATCAAATGTGGTGCGAGTCTGATCAACTTTCGTGTCGCTTTATGTTTTTGCTTCTGTTATAGCGCCACCTAGTGGAGTAGACATGCAATTTTTGTTACGGGAGGTCTGTGTGCTATTATACATATACCCTGAGAATTTCAGAGCCCTCGGCATAATACTTCAGCTGAAATAAATGTTTGTTGTTTATCGCGTCATAAGCCACGCCCACTTTTACCAGTCGCGCTAAACTTTAAGATGTGGCCTGAGGAGGCACCCCGTATCGTGCTCACCGAATTTCGTGCAAGTCCGATCAGCTTTCATGTCACTTAATGTTTCTGTGTTTATAGCGCCCGCTATCGGCCAAGGTGCGCCAAATTTGGCGCAGAGCCTCTGGACGATGTCTGAAACAAGTGACTTGAGTTTGACATCGATAGCCTTTAATTTGACAAAAATATGCAATGGTATGTGTTTTTTAGCTAGCAGAAAAAATTGTTTATTTATAACGACTGCGTTTTTTGGAGTAGCAAAATTCTTTTGATAACTTTTGATCAGGCAAGTCTGAGATTGTGTGTGCAAAGTTTCGTGCAGATAGAGCTTAAACCCTAGGAGGAGTTCGAAAAAGTAGGGTTTTGACGTGTACCAACTTATGACTAGAAATATGCAGTGGAAGTGGGGCGTGGCCTATGTTCTACGATGCGGGTCTATCTGGGAACACGTGGATATGAAGATTACAAAGCTGTGACTTAGAATGTGGAAGTTACAGGCCAAAACGCGTTTGCATCCGTTATAGCGCCACCTAGTGGAGTAGATGCAGAATTTTTGGTATGGGCAGGTTGTGTGCTATTCTACATATACCCTGTGAATTTCAAAGCCTTCAGCATAATATTTGAGCTGAAATAAATGTTTGTTGTGTATCGCGTCATGAGCCACGCCCACTTCGACCAATCGCGATTATCTTCAAGATATCGCCTCAGGAGTGACCCAGCATGGTAGCCAACAAATTTCGTTAAAATCGGTGATGCTGTTCAAGAGATATAACGTTGCCATATTTGCAGCGCCCCCTAGTGGCTAAAATTATCCAAATTTTGCTGATACACTCACAGTCACATGCCAACCAAGGATCTCAGGTTTGGTGTCGTTAGCATGTATTTTGACCGAGATATGCAACATTTTGCGTTTTTATAGCTAGCTTGAAAAATTCATTCGTTAATAATTAGCGGATTTTTTGACCGAACGAAATTCTTTTGATAACTTTAAATGAGGTCCAACTGTAGAGTCTACACACCAAGTTTCACGCTGATTGGACAAAACCCCAAGGAGGAGTTCGAAAAAGTAGGTTTTCCAGTTTTCGCGATGTAGCGAAAAAAAATTATAGGCGGAAATGGGCGTGGCCTAGCCCAGGTTATTCAACGCGATGCCACAAATCTTGGGATATGAGGTTTTTGCATGTGTGACATACGGTGTGGGAGTTATAGGCCCAAACGTGTTGTCCTTGGTTATAGCGCCACCTAGTGGCAGACATAAGTGAGTTTTTGCGTCTGAGGTACGTGCAGGGGTCTGGACCAACCCTCCAAATTGCACCGCCCTCCCTTGTATGGTTTAGGCTGCAGCAGGACTTTTATCAACGGAAAAATAATAATAAAAAAAAGAAGAAAAATAAAAATCCGAACAAAAACAATAGGGTTCCCAGCACCGCTGGTGCTGGGAAACGCGTCTGCTTTGCAGTCGCGTTCCCCAGCCCCCGCGGGCTTGGCCCCCTAACTAGAACTGCAAGCAGTTATGAACGGGGGCCAAGCCTCCCGTGCGACTCGGCCCCCGAGCGTAGCGGAGCCCACGCAATGCAAATGGCTCTGTTTCGTCACCGGGAGGCATGTTGCCAAGGTTTGCTGTTAAACGTTGGGTAAAACAAGGCTGCCCTGTCTCTCCCTTCCTCTTACTGTAATGGGAAGAGCACTGCAAGTGTCAAATGCTGAATATGTTTGTTGTAATAAGTCACGCCCACTTTGACCAAAGGTAACAAAACTTTACGGCTGGGCTCGGGAGCGACTCCAGATCACGCTCCCCAAGTTTCGTGTGAATCCAAGCAACTTTTGTGTCACTTGATATTACCGTGTTTATAGTGCCCCCTGTTGGCCAATTTGCACCAAATTTGGTACAGAGCCTCTGTTTGACCTCGGAAACAAGTGTGTTGAGTTTCATGTTGATAGCTTTTATTATGACAAAAATATGCAACAGTATGTGTTTTTTAGCTAGCAGAAAAACTTGCTTATTTATAAAGTACCGCGTTTTTTGGAGTAGCAAAATTCCTTTGATAACTTTTGATCAGGCACATCTGGAGATTGTGTGTGCAAAGTTTTGTGCAGATGGAGCGTAAACCCTCGGAGGAGTTCGAAAAAGTAGGTTTTTGACATGTAGCGACTTAAAAAGAGAAATATACTGTGGGAGTGGGCGGGGCCTATGTCAGAAGATGCGGATCTATTCAGGGAACACGTGGATATAAAGTTTATGAAGATGTGATTAAAAATGTGGAAGTTACAGGCCAAAATGCGTTTGCGTCCGTTACAGCGCCACCTAGTGGAGTAGACACACAATTTTTGGTATGGGCGGTCTGTATCCTATTCTATATATATATTGTAAATTTCACAGTCCTCAGCATAATACTTGAGCTGAAATAAAGATTTGTTGTTTATCTCGTAATAAGCCACGCCCACTTTGACCAGTCGGGATTACCTTCAAGATATGGCCTCAGGAGTGACCCAGCATCCATCCATCCATTTTCTGTAACCGCTTATCCATGAGGGTCGCGGGGAGCTGGAGCCTATCCCAGCTGACTTTGGGCGAGAGGCGGGGTACACCCTGGACAAGTCGCCAGTTCATCGCAGGGCTGACACACAGAGACAAACAACCACTCACACTCACATTCACACCTACGGGCAATTTAGAGTCACCAATTAACCTGCTGCATGTCTTTGGACTGTGGGAGGAAGCCGGAGTACCCGGAGAGAACCCACGCGGACACGAGGAGAACATGCAAACTCCACACAGAAAGGCCCTGCCGGCTCGGGGATTCGAACCCAGGACCTTCTTGCTGTGCGGCGGCAGCGCTAACCACTGCGCCATCGCGCCGCCCTGACCCAGCATCATGTCCACCAAATTTCGTATAAATCGGTGTCGGCGTTTAAGAGATATAACGTTCCCATATTTGCAGCGCCCCCTAGTGGCCAACATTAGCCAAATTGGGCTCATACCCCCACAGTCACATGCCAACCAAGGATTTCAGATTTGGTGTCGTTAGCATTTACTTTGACCGAGTTATGCAAGTGTTCGTGTTTTTATAGCTAGCTAGAAAATTTTATTCGTTAATAATTTGCGCATATTTTGACGTAAAAAAATTCTTTTGATAACTTTACATCAGGTCAAGCTGACAAACATACGTGCCAAATTTCACACTGATCGGACCAAACCCCGAGGAGGAGTTCGAAAAAAGTAGTTTTTTGAGTTTTTGCGATTTCCTGAAAAAAAATTATAGGCGGAAATGGGCGTGGCCTAGCCCAGGTGATTCAGGGCTATTCAGGGAATCTGTGGATATGAGGCTTTTGAATGTGCGATATTCGATGTGGGAGTTATAGGTCAAAAGGTGTTTCCCTTGGTTATAGCGCCACCTGCTGGCGGACATATGTCAATTTTTGCGCCTGAGGTACGTGCAGGGGTCTGGACCAACCCTCCAAATTGCACCGCCCTCCCATGCACGGTTTAGCCTGCAGCACCACTTTTATCAACGGAAAAATAATATTAAGGGAAAAAAAAATAAAAGTCTGAACAAAAACAATAGGGTTCCCAGCACCGCTGGTCCTGGGAAACGCGTATGCTTGCATACGCGTCCCCCAGGCCCCGCGGGCTTGGCCCCCTAATTATTGGGATGTGAGAATATTCAACAGGTGCAGGTTGAATTAAAGATTCAGGACACATACACACCCCTTAAACAACTAAAGACTTGAAAATGAAAATTGTGAAAGAATGATTGAATTTGTTCTCTCAATACTGTGACAAATTTTGTTTACAGAGTGGTGTGAGTTCACCCCCTATGAAGTAGGTATCCAGAAGTATGGGGCGTTTGTCCGAAGTGAGGACTTTGGGAGTCATTTCTTCCTTGGTCATATCATCAAGAAACTCCCAGAAGTCCGCATCCCTTATCTGCTCGGTAAGACTACTGTTTCTGTTGCAGTGCCAATGCCCAGAACTACAATACGAATTTAAAGTAATCCAACGATTTTATTTTTTATTTTTCAATCTTATCAGGAATATGGAGCAGTGCCTTTTCTGTCAACATGACCCAGCTGTGGGCAGCTGTTACTGGGTCTCAGCCTTCTTGGAGCCCCTGGCTTGGACCAGATGTCAACAACATAGGTACATAAAGAAGAAAAAAGTTTTATTTAATTTTTTGTCTACAATGTTAGGAACATACACACATAATTTTCATTCCACACATCTCATTGATCTGAGTGAGCTGAAATGACAAAAAATAATAATAAAAGTTGGGAAGCTTCAGGCTACCAGATTCATATGGTAAATACAACACTGGCATCTGAACTTGGGGGGATTTATTGTCCAAATAAAGGAAGGTACCCATCTCTGTACCTTTTTTGAAAAAAGACTGTTGTTGAATAGTCGGAAGATTTTGAAATATATAAAAACTTTGGCAAAGCAGACATTAAACTATGTTGACTCTACCCATAAGAGAAATGGGAAGCTGATCAACTCTCTTGAATTTCTCCAATATTTTATTTTGTATTGGAAGGAAATTCAAACTAAATGTGTCTTCTGATTTTATATATCTGATTCTTCAGTGAGGTAAAGTCACAGTTGGAAAGTGGCATTATCTCAGTTTTGTTCCAGTTAACTTTGTAGCCTGATGACTTTTCCACTTATCTTCTCCATTTGTGTTATCTTTTCAAATAGAGATATCACAAATGCTATTGGGGGCAGCACGGTGGCACAGTGGTTAGCGCTGACATGCAGCATAATAGGTTAATTGGTGACTCTAAATTGAATTGCATTGAATGTGAGAGTGAGTGGTTGTCTGTCTCTATGTAAGAGAGAGAAACGCCGCCATCTGTCTCTATGTGTCAGCCCTGTGATGAACTGGCGACTTGTCCAGGGTGTACCCCGTCTTTTTCCCAGTGTCAGCTGGGATAGGCTCCAGGCCCCCGCGACCCTCGCGGATAAGTGGTTACAGAAAATGAATGAATGAAATGCTATTGAATTTACAGGCTCATGAAGATACAAAAAACATATCGTCAGCATGTAAAGATATAAGCTACTTCTCCGTGGTTTAGGATTTGGTGGATTTTCAAATTCTGTACAATACTGCAACATGACATTTGTAGGCGGGATGTACTAAAATTAAACTACAGTGCCCACATTCATTCATTCATTATAATGAATATATGAATATGTCTATACACACACACACACACACACACACACACACATATATATAGATAGATAGATAGATAGATAGATAGATAGATAGAGAGTATTGAAGAATTTTCTTCTCTGTGTTCCTTTGACAGAGGCTGACACTGAACCATCCACTCTGGACACATACCTCATAAATCCAATCTCTGATATCACCAGCATGGTGACTGATTTCCTCAAAAGTCGTCCAGTCATTGCTGAAATGTACAATTTCATGCGTGGTCTCTTCCTCCACTGGAACTACAATAAACACAGCAACTTTGTTGCCTGGAAAGGTAGGTAGATGCTCCCAGTCAAGTTATTGATATGTTGTTTGCACAATACAATTTCATCCATGATTCAAAAGCTTTTGAACAATGCTGAGCCTCTAGCTGCAATGCATCAAAGTCCAATGATGCACTGGAATGTGCTGTCTCCAAGTGTTGTGTGCTGCCAGCAACACAGTCAATGTTTGTCTCCTCAAGGACACTGATAAGTGACCACATTTTTCATGGCTGAAAAGGCCGCGTTGAAGTACCTCATACTCAACAAACATCTTGTAAATACACAGGAAACACTGCTTAATTTTGAGAGTTGTTGAGTGAGTAGAAACGTAATAAACATTGCACAATGGATGTGGATCAAATTCTTATTCATTTGTGTCTTCTTGTAAATTTGGCATTGAATGCAACACATCAAGTTGTTTCCAACCTTGTAAAAACACGGTCAGTCATGACATTACTGTACTGGTGGCTTCTCTGTGTCTGAAGTGCTGACATGAAGCACATGAAGCACATGGCAGCTGAAGCTGCCAACATTTGACAGCTGTCTGAACACAGTTTTAACCGATTTCACCGTTTACACTAAATTTATGAATGAGGAAAACATTTTATTGATGGTAAATTTTCATTTTACAAATACAGTAAATAGTATCCAATATAGGCAACTTCTTTGATGCATGTGGAGAAAATCCCCAGACTCTCTTAAAAATGGTACATTTTGTGAGCTGTTGAGTTAGGAGAAACTGTATAAACCTTATAAAACACTGTCTGTGACAAATTATTAATTGATTTAGTCTTCAAATATTATACATTATGTTGGCTCTTTCTTTGTGCAAAATCACTGTGTCCCTTTGTCCAGCATGTTGGCTACTACTGTTAGATCATGGGTTAAAACCCAAGACACATTTAATGCCAGGTGTAAACAGGGCCGTGTTTCCTTTGGTGTAATGAGAGGAGTTGTCTCAATGTTCCTAACTGTGGGTTCAAGGAAAAACCCAAGCTTCTCTTCCCAAAAAAAGTAGTGACTTTCCAGAGAAAATTTAGCTGTAGAAGTGCCATTTTGATCAGGATTTTGACAGCACTAACACCTAAATACACAGCCAAACTAGTTATGTTTGCTTTGGCTCAATATGTGGAATTTGTAGCACAACTACCAATGAGGCCAGCAGAGCCAACTGCAAAAACATTGCCACAGATGTAGAATTTCAACGGGTCACTTGCTTGGTGTGTTAGGGGCCTTACATAGCTTACTGGGGACATGGCAGTATTTCTTTTTTGGGGGGCATTTTTTGCCATTATTGACAGGACAGGCTAGAAAGTAAACAGAAACAGGGCAGAGAGAGAGGGGAACCAGCGGCCGCTGCAGAGGACTAACGGCCTCAATACATGGGTTGGACGCTCTACCAACTGAGCTAAACGTCCACCCCACATGGCAGTATTCCTGCACATGATAGCTGCCTGAGGACAGACAGGTTCAGCACAGAACACAACTGACAATATGTGTGACAATTCAAAACTGGCTGAAGGTTTATTTGCTACCTCTGTTTTCCAGAAACACATCCAGATGCCTTCCCAAACAAACTAACACCCAGTGATCCCACCCTGCACCTGGTGGATTCTGGTCATGCCATTAATATTGGCTGTGTGCCTGTCCTGCGGCCAGAGAGAGATGTGGATGTCATCATATCGCTGAGTTACTCATGGGACCCAGTGCACATCCTCAAGGTAAACCGACGGAGAAGGACGGAACAGAATGATTGTTGCATGTATTCTATCAGTCAGTTTACACTGACCTCCATGATCACGTTTAATCTGTCAGGTCCTACAGAAAACAGCTGCTTACTGTAAAGACCATGACATCCCCTTTCCCAATGCTGACTTTGCCAGTCTGGAAAAGGAGCCTCACAGGGAGGTCTACATCTTTGAGGATAAGGAGAATCCTAAGGCCCCAATAGTGGTTCATTTACCACTCGTCAATGTCACATTCAAAGACTTCAAACGTCCAGGTATGCCTATTTTTAGTGGCTGAATTTCACTGCAACAGTGTTGTTTTTATTACTTTAGCAATATAGCAAAAAGAAAGAAATCTGATCAAGATGTACTCCTCAAGCTAGTCTGGTTATCTTGAAAGGCATGGAGCAGTTAGGATCATTTCAAACTGCCATCAACACATCAAGGTCCTCACAAAACAAAAAGAGAAAATAAGAGACCAAGCAACAGACATTAAGTAACCACATAAAAACCAAAATTAAACAGAACATATTAAGCGACCCCAGAGTCCTGCTGGTGATATATGGCTGCAGTAACTCTTTAATGTAGGCAGGTGCCTGACTGTGCAAGGCATGTTTATAAGAATCTTGAACTGGATTCTGAATATGATGGGAAACCAGTGTAAAGACATCTGGACTGATGTTACATGAGACCTTTTAGAGAGCTTGCTCAGAAGCTTGGCAGCAGCATTTTGGTATATCTGTGGGCAGTTTATGGATGTTTTGTTAAGGCAGATGAAAATTAAATTACAGCAATCAAGATGGGACAAAATAAAAAAATACTGTCACTTTCCTTTCAGCTATGGACACAATGGGCCTGAGTTTAGTGATGTTTCCAGGAGTAAATCAGACAGTTTACATGCCAGTCAAGACACATAGCCTGGCCCAAAAAGACACCAAGGTTGCAGAGGGTAAGCTTTACAGAGGAGGATAAGTAGTCATGGCTTTCCATCACTTTTGGGACAATGCCATCTGATGCAGAAATAAGAACTTTTGTTTTATCAGTTTTAAGCTCTAGAAAACTTTCAGCCATCATATCTTTCATAGATTTCAGGTAATTCAGTAGCACATCTAGTCTTGATATATTGTGAGATTCAAATGAAATGTATAAGTGAATATTATCGAACAATGACAAGAGATACCTGTACAATGACGTATTAACTGCCCAACAGTTAAGTGGGTACAAAACAAAAAGCATGGGACCCTGGACTTAAGCCTGTCAGCTCTTTAGTCCACAGTCCAAGTGAGCCACATGTGTGAACAGAGCAGTTTATTGTCTGGACTGAGTGAGTGGGCGTGTTGATGACGTTGCACAGTGTGGCAGTGGGCGTCCTGCATGATGGAAACATCTTATTATGTTGGATACAGTGTTCTCTTAATTGCCAAGCATTTTCTATAAATCTTGCCAAGGCAAAGGTCTCCTCATTAAAAGGCCAAAGCAACCACCATAAAGTTTTGAAAATGTCAAAAAACCTAGGTCAGGACATGATTTCATTTTACTCATTACAGACCCTAAAGCTCTCCCTGCTGACTTTTCCAATGATTTTCTTCCATCAAAAAAGGTCATATTTTCAAAACAAAACCAAGATATTTGTGTGAAGTAGTATACTTTAAGGGCATCAATCCAAAGTGAAATATGTGTTCGCTCTGCTTCTCACAAAGTCTTCTAAAATGTATAATTTGAGTTTTCTCACTGTTGATGGTAAGTTGCCATTTACTACACCATAAACTCATAATCTTCAGCATTTTTTGTAAATTATTCTCTTGTTCAGCAGCCAAAACAATATCATCCACATGTAACAAAATACTTAAGTTTTGTTTTGTTTTGTTTTGTTTATTTAGCGCATGTTAAAAAGTCAACATTACAAATACCATAAAAATTGACAATCACTGATATAAGAACTTCTTTGTAAAAAGAGAAAAAAAACCAAAGGAAAACATGCAAATAGGTCCTAAAAACCCTCAAGGGGCTTGACAAGAGGACTTCCCTAGATAAACATTAAATTGGATATTGTCATATGCATAAAAGTATAAAATCACTCGGATGCTAACACACAAGCGCGTGCACACACACACACACACACACACACACACACACACACACACACACACACACACACACACACACACAGATCAAAGTCATCAATTAGAATGCCCAGATTGGCCTGCTTGATTTCTTGTGCTAAATCATTTACGTAGAGGGCAAATAAAGTAGGGGAGAGCACATCACCCTGCTTCACTCCAAATGGTGTAGGAAACCAGTCCTGAGATTATTTAACTGTAAACAAGCAAATGGGGCTTTATACAGAGCTTTGATAGCATTGGAAAATTTACCATTAATACCAGAACACAATAATTTATACTCCAAAAAATCTCTGTTGACCCAATCAAATTCTTTCTGAAAATCAACAAAACAAGCCAATGTGTTTTTACCTTCTTGGAATCTGGCTTTCACTACAGAGGAAATGGTATAAATATGATCAATTCAAGCCCTGTTTTTCCTAAATCCATTCTGTTCATCCACCAACACTACACAAAACTCCAAATCATTATTAATTCTATTATCAAGGACACCCAAATATAATTTATATACTGTATTGGTCAGACTTATACCTCTGTAGTTTAACAGTACTCTGGGGTCTGTGTTTGCAGATTTACAGATGGGCTTGATTATGGATTTGTTCCACATTGATGGACTAATACCATACTGAAATCAGTTTGGAAATAAACAATGTAAAATATTCAGCATACTTATCCCATACTGAAACTCATCCTTCAAGTTACTGATTTCTTCTTCTCCTTCAAATAAAGGATTTCTACATGCATACATATTAGTATAATCCATTTCCCATTTATCGAAAACAAGATGATGGATGAGTCCTCCTCCTCCTCCTGCACACTCTGCTGGCACCTCCCCTCACATAAACCATACATTAATTCCAACATGTGACAACACATCAATCAAAATTCTTCACAATCAGTCACAATTTCTGGTTCTGTGTTCTGGGGATTCATATATGAAAAAGATTAATAAAACCAGAGAATTTTTTGGGTGGGCAGAAAGGCTTTAGGAAGTGAGATGACACACTAGTATAATATTAATTCCATTGGGACAACCAAACTATATCATCTTTGTTGGTTTTGTTCCATCTGTAAACCCTTGTGCAGGAAAAATTAGTCTCTAATTTGTTCATGCTAAGTTATGCTCATTGTCCTGCATGACAATGAGTTCAGCATTTTGAAAGTTTGCTGTAGCACATCAGCCTTTTTCAAATGTCCTGCCCCATCCAGGCTGTGATTGGTCCACACTGACCAAACCTAAACCTCTCTTATCTTTTCCTTATTGTCTTCTGTTTTACATATTCAGCTGCAAAAACCTTAACTGACAGTTGAAGTGATATCACAGGGCTCAGTAGGCTGGTTTCTCTGCTGCCAGTGCCTTCAGGACATATATATGGAATAATAAATATATTTGTACTGTGTGTTGTAATGTGCTGTATGAAACATGATTTAATCAACTGCATCATTGACTTTACAGGTGTGAAGCGTGAGACTGAGGAGGAAATAAAAGCTGGCCAGGTGGATGTCAGCAGCAGTGACTCTCCATACACCACCAACAACTTCACCTACTCAAAAGAGGATTATGAGGCTCTGGTGGACTTCACCACTTATAATGTGATTAACAACAAGGAGAGCATACTTGGCACCTTGCGCAAGGCCCTGGAGAGGAAGGCATCGAGTCACTCCATGTAGCATTCATTATCAAACTACCCTGCTGAGGTCTGATCATATTATCTAGTCATAAGCACCTAATTCAGCCTCTGCAGTTTTATTAGTTGGTGCTATTTATTGATTGAGTTCATGTCTGGGTTCTAATGTGAAGTATCACATACTATCATTTGTAAGGAGACAGATTTTCTTGTGTGCTCTGTTTTTGTTTTACAGAATATGCAAATTAACCATAACTTTTCTAAATTAGTAATAATGATAATCTGCTTTTTTCCTCAGATGACATTTATATTACTACTAATAATTTTTTTGAAACATTCTGTTTATTGAATTTTGCATTACAAAAACAGTAGCTCTTCATACCATAGTAATTGCATAAAGTGATATAAATCCAACAAACAACAACTCACAGAACAGGTATCCCCCACCCCCCACCCCCCTGGCACCTAGCCCCGACTAATAGCCACATATAAAGAAGAAGCAGAAAGAAACACTAATAATAATAATAATAATAAAAAAAATCCAGACCAATAAAGAAGCATAAATATCTAAATTGACAGAGAATGATATAAGAAACAGTGCTCTTAAAAACAGTGCTTTACATGGAAGACCCCAGATCAAAATATTTCCAGTGGGTCAAGTAAAATCAGGCAGTTCAAACAAAACAAAAATTAAGCATAAATGGAAAAACAAAAAACAAAAAAACCCAACAACAATAAAGATAAATAGTAATAATAAAACAAACAATAATAAAGGACTTTTTGACGATAAAATGGTGTGCTTGACTTAATATAAGGCTTTTTGAATGTTTTGGGATGTGATTTAAAAGAAGTTACTGATTCACCTGCACGGGGATCTGAGGCTGTGTCCTGGTTCATTGTGGAGCTGGAATTCATCGATGTAATTGGGAGCTCAACCATGATGTGATTTAAGGGTGATCAGTAAAATCTTCAAATCAATTCTAAAACTAACTGGTAACTAGGACTGCAACAGGTCACAAAACTCATGGTTTGCAGTAAACTCAAAGTTTACTACAAATACTAGTGTCTTATTGTATACTATAATAGACACTGTGTATTATCATATATATGTATCTACACAGTTGATATACAAATTGTATACACTATAAAATATAATAATCTAATCTCACTGAATAATTCTACTGTCTGATTGGTTGCGCATCACGTCCAGCTTCTCATTAAAACCCACTGAAAATATTCCAAATCATTGTCGGATTTTACTCAATGTAGGTGAAAGGGACGGCTTTCAGACCAGTCATCTTCTTCCTTTCTTAAACACCACTCATAACTAAAAACGATGCAAGCGAACTTGATCTGATGAAGGGTGAAGATATTGTCCACATACAGTATATTAATACTAGTAGTGTGCATTGAGACTGAGGTAGTTATTAATTTAGGTAACAGTGACATTAAAACAGTTTTTCGCACTATGATGATTACATTTAATCCAAGGATCACATGCGTGCTGAACCATGGGGGGCAACCCGTACGAAACACTTGTAACTGCGATCCATTGCATTCCTGCTGGTAATCAATGAAGAGAGGCCAAAACAGGGCTGATATGATCTTGTCCTCTGATATTGGTTGAAAGCTGGGCAGCTGTGTTTTGTATCAGCTGAAGGGGTGAGATAGATCTAGTTCAAACCTCAATACAGTGAGTTACAATAATCCAACTGAAATAAAAGAATGGATGATCTTCTCCAGATCAGAAATGACCTGATCTGTGGCACCCATCAGTCAGCTGCTGGTTCAGCTCCTGTTTGTGGCCCTTTGCCACATGTGCTCCCCTCTCTCTACCCCATTTTCCATCATATCCTCTGTCATATCTTCAGCTGTCACTGCCAGAATCCTCACTGAAGAGGACAAGGTTTTGGGACATCCAGTGCTTTATTTCTGACATACAGGATAATGGGTAATATAGATTTGTGTAACATCTGCATATCAGTGGTACTGGATTTTGTGTTTGTCCCAGTGGTAGCATGTCTAATCAGAACAGCAGAGGGCCACGGATGGGGCCTTGGGCATCACCATAAGCCATAGGGGCCACAGAAGAGGAGGCATCGCCCGTGTCTACTATGAAAGTCCTACTTAATGATTAAGATTTAAAGGTTGTGTGAAGCCATAATAAATGTGTGTCCAGCCAAATTTGAATGATTAAAGAAATCAAAACAAAAGTATATAAATTAGGTCTCAAAATAATGAAAAAAATGAGCAGATTTCTCTGCTCTGAAATGTCACAACAACCTGAAAACAATCTGAAACATGGACACACTGTCTAGCAGCTTAACTGGACATGTCCAGACATGCTTGAGCCACCAGAGCTAGAGGACGGTGACAGGGTGAGATTTTTTCTCCTGTGTCGGGTTGTTGGAACTGAAATAAGCTGAAGTGAACTGCTGCACTAATGTGGACTGAGAGAGTCTCTGAAGGTACATTTGTAACTGGGTGAGGGGAGGGGGAGGCGGTGTCGTTGACTCCCCTCACGAAGCCATGTTTCAGGTCCGCCCAAAAAATCCTGAACATAGTAATAATGAACAACAGTTGAACGGGCTAACTCCACAATTCAGTACTACATAGTTCTCAGTGTTTTTACATATTTTCAGAGCCTGTCCTGACCTGCCTGGGGCCCTCCAGAAACCATTTGCCATTGCCAAACAGTCACAACTCTCA
The DNA here is from genome assembly GCA_034769285.1 of Lutjanus argentimaculatus. NCBI lineage: Eukaryota > Metazoa > Chordata > Actinopteri > Lutjaniformes > Lutjanidae > Lutjanus > Lutjanus argentimaculatus. The sequence continues at coordinate 2,447,314 of JAWZSL010000036.1, read as the reverse complement.
CCCCAGTGCTCCCACTATAATCCTCATTCCTTTAAACCAATTTACTCCTTCTGTCAGTCTAACAAAAAGTAGATCTAGGATAAGGTAAAAATGAACAATATTTATTGAATAGAATATTTTGTATAGAATCTCAATCTCTTAATATTAACATTAACAAATACAGGAAATTTTTAGAAAATATAAAATGTAGATAATAACACTGAGCTCTGGCTCTACTGCCAGGTAATTAGTGAATTATTTGATTATAAATTCAATATTTAATCAATAGTCAATGTCAGTCCATTACTTTCCATCTTGCATTGGTCCAGAGTTGTAACCAACACTGGAATTTAACATCATTTATATCAAGTACTGTTCTTGTACTTGAATATTAACATGTTATTCAACTCTACACACTATATTGACAAAAGTATCAGGAAACCCCTGCAAATCATTGAATTCAGGTGTTCCAATCACGTCCATGGCCACAGGTGTATAAAATCAAGCACCTAGGCATGCAGACTGCTTCTACAGACATTTGTGAAAGAATGTGTTGCTCTCAGGAGCTCACAGAATTCAAGCGTGGTACTGTGATAGGTTGCCACCTGTGCAATAATCCATTTGTGAAATTTCCTCGCTACTAAATATTCCACAGTCAACTGTTAGTGGAATTATAACAAAGTGGAGGCGATTGGGAACAACAGCAACTCAGCCACAAAGTGGTAGGCCATGTAAAATCACAGAGCGGGGTCAACGCATGCTGAGGCGCACAGTGCGCAGAAGTCACCAACTTTCTGCAGAGTCAATAGCTACAGACCTCCAAACTTCGTGTGGCCTTCAAATTAGCTCAAGAACAGTGCGTAGAGAGCTTCATGGATTGGGTTTCCATGGCTGAGCAGCTGCGTCCAAGCCTTACATCACCAAGTGCAATGCAAAGCGTTGGCTGCAGTGGTGTAAAGCATGCCGCCACTGGACTCTGGAGCAGTGGAGACATGTTCTCTGGAGTGACAAATCACGCTTCTCTGTCTGGCAATCTGATGGATGAGTCTGGGTTTGGCAGTTGCCAGGAGAACGGTACTTGCCTGACTGCATTGTGCCAAGTGTAAAGTTTGGTGGAGGGGGGATTATGGTGGGATGAATTTGGGATGAATTAGAGCGGAGACTGCGAGCCAGGCCTTCTCATCCTACATCAGTGCCTGACCTCACAAATGCGCTTCTGGAAGAATGGTCAAAAATTCCCATAAACACACTCCTAAACCTTGTGGAAAGCCTTCCCAGAAGAGTTGAAGCTGTCATAGCTGCAAAGGGTGGGCCAACTCCATATTAAACTCTACGTATTAAGAATGGGATGTCATTAAAGTTCATGTGTGTGTAAAGGCAGATGGCCTGATACTTTTGGCAATATAGTGTACTTCTACTCCACTACATCCCAAAAGCAAATATTTTACTTTTTACTCCACTACATTGTCTCAAAGCTGAAAACAGACTGGTTTTCTGGCTTTTTACAGATATTATCTTATAAAAATTATGCAATGCTGTAGACTAAACTGCCCAACAGTATATTAAGGAATTAAAATGAGCTCAATCCTAAACATATGTGGCAGTAAAATGCAACATTAATGCAGCAGCGATATTAATCCAAAACATCAGATATAATAGTAAAGCACTGACAGGGAACATTTTACTGCACACTGACTACTTTTGCTTTTAAGTACATTTTGTTGATAATACTTGCATAGTTTTACTTTGTTTCCATCCCTGGTTGTAACTAAACCTTGACTGTCACACCCATATATTGTCTGGAAAGAGACAGACTGGTCCACAGAGGTTTTTGCTGGAAAGCATTGCTTTCATTTCATGCACACGCACATAAATGCATGTTTAAGCACAGTTATCTTTCCTGAGCTGCAATTTATAAACCTATTGCACAATGACATTCATGTGTAATAAATTAACGCATTAATAAATGAAATAAATTTAATTTCACTGTCACTTTTATCAGTCTCAGAGTCTCTCAGCAGCCCTTGTGTAGCAAATGTTCAAGTGAGTTTAGACTAACAAAGGTACAGTGTATCAAAGTTTGGGAGATCTAGCTCGAGCGACCACTGACTTACTGATGGTCAAACAAAAAGTGTTATTACCATCCCTGGTCTCCCCCACATGACTGCACAGCACTGGAGAGCAAAGGAGTGAGGAAGTCTCCAAAGTCTTTGGCAGCACAGAGCCAGAAGAGGCTGACTTCTCCCTCACACATGTGAGCATATTCATCTTGGACATATCTGCTCTGATGTGATCTTTCATCACCACCAACCTCGTACAATGGCCACTTTTGGAGTAGGTGAAAAGCGACAGCGTGACTGCTGTGAGGTAGGCTTCATGTTTATTTAAAGCTGCTGCTGCTTACTGTAACTTTATAATAATGTGTACGTCTGTTTCTCATAAACTGCCTGAAGATATCTGAGCAGAAACTCCTCATTGATTCTGTGAGCAAAAGTTTGGACATTCTGAGAACATATACTGTAGGTTCATAGTTTGTGAGCTGAGATCTTGAAGGCAGTTGTGAGAATTAAGTGCAGCCTGTATTTACACACACTGTTGTGTGTAAATAAGTGAATAGAATGACAGGACCTTGTCACAGCTCGTCACATGTGAACTACGGCTGTTTCACATAGGGCTACTACTTATACCACATTTTTTTCAAAGAACGTCATGACCCCCCGTACACTGCCTCTGGTTTAGACATGAGGAATGACTGGTTAGAGTTAGGGTTAAATAACAGGGTAAGCCACTAACCCAGGGGGTATGTACAGTCAGATGGTGATTGAGTAGGTGTATTATGTCCCATGTCATTGTGGTTGCAATTTGTGTGATGGCCTCATTGTTTAGCTCTGCAAAGTTAGGTGTGGGGAGACCAATTAAGCTGGCAGTGTTTGGCCCAGTTAGTAACAGACAACATGTCAAAGATGCAGGTGGTCAGTACAGTAGGATGGGCTGAAGAAAACTCGGGTGCAGCGGTAAGAGGAGGTGAGGGGCAACATAGAGTCCAAAGTTTGCAGATGCCTGGACTTTCACCCAGGAGACTGTTGTTCTGTCTCATGTGAAAACTGAAATGTTATTAAAAGTTGAGATGTACATAACATTACATGCATCACATGACTTTCATTATGTGACTTTTGTTTTCGTGCCTTAACCTGCCTAGACTGCAACTGTATTAAGACTTTCAGGCCACATCAGATACAGACACTACATGAGTACCTTGTGCTCCAGTATGAGATACTGAGGGGTGGTGACAAATCGTCAGTATGTGATGAGTTGGGATGAGAACAGGTTGGGTAGTCCAGAGCAGAGTGGTCACATGTGAGTAGTACCTGTGTCATCTGAGTATTTGAGGTACATAGTTGTGAGTGATGGACTGGTGCAGTTGTAGGTGAGCAGTGTGTACAGGAAAGGGTTCAACACATAACCCTGTGGTGCTCCAGTGTTACTGGTCAGTGCAGGTGATTGTGTTATCTGTAGTCTGTTATGTACAGAATGACATGGAGCTGCTTTCCCTACAGTACATGTCTTAACCTGTTGGTCCTGTTTTTCAGGATGTTCTCTTAGCTATTCAGCCCAAAGCTTTAACAGCAACCCACTGTAGCTGGGTCAGTGTTAACACAGTGGTGCCAATCCCTTAACAGTTACCTCTGAATGGTAACCAGTATTTTTCAGTTTTTAATGGCCACTCCATCATCTATAAAAAATGACCAAATCAGTCAATCAATTTGTTTAATCTTTTGGTTTATGACCAGATACCTGCAAAAATATTGACATTTCCATGAGGCTTGGCTGTACTTTGGCTGTCTACTCTCACTCAACATTCAAAACTTGTTGTTAATTCAAATATTGTTGGGTTAAAGGAGACAGGGTGTCTTTTATACCGGTAAGTAAGAAATGAGAGACAATAATGGACTGGTGCTCCCTTGCTGCCGTAACTCTCTCCCTCTCTCTCTCTGGGCCCTATTTTATGCTGATCTAAAGCGCAAGTGGAAAGCACAAGGGGCAGTGGATTTACTGTAATTTATTCAAGGTGTGTCCAACTCAACCTTGCGCCAGGGGAGAAGCGGTAGTCTGCCCTGCCCCACGTGCCACCAGCGCACAGCAGGATACACCAATCAGGTGCACCCAAGTGCCCTCGTAAATTCACAGGCGAGTTCAGGCCGAACGTGCAATAACCAGACAGTCTGCTCTCACTACCTTTAAGAGGCAGGACTGCCAGGAGCACAAGCGACCCAATCCAGTCTACATCAGTCTTGTTATAATTGCTTTATTTGGCTCATCAACAGATGAGCAGCTAACACCTACTGGACCCTGAATGTCACCATACTGAGAGCAAACACACATCACTTCAAAGATTACTGTAAGTATTGCTTTTTCTTCACATGATTTGAAAATAGCATTTGTGTTGCGTATATTAATGAATGACATTAAATGTCTTTTTAAAATCATTTTCACCTGCTTTAACTTTTACCTTTTTAGATGACAGTGACACACAGTGAGCAGTGCTTTGAAACTGATGTCTGGTTCCATTTCCCCGTCTTTTCCCGTCTCTTTGTTACAGTTTCTGAATCCTGCTATGTCATTCTCTCCCTCCCCACGGCGACAGCAAGGACCTGCCGCACTAAAACAGTGTCCAACAGTAACAACCCAGAGTGGAATGAAACTTTTACCTTCAGGGTCCCCACCCATGTGAAAGTGAGTCCACTCAATACTGGCATGACATCAAACACAAGCATGTGGCCGGCTCAGTCCACAAGTACATCAGTGTTCACATTAAGACATCATCAAGTCAAAACCAGCAATGAGCAGTGAGCTCCTCTGCTGTTTTCTTTTTTTTTTTTTTTCTTTTTTTTTTTGGGGGCATTTTTGCCTTTATTTGATAGGACAGCCAGAGAGTAGACAGGAAAGGGGGCAGAGAGAGAGGGGAGGACATGCAGCAAAGGGCCGAAGGCGGGAGTCGAACCAGCAGCCGCTGCAGAGGACTAACAGCCTCCATACATGGGTCGGACACTCTACCAACTGAGCTAAACGTCCGCCCCCTCCTCTGTTGTTTTAGAGATCACGATGTATGATGAGGACCCCGTGATGTGTGATGACCATATTTCTACAGTTTTGTTTGACATCACCAACCTCACAATAACACTTTGGACACCACTGCTCACTGCTCCATCATAAGGGCATGTGCATTTATACATTATATTTTTGTATCCCATTAAATCAGTGTGATACTTTGATGTATTCTAATGGCATGTCAGACAATTTTAGTTTTACTTTTACAGCTGCACATGGCACTGTCAAACTGACTTGTGAAAGAATCATATAATTTAATTTGATCTGGATGATCAGTAAATGTATTAAGTGAGTGAGACCCTCTCTTCTTTATATGGATAATCCGTCTTCCTTCTCATGATCAGTGTCTGCACAGTGCAGGTGCTGCTTTATTGAGTTGATCTCTTATCTCAAACACAACCTGCTCCAGAGCAGGTTTGGCGTTCAGCATAAGTTATCAAGGCAATTTACCCCAGAAGGAAGTACAGGCCTCAGCTGTAATGGTTCAGAAGAATAAAAGATCCACGTGTAAGCCACGTTTATTTTAGTTGTGTGTATGTTTACAATATGACCATTTAGCAAATGATTAAAGGTTATTTTCTTGTTCCACTTTAATGTAGACAGAGGACACACTTCTCATTGAGTTTGAGCTACTTCAGAGGTAACTGAGTCTCATATATTGCTGTTTTTACTTCGCATTCTTGCCAAATATTTACAGATATTTCTTCTTCCTGAGTTATTTTAATACACCGTCTGATCTGGTTCAAAATAATGTTATGTCTTTTTGTAGTGAGGACCCCCCTTGTCTTTAGAATGGTCTCCACAACACCATGGATTGCCATGATCTCAATCATTAGATGGATTGCCATGAAACTTAACTTTATCATCTTTACATTTGGTATTATATATGGAGAGCATTGTATTGCACCATTTTCAGTACAACTGCATGCCTTTAGCATAATGCTAACTATAACTAAAAACAGCAAAATGTGTATTTATCAGTTTTCACAGCTGAACATGTGGTATCATTCTTGTGCAAATGTTTACAAAAATCTTTTCACCAGGTATCAGGAACATGGCTCTGAAACTGAGAGGTGCCTTTCAGGAGAATCAAACACTTGCAAAGGCGGTCACAAAACTGTGTTTCTACATCAATAGAGACCTGGAGACAGAAGAAGGAGTGGCAGTGAGTATTAACTAACTAATGAATGAATTAATTTAACTAATCTGTTTGTCTTAGCAATTTGACAGATGGATCAGATGGATGAAATATTTTATCAGTGTAAGATGTTCCTGATCAACTCAAATTGTCTACTCCTTTAACATATGGGGTATCTTCAGAGCAACTTTAACTAACATAAGCCTCATCAAAATCTCAATGAATGTATAGCATGGCATCGTCATTCATATCTTTGTCTGTCAGCACTCTGATGACTCATCAGCCTCTGCTGCTCCAATGGAAACGTCTATGAATCTGCCGCCACTACCAGCCAAACATGCTAGCAAAGTGTCCCTTGTTATTGATCAGGTAAGAAGTGAAAAACCAGCTGAACATAAAGAGCAGGGCCAGCCCAAGCCTTAATGGGACCCCTTTCTGGATTCTATGCCCCCTAATTGTATCATACACTATATTGACAAAAGTATCAGGACACCCCTCATTGAATTCAGGTGTTCTAATCACTTCCATGGCCACAGGTGTATAAAATCAAGCACCTAGGCATGCAGACTGCTTCTACAAACATTTGTTAAAGAATGTGTTGCTCTCAGGAGCTCACAGAATTCAAGCATGGTACCGTGATAGGTTTCCACCTGTGCAATAAGTCCATTCAGGAAATTTCCACGGTCAACTGTTAGTGGTATTATAACAAAGTGGAAGTGACTGGGAACAACAGCAACTCAGCCACAAAGTGGTAGGCCATGTAAAATCACAGAGTCAGGTGTATCACAGGTCAGCGCATGCTGAGGCGCACAGTGCACAGAAGTCACCAACTTTCTGCAGAGTCAATAGCTACAGACCTCCAAACTTTGTGTGGCCTTCAAATTAGCTCAAGAACAGTGCGTAGAGAGCTTCATGGATTGGGTTTCCATGGCCGAGCAGCTGCATACAAGCCTTACATCACCAAGTACAATGCAAAGCGTCGGCCGCAGTGGTGTAAAGCACGCCGCCACTGGACTCTGGAGCAGTGGAGATGTGTTCTCGGCAGTAACGAATCACGCTTCTCTGTTTAGCAATCTGATGGATGAGTCTGGGTTTGGCAGTTGCCAGGAGAACGGTATTTGCCTGACTGCATTGTGCCAAATGTAAAGTTTGGTGGAGGGGGGATTATGGTGTGGGGTTGTTTTTCAGGGGTTGGCCTTGGCCGCTTAGTTCCAGTGAAAGGAACTCTTAATGCTTCAGCATACCAAGTCATTTTGGACAATTTCATGCTCCCAACTTTGTGGGAACAGTTTGGGGATGGCCCCTTCCTGTTCCAACATGACTGTGCACCAGTGCACAAAGCAAGGTCCATAAAGACATGGATGAGCGAATTTGGTGTGGAGGAACTTGACTGGCCTGCACAGAGTCCTGACCTCAACACGATAGAACATCTTTGGGATGAATTAGAGCGGAGACTGCGAGCCAGGCCTTCTCATCCTACATCAGTGCCTGACCTCACAAATGCGCTTCTGGAAGAATGGTCAAAATTCCCATAAACACACTCCTAAACCTTGTGGAAAGCCTTCCCAGAAGAGTTGAAACTGTCATAGCTGCAAAGGGTGGACCAACTCCATACAGATCTTCCACAGATTAAGAATGGGATGTCATTAAAGTTCATGTGCGTGTAAAGGCAGATGTCCTGATACTTTTGGCAATATAGTGTATAGGTCATGTATAGTGTGTCCTCACTCCATTGGCATCATTTTGATGAGTTGATATAGCTCTCTACAAAAATAGGGGAAAAAACATTATATCAGAGTATAAATTGATGAAGAGAATCATTGAATATACTTAGTGCAAAGAATTCAGTTCTCAAAATATAAATAAAATCTGTTCTGTGACTGTTACAATTTTCCCAAAGCCATTTAATTAATTTGAAGGATGCTACAGTTACATAGATACTATCCAAAATTGTCTTATGCAGCCAGGAAGCATGATATGACCTGCTATTGGCCAAGTCACCATGGTCCCTTAGACATATAACAAATCTTACTTGTTGGGTGGTTTCCAGTGAGGACTAACAATGGTAGAGCTTTAGTTTAAATGATATTTGTGTCATAGGTAATATTGTATTTTTTTCCCATCACAGGACACAGTGGATTTAGACATGGAAACACATGAATGGTAAGATGCTTCCTTCCTTCATTGTAGTATCCAGTATATCCGATACTATATGTTTACCCAAATATTACACCCTCATGTGATTGTTAAACACCTCATTCCAAAACCATGAGCATTAATCTACTGCCTAACAGGCTTTCCCCCAATTGGGACTTACTTACATTTAGTCACAACAGCAAGCAGTGTTGTAGCCAAGACCACCTAAAGTGAGACTAAGTCATGACCAAGACCAGACAATGAGACCAAGTCAAAACTAGAACCAAGGCAGGGTGAGACCGAGTGCTCACATCTCTAACTCTCTCACCAAGTGAGGCAGTGTCACCGTGGCATGTAGCATTTATGTCGGACCTGACATTAACTAATGTTGATCTAACGTAGCTACGTGGCTTTATGTGATCAGTCTTGCTATTGTTTATCACAAACAAAACCATAGCTAACATGCCAGCCAGCATCAATTACACTTAGCTTACCTTCCTTTCCAAGTGCTGATAACAATTTGATGTGGTCCCAGCCATCTCAGTAAGCATTGTACTGCAGAATTTACACACTGCTGTCTGTTTCCTTTTGGATGCTGTTTCGCAGATGAACTCTTTGTGGTTTCGGTTGTCAAGTTTTATTACAGAAGATTTAGCTGAGATCTCTTCCCAGACAACCACATCTTTCTCTCCTGTCTCACATATGTACTTTGTTAGTCAAGTCAGGTCAAGTCAATTTTATTTATATAGCACCAATTTACAACAAAGTTGTCTCAAGACACTTTACATATAGAGTAGGTCTAGACCACACTATAATTAATTTTATTTGCATCCATTAGTATGTGTGAAGTATGGCGGGGAGCAGTGACAGCCGTTAACAGTAGCAAAAATTTAAAAATGAGAAATAAATCAAGTTCTTTGTTGAATCTGAAGCAGAACGTTTCACATCCAATCACAGTAATGATGTCAACAAACAAATCTGACAATGCACAGGCCATTCAGTGATATCCCTGCAGTCGTGGTCTTGACCAGTTTTGAAATAAAATCCAGAGTCCTCTTTGTCTGAGTCTCAGACAAGACTGAGTAAAAGTACCGTCAACTTTAAGACAAGACCTTCAAAAAATGTTCTTGAAATTGGTCTTGAGACCAAGACTAATCTTCAGTATTTCAACAAGGTCCATGCAAGTAAATTTTATTTGTATAGCCCAATATCACAAAACACAAATTTACCTCAAAGGTGTTTTAACGTATGTGTGTACAAAACAGACCATGAGTGAGGTCGACCACCAATGTTGATCCAGTTCATCCCAAAGATGCTGGACAGGGATGAGTTCAGGTCTCTATGCAGGACAGAAAAGTTCTTCCACACCTGCAGGGTTTGTAAAAGGGGCCAAACCCAAATTGGTGCAACAAACTTTAGAGACCAAAAATAAAAATACATGCCCAACAACATGGGCATCCATCTGACCAAAGCCAGCATACATACTGTGAGTGTTCAGGGGGGCAACAAACTTGACCACTCTGAACCACCAGAGGTCAGTGAAACAATGCCTGTCATGTTAAGCTTTCTTTTTACCTTGGAAACAGTGAAGAGGAACGTCTTGCAATCCGTCTGGATGTTGACATCCCACCTCAAGAGAAAGAATATCTAAAAAAGAGGAAAGTTGTAGTGGCACAGGCTTTGCAGGAGCTTTTAGGCCTTGGCTCCCAACCCGCACCTGAAAAGGTAAAGTGCAACTCTTTCAATTTGTTAATTTAAAAACAGAACAGAAAGTCCATACATTATTCATACATGTATACCATGTCTTGTATACCCTGATATAATACAACATTATCAAATTTAGGAGTTATTGGACACCAGTGTAACACCAGTGAATTCTGGCTATAAGTATAGTACTGACACTCACCCACACCCACACACACACACACACACACCACACACACACACACACACACGCACACAGGAGATCCTTATAGCCTCTTCACTAACTCAGCTGCGACAAATGGAATGTATTATAGCTGAGCCTCACAGAACTGTTACAACCACACGTCTCTGTCCTCTGCACAGGTGCCAACTATAGCAGTGGTGGTTTCAGGTGGAGGGACCAGAGCGATGACGGGCACGCTTGGTGGTCTGAGGGGCCTGAAAGAAATAGGGGTCCTGGATGCTGTCAGTTACATCACTGGTGTTTCTGGATCCACATGGCGAGTGAACCCTTTGAGTAGCCAGTGTCCACAGTACTCTGGTATCAATATTCTTATCTTACAAAAGCAACGACTTTGCTTTGCCCCAAAATAGAACATAGCAGTGTTTCATCTTAGAAACTGAACCATAGGTTAGAAAGAAAGAAGGCTCAAATCAGCTGAGAGACCCACAGTGAAGGCTCCCAGGTTGAACTGGGTTCAATGAGCCATTAAAACCTGAACAAACAACCAAACTGTCTTATCCACCATCTTTGATGGGTGAGGTCATAATAAAAGTTCACTTCAATTCATCTGTGGTGTCCCAGTGGTCCCAACATTCCCCCAACACCACAAATATACCTGTACAGTCCATAGTTGAAAGAGTTCATTTGTCACTTTATTCTGATTTGTTACATCTGGGCAGTGCATTAAACAACTGGGCATTTGTTGACCCTATCTATCTTGGCTACGACATCAGCAGTCATGAAGTTACGAAAACAAAATCCAGATAGAGAACATGACAATGACAAGGTATACAATAACTTACCAGTGTTTCTCAAATACTCATCAGTGTCAGTGAGAACAGGCTTTGCTCTGAAAGCCAAGGTTGGTTTGCCTGTGGAAGTTCAGATTTCATACCAGAATGAATTTTTTGTTGACCACTGTGTACATCCACAAAATGATCTTTAGCATCATTTTTTCCAACTGGAGCCTTAATGTAACATTAGTTCTTCATGGTTCCCTCCTGCAACTTGATTAGATGCTGTCAGATCAGCTCAAACAAAATGGACTAAGGGAATTAAGTGTCAACTTACGTAGTTGGTTCAGATGAAGATGAAATGAATTGATGAATGAAGATGAAAATTGATGTGTGGTCCTACTGTCTTATTCAGCTGAAGAATTAACTCTCATATCTATTGCTGGTGAGCATCCAACATACATGCTGGTTTAAAAGGATCTTTGTCTCAGCACCACTGAGACTTGTGTAATGTAACCATGGGCCAGGTTTAATAAGAAAATAAAAGACAGGAGGCTTCTGGGTTGATGGCGTGCTAGGGCAGACGTGCAGAGGAGAGCTCCCGAGCAAAGTCCATTTTATTTGTAAATTTGCGCCTATAAATTGACCATAACCTTACACCGACGACTTCCCTTTGCTAAACTCTCGTTCAGGATGTCAGACAAAGACAGAAGGGACAAGGTGTTGACCAAAAGTATTGAAGAGGGATGCACCACACGCTCTATGGCGGCCGAGCAGCTAACGCTAGCCATGTTGGTGGCTGAACTTGAAAAGAACCGGAATAACATCACGGAAGAGCTGACAAACCTAATCAAGACATCGCTGCCGACGATTCAGACAACACTGGAAGCTGTTAAACACCAAGTTGAGTCATACAAAGCACGCTTTAACGAGGCGGAGGACACGCTCAGAGACCACAGTGACCAGATTTCCACGCTGGAAACATCCATGGCGGAGCTGAAGTCCACTGTACGGGACCTCACGAAAGAAAACAATGGTTTAAGGGACACGTTGGACGGGTATGAAAATAGGCAGAGGCGTTTGAATCTCAGGGTCCTTGGGTCGAGGAGGACAGCGAGCAGGGAAAATGTCCACTGAAGTTCATGTCTGAACTTTTGGTCAAAGTGCTGAATGACGAAAGCCTCTCTAAACCCCTGGAGCTGGAAAGATGCCACAGAGTGCTGATGCCTAAACCGAGCCCTAACGCAAACCCGCGGCCATTCATCCTCTGCTTCCACCGTTTTCAGGAGAGAGAGCGCATCCTGCAACTGGCTATACAGTACAGAAGCGCCAGCTCTTTTACAAGGGCAAGAAAATCTTTATTTTCCTGGATCTGAGCACTCTGCTGGCGGCCAAGCGCAGCACCTACAAGAAGGTAAAATCACTGTTTTATGAGAAGGGGATTAAGTTCAGCCTGCGATACCCTGCAACGCTTGTGGTTTACTTTGAGGGATCTCGACACTCATTCAGCTCTGCCAAGGCTGCTGAGACTTTTTACACTTCGGCTCAAATAAGGACTGAGTTGGCAAACGGGACGGGAGGTGGACCGGTATGTCTCCTAACAGCAGGGACTGCGCTATCAATCATAGGGGGTCACCCTTGGACAGACTTTCACCCAGCGGACTACACTGGATGTGACGCCCAGTTACCAGTTTCTTCCCGCTTTCACGGCGACTGAGTGCTGTGGTAACCGAATACTGTAAATGCTCTTGGAGCCTTGCTCTTTGAACTGACTTATCCACAGGTATGGCACCCTAATGCACAGGAATAGTTAGGTTTTAATTAGCATTGGCTGTCCTTTGTTCATTACATTTTATTTTTTAATACTGGATTTTTATTTCATGTGGACTTTGCAAGCACCCCATCTCAGAACTGATTTATCTACAACCAATGTGAATAGCGTACTCACTAAGTGGGATGCTCCCTGCCAATGTGTTTCTATTTGTGTTTTACCTTATTCCTCACTTTGAAGAGGCACTCTAATGCACAACATTATTCTGGTTTAATATTATTGGCAACTTATCTTTAATTTCATTATATTTTGCTCTGTGACTCACAGGGTGTTCTTGGTTGAATTACTATTTTTATATTGTGACCAGTTATTTCTTATAAATGCCTTAGATAATCTTTAGTTGGTCTCTAATCGGCAGTTGCTGTGGCGTTGTTGTGCCCTCATATTTAACTGGCTGAAAAATCAAAACTTAAGGAGACAGGGACAAAATTATTCTAATTATTGGTACTATCAGAGATAAAAGAAGATCTGTTAGATACATTTTCCTTCTAAATCCCATCTCCAACTTTATTTAATCTTATTATCATTATATTGATCTATGCCCGTTCCTTTCTTATTTTTTTTTAGGTGTATGTTTATATCATGATGTTTTTATCATACATTCATGGTTTACATTGATTTTGGCGTTATATGTTAAGAATTAATGCTCGGAGAGCTCTCCCAGGGAGAGTAGATAACTCAAGGATAGTAGCAAGGAAGTTAAGTGTTTATCACAGGGAGGTGGGCGTTCACACAGAGTTCTTGTATTTTTCATTTCATATCAGGATTACGGTGCATTTTGATTAGAGGCTACCAAGATGACTAACTACACTATACTATCCCTCAATGTTAGAGGGTTAAACCCATTTAAGCGAACAAAAGAAGGAAAAATGTTGATGTGGCTCTCCTATCTGAGACACATTTAGAACCCGCTGATGTTCGTCGTATGCAGAACAAACACTACAAAATAGTGGCATCCTTGGGGGATGGTTCTAAGACCAAAGGGGTTATGATTTTAATGAAACGTAAACTTAATTTGGTAATTGAGAAAATTAGTTCTAACAATTCAGGGAGATTGGCTTACTGTGGGGTTTCTATTCAGGGGAAAAAAATAGCCTTTGCAAGTATTTACGCCCCCACGACTTTCAACCCATCCCGTTTTCCTTGGTTGACCAAAGAGTATTTAGAGTCTCTCTAACTACTCACTTATTGTAGGATCGGATATGAATATGTTTTTTTCATTGCAATTCAGATTGGTCTAATCCATCCATTACGCATGCACAAGCTTTATCCTCCGAGGCCATAAAGAACTTTGTTGAGATATAAATGTGTTTGATATTTGGAAGGTTCAGAACCCTATGGCCAGAGATTACTATGGTAGTATTTCTGTGCCATCTGAGTTTGAATATGAATTTCTAAGATTGAAATTTTTCAGCATCAAAATCAGACTGAATTTTTTGTTTTTTGTTTGAATTTTATTTTGTTGAAATAAATTCAGTGTAAAAAAAAAAAATTAATTTCTAAAAAAAATTCAGTGTAAAAAAATTCAACATCAAAAAATTCAGTGTAAAAAAATTCAACTTCAAAAAATTCAGTGTAAAAAAATTCAACATCCAAAAATTCAGTGTAAAAAAATTAAACTTAAAAAAATTCAGTGTAAAAAAATTCAACATCCAAAAATTCAGTGTAAAAAAATTCAACATCAAAAAATTCAGTGTAAAATAATTCAACGTCAAAAAATTCAGTGTAAAAAAATTCAACTTCAAAAAATTCAGTGTAAAAAGAACCAGACTCAACATCCGGGTCACCAGGGAGAAGCAATCGATCCCTGTCTCAATTCAGCCAACGTCCAGCCAATCATGTTACGCTGAATTAACTTGTGATGCTCCTCACCGTTAGGCTGTAGCTGCGATAGCGATCTCAGGTCTCGACTTTCTGAAGTCGGAGGTTAGAAAAATCCTCACTAAAACGTTCCTATAGGTTACTGTGAAATATATAGCTTATTTTTAAATCGCGTTTCTATATCGTTGTCTTCCCAGATTCACAGCGGTGACTGTAGGTGACTGTGTCGATGCTGAAACACTGCATAGGCCAGTAGCGTTAAGGAGTTTACAACTTTTCTTGTTGTTAGTCCAATATGTGTATAACATATCTTTATCTGATCCATTGGTGAACGGGATATAGTTCCATACAATCTATGAGAGGAACATGCAGTCTGAGGTCAGCTGTTTTATGCCAAGCTCACGCTTAGTGTGGAGATAATTACCTGTTGGCGTTAGCTGTGTTAAAGTGTGACAGTGTGACATCCAGGTGAACTTGTGATATAACATCAATCATATTTTATATTAAAGGCCACAGATGACTTTGTGGGTTGTTGAGGAGTTTGGACAGTGATTATAGTGCAGTAGACAGAGATAGTTGTCAGCGTGATGGCGTGTTGATTGTGAGATGATTGTCCAGGTGAGTGACAGTAAGTGAGTGACTGAGGTGTACTCGTGTTCATTTGTGAGATTTTGCATTTTTCACTGTGAGATTCAGTTGTTTGTTGTGCCAGTTTGTCTCTGGTAGTGTGGTTCACACACTGGTTCTAAAGGAGAACAGCTAAGATTTAAACCCAGAATCTGACACATAATGAAGTTGCTGCTTTATTATACATCCTACGCTGGTTAAGTGACGTTAACATGTGAAAGTGTTTGATATTATTAAAGGCCCATTTTTTCTTTTTCCCTTTCAGATTGAGATCAACAGCTGCGCTTTATCATGCCACACTGGGTTGGTTGTATTGTGTTTAACTGGTGAGGAGAGCAGATGTGTCGTGGGCGTGGCTTTTGAAGACCCCTACCAGGAAATAATCATTCATTTTTTAGTCTCTTTATCACATTCGCCAGTGGCTGTTGAAACATTTCAATTAAAACGTCTTGCGTGACTACATTGAAATATTAACCGTCTACATGATGAAAACATCATTTGTTGTCTGGCCTACGGTGGCTGCAAATAAAAGTAACGCTGCAAACAAAAACAAACGCTGCTGCAAATAAAAAGAAACGTCGCTGCAAATAAAATAAACGCTGCAAACAAAAACAAACGTCGCTGCAAATAAAAGAAACGCTGCAAATAAAAGAAACGCTGCAAATAAAAAGAAACGCCGCTGCAAATAAAAAAAATAAATGATGCAAATAAAAAAGCCACAACGGAAGTGGATTACCGGGGACTGTTTTTGCTGATGCACCAGTGTGAGTAGAAGAAGAAGAAGAAGAAGAATCAGAATCAGAATCAGAATCAGAATACTTTATTTATCCCCGAGGGGAAGAAGTAGAAGAAGAAGAAGTAGAAGAAGAAACAAGCACAGGGGTACGAATTGGAAAACGAACGAGAAAGTAAGTGAAAATGTTAGTGTTTAATGTCGCTACGTGTACTTTTTAATGTGTTATTTGGTTAGGCCATGTAGCCCCAGGTTTGAAGGTTTGAAGTTGAACTGGAGGATGCTGGTGTATTGTTAGCTTCGGCTAACACGGAGAAACCCAGTGTGTGGGTGCGGAAAGACCACTAACGAGAGGAGAATCGAGTTTGGTAGCTTTACTCCAATGTGCAGCAAAACACAGTTACATGTACCACCGCACGCTCTCACTCCAGAGCAGTGTCTACCCCAGACAACTAACAACAGGTACTGAGAGCCCGGAACGAAAACACATCCGAGTGGAAACAACTGACGGCTACATAGTTCCGGCAGCTTATTACTGTTGTTGTTGTTGTTGTTGTTTTTATCATTAATAACAATGCTAACAATAATCTAAGGCGTGGGTAACAATAGTTATTTAGATTAATGCGAAGTTGAAGCTGTGTGGGGTGGCCAGGGACTTTTGAGAAAGTACCAGATTAAATCTTAAAATTTACTGTCTTTGCTTTGTCATTTACCAGGTCATGTTTTGTCCATTCTGTGGGGTGAACCTTCCATCCGTCCTGATATATTGTGGCTCATGCTGTAGAAATGTCAGGTTCCTAAGGAGCCTTCAAGATGAAGGTACATTTTTTTCTGACAGTTAATGAGGTTCTTAAACATGATGGATTGCTATGTTTTTTTCAGAGAACATACTGTCTGTTAGTCATGAATATACCTCTTAATACGGTGAAATCCATAACAGAGGCATGTGGAATACAATGAATTTGAAGACATGAAAAATTAAGAAAGCATCTTAGTCTAGTAGGCTACTGATCCCTGTAAAAAATCTCTTACTCAAGTAACTTATTCCCTTAGTGACAGTTATAATACTTGTGTGAAAGTAATCAGTCCTATGCAACAATTTTGAATGTTTTGCACTGTGCTACTTTAATATAAAGACATTATCAATTAATTAATTTTAACGAGTGCATTGAATAGCTTGATTCCTCAATAACTAATCACTAACTACCATGTCACCCACACATGATAATCTAAACAATCTTATTTATTCACCTCTCTGTAAAAATTGAAAAAGTTTATTATGCAGTTCATCATTTAGCCTCTAATATAGTGTCCTTCTTTCTAACCCTCAGGTCCTGAAGCTACTTCAGTGGATGAACTTATCCAAAAATATTTCACAGAGGGCCATAGTTATGAAATAATAGTCGACTTACTGAAAACCAAACACAACATATCAGTCTTCGCAATCTAGAAAGAAGACTAAAAGATGCAGGCCTGACCAGAAAGATCAACTACACTCCAATTGCTACTGTGCGGGCAGCTATTTCCGAGGAACTAAAGGGATCAGGCCAGCTTTTAGGGTATAGAGCGATGTGGCAGATTCTGAAACAAAAACACTCTCGTCGTCAGACGAGACGATGTGATGCGCCTAATGGCAGAGCTGGATCCATGTGGAACAGAGGATCGCAGCAGATGTAGATTTGTTCGAAGGGCATATCATTCAATGGGACCAAACGAAATCTGGCACGTTGATGGATATGATAAATTAAAACCTTTTGGAATTGCCATAAGTGGCTGCATTGATGCATTGAGTTTTTCCAAAGCGGCTCCGCACAGATTGCGGCACTGAAAATGGAATAATGGCCGCCCTTCACTGTACCTTGAGATCAGAGCATACAGACGAGTTTGCAGGAGCTAAAAGCCACATGTATGGCACTTCAACATCCAACCAGCGGATTGAAAGCTGGTGGTCCTACTTCCGTAAACAAAGGTTTTTGTTGCTTTTAATTCATTTATGTTTTACTTGACCCTGGATTATTGTATTTGCTGTATGCATTTATTATATGCCTGCTCTGCATAGCAGAGAAGGCGTATATTACTATCTCCCAGGAAATTTTCATTTTTCTTCTGCCGCACTCACACACATACTCATCCATGTAAAGAAGCACATAGACTCACAAACACACAACACACATACAAATAGATGCACACCGACAAGTAGACAATTAATCTACACCTCTTGAAGAATGATGACCTGGATGAATAAAATTTGTGTTTTCTATCTAGGAGCCAATTTTGGATGGATCTGTTCAGTGACTTGAGAGAGAGGCATCTCTTCAATGGCAGCCCTGCACACACAAAGTTGGTACGATGCTGCTTCCTGGGAGTCCTGCAGAAAGAGCTGGATGAATACAAGCTGTACTGGAATACTCACACCATTCGTCCTGTTCACCAATCCCGGTGCCCATCTCGTAAACCAGAGGCAATGTATCACGTACCTCACAGGTGAGTATTAATTAAAGAGTTTTCCTTATAGTATTTTGGATCGGGTGTATCGGGGGGATACAGGTCCCTTGTGAAGGATTTCACCTCCTGGAGTCACCTTTTTTATTGTTATTTATTTATTTATGTATTCTACCCTTCATTGTGTGAGTGTGGTGCTGTGGAGCAGCTGAACAATTGAATTTCCTTCGGGATCAATAAAGTATTTACCTACCTATAAAAATACACATCCAGTCTCCAGTTTTACATTGACATATTGAACAATGTTAATTACATAAAAACTCTAAAATTTGTGTACTTGAATGCACTTGAAAATATTTTTTAACATTTTGATTATAAAAATTAAAACTCACAATAAAGTCTTCCTTCATGTGTAGTGCTTTCTCTAATATTTGATACTTAGTTTAACCTAAGATCATTGCTTGTCTTTGGGTCTCTGCATCCTTGTCCTGTAAGAAACTCTGGAGATAATTGGAATGACCATGAAACTAAAATTTAACAGGAAAGCTAAACTTTCTTGATGTGTTGCTCAGTGTGAACACTTTTCTGTACTTGCTCCTAGATTTGATGGGAGCAATTGCGGTTTCCCGGCATCTGCCCAAACCCTGAACCACATTACCAGCATCATGCCAGTGCCAGCAGCTTCTGGTGGGGATGTGCATGAAACTCTCTTTGGAGAACTGCAACGACAGAGTGGTCTAAGCGCTCCTTTGCAGTGGGAATCAGCTGTAGAGAACTACTTCACCCTGAAAAACATGGCTGGTCTGTAAAACTTTTAGGGACATATTTGTGTTGTGACAACACCAAAACAAACTTTTTTTATGTGTAGTATTTGCTGTATGTCATTTTCCTCTCTCTCCTGTCATTTCCTGTCTCAAATAAAGATGTCTATGCCTGAAAAAAAATCTTTGAAAAAAAAGAACAGTCTGTAGTTCGGTATTTTTTATTATAGAAACAAGCTGAAGCTGCAAGCCCATTCCTGATATCAAATAATAGTACAAAAAATATGTGGTGTTGACAACAGACCTCGTATTTGCAATACAATAAAAAAAATAAAAATAAAAAATGTTGCAGTGCAACTTATGTTTGAATGTGCAACGGAATGTATAACATAACAAATGTGCTATGAAATATATAATAAATATCACAATCTGCCATGAAAATAGACAGAAACTCTCACACACATCTCTCTTACTCACTACATTTAAACTACACTAGTGAGTGAGACTGTGTGTGGCAACATTAACTTTTACCACAAGTTTATTTGTCTAAAAGCACCCAAAGCCGGGGGAATTCTTGATGCCAAAGTCCATGTTGGCTTTGAAGGCACTATAGGTGTCCAAAAGAGGAAGCTTTAAAATGTTGGCACAGGTATTCGCCATTGGGAATGTTGACGTTGTAGAACATAGGAACTGAAGGCGTGGCAGAGGACTCATACCAGCAGGAGGCACACATGGCACACCTGAAGCGAACATTAACACCTCCTCCAAGGTCACAGAGCTGTCATCTTCTAAAAGTAGAAAGCATTGAAATCAATTGACAGTATACTATCTACATCAACACTGGAACTTTTCATAATTTGTGTGTATAAAATCAGACGAGCAAATTGAGTAACCTTCACAATCGAGAAGATAGTCTGCCCAGTAAGTCATAGCTTTCTCTTCCTGAGCCCTCCTGTTGCTTCCCTGTTGACTAAGTTCAGGCTGGAACAGATTTTCCATCTCTGCAGCAGACAGCTTCACATGGGCATGACAGAGAGCAGGGGTCAGGACCGTCGGATGCTGCTGCAGAGCTGTCAGAAACTGCAGACTTTCAAGTCCAGCCTTGAATCTAAAATACAATTAAAATATGCATGTGAAGTTACATGTGCATCATGTAGAAGTAAGTAAGCAAGAAAATGGGACAACAGCAACACGTTTTTTCATAATTACTTTAGTGACAACAATGAAATACGAAAACCTACCTCTCGATTGCAGTGCTGTTCCTGTGGATGATGTACCACTTCAGGTACTCCTCTACAATCTTTTTTTTTTCTTCACATGACCTGACATGCCTGAAGCACCCAGCAGTCTGCAACATGGCGCTGTTCTGTACCATCAAGTCCTGAAGGATTTCCAATGAGGGTGCATTCTGAATCTAAAAGAAGAGATAACAGAGTACCACGCATTTCAAATATGAATATAAGTAATTATAAAAAATGGTAATGCCAGAAGGATAATTTGAACGAATGGTTTAGGTGGACAAAGCTCTCTCTGTACTCTTATTCTATAATTTCACACCCTTCTATCAAGTGTCCTCATACCTCTTGTAGGACTTTCCCTATCTCCTCATCTGTAATGTCTCCTACAGATGCCTTGAAACTGGTCTGCCCTGAGATGTAGCTGACAGAAAATTGGGACCTGGTCCGCCATGTACAATAGACACAGCAATCATCTTCCCTGCTAAATAATACTCATCCTCTACGATAGCTGTCCAAGGAAATTCAGAGTAAAAAAATATTAAATCAGTTTCCATATTTAAAAACACTGCATGGCTGAAATATGGCTTTTTTCTTTTAAGACGTTATACAAAACAAAACCTGTTGAATTGTAGACCAGGTAGCGGCTCTCCACAGGTCCATCAAATATGGGCCGTTTGTTCAGCTCTTTCATCAGAAGGGAGAGGAATTCTCTCTTGGGGCCACCTGTATCAAGACCTTCCTCAAGTCTCCCTTCATTGTCAGAGAATTTCACCAGGATGTCTTTCTTTTCTGAGAATGTTGCCCTTTTAAATCCTCTGACTGCTCCATTCCAGATGTCAGAGCGACAGATGTTAAATCTGCTGACAGCTTGATGGTCGATATCGAGTGCCAGGTTTGCAGTTATCTCAGAAATTGATGGCTTGTCCATCCTGTCATCAGCGGTGGTACATGTAACTGTGTTTTGCTGCACATTGGAGTAAAGCTACCAAACTCGATTCTCCTCTCGTTAGTGGTCTTTCCGCACCCACACACTGGGTTTCTCCGTGTTAGCCGAAGCTAACAATACACCAGCATCCTCCAGTTCAACTTCAAACCTTCAAACCTGGGGCTACATGGCCTAACCAAATAACACATTAAAAAGTACACGTAGCGACATTAAACACTAACATTTTCACTTACTTTCTCGTTCGTTTTCCAATTCGTACCCCTGTGCTTGTTTCTTCTTCTTCTTCTTCTTCTTCTTCTTCTTCTTCTTCTACTCACACTGGTGCATCAGCAAAAACAGTCCCCGGTAATCCACTTCCGTTGTGGCTTTTTTATTTGCATCATTTATTTTTTTTATTTGCAGCGGCGTTTCTTTTTATTTGCAGCGTTTCTTTTATTTGCAGCGTTTCTTTTATTTGCAGCGACGTTTGTTTTTGTTTGCAGCGTTTATTTTATTTGCAGCAGCGTTTCTTTTTATTTGCAGCAGCGTTTCTTTTTGTTTGCAGCGTTACTTTTATTTGCAGCCACCGTAGGCCAGACAACAAATGATGTTTTCATCATGTAGACGGTTAATATTTCAATGTAGTCACGCAAGACGTTTTAATTGAAATGTTTCAACAGCTACTGGCGAATGTGATAAAGAGACTAAAAAATGAATGATTATTTCCTGGTAGGGGTCTTCAAAAGCCACGCCCACGACACATCTGCTCTCCTCACCAGTTAATTCAAACACAACACAACCAACCCAGTGTGGCATGATAAAGCGCAGCTGTTGATCTCGATCTGAAAGGGAAAAAGAAAAAACGGGCCTTTAATAATATCAAACACTTTCACATGTTAACGTCACTTAACCAGCGTAGGATGTATAATAAAGCAGCAACTTCATTATGTGTCAGATTCTGGGTTTAAATCTTAGCTGTTCTCCTTTAGAACCAGTGTGTGAACCACACTACCAGAGACAAACTGGCACAACAAACAACTGAATCTCACAGTGAAAAATGCAAAATCTCACAAATGAACACGAGTACACCTCAGTTACTCACTTACTGTCACTCACCTGGACAATCATCTCACAATCAACACGCCATCACGCTGACAACTATCTCTGTCTACTGCACTATAATCACTGTCCAAACTCCTCAACAACCCACAAAGTCATCTGTGGCCTTTAATATAAAGTATGATTGATGTTATATCACAAGTTCACCTGGATGTCACACTGTCACACTTTAACACAGCTAACGCCAACAGGTAATTATCTCCACACTAGCGTGAGCTTGGCATAAAACAGCTGACCTCAGACTGCATGTTCCTCTCATAGATTGTATGGAACTATATCCCGTTCACCAATGGATCAGATAAAGATATGTTATACACATACTGGACTAACAACAAGAAAAGTTGTAAACTCCTTAACGCTACTGGCCTATGCAGTGTTTCAGCATCGACACAGTCACCTACAGTCACCGCTGTGAATCTGGGAAGACAACGATATAGAAACGCGATTTAAAAATAAGCTATATATTTCACAGTAACCTATAGGAACGTTTTTGTGAGGATTTTTCTAACCTCCGACTTCAGAAAGTCGAGACCTGAGATCGCTATCGCAGCTACAGCCTAACGGTGAGGAGCATCACAAGTTAATTCAGCGTAACATGATTGGCTGGACGTTGGCTGAATTGAGACAGGGATCGATTGCTTCTCCCTGGTGACCCGGATGTTGAGTCTGGTTCTTTTTACACTGAATTTTTTGAAGTTGAATTTTTTTACACTGAATTTTTTGATGTTGAATTTTTTTTAGAAATTGAATTTTTTTTTACACTGAATTTATTTCAACAAAATAAAATTCAAACAAAAAACAAAAAATTCAGTCTGATTTTGATGCTGAAAAATTTCAGTCTTAGAAATTCATATTCAAACTCAGATGGCACAGAAATACTCCCATAGATTACACATATTTTTCCCCACATCATAAAATGTTCTCAAAAATATATTACATTTTATCCACACCAGACTTGATTCCAACCGTAGACAAGGTGGTTTTCTTACCTTGTAATATCTCTGACCATAATGCAATTATAACCTCATTTAATTTTGATTTTTTACAAGGTAATCCGTCCAGGTGGAGGTTTAATACAACCCTGTTGAGAAACGAAAAATACCTTGTGCAAGTTAAGCCCAGACTAGAAGAATTTATTAATATTAATAAAGATTCAGTTTCAGATAAAGCAATTTGTATGGTCAGCAATCAAAGGCTTTCTGCGCCACAATGCGATTGGTTTCTCATCTTATCTTAAAAAGAGTAGAATGCAAAAGATTACCCAATTGGAACAGGCTAGCTGTAATTTAGAGAGAGAGCTTAAGGACAACTATAGTAATGAGGTGGCAGCAAAGCTTTGGTCTTTGAGGGCAGAACTAGCTAATATACTGAGGCAATGGGTTGGATTTATGATGCATATCACCAAACATAGATATTACACTGATAGCAGTAAACCAAGCCACCTCCTTGCATTAACAGAAACAGCAAGAAAACCAATTCAACATTCCTTCTACTGTCTGGTGAAGGGACTGGTCACCAAAACAGCTGACATTAATAATATATTTAAGTCATTTTTTGAGAATCTATACTCTTCGGGGGACCAATTTTCACAGGACTTATTTGATTCATTTTTTGACAATCTGAATTTACCTATGCTATCTGACGATGAATCTAAGGACCTGGATGCCCCTATAGATGAATTACACTTAGCAGTTAAATTAACCAATAGTGGGTGCTCACCAGGAATTGATGGGATCCCGGCTGAGATGTTCTTAGAACTATGGAATATTATAGGAGATACTATTAATTCAGCTATAGAAAAGGGCTATTTCCACAAAGATCTCAACACAGCACTTATTTCAGTACTCCATAAGCCGGAGACGGACCCCAGAATTGTTCAAGCTATCGCCCTATATTGCTAATTAATGCAGATAATAAAAATTTACTCCAAGTATGCAGCGTTGGGTAAAGTCACTGGGAAGTTAATCAGTCCGGATCAGACTGGTTTTCTTAAAGGACGGTTGGCATCAGATAACGTCCGCTGGCTTTTGCATATTATCTCTGAAACCAAAAAGACAGGCTTACCCTGTGGACTCCTATTTCTCGATGCGGAAAAGGCATTTGATCGCTTGGAATGGAGATATTTGTGGAATGTTCAGAAAAATTTCTGTAGTTCTGTAGTTAAGGAATGTGTAGTGTATAAGTTTGCAATGTTAATGTCAAATGCAAATACTGAAATAATTGCAACTATACAAATGAATGTAATTATTGAATTGTCGCAAACTGAATAAATAAATAAAAAGTTGATTGCAAATAAATAAATAAATAAAAGACAGAGCATGGAGGCATTATTTCAGTGCAATGACCAGCAGTGTCAGGGACCAAGCAGTGAGGCAATGAGGAGAACAGGAATTTGTTGGAAAAGAAAGGGTTTTTATTTACCCAAAAAATGCAAAACAATATAAACCAAGAATTCAAAATCTAGGCCTATAAAAGAGGTCAACAAAATATAACTCTACTCAAAATAACAGCAGCAAAACAGGGTGTTAACTGAACAAACTGACCTAACAAAATGAAACATGAGGGAACATATATACTGGCTTGGCCAAACCAACTAACACACAAGGGGGAAACAAAATGGACATCAACTAAAACTAATACAAAGGAAAACCTAACTAAATCCAAATCCCCCTCTGACATGGCTAGAGCCTGATGAGCTGGCCACAGGATTTAACTGGTTCAGCCCCTTGGCCACCCCTTTTGCCTCTCCAGGAAGACACCTCACTCCCAGCATGGTAACTCAAAGAAAGACAAAATTAATTAATATAACAGCAAAAATGAATCATTTTAACTTTACAGTGTGAAAATGTGTGCACTCCATTTAAACAGCGTAAAGCTAAAGGAAAATAAAGAAATTATAAATCAAATAAACTGTGTGGTGTGGACATGAATTGTTTGGGGTGTGGTCGACTGCAAATCAAGTTAACCTGTGTAGTGTGGTTGACTGCAAATTAAAATGGCATGTGTGCTTAAAGTGAGGTGAGTGTGTGCTCAGTATTACCCATTTTAACTGTCCTGTGTGGCCTTGGCCATCACAAGCAGCCTTTTAAATTTTCTTGCACACATATCAATACGGTACTTTGCCAACAACTCTTGGCTTATGGCAACTCTGAGGGAACAAACTACCTGAAATAGAGAGAGCTTTTAAATCACAATGTTAAGGTGGTAGAGGCTCAGTGATCGATGATGGTTGACCATCAGCATTGAAAATGTAGGTAAACCCTTTCTTGTCTACTTGTGTATTGTCTAAGTATAAGTTTGTCAGGTTATGTGAATTGTTTTTAGATCATTGTACCTCCTTGAACACTGTTCTTTCCCACGTCAACAGGGCCATGTCTGCTCTATATCAGGAAGCTAACTGGTCACAGCAGGACATGGACAGTTTCATCTCAGCATCGAAAGAACAGATGACCAAGAGTGTCTTGAGCGCCTTCTCTCCTGGGAAACTGCTGTACTACAGAGAAGAAATGGCAGAAAAAGAAAAGGAAGGTCACATTGTGTCACTCATTGATATGGCTGGCCTGATCTTGGAACATCTTGTAATCAAGTAAGCACAACATTTTCTGACATAAATTTTAGTTAAATATTACATTGAAAGCTTAAAGTTAAGATGCAGAGACTAAATTCTTCAAATAACATTTACCATATGTGATTGGAATTACAGAAAGTCACCAGTACCCTGTCTGACCAGCAGAGAGCAGTGAGTGAAGGCCAAAACCCTCTACCCATTTACACTGCTGTCAATATGAAGGATGAGTTGGAGGGCTGTGAGTCTGAAGCTGGTAAATATAGTGGAAGAATTTTCTTATTTTAATTTTAGTTACTGTAATACTTTAAAATGATCATGTATTCCCGAACATATTTTGTTCAAGGTGACTGAAACGATACAGAATATCAAATGAAAATGTCAATTGCTGAACTATATTAACACAGCTGCAGGTTTGATCATGATAAACTAGTGTAACCAAAAATTCCTATCCCCTCTCAGTCACATCCCGTTCCCTTTGATCCACAGTCCACACATGACATTACACGTTTCTGTATACAAAAAACTGATCTATTGTTATTATGATTTTCGCTCCCATTGACTTTTTTTCCTTTTCTTCTTGCAAATGCTCCACCAAAACAAGTTCCCCCCAGACATTATTTTTCAGCAGCACTGTCACTGCCTCCAGGGCTTAGCGCCGCCCAAGACATTAGTGATTGGTTTAAAGAAATGCAAATAAAGCATGGTGTCTTTTTCCCCTATAGCAGAATGTGTATGTATGGGGCCAGGCCTTTCTCCAGCACTGAGCGCTGTAGAGAGAGCTCTGGATATGCGAAACTACTCTAGCATTACCTTCAGCATCATGGCGTTATAAATATGCAGCGCCTGACCAAAATTACTTCTACTTATGCAACATGGGGAATTCAGAATACTGTGTCTTATATCAGCCTCAGAATCTATATCTGATCTTCATAATATTAATAACGAATGATGTTACTCTGAATTATTTTATTTTAATCCTTCTGACATGACATGCCCACCCATAGCTCCCTGTCACCTACTGTCATCTGGTCATTCTACAAGGAACTGAAGTGAAATCTATGAATGCCAAGTTGTTGTGATATGAAATATCTCACTAATTTTGCAACTGAAACCACTGGCATATGGGAATATTCAGCAGGAGCAGCTTGAATTCAAGATTCAGGACACATACACAGCCCTTAAAGAACCAAATAACTGAAAAAGAACTTGTTAAAGAATGATTGAATTTGTTCTCTTAATACTGTAACAAATTTTGTTTGCAGAGTGGTGTGAGTTCACACCCTATGAAGTAGGTATCCAGAAATATGGGGCCTTTGCCCAAAGTGAGGACTTTGGGAGCATTTCTTCCTTGGTCATATCATCAAAAAACTCCCAGAAGTCCGCATCCCTTACCTGCTCGGTAAGACCACTGTTTCTGTTGCAATGCTAATGCCCAGAACTACAATATGAATTTAAAGTAATCAAATGATTTTATTTTAATTATTCAGTCTTATCAGGAATATGGAGCAGTGTCTTTTCTGTCAACCTGACCCAGCTGTGGATGGCTGCTACCGGGTTCCAGCCTTCTTGGAGGCCCTGGCTCGTAATAGATGTGAACAACATTGGTACAGCTACTTGGTTTAATAGTGCACCAAATCACATAACTGGACTTTTGAATAAGACAAATTAAAGGTCCCATATTATGCAAAATGCACTTTTTCAAGGTTTTCCAGTGAAAATATGTGTCCCCGGCCTGCCTACAGACTCCCCTGATATGAGAACAGTGCACTCTCTCCCTCTCTTGCTTGCTCCACCTTTCAGTGAATGCAGGCAAAAACACTCTGTTTGGATTTTTCCCCGCATATGATGTCATATGCGGGGACGCCGCCTCCTCTAGGCAAGGAGCTGCCTCCTCTGGGCAGTAAGCCCTGCCTCTGCTGCCACCCCCTGGAAACCTGAAGGTCCGCCTCCCGGTCACCATTTTTTCCCCCGCTAATGCTGCTCTGGTAAATAAAGATGTTGAAAGCACGAGCAAAGTACGGCAAGTGCTCTGTTGTTGGCTGTAGCAACAAGCACAAATGTCTTCATTTACTCCCATCATCTCACCCAGAGAAGACTCAATGGATTCATTTTGTTTTTGACGGAAATGTCCCCACAACACTGGGTAAAGTGATATGTGTGTGTGTGGACTGCTTCATGAACGAGGGTCAGACTCAGTACAAAGCCGGAGTCACTTCAACACTAAAACTGACGTTGGATCAGTGTCCACTGGCTGTGACCTGACTTCAAATGTGGCAGCGGTAAGTTTTATCATGTTTATGCTGCTTTGCTGTGTGTTTAGTCGGCTCCATATGGCGTTAGCATCGCGGCTAATATGAGTAGCATCTACTTCATGCTCACGCATGTAATATTGAGGGAGAGTCAAGATAATGTGTGTAAACGTTAAGCCTCATATGAAGCTAATGAACTAAACCCAATAGTAAACTGGATGCTGGTAACTTTTTGTGTGACTTCATGCTGACAGGTTTGTGTTGTCGGCTCTGTTGTTATGGTGATGTTGTGTAACTTAGATCAGCACCAAGCTGCTAAGTTTGTCAGACCTGAAATGTGAAGTTACCTGCTGCAGAATCAAGCCCACAAACTTGTATTTAGACTAAACGGGCGTTGTGATTAGCGCAGGTATGCGGTTGTGTTTATTTGTGCTTAGAATGTAAGAACTGAAATAGTCTGTTTAGTTTGCATTACATTACATTACAAACTCAGTGGGGGGTGCAGGACATGCAGGAGGAGGAGAGGGACACGTCCATAACGACGACTGTTCTACTTTGATATCAATACAATTCATAAAATCATGACTACATGGGTTAACGATTTTTACTCACAAAAAGGGCATTGTGTATTGTAACAATGACCATGTCACACACAGTAGTGTTATTATAAATGTATTAGGCTCATAGCAGTGTATGATGACACATATCGTCTCAGTAGCATTTGACAGACCCTTGGTGTTACAGTTACAGTGTAACGTGATGAGATAATTGATACCAAATACTTACTGGTTTTTGAATTCTGCACTGCAACATATCACATTTATCTTTCATTTCTAATGAATAAATGTTGAATTATAGGAATTTAAAAAACAAAAACAAAAAAAAGTCAGTAAGAAGGACTGTGAGAAGTATTGATCAGAATTATTCTGTTAAGATAATCATGCTGACAGTTTCATTTAATTGGGTTTATAAATTCATCACACATACTGTCAGTAGTTATTTGTACTATACTGTATTGTAAACATTTTTTTTTTTTTAGCAGCTGCTGCCTTCTACAAGCTGGAGAAGATGCTGACCAACAAGATGGCTGTTAGAAAACTGAGCCCCTCCACCAGACTTCATCTGAGGCTTTCCACAGCATCGTCCTTTGTTTTACACCAAACAAAGCTGTGCAGGTAAATGGAATTGTAGTTATGTTGAACTTGTTAAAATATGTACAGTTTGTCATGATTTACATCTTTGATTTTCTCTGTACTGCTGTACTTCCAGACTCTGCCTGGCTGACATGTATTACAAACGCTGAAAAACCACACGTCACATCTGGTGGAGACCAACTCTTCAAAGTGCAAAGTTCCCAAAGGCCATGAGAGGAGCATGCAGAGCAAAACCAGTGAAGACTGAGACAACATTTTGTAAGTGCTACGTTCTTTTATTTGTCACTAAAATTAAGTCATGTACATGTTGTATTTACTGTTGCACTGTCACATTTTTTGTTGTAAAAGTTTCAACAAAAAAATAGAAAACTATTATTAAAATTATATAAATACACACACAACTGATATGCACAGTTTTTTTGTTTGTTTTTTTTTAAGTCTAAACAAAATCTTTGTGTAATACTGCACAGGGTATGTGGCTGATTTGATGGACCTCATCTTTGAGAAAGTCTTTCTGGACCCAGCACCAGACATGGATGAAGATCCAGAGGACATGAGCGCGCAGTATGAGGAGCGAGACGAGGAGGAGGTCGTCACCAGCTGTGTGTCCTGGTTCAACTAAGGGGAGGTCTGAATCCAACATAGCGGCCCTGGGCACCAGGAAACATGGTGAGAATCTGAAGAACCAGACTGTGACGAGGAGTGACGAGGAAGCACCAGCTCACAACACTCTGATAGGCTGATACCTGTAACGACTGAAACAAGAGGAAAAGATGTCCAGTTAGCATTGTAGCCTTGTAAACATCAATATTTGATATGTCAAACATTTTTCATATGGATTCAGTGAATTTCAGTTTTTTTACTGTCATGGATAATAGGTACATCATTTGACATGTTATATGTTGTGATATATATGTGATTCAATAAATGCTTCATGGTGTAAAAATGATCTCCTGTGAATTCATGTTTAATATGCACAGTATCTACTTATTATGGGATGTGTTTCTCCATTCATGATGTTTTGTGAACACTGTAATGTTATGAACCACTGAAGTTATGTAAAGCAAATGCAAAGAATCTGACATATTAACTTCATAAATACAACAGTTACAATAGATTGTGATTTTTTTTTCTGTCAGTATTGTGAAATAAACCCTGACAGGCTGATGCAGGACCGCAACACAAAGTGGAGTTAATTCATCCTCAAGGAGTTTATTTCACAATACTGACCTGCTCGCTGTACATTATCCTGTTTCATATACAGTAACTTACCATGATAAATACATTTGACACAAAATATTGATTTTAAAATAATTTTGCAGCTCATTCAGAGTCATTCTCATTCTAAGGTCTGTTGTGAGCACATCCAAAAAAAATTAGAAAAATGTAAATATTTCAACAAAATGTAAGGCCTATGAAATTCAAACCTGACAGGCATTAGACAAGCTGTGGTGGACGAGCAGGAAGCTTTGACAAATTTCAAACACATAATGTTGGAACTTTGTAACAGGTAAACTGTAACAGTGTAGTTTACAAACCACTGCACACAGCCTCGACCTCAGAAAACTGATGATAAAATTATGTTAAATGATGATAGTGAAATTTTATGAATACCAAAACAAGCTCAGTATTATATGAACTGTTTAACTGTTAACACTGTTTTGATGGCATCTCTGCTGAGAATATTGCAGAACAAAAAGAGAATTTATTGTCAGTAATCATCAAAATATGTAATTGGGACACGTAACACCTGCACAGGTAAGAGTACTAACATGTCTCACCAGAGACATGACGGTTAACTACATGCACAAAAGACAATGTCACTTATTCGCCAAAACGTCCCTCAATAATGACCAAGCGGAGTGAGTTACACTTAGCATTAGCTACCGAGCTACATTTTAGCGCTGTATCAACACACACATCGACTAATTGTAACGTACCAAAACACACCAAATTGTTGACTTACCATCAGAAATGTCCTGCAGCATCCACAGAGTTTGAACTTCTGCAGGAGCTTCTGTCTGTGTCACATTCTGGATCAAAATCAGACGTTTGAATTTCAGCAGGTCTGAGACCAGCCGTATCCGTGTCCAGCATCAGGGTTGGCCCCTCACGCCCAATTCCTGAGAGGGGCGCGACTGGGCGCGACTAGTCACAGCTCATTTGCATTTAAAGCTACAGGCACAGAAACAGCTCGTTTCTAGAGAGGCTGAAATAGAGGGATTTAGAGGCCTGCTGATCTGTATGATCTGAGTGGTGTTTTATGAAAAAAACTTCAAAAGCATGTTTTGAGGACCTCTGAGACATATAAAAACTTATCAGAAAGGGGCATAATATGAGACCTTTAAGAGTCCGTGGTAATTCTGCAGTACAGAATGAATGATTGAACATTTCAAGTAATGGTTCTAAAAGTAAGTCCTGAAACTCCTTATAAAATTCACAACAGAACCCACCAGGCCCTGGTGATTTCCCACTCTGGAGTTTTTTAATGGCATTAATTACTTAATCTCTTGTAATGGGGCCATTGAGAAGACTTTTTCTGATAATGTTGGGAGATTTATCTGAGCAAAAAAGTCTTCCATTGATTGAGGAGTATCAGCTGTCTGTTCAGAAGAATACAGATTTGTGTAAAAATGTTTAAAACAATCATTTATCAACTTGTTTTCATATACCTTGTTGCCCTTATCATCAGCAATAGCTGCTATAGACTGGGACTCCACTCGTTTTTTGACAAGGTATGCAAGACATTTCCCAGGTTTATCTCCATATTCATAAAACCTTTGTTTAGCATACTTAATTCTTTTCTTTTTCTTTACTTGACAATTTACTCTCTAAATATTTTTGTTTTTCCAATTTTTGGTGCCTCTTAGTTGCAGAATATGATATGACCAACCCTCTTGCATAAGCTTTGCAAGCTTCCCATAAAATTGAGGGATTATTCGATGATTTTCTGTTGATGGACAAAAACACCTTAAATTCTGTGGAAAAATGAGATGTAAAAGCATTGTCTTTCAGAATAAGAGTGTTAAGTCTCCAGAGTCGGAGGTGATTCATTGTAGCTTTGAGTTTTATGTCCATAACCACACTGGCATCATCAGATATTATTATACTGCCTATGCTACAGGACGAAACTGTGTGTAATTCAGATCTGGGTGCAAAAAAGTAATCAATTCTAGTCCAGCATCCATGAGGTGCAGAAAAGAAAGTATATTCTTTGTTAGAGGGATGCAGACTTCTCCATACATCATCAAATCGAAGATCCTTATATATGGCATGAAGAGCATTTGCTTGTAGAGAGGGGGCCGTAGTGCTGTGTGGAAATCTATCTATGAACGGATTTAACATACATACGAGTAGACAGGAAACAGGGCAGAGAGAGAGGGGATGACACGCAGCAAAGGGTCGCAGGCGGGAGTCGAACCAGCGGCCGCTGCAGAGGACTAACAGCCTCCATACCTGGGGCAGATGCTTTACCAACTGAGCTTAACGCCAGGCCTTGCGCTTCTTAACCACTGCCACTGAATAATCGTTGAAAAAAGAAATCCTAGGTCCTGTGTGCACGGGCTGGTCCGGTTCCACTCCAACATCCCACTCACTTGTTTCTCTAGTTTTGTCACTTTAGCCTGCAACAATTCTGTTGTGGGTCGTTTGGTCCCTTATAGCAGCAAGTACTGTGTCAACTTTAGCATCAATAACCTTTGTGATATTGTCAGTTATTCTGTCCATTGCCTGGAGAATGTTTGGGTCGGTGCTACTGCTGCTGCTAGCATCCTCGTCTTCACCTGCTTCCATGGTGTTAGCATCCTCACTCTGCTCCTCAGTTTTGTGAGCAAGTTTGCTCATGGTTGTTTTTTTCTTGGTTCTGGTCATACTGTCGGTTATTTTTGAAAAGTAATTATCAAGAGTCATAATAGAGTCACTTCCACTGTGAAATATGACAATATGGCCTGGCAAATGTGAAAGATTATCGGATAATTTGGCAAATATCACCAGAGCTCAATGAAGCGTGGTGTTTCCTCTACGACGCCATCTTGTCCCCCCCAGGAAGCACTTATTAATGATTCATCAATTATCAAGTCATTCCTCATTTGTTCCTCACCTGTTTCTTCATTAACTAATCATAATAATAATAATAATCCTAATTAGCTCTAGAAAATTTGATTAGGAGTTACTCATTAACTAAGGCTTTACTCATAGCTAGTTCCTTATTTGTTCCACAACCGTTCACTGGTAGCTACTCACATCTTTGTGTGCCTTATTGTGTTACCAAAAAATATGAAGGCTAACTCCATGTGCGGCTAGAAGGAGCATGTACTGGCACAATGGCACTGGCACCTTCATTGCAGAGGCACTATCCTCAACCTGGAGGAGTAATTCATATAAATTACTATATTAGTATAATGTTATAACTTTAAATAAAAGGTAGAATTTAATATGATTTGTTATGACAATGTTAGCATAATATTAATATATTGATTATATAATGTTGGTATATTCATATAATTTCATATAATACATTGTAGTACAGTATAAGGACGATACAGCAATTTTAAAAATACACAACCAACTTTTATCAATTTTCTGACGTTGTGTTCCTTTATCAAATCCTAACAAAGTTCCATTTGTTAGTAATATATAGTAATATATAATACTAAGTAGTTAATAAGTAGTCCATTATTACCTGATTGTTACTTAGCCTTTTACTGTCCTCTAAAGTAAAGTGACACATAGTTTACATGTATAAACCTTAACTGACAGTTGAAGTGATATCACAGGGCTCAGTAGGCTGGTTTCTCTGCTGCCAGTGCCTTCAGGATATATATGGAATAATAAATATATTTGTACTGTGTGTTGTAATGTGCTGTATGAAACATGATTTAATCAACTGCATCATTGACTTTACAGGTGTGAAGCGTGAGACTGAGGAGGAAATAAAAGCTGGCCAGGTGGATGTCAGCAGCAGTGACTCTCCATACACCACCAATAAATTGACCTACTCAAAAGAGGATTATGAGGCTCTGGTGGACTTCACCACGTATAACATGATTAACAAGAAGGAGAGCATCCTTGGCACCTTGCGCAAGGCCCTGGAGAGGAAGGCATCGAGTCACTCCATGTAGCATTCATTATCAAGCTACCCTGCTGAGGTCTGATCATATTATCTAGTCATAAGTTGAGGTCTGTGTTCTAACATGAAGTATCACACACTATCATTTGTAAGGATTTCTCATTCTGTCTGTTTTTGTTAATGCAATATGCAAATTAACCATAACTTAAGAGTAATAATCTGTTTTTTTTTTCTTCAGGTGACATTAATTACATCACTGATAATGTTTTGGGAAGAAATATTTTTTTGCTAGGTTTTTTCTTACAGTAGTTTATTCTTGAGGTCCTCAGAGACCCCAGTCAGTAGTCCTTAAATATGTTGGTAGGATGAAGGTTAAAAGGTGCACATCTCCGGTCTGTACTGAGATGGCTTCACACTGACTTATTGGTTTACTTTCCACATCTGCTGGGGATTTGTGCTTCATTCCACCAGGATAGCTATACTTGCATGGTATATATTATTTAAGCTACAGTATGTTAAGCATCTTGAGGTTGCCATTGCTGCTGCCAGTTGGATTAATCTGTTGTACATTGTTGTCTATAACTCTGTAGAGCAGTGTTTCCCAAACTTTTTTTTGTCTGGGGACCCACTTTTTAAAAATGACAAACTATTGCAACCCAGTTAGGCTCTAACAATAAAAGTTAAATTTGTGCATAAATACACATTCCTGACCATTTTACTGGCATTTCTGCATCACCTTTAATTATATTGACACATTTTGTTTTAATCATACACATTTTAAATACTTTATAAATGAAAAATAAATGTATTTAGGCTGCATTCACAGACCATCTCATTGTTTTCATTTCCTCTCATCAGGAAAAAAAAAGGACATTTTAGTCTGCTTCATACATGAGACAAAATAAGAGCTTTTTGGCAGAATTAACAGGCTGTCATTCTTTCCTCCCATCAGTAAAACATTATAAGTCTTTTATTCCTTCGGTGACCCAAATAAAATCTCCTGTGACCCACCTGTGGGTCCCGACCCAGTCTTTGGGAATGACTGCTGTAGAGTATTTATGTTGGTATTAACTGTCAATCCAGTTCTTGTGGTTAAGATCTTTTGGTTTTGGCTGTTGTGTGGCACAGACATTATGATACTATCGTGTATGGCGGCATATTTCTGCCACTCCAGAGAACAAAAGAAAAACAGAACAGTGAAAACCCCTTTATTAAAACAAGATTTCTTTCACGTTATAACAAAATATTTTCAGGTTATTAAGATATACAAAGCTATCACTATCAGTTTGTCAGCCAGGAACAGGAGAAATACAGTTTTGGACCCAAATGCAGACACTCGAGGCAGACAGGAGCAGTGCAATGATATTTCCTTAAAAAAAAATTACAGAGATGGCAAAAAGGTGAAACAAAGGCAACCACCAAATCCAAAAGGAAAGATATAAAAATCAAGGTGTAGAATTCAAAATCCACAGTCCGAAGCAGAGTCCAAATCCAAAAGCACAAAGGAAAAACACAAACCAAAAACCCACAAGAAAAACACTTGGAGTTCAGACGAGAACGGACTAGCAACTGAGGAGGTAAAGACACAGGATTAAATACACCAGGGAAGGAGGATAACAAGACACAGGTAAAGGCGATCAGGAACAGGTGAAAATAATCAGTGATCAAAAAGAGCAGGAAAACACACAAAGACAAGAAGTAAAACCAACAAAGACACACAAGGGAAACATACCAAAATAAAACAGGAAATGACTAATGACTAATGATAATCATGCTAAAACAACAAACATTACTTGTTCTAATATAAAACATAACAAGATAACTTGATGAATCACCCTGAAGAAGTTAAAGTCACTGTAATGATATTAGCGTGATAGCTCTGTTTAAGAGCTGCTGGATTATTGTCACAATAGTATCAAATGTCTGTTGTTGATACCAACATTTGATTTTTTTAAATATCACAGATATTGTAGAATAGCTACAACACAGTAGGTTTATGCTGCTTTGCAATCCATTACTGCTTACTTAGCCTTTTCAGAATATTAGTGTATTCCCCTTGTGGTCTGCGGTGCCTATCAGGAGAATGGCCACAATGGCTGATGCCCTCATGTACTAGATTCCACATAATGGCTGTTGTCAGGCTCTGTATTGTATTATCGGAAGTATCATCATTACTCCCTTCTCTCTCTATTCTCTGTTGTGCTGAGCTTGGTAAAAGGTAAGAGCTGTGGTAGTGAAGGAGAGACATGAGTGCCTTTACACTTTGGAGTCAAGCTGAGAATCCTGATGTATCACAGCAGGGCAGCTGGAGGAGCATTACCTTTAATGAAGCACACTGTCAGCAAACTGTTAGAATGACAAATTCTAAATCATCATGAGTGAGACATCTGGAGCATGTGCTTATTCAAAAGTTGGTCATTCAACTTTTTTTTAAATTAGCCTATATTACTGAAATGCTTGTTTCGTCACATGGGTTCCTACTTAAGACCTGTGTTCTGCATGCAGCTTCTACATCATGATTATTATTAGTTACTATTGAATTTGTTCACCATTATGTAACCAGTAGTGGGTTTTATTTACCATCTTATCTTACACACATTTAATTATAGCACTGTTTTTGTTCTGTCTACTTTAATGTGAAGAGTCTATTCTTTATCTGCTTCTTCTATAGTATCAAGTGGGTTTTATTTCCATTTCAGTCTTAATGCTAATATGGCCTGCCTTCATGTAAATATCAATAAAATAAATCAAAGGGCTTAGTAACGTTTTAGAGCTCATGTTGTGTCTATTCTTTCCATGAAATGGGCCACAGTGAAAAAAATGGCGCTCTGACCTAAACCTCATGTGACACCCAGCTAAACTCTGATACACATACAGGTGAACTTCAATAACGAAGCCAACAGTCACTGTAGGTTAAAATGCCCTAATAGCTTCACAGCACAGAACCAGCTGTGCAGCGATGGCCTATCAGAGGTCAGAGTCACTGATGGACACTTAAATAATGTGACTTCTTGTGTGAGTCTGAGGGAAGGCTTATCTCTAAAATGGATGTGCAAAAAAGAAGCAAACCAAATGTCTGACTACTGTATTCCTTTCAAGTGAATTTAGACATCTGTCAGGCATAGAACACCCTGCACAGGACGTTCTGAGAAACACAATGAAGTATTAACAACAAAGTTTATGGCCAAGATTTATTCCAAATTAGACAGTCTGGCAGCGGTCCCGGGCCAAACACAGGCTTTGAGTGGTAAAAGAGAGAGAACATGATGATGAAGTGTCTGCCTAACTGGAGGGAAGGCACTGCCTTAAGACTTGGAATTAGATTGTGTTAATGGCTTTAGGGTGTGACGTTAGGCTTTATACGCTATCAACGTCCTCTGTGTCCAAATGGGATTGATGGCAATCTTATAATTTAATTTTTCCTCATAAACTTTCTTTGTCAACTGTGCTTGTGAAAACTTGGTCACTCAATGGATCATTGTGTAACATAAATCTACAACCCCAATTCCTAAGAGGTTAGGGTGTTGTGTAAAACGTAAATAGAAACAGAATGCAGTGATCTGCAAAAATCATTCAACTTGTGTTCAAGTGAAGACAGTACAATGACAAGATATTTATTGTTTGCAACACATTTCAAAAAAGTTAGGACAGAAGCAACAAAAGACTGGGAAAGTTGTGGAATGTTCAAAAAACACCTTTTTGGAACATTCCACAGGTAAACAGGTGAATTGACCTTTGTTAAACCCCGCCCCAAACAGTACCTGTCCAATCATAGATTAGCAACCATAACTAGTGCTGTCAAGCTTTCCATTTCTCTCCATGTTGAAGGTGTGCAGGAGGCTCTGAGGAGAGTGATACTCAGCATTTCATGAGTCTGGACGGTGGCATCTTTTCTGTAGTCTCTCAAAAACATGAAACACAAGAGCACACGTGTGGTGAATGGATTAAACTCTGTCTTCAACTGCTCTGACATAAGCTGAGAACGTTAGCATGTCTGGCTAACACTAGCTTACTAGCTGCAGTAACTTTACCTCCAGACAAACTTGTTAGATCCACTGCATCTGCATTTGTTCTGTGGGGGTTTGAGGAGGAGGATGTGGGCTGATGCAGAATCAAAGTGGGTCGACGATGATGCATCTCTCTCAGGCTCGTTGTCTCAGGTCTAAGCCGGGTTAGCTTAGCTGTTATCCTGGCTCTCTTTGGAGATCGTGGTCCGGCTGGTCTGTCAGGGTGACCCGTCTCAAGGTCCACTGAACTGTTGTGAACTGTTGAGTCCCTGCACTTCCTTTTTCCATGTTAGTAGGAAGGTAGTGTATTTCTGTCATCTATCACATAGATATACCTGCCAGATTTCATTTTTTTAGCTATGTCCTCATTTAGAATTAATGTTATATCATGTATGCAGCTGCAGTGTAACTTTACATTTACACTTTCACAGGATTGTTGTTTTAAAATATGTCAGATGGAAGGATTAAAATGTCAGCTGGAGATTTCTCAGCTGACTTAAGTCAAGTTAGCACTAGCTTACATTATCCAGCTACTGCTTTTAAAATCTGCTTTCGAGTAATTTTTTAGCCAACAAAATCCATGGTAGTCAGCTAGAAATGAGAGGCTGCTTTTGTTTCCTTCTCTTGGGTATCACAGACTTCGTGTTTCAACAGTTACAATTTCGAAGTTAAATCTACCACCGTTATCACCATGAACTGCAAAAACGCAGTGTGAGAATGGAAAGCTGTTTTAGATGGTTTATGAGGAAAAGGTCCATCCACGCTGTTACCTGCACTAACTTCAAAAGCCAGCATCTGTGATAGTATGGGGATGTGTTAGTGCCCGTGGCATCATGAGTAACTATCGCATCTGTCCATTAATGCTGAAAGGTACATACAGGTTTTGATGCAACATACGCTGCCATCCAGACAATGCCATCTTTTACAGAGACACCACTGCTTATTTCAGTAATATCAATACTCACATTGCATGTTACACCAACATGAATTTGTAGAAAAGGGTGCAGCTACTAGACTGTCCTGGTTCTGTCTTATCTTTGTACTGCATTCAACTGAATATAGGTCAATAAGTTTTTGCAAATGATTGCATTCTGTCTCCAGCTTTTATGGAAATGGGGTTGTAAATTATGTGGCTATCAGAAACTAGTAGGAGAAAACAGCAGCTAAAGTTGAACAGTCATGGCCCTTCCAATCTCTAGTGTCTCTGTGGCCTACAGTAGCTCCAACGTGTGGTCACATTTTTTAGGAGGCACGCATCAGATACAGCTTAACTATGGTGCCTATGCCCATAGTCGTTGTAACACCACAACACAACTACTCTGTATGTCTGTCTTTAGCCTCTGGGTTTGCAGTGACACTTCAGCTGTAATCTGTATGTTTTAAACATTGCCATCTGTCATGTCTAACACTGGCTAACATATCGTTTCCATGGATGCTTCTCGCTGTTGGCCTACCTAAAACCACGCCCGTAGCTGCCAGTAGTCCCTCCTTGGATGCTGATTGGCTTGCACCACCTCTGGTGTGGACACAAACAGATAGCTTGGAGCCTGGCAAGATGAAGTCTCGCGTGATCGCACAATCTCGCAATCTTGTGATCTCATGAATCCAGCTGATAGTTAATCTGGTGCACCTTAGAAAGAACAGAGGCTAGATCTGTAAAAAACTAAACATTTTTTCTCTCAAATTCAAATCGCAAATCTCAAACTGACCCCAGCAATTAAATCCTACTGAAAATGTCAATAAATGGTTAACACCTTGGCTCCCCATACATCAAGGAAATCCTGAAAACTTACAGGATTTACAGAATCTGCATTTTCTGCCAAATGAGACAGATCAAAAAATACTAAACAATACATGATCAAAAATACTAAACTAATTA
Source organism: Lutjanus argentimaculatus (assembly GCA_034769285.1). Taxonomy (NCBI): domain Eukaryota; kingdom Metazoa; phylum Chordata; class Actinopteri; order Lutjaniformes; family Lutjanidae; genus Lutjanus; species Lutjanus argentimaculatus. Next base: position 2,406,869 of record JAWZSL010000036.1, on the reverse strand, counting down.
TATTAAAAGATTATATAAAAATATCATGGCTAGCTGCTTGTATTCTTGCAAAGTGCGCCCACGTGAATGATGTGATGTGTAACACAGTAAAGTTTTACCCACTGATCTCTGGACAGTGACAACTTTACTTTGAATAGCAATGGGGATACTGAATGGTGGCTCTGCTACTGAACTCAGATCATCACTGCATTACACTGTTTGGGGCCCCCTAATGGCTTTGGGGGCCCTGTGCAACTGCATCGTCTGCATATAGCAAGACACGGCCCTGGTGCTGGGTGGCCTGAACTTCACGTAAATTTGCTTCTTCGCATTAACTTTGTATATAACTTTCTATGTGCACACTTCCTATCCTAACACACAATTAGACCCCCCGCACGTGGCTTTCACTATGGTCCACATGTGTCATACTGAAATTGTCATGAGGTGTGTTCTTTAAAAAATTGACCTCGAATATAAACACAGTCAGCAGTGATTTAGCAGGTCTGAGTAAAGTTTCCTCAGTTCATCTGAAAATAAGTCACATTAACACAAACACAGCTGACTTAGTTTGCCTTTAAAAGCTTTGCATGGTGACCGGGGCCAGGGACAACATCACTGTTCCTTCTCTGACTGTTTGCTCTGCTATGTTGCTGCTGTTAATGTGATGAATAGAGGCCAGAGCGCCGTGACTTTCTCGTGGGTGTTTATTTTAACCAGAATGCCAGCCAAACTGTTTATTCTACTGATGCTGAGCAGATACTTTAGACAGCAGCCAACATTCTCTGGACCTCCCCTGTGCTGTAGTACGCCTGTCTTACACCAATTATGGTCATTAGTACTTAAAAGTGAAAACTGGCCTGCCAAAGTACATTACAGATTTTATCATCAACTGTACCGTTAATATTTCAGCAGGCCTTCAGCTCCATTAGAACTAATGGAGTTATTCATTGATGAAATGAAACTAAAATCTGCAGTACTTCAGAGAACACAGGAAAACATGAAAACCTATTGGTCAAGTTAGATACTGAACAGCCATCCTGCCAATCACAGCCATTTGGCCCATCTGCTAGGCCAGGTAAGAGTAAACATAAAAATGTGTCACTCACTTGCTGTGATAAAGACCAAATCAGAGGTATGAAACAGCGATTTAACTGGTTAGTAATGTAGAATTTTCTTTTGTAACTTTGTTGTATTATGTGATTAGTCAGCTAACATTAGTCATTACACATCCTATCTGTGATAGATCAGCTCAAATGCAAGCCAGCTGGCCAACAAACTTAAAGATGGGGTGAGCGATTGTGGAGAAAGATAGTTGATTGTTGAGTCTCATTCCCAAGTGGTCAAATACAACAAATACAACAAAACAATCACTTAAAAATCAACCCAATCAAAAGCATTCCTATTTGATGTCTACTGTGGGAATATTCACCTGCAAGATAAAGTAAAATACTAGAAAATAATATCCTGGAGAAATTTCAGACAGGCTTTAGAACAAATCCACAGCACTGAAATGGGCTATGATCAAGCTACAATGTGAATTTCCATGTCCCCTACTTGCCCTCAAAAACACTGCACGATCATATGCTGCTGGTTTACTGGAGGTTCTCAGAAACAGCCGAAAAAATTGGGGATACAGCCTCTGTCAGTTATGCCCCAGAGCTCTGGAACAAATTACCTGTACATAAGAAACACTTCCTTTTAAGCCACAGAAACCTCAAGCAGATCCAGGCTCTTTGTTAAGGGAGGGAGACATCCACTGGAGCCAGAAAGAGAGAGGGGCAGGAAGGAGGGAGAGACAGAGAGAGAGGGAGGGAGAGAACATTCAGTCACTCAATACAACTTTAATTTAGGCAAGCCGCAAAGTGGATGTGCCAGTGGCACAGGTGGCATTGTGTTGCCATTTTTGCCACGTCAGCAAGAAAGCAAATGATTTTGCACCTGGTCTGTGCGGCCATAGGTGGGAGATCTCAAAATTAAAGCAAAATGAAGGTGTGGTCTGGAGCATTTGGTATCTTGTGCATGACACAAGTCTGTGGCACAGAAGGTTCATCTGCACAAGACACATTTGGCCAAAGCACCCACACATCTCCATAATCAATACACACCTTTATTTATGTTTTTCCCCACACAGGAGTCTGGACTAGTAAAGCATCCTTCGAACATATTTTCTATCAGAAATGTGTATCAGAAAGTGTGAATATTGAAGTAAACAGCATGCCTATGTGTATCTCGCATTTGGCTGAGGTGCACACACACACACTGTTTCCTCCACCCACAGTTATGTTAGTGGGATGGAGGAGCGAGGATGGGAAGAGATGAAGATGAGGATGAGGAGGGAGGAGGAAAAACAATAATTGTAATGGTGATACCAGTAATACTAACACCACTACCATTATTAATAATAATTAAGTAGTGGAAGCCATTATAGCTGTGTTGCAGCCACAGATCCTGACTCTATAGCTCTGGAGGCAGAAGTAGTAGAAAGTGGAATAATGGGATAAGAGTGCATATAGATAGAGAAGGAGAGGAGAACAGAAGAGCTAAGTGCATCATGGGAAGTTCCCCTGCAGTCTATAGCAACATAAGTAAGGGATGGTTCACCTAAGCAGCCCCAACTATAAGCATTATCAGAGAGGAAAGTCTTACGTTTACCCTTAAAACCCAAACTAGGAACTGATTCCACAGGAGAGGAGCTTGATAGCCGGAGCCTCTGTCTCCCATTCTACTTTTGGATACTTAAAGAACCACAAGTAACCCTGTAGTCTGAGAGAGCAGTCTCAGTCTAGTGGGTTGATAGAGTACTATTAGTTCTTTAAGATGTGATGGTGCTGAACCATTTAGGGCTTTGTCTGTGAGGAGAATGATTTTAAATTCTGTTCTGGATTTTACAGGGAGTCAATGCAGGGAAGCTAATCCAGGAGAAACATGATCTCTTTTCCTGTTTCTTGTCAGGACACATGCTGCAGCTTTCTGGACAGTATTTAGAGACTGACTGGGGCAGGCAGATAGTAAGGAAGAAACACTGTTGAGAAACATTGCTCTTAAACTGTTGGACTATTTGCGCACAGTTTTTCACAAAGTGGTGACTCTCACCTCATCCATGCTTGAGAATAACTGAACCTTTCCGGGACGCCCCTTCAGTACCTAATCATGACACTTTTTTTAGCATTCCACAACTTTATCAGTCTTTTGTGGGCCCTGTCTGAACTTTTTTGAAACATCAAGACATCAAATTCAGAATGAGTGTATACTTACAAAAAACTTCTCTTTGTACTGTATTCAACTAAATACAGCTTGGAAATGATTTGCAAATCATCACATTCTGTTTTTTATTTTCAACGTTTTTTTGGAATTGGGTTTTTATTTTCATCCCATTTCTTACTTTACTAATATTATCCAGTGGGTTTAATTTTCCATCTTATTTTACATTAATAATGTCACTCTGTCTTCATGTTCATTCTTTGTTTTTTATGTGAAGCACTTGGTGCATGTAATTTCTTAGCTGTAAAGCACTTAGAACTGCATTTCTTGTATGACAAGCACTATACAAATAAAGTTCATTATTATTATTGGCATTATTATCAAAGTCTTAGTCTTTATATTTTGTGGAAAGCCTGTTTTTGACAGACACCAATACAAAATCTAAGGTCACTGCTTGATACAAAATACAAAAGGGTGGTGCTAAAATGTACATTTTGAATTCAGTGGGCCTCATGCAAGAACTACTTGTATGAACAGATATGTGCTGGAATGGATTGTTTGAAGTGTGGGTGTATGTGGCACTTATCCATAGTCATTGCATTACCTACAGTAGATGGTGGTCAACATGCCCTCGTTTGGAGAAGCAGAGAGCAGTACCAGCATTAAGGTTAAGCAATGGCAGCAACAGGTATTTTAGCCACCTAAAAAAAAACTTCCTATACCAGTACTCCTGCTGTTTCTCCAAACAGCGCGTGCCAACCATCTACTGCAGATAGACTGACTGTGGAGAAGTACCAAAGACTGCATCGTCAGAAATAGCTAAGTTTACCAGTGCTGTATACCAATGTTGAAATGTCTGTGGTAGTGTGATGTTGCCCAATAAAAATTCAGAATCTCAACAGCAAACATGGGTGTCTAAAAATTGTACTGGCAGGAATGAAGCAGAGGAGAAATGGTCAGTTCAGCTGGGGGGGCAGATAATTTTTTGAGGGGCATAAAGCCAAGCTGAGAGGGCACAGTGGCCATGGCCATCATGGTCCGTGTGAAATTCCTACCCTACATATAGGCGACTTGAGAAGCCTGAGGTGGTACAGGTTTATGAGGACAGAGTGCTGTTCATTATTGTTGTGGAGTTACAGCTGAACTAAAAAGCAGGCGTGTTCATCTAATGGTCCAGGCAGATATATAAGATGATACAAGCTACAGGTTTTGTCATTACTTTTGAACTCAGCTCATCTTCTCTAATGTGTCTTTAGATAATGTCATCTTGCATTCAAAACTGAGAAAAACAAGCAATTTGTGACCTGTGTGCGGCTCTCATTGAGTCCTGCACAGGTCAAGTTTTGCAAACATTCACCTGCCCACAGCCGCAAATCTCTGTACCAGAGCCAACCTATTACCCACAGTTATCTCCAAATCAAATCCCGTCCTGAGACCCAACCTGTTGTTAAATACACATACACAGTCAGTCAGCTGTGTTCACAGTTGGCACAGCAGCTGTGCTCCTGCAGCTGTTGCGTTGCCCAGGTTGCGGGTATCAAAAGATAATAATTGGCCCTTTTTACAAGCAGCAAAGCCACTGACGTCATTATTCTCACAGTGTCTGGTAACACCAAATTCCTCCCAAACGTCTCAATTGGTGTTTGACAAGCCTACATCAATATTGGATCAGTGACATCCCATCATGTGGCTGGATGTGAATTTAGGTTCAAAGGTTGTGTCTTGACCCACATTTTAAAAAACCCTGTTTGCTGATTAGACTTGATACTATATACTGATTTAAATGTTAAAATACTGTACAATCATTTTCATTTCTGATTTAATAAAAAAGAAAAAAAATTTTTTTTACTTACCTGCTGTTGCCCACATTTAGTTTTACCCGTGCCCGTCCCCGTGAATTTATATAAATACATTTTTTACCAATTACACAGCTTTTTTGCAGGTTACCTGCTGGGGGCCTACATGTACCCAAACAAGTGTAAGACTCTGCCTCTCGTGGATGCAGTAAGTTCATTTTAAATCCCTTCCAACTGATTGTTGCTCAGTAGCTCATCTGCTTCACATTATGTTGCCTTTTACCCATGTGTATGTATCAGTATGTACAGTTTTGGAACACGGTTCATACAAATAATTACTGTGTGGAAAGAGTTATCTCTTGGCATGTAGGTTAACTGTATAGACATAACATATTTCCTATCTGATAAAATTAATTTCTCAGAATATGATACAGTATGCCTCAAACTACAACACTTTAAGTACCCCTGTAGCATCAGTTTGGCCTGCACAGGGCTTCACAGTCAAGTTAGCAATAATAAATATGCAGCATCCAAGTAAGCTTTCAATATAAAAGCACAAAAACTACTTAAGAAAGTTGAGGAAAGAATCATGGTTTGGGTTAAAATACACATATGTTCAAATGTTAGTTGTAGTTCTCTTTATGCTACTCACAAAAACAAAAAACACACACAAAAACTATATACAGCAAATGGGTGATAAAAAAATAAATAACAAATATAAAACTATTTTATTACACTGTAAAAACCAAATAAGCCAGCAGTACTCAAAAAATTGAAGCAATCAGTTGTCACAATTTTCTTGAGTCCACAAAACTCAAAAGTCTTTGGTTATCTAAGCTTAAATATTTGTCAGTGTTACATGTACTCCTTGATTACAGTTAAATTATATTGATTGATTAAGCTTGATTAAACTTAAATATTTTCAGTAACTGCAATTCAAAATTGTCACTCGTTCCTCTCATTGCAATAAGTATATAAAACAATAAATTTTACATGCAAAACATTATTTATTTTTAGTAAACTCGTTATAGTAAGAAATAAATAAATATTTTAATATAATACCTTTTTAGGTACCCTTCTCCCTCATTAAAACTGAAAGAACATTACTGGAACTCAACCTTTTTAAGTTAGCAGAACCTTAGCAGAAAGTTCTGTAACTTACAGAATGTTTTGGCTCTTGGTTTCACACAGGACACAAACGCCAGTCTCCTGGTGAAAGTTCTGTGTTTGTTTGACTCATCCATCCACCCCACCTCCTCCATACACAGACTTCTCTACATCACCTGACTTCAACAGCACATCAAAACATAACACTAAAGGGACGCCTCCAGAAATGATGCTACAATGGTACCTACAACGTCATAGTATGAAGCATAGGGACACTGACCAAGCTGCTATATTTAATGCGTTGGGAATGAGAACAGGCTCTTTGCTTTTAGCATGCTGGTCTCCTTCTGAGCCAGTTTCCTGTTTTGTTTCAGTTTCTTCCTTAATTGATCTTTGATTGATCAAAGTGTGCACACAATTAAATAAAAAACAGTGGTTACAATTATACAATCTAGCACAGCAGCCCTGTAATTAATCAAAGAGGCGTTGGTTCAATTATGGTCATTATTGTGGCTGCAGTTTATGGCGTTACTGTATTCGATCACACCCTCTAGTGCTTTGGGCCAGTGTCTCATTGACAAAGTGCCACTTCCACCCTTTAGAAAACAAAAAAATATGATTACTTTCATTTTGTCTTGTCTTCAGTGCAGAAACTCAGTGGTTCACCTTCTACAGATGAATATTGTGTACAGATGAATTACTGAGCATTGTTATTCATTTCACAGTAAACTGTGTAACTTTACCTGGAGTCAGTTACAAGTTAAAAGTAGTAGCATCCCAAATATAATGCTTCGGCATGTTCAACAGTCCCCAGGTATTTACAGAAAGGGGTCACAGTTGTTCTCTGACTCTGACTCACGATTGGCCCTCACATGCTTCACTAAATATAGAAATCCTGCAGCACCTGTTGCCCTGGTGATTGATAGAGGGTGAGACTGTTTGTGTTTACACATTAAAGGGGCATAATTGCTTTTGCTGCAAGTGGGACTTCCAAAAGAGAGGAGTGGAGCAGGCTGATTTAAGATTATCAACTGTGGCACAAAGTACTCAAACAGTTCTGAGGTACATGTGAATGTTTTCATTGTATGCTACTTTATATTTCTACTAAATTTTGGAAGAATATATCATACTTTTTATTCCACTACATTGATTTGACAGCCGTAGTTACTTTTCAGATGCTGCAAAAATTAGTTGATTAAGGACGTCACTTTGGGAAACAGGGATCAACATTTTTCACCATTTTCTGACATTTTACATCAACAACTAAGGGTGTAAGAAAATATTAATACATTTGACTAGCACAATATTATATTTTGTGATACTGTATGGATTCTCAAAAACACTGCACTGTGATATCATGATACATGCCAAGATTCGTGGCAGTGGTTCATTTTGTGTTGTGTTTAATCGCAATCTTTATGAAGTATAGATACTTATGTAAAAAAAAAGAAAAGAAAAGAAAAGAAAAGAAAATATTCCAGTAATAGTAGAAGTATTGATTCAACTCCTTTCCTACAATAAAAGTGAAAATGCTCTGAAATGTACTCAAAGTTACTCAAAGTAAAGTAACAAGTTGTCCTCTGAAGAAAATTTCTGCCAGCTGTTTCTGTTCAAAGCTAACTGAACCTCACCTTTCCTTCACAACCGAGTCTCCCTCTCTCTGTGTTTTGTCTTGTTACATGTTTTGTGTTGTTTTCATCAGAAGGTGGCGTGCAGTAATGCAAAATAAAAACAATCAATAACCCCCTCAGATTAATTTAAACTAAAGTAACAAACCTGTTACTTAACATTGTTAAATGTTAAAAATGTAAAAAAAAAACAAAAAAAAAAAAAACAGGAGTGGAAAGTATATTTGTGTTGAAATGTAGACAGTAAAAGTAAAATTTTGTCAGAAAAATAAATACTCAAGGGAAGTACAGGTACTTGAAACCTCTACTTAAGAAGAATAACAGAGTATTGGTATTTATTTACTTCACACCTCTGAAATCAGATATTAAAAATCGCAATATACCACTTTGCTTACGCAACACAATATATCGCAATATATTGAACAGTAGCCCCTTTATCGTGATACATATTGTGTCGCCAGGTTCTTACAGTCTTACAATTAACTAATCAATCAATTGAGAAAATGATTGACAGATTTATTGATAATGAAAATAACTAAGTTGAAGCCCTGTTTTCAGCTTAAAATATGATCAGCTCATGAAATACATTGTTAAAGATTACACAAGTATAAATACTTTGTTACTGTACTTTAGTGGAATTTTCAGGTGTCTGTATGTTACTTGAGTATTTGTTTTTCTACGTCACCGCGATGCACTTCCTGGCAACGCACAAAGCTATTTCCAAGACCCTCTTTTGAAAGTTCCTTAAATGTGTACTAACAATTGTAAAATTTCCCAGTAGACAAAATTGTGGCTCCAATGGAAAGGCAAATCCTACAAGTTTTGTCATGAATTTACCAAAGTCGTGCCAAAATGTATTGAGCTTTGTACATGACCAGGTACAATGCTGAAATGAGCCTCCTCTATACCACATCTAAAACATCTGTCTGATAACTTGGGTTTATATTTATGCAAACTCTGACACAATTCTGACCAAAGTTCTGCATCTATTGTTATTTACAAGTCTGACTCCCATCTCTCTCTAGATTTATGCAACCCCACTTTTGAAGCTACTTCTATCAACAGAACATACACTTTTGAAATGAACCCAATCCATTGTCATAACAGTCCTCCAAATAGTGAATCCCTTTCTGATTCCACACTTCCAGGATCCTGTTATCCAGAGTCAAGGGTATGAGTTCATTCTGTCTCAACAGTGTTTTGGGTGAGAGACTAGTCCAAGACATTTGCGGACCTCATACCATATTTTAATAAAATGTGTTAAAACAGGATTGTCAGTTCTAGTGGTTCTAGTCATTGGGGTCCATTTGTAAAGGAAATCACCAGGCACCTTCTCTTTAAGAGCATACATTACAATTAAAGCCCAAGAGGGAACACTCTGCTTCTCAAAAAGGAAAGACATAAGTCGCATTTTGGCAGCCAAAAAACACTTTTTAAAGCTAGGTAATCGAAGGCTACCCAGTTTATAGTCCCATGTGAGCTTCTCCAGAGAAACCCTTACCCTTACCTTATAAGTCTTACCATTCCATATGAACTGTCTAATGTGTTTATTAATGGTTTTTAAAAAACTATTGGACTGGAATAGGTAAGAACTGGAAAAGATACTGTAACGCTGGTAATATATTCATTTTAAACACAATTTATTCTCCCAATCAAGGTAATAGGTAGATTTATCCATTTCTGTAGATCCACTACTATTTCACTAACCAATGCAGGGTAATTAAGCTTATACAAATTTTTAAGATTATTATCTACTATGATTCCAAGGTATCTTACTCCAGGGAGGGATTGGGAGTCATGTTTATGTGTGTGTTGTGTATGTTTTGTTAAACTGAAAATTTGAAAATAAAATATTATTTAAAAATATATATTTTTTAAGTATTTGTTTTTCTGACAACTTTTTACTTTTACTCCCTACATTTTATAGATTTAATGTATTTGAGCAGATTGGTTATTTTTATTTTGTCATTGTTTGTTGCCTTCCAACATCAAGACTGATTTCAGCAAAAAGACAATAAGACAAATGACGTAAAAACCCACAATGATGTAAAAGACGTAACAAGACAAAAAAAATTGAGCAATATATCAAGATGAAAAATGACATAAAAAATGAAAAATCTGTCAAAATGTAAGCATACAAAAAAACAGATGTAACAAGATAAAAGTTACGTAAAAGACAAAAGATTTAAAAGATGTATCAAAATGAAAAACCAAGATAAAAGACAGAAACGACAAAAAAGACATAGCAAGACAAAAAAAGACCAAAAAAGACATAATAAGACATCAAAATGTGACAAGACAAAAAAGATGTTAAAAACAAAACGGCGTAAAAGACAAACAAGACAAAAAGAATTAAAAGATGTATCGAGACATAAAAATTACATTAAATCTAACAAGCCAAAAAACAAAAAACAAACACACACGCACAAAAAAACACAAGAAAAGAAGAAGAAAACGAAAAATATGCCAAAATTTAACAATAAAAAAATGATAATGTAAAAGATGTAACAAGACAAAAATGACAGAACTGGACAAAAAAGACGTAACCTAAAAAACGTAACAAGAATACAAAAAGACCTAATGAGACAAAAAAGATGTGAGAAGAAGCAGACAGACAGAACAGGCTGTGAGAGTACAGAATATGTGCAGAATATGTGCACCTCTGCCCATAAGGACTTTGCCAAGAAAAGTAAAAATATGGAATTATGTGGAAATAATCACATTTCCAGATGGACTGTAGTAAACAGTTATTCTCACTGTGTAGACCTATAGGTTCTCCTGGCACAGCTTTATTTCAGTCCAGTATTAATAAAGGTCCTCTCTTTAGATGCTGGGATGAAGCCTGTCTCATTAAGCTGATGATTGTCTTCCTCTGTGGTGTAAATATTAGTGCAGGCTATCAGAGGGACCCCGGGCAGTCAGAGAGGGAGTAATAGACTACAGAGTCAATAAAGGCTCTCCCCGGAGGCCTGAGCGCAGTGTATGTGATGTGTGTGTGGATGATGTGGTGTGTTTACTGCCTCAGCAGCCTCCGCGCACAGTACTGCTGGAGCATAAAGCCGAGCTGACGGAGCACAGCGGCTCTCCACAGGGACAGAGAGGACACACGGAGCTGCGGCGGAGGAAGCAGGAGAAGCAGAAGAAACATGTCAGTGGCTCTGAAGAGAGGGATCAGCGCTAAGACCGAGTCCAGAAAGTGCGCTGCGCGTCTCTGGAGGCTCTTTCCTCACCTGCTGCTGTGTCTGTCTCTGGTGGCGTACGCAGCGCTGGGTGCGCTCATGTTCCAACACATCGAGGGAGAGAGCGCGTCCGACAACGAGACCCAGATGGAGCCAGATTACCAAGAGTTCCTGAGTCAGATTGTCAGCACCGTCCAGAACTTAACCAGTAAGTGGCCGCAGACAGGTGGTACCATCACATACCACTGTGAAACCAGCAGATATTAATGCACTGTGGCAACTTTTTTATTCTCTCATTTATTTTTCTTTCCATTCTAATGCTGCTAAATTCACTTGGACCAAGTCATGCGCCTTTCCTTATCACAGATATGAATGGCTTATTACTCCAAGCCCTGACTGATTTGCTCTACACCGAATATTTCTCTGTATTTTCAGATAACATCTCCTACACACATGAGGACATAGTGAAAAAGGTGGAGACTAAGATGCAACATGGGTTCAAGTCCATATGGCTGCAGAGACCTGACAGGTGGACATTTTTTGGCTCCATGTTCTTCTGCTGCACTGTCTTCACTACAGTTGGTGAGTCAACAGGATGATCAGAGCCAGCTGATGGCTACTGGAGTCAAAGATCCACTTTACATGCACATTAAATTTTTTTTAAAGTCGTTCACAAATGTGTCAAAATCTGTGTTGAGCACTTTTTCTGTCGTAAGAGTTGGCATCAGACTAAAACCAGTGTGACTCTGGTGTATCTTCCTCCAGAAGCTCCAGTTTGTTCCTGGCTCTCTTCTCCAAAGCTCCGGGTCTCTTAGCAGCTGTCTGTCAGCTGTGTGCTAGGTCTGGCTGGCCCTCGCCTCTCCTCAAATTTTTTGCTCAAGTTTGGCTCATTTTCTGTCGCTTCAGTCTTGTCATTGACATTAACTCAGAAATTGCTTCACTTTCTATGTAAACACACTGTTATGGTTGTTGATTGGGTTGGTAGATTGGTTAGGGTTGGGGCAAGAATATCAGGGTAAACCAATCAGAGGCAGAGCTGGATGGGTCATGACTTTGCCTTCCTGGGAGAAAATGCAGTATATGTAGCCTTCTGTGAAACAGCGATAGTTCAGTGCCTAATAAGTGTCTTTTTTCAAGATCAAATGTCACATTTTATTGTGTCCTTTTATTGTGACAATTCCAAAGCACATCTGTGCAATAAACCTGCTGTTTAATCAGCATTTCCTCATGCCACACCTGTCAGGTGGATGGATTAGCATTTGGATTTAACAAATCTGTGAACAACATTTAAGAGAAATAAACATTTTGTGTGCATAAAAGTCTGAGATCTTTGACATCAAGTCATGAAAAATGGAAGCAAAAACAAAATGTTGCATTTATATTTTTGATGAGTGTATGTGTGTATATAAATTTTGTGTGTGTGGTGGTGTGTGTGGTGGGTGCATTTGTTTAACTGCATTCACTGGGTCCAAATCCTGGAAGCCCACTATGGGGTCTGACCAGCTTTGTGGGGCCAACATACTGGATGCCATAAGTTTAAAGTGCTGTTTGATGGTTAAACCTTGGTTTTAGGGTTAGGGTTAGAATTAGGTTTAGCATAGGTTTAGGGTAAAGGGTTAGGGAAAGGAAAAGGAAAATTATGTCAATGATGGGTCTCCACTAAATATAAAGTTTGCATTTGTGTTTGTGTGTGTGTGCACACATTAATCCTAATCCTGACCTTAGGTCTAAACTGTTTGTGACAAGTGTTTGGACATAAACATCATTATGTCAACACACTGTGCTCTCAGCATGTTGTGAACAACTTGAGATCTCTGAAAGCCTTTAGACTACTGTTCAGAGAGTTTATACTAATGGCAAATGTTTCTTTAAAGCTGATATAATTGATATTTTTATATTAACAATGACTCAAATGACCAAGTGAAATGTGAAAGGTGTTCATACTGAAGAACACAGAGAATTACTTAACTCTGTATATTGTTCACAGGAGTTGGTAGAGACCAAAAGCAGAGCTAAAAGAGAGTGAATGTTAGACTTACATTCATCAAGTGGACATAAACACGACTGTAAATGAATGCTAATGTTGCTTCATCAACTTTATATGTTCACATCACATGTCAGTGTTGTGTTTACAGCTCGTTGCACTGCCCTCAAGGGGAAAACACATCAATCAATGCAGGATATAGAATATCCCAGTATTTAATTTGGTCAATTACTTTCGTATTTTTGTATATTGTATATAAAAAACACGTCTCAGTTCTGACTTGTAAAATAGGTCAGCTTGATTAGTGGCCCTTTAAACTATGACACTGTAGGTTCCCCTCTAGCATCATGTGCAGGGCTCTTCAGTCAAGTTAATCATAATAAATACGCAACGTCTTGGTGGTCTTTTAAAATAAACGCACAAAGATCAGTTTGGTAGGTTTAAGCAACAAAACTACTTTGTTAGGTTTCATACAAGATTTGGGTTAAAATAAGGTTGTATACATACACATCCACATATACGTGCATACATCACGTATGTAAGTTATGTATGTAAGTAACTTATGAAGTCTGTTAACGTAATGTAAAAAGTCATAGTTACATAACTTATGTAATGTCTTAAAAAGAAGTCAACGTTCACTAAGGTTGTCAAAAAAAAAAAATCAATACTTTTTCAAAACTATGCATTAAAAAACAACACAGTACTGACATTTTGTAGTATCAGAAATACCAAACCTACTCAAAAACCAGTTCTTTTTAGTCTTTATTGTGGTGCATGAAATTTATCATGCAGCAAAACCAGACAGTGTTGGGTGAATGTTTCTGTACCAGCACTGTGTACAGATTGATAATGAAGAAAAAGAAAAAATTATTCTGTTTTGTGTTGTCGTGTTACCAAAAGAGGTATTGAGTATCATTTTTTTAATGGTATTGTGTCAAAGTTTAAAATTCTGGTATGTTGTGACTCTCTAAGTTGACTATTGGTTTCTCACGGGACACAAACCCCAGAGTCCTGGGTGAAAGTCTTGTGTGTGTTTGACCTATCCAACCACCCACCTTCTTCAAACATGGACTTTTTTACAATTACCTGACTTTGACAGTACATTAAAGCATAATGCCTCCAGAGATGCCTCCAGACATGATGCTACAGGGGTATTTACAGTGTCATAGTGTGAAGCACAGGGGCACTGATGACCAAGCTGCTGTGTTTGAAGCATTGGGAGTGAGAACAGGCTGTCGTAAATGATTGTTATTGCAAGGAAATGTCCCGCCGTCTGTTTTGGAGTCACTCTACTCAATCAGTAGATCTCCTGGCAACTGATCTGTTTTACAGCTCAACCTGTTGTCACATGGTCAATTAGCTAACATGTTGTTTGCAAATAAGAAGGAGTCTACTGGTAGGACACTCTGTTAACATGTTAAATAGCCTGAAGTGTGCATCATAACCTGTGAAACCCAGCCTAACAGTAACACAGTTCTCAGTAGTTACTGGTAAAATGTATCATTCTCTCACTCCATGGCTCGGCCTCCAGATGCTTTATCAAAATTTATGAATGAATATTCAGAATGGAGACTGATTGCTGGCTAAGTTCTTTACACTCTTAAAAAGTATGGATAATACTACCATTAGGACCATGCATAAAAAAATGAGAAGAGGAATGCAGAATCTCCCAAACAATGGAAATGAGAAAAAAACAACAGAATAAAAACATAAAATGCCTCCATACTGCTCATCTGGTGTAATCCAAGCCTCCTAAAGTCCCAACATGCCAGGCTGACAAAAAAAAGTATTATTTACACCACATGCACACACACACCCAGTTCAGACAGGGCACATGTGTATTCACATGCACATGCACACTGTCTGAACTGGGTGTGTGTGTTGAGATGGTGTGCAAACAGCATGTCAGGACTTTAGACATGGGTTACATTTTTTTTTTCCATTTGAAAACTGGTCATCATTCACTTCCAGTGTTTGGGAGATTCTGCAACAGTTTTCCTGTGAAACTCCAGCAGTGTTTAGTGGACTAAAAAAATTAAAGCAGGTCTTCAATCATCATTTTTGGATAAACTATCCCTTTAAGAATAAAGTCAAAATGTTGAGAAAAAAATTAAAAGGTTGAGAGTAAAGTTGGGGCGGCACGGTGGCGCAGTGGTTAGCGCTGCTGCCGCACAGCAAGAAGGTCCTGGGTTCGAATCCCCGAGCCAGCAGGGCCTTTCTGTGTGGAGTTTGCATGTTTCGTGTCTGGTTTGGTTCTCTCCGAGTACTCCGGCTTCCTCCCACAGTCCAAAGACATGCAGCATGATAGGTTAATTGGTGACTCTAAATTGCCCTGCGATGAACTGGCGACTTGTCTAGGGTGTACCCCGCCTCTCGCCCAATGTCAGCTGGGATCCAGCCCCCTGCAACCCTCACGGATAAGCGGTTACAGAAAATGGATGGATGGATGGAGAATAAAGTTGAAATGTTGAGAATTAAGTCAAGCTAAATCAGAAGAGGAAGTTGCGGTTTTCATTCTGAGAATAAAGTCAAAATGTTGAGAATAATATGAAATTTCAAGATTAAAGTTAAACTTATATAGACAGACAAAAAAACAAAAATCTTGATTTCAACTTTTCTTTTTGTAATCTGTCTCCTGGGAGTCCTCGTACTTTATGGATGTAATTGCAACATTGTGTGACTCATGCAAAGTCACTGCTCTTAATCTCGCCAACTGTGGTGAAGATCAATGCAAATGGTAGCTGGGAGATTGTGTTTTCCAAAAGAGGATTCAAAGCGTGGTCAGAGAGCTGTTGATAACTGGCTGTGTGAAACACCCTGAGGTCAGATGTCCAAACTGCACTGAGACATTGCTTGTTAGGCTTTTAGAAACAAGCCTGTGGACAGTGTCTCATTCTTATATGTCACAAGTTTTATTCTCTTGTGGTCTGTATTACTTACAAGCTTACATGATTCTTTCATCATTTTACAACACAGGTTCTATAATGAGATGCTTAGTTGTATCATATGCTACTCACAAAATCCACAAAACTTTGTGTGGTTTGGTGCTCTTTGCTGTTAATGACTGAGCTCAGCTCATTGCATTGATGTTGCCAGACAGTCAAAGTGCTCACTACATTTTACTGTGGCTATGTGACTGTGTGTAACAAGCAGTGAGCCATTTGTGTACATGTCGGGGTTCTGGTTTTGCTCAGAATAACACTGCTCTTTGCCAGTGTTAGGTAAGTTACTCTCAAAGTGTAATACATTACACATTACACATTACTTTACAATATTTCTGCCTATATAAAGTAATGTGTTACTAATGATGCTACTTTAGCATAACTTTCACCAAAATAACCACAGATATATGACTAGGTATCACAACATGGAAATGGAACATGTATTGCAATGAAGAATTGTATCAATACTGTACTGGACTGTGAGGATATCTACATGAAATCACATGGTTAATTATTTGATTAAATTATTTCTATTTTATTTTATAAAAGGACTGCTACGAACATAATTCGTACATAATTCAAACATTCATTGCCAGAGACAATTCATGGCAAATTTTTACACATGCTTGAGTCATGGCTACTATTTTTATTTATTTATTTTTTTTATTAAAGAACAAAAGAAGCACTTTAAGTTAAAAGGAGAAAAACTACTTTATACAAACAAAAAATGTAATAAAACCTCACTTCTCTTTATTCTTTTAATATCACAATCAATATATAGTGGACTTTTTATTATGGTATTATTGTACCTTGAGTTCTGGTATGGTTACCCACCATCAAGTTTGCTGAAAGCTGGCTATGTAGTTAAAATATTGTAGCCTCGCAACAGCCCATTCCTCATCATGCCTAGTGTTGAACTGTTTTATGTTCCAAAACTCAAATGTTACTTTTTTAGTGTTTGTAATGTGTCTGCTCAGAATATGGCAGTTTATACTGGTAATTGTCATTTTTGTGCTGGTTTGTAGCTCTGACCACTAGCCAGGTAGCTGTTGCATTATTAACATAAAGTCGACCATACTGGCCTTTCAGTGGCTTGTTGTGACGAGGAAACTTCCCCCACATCACAAAGAGGAACACTGCAGCTGTAGCACTACATGGCACATCAGGAGGTCACCACAGTTATTAGGAATCGTCTGTAAGAATCCACGCAAGATTAACTGAGAATGTAACTAGTAGTTATTGAGACTTTTTGGATCTAGAACATATTGTTTATTGGGTACAGTCAGACATGTAATTTTTTGTGAAAAAATCAGAGAAAAGGATGTTTTTGAAACATTTTATTCATGAAAATAAATCACAGAGTGGGCCTAGGCTATGAAACCTCTATATTCCTTGCAGCTGTTTGCAGCAACATTTATAGAATAATTAAATAAAGCAATTTAGTAACTGGAACTTTACCACTGCGTTTGCAGGAATATTGTAATCTATCAAAAAACAAAATATTCATGAAGTACTGCAATATTTTCCCTCTCATGCCTTGTTCTTTCCTCATGCAGACAATAGGTGATGTGATAATACACAAAAGAAGAGAGGATTATAGTATGCAAGAATTAAATCCCCCTTTCTTAGGGATTTTTTTTGCCAGACTGGGATCAGTGCCTCCTTTGTCACTATCAAAATCTTTACATAACGTTTGTGTAATAATTAATTAATTAAGTGGACATTTGTGCTGTGAAATGGTGAAATAACTTTGGCTAAATACAGAGGAGTGGTGCTATTTGTTTAATTTGGGGGCAGCAGTAATTCAGTCTGTAAGGACTTTGCTTGGGAACCAAAGGGTTGCGGGTTCAAGTCCTGCACAGACCAAGTACAGAGTGTAGACTGATAGCTGGAGAGGTGCCAGGTCACCTCCTGGACACTGCAGAGGTGCCCTTGAGTAAGGCACTGAACCCCTCGCTTCTCAATCAATCAATCAATCAATCAATCAAATTTTATTTATATAGCGCCAATTCACAACAAAGTTGTCTCAAGACACTTTACATATAGAGTAGGTCTAGACCACACTCAATAATTTTGTTTACATCCAACAATTGAAACAATTCCCCCATAAGCAAGCACTTTGGTGACAGCGGTGAGGAAGAGAGAGAGAAAAGAACAGAGTCAGAGAGAACAGTAGTAACAGAACATCAATAGTAAAACTACAGTATGTGTAGGGAAAAGTAGTTCATATAAATATGTAAGCTGTATGTAAATAATAATACTAATACTAGATGTTACAATAATGATAATAAAATAATAATAATAATAGTAGCAACAACAATGTGATGAATGTTTGATTGATTAAGTGAGTTATAATAATCCACAGTAGAAGGTACAGCAGTGATCAGCGATCCATGTGCGGTCACAGTCCATGGGAATCTGCAGGATGACAAAGCAGAAAGACTCCGGGGAAGGAATCAAGTCAGTAACAGGCATTAATGGAACATAAACATCTGGGGAGAGAGATGAAGAAAGAGAGGAGCTCAGTGTGCCTTGGAGTCCCCCAGCAGCCTAAACCTATAGCAGCATAACTAGGGGCTGGTCAGGGCAAACCTGAGCCAGCTCTAACTATAAGCTTTATCAAAGAGGAAGGTTTTAAGTCTACTCTTAAATGTAGAGATGGTGTCTGCCTCCCAAACAGAAATTGGAAGATGGTTCCACAGGAGAGGAGCTTGATAACTGAAAGCTCTGGCTCCCAATCTACTTTTGGAGATCTTTGGGACCACCAGTAAGTCTGCATATTGAGACCTAAGTGTTCTAGTGGGATGGTAGGGTACTATAAGCTCTTTAAGATAAGATGGTGCCTGATCATTAAGCGCTTTGTATGTAAGGAGAAGGATTTTGAATTCTATCCTAGATTTTACAGGTAGCCAGTCCAGTGAAGCTAATACAGGAGTAATATGCTCTCTTATCCTAGTTCCTGTTAGTATACGAGCCGCAGCATTTTGAATCAACTGCAGACTCTTTAAAGACTTATTGCTGCAGCCTGATAATAACGCGTTGCAGTAGTCTAGCCTAGATGTAACAAATGCATGGACTAGTTTTTCTGCATCTGTTTGAGACAGGATGTGCCTGATTTTTTTGATATTGCGGAGGTGAAAAAAGGCAGTTCTTGAGATTTGTTTAATATGGGAGTTAAAGGATAAATCCAGATCAAAAATAACCCCCAGATTCCTTACTGTAGTGCTGGAGGCTAAAGTAAAGCCATCTAGTGTAGCTATATCAGTGATTAGTTTGTTTTGATGTTGTTTAGGGCCAAGTATGATAACTTCGGTCTTATCTGAGTTTAGAAGCAGAAAATTGTGGGTCATCCAGGTCTTAATATCCTTAAGACATGCTTGCAGTTTGTCTAACTGATTTGTTTCATCAGGTTTTATCGATAAATATAATTGGCTATCATCGGCATAACAGTGAAAGTTAATGGAGTGGTTTCTAATAATATTGCCTAAGGGGAGCATATATAAAGTGAATAATATTGGCCCCAGCACTGAGCCTTGTGGAACTCCATAACTAACTTTACTGGAGGATTCATCGTTAATGTGTACAAACTGAAAGCGATCTGATAAGTAGGATTTAAACCAGCTTAGTGCTGTTCCTTTAATGCCAATTAAATGTTCTAGTCTCTGTAGTAGAATATGGTGGTCGATCGTTTCAAATGCTGCACTAAGATCTAACAGGACAAGTACAGAGACACCTTTGTCCAATGCTAACAGAAGGTCATTAGTTAATTTCACCAGTGCTGTCTCTGTGCTATGGTGTACTCTAAAGCCTGACTGAAATTTCTCGAATAATTCATTGAGATGCAGAAAATCACACAGCTGATTTGCAACAGTTTTCTCAAGAATCTTAGAGAGAAAGGGGAGGTTCGATATAGGTCTATAGTTAGCTAAGACCTCAGGATCAAGAGTTGGCTTTTTAAGAAGAGGTTTAATTACAGCTAATTTAAAGGACTGAGGTACATAGCCTACTGACAAAGAGAGATTTATCATATCTAGTAGAAAAGTGCCGACTACGGGCAAACTTTCCTTAAGTAGTCTAGTTGGGATAGGATCTAAGAGACAGGTGGATGGTTTTGATGAAGAAATTGTCGAGGTTAATTGTGGAAGATCAATGAGAGAAAAGGAGTCTAGATATACATCTGAGTTTGCAGCTACCTCTAAGGTTTCTGTGTTAGGGAATAAATTAATATCGGTAGGGGGCATAAGTTGATCAATTTTGTCTCTAATAGATGTAATTTTATCATTAAAGAAGCTCAAAAAGTTATTACTGTTGAGAGACAGAGGAATGCATGGCTCTATAGAGCTATGACTCTCTGTCAGCCTGGCTACAGTGTTAAAAAGAAACCTGGGGTTGTTCTTGTTAACCTCTATTAATGATGAGTAATAGGCTGCTTTAGCATTGCAGAGGCCATTCCTATAGGTTTTAAGACTATCTTGCCAGGTTAATCGAGACTCTTCCAAAAGTGTTATCAGAAACATTTAGACATGACATTGAGTTAAGAGCTAAGGGAATCTTTTCCTTAAATGTAGCTACAGCACTTTCAGAAAGGCATCTAGTATAATACTTTTTAGGTATTGGTGTGTAGTCTGGTAGTAAGAATTCAAACGTTATTAGAAAATGATCCGATAAAACAGGATTTTGTGGATATACTATTAAATAATCAATTTCAATGCCATAGGCTAGAGCAAGGTCGAGAGTGTAGCTGAAACAGTGTGTGGGCTTATGTACGATCTGGCTGAAACCAATTGAGTCCAGTAATGACATAAACGCAATGCTAAGGCTATCATTATCGATGTCAACATGAATATTGAAATCTCCTACGATGATAACTTTGTCTGTTTTAAGGACTAAGCTTGATAAAAACTCTGAGAATTCAGTCAGAAATTCTGAATATGGACCAGGAGCTCGGTACACAGCTCTAGATAATACCTTAAACATCAAGGGTTAAAAAGTGACTAACCCTCCGAGTAGTTGAGTAGTTTTTGAGATGAATACTTTGTACTTTTACTGAAGTTAAAGTTACTTGTAATGGAGTGATATTTTTATAATCTAAAAGTGCTTGCACTTGAGTAGTGGTGGTGGTAGTCTCACATAGCAACACTTCATACTTCATGAATCACTGAGGCAGGGTAAATGCCCCACTGGGGATAAAAAAACAATTCAGCAGAAGCGGGGACATATGGACCAGAGAGGAGGGAATCCCCACCATCTCCCCAGCAAATCACACCCTGGTATTACTAAGTGAATTGCAAACTAACAAGCTGATCTCCTAAAAAAAGATTGTGTGGCTGGCGTGACTCATAATCAGATGGCAGCTGTTTTTGGATGGTTAGAATATCTGAGGACTGACAGGCAGACAGTGTCTGCATTGTCACCTTGGGCATCTGGGTAATTGTGATGCCATTTCTCACTATTTTAGAATTATACCAAGCAATCAACCAAGTGACAGAGACCATAATCAGCAGATTAATCAGTAATGAAATAACCTTTAGTGGTCATATTGTTACGTGCCAGTCAAGGAAGCCAGGACCCAGTTGCAGAGTAAGGTCAAAAATGGTTTATTTACAAAGTTTTCACAGAAAAAGTCAGTTCATGAAAAATATGTTCGAGCAAAGTATCAACAAAAAACTCTTCATAAGGGAAAAGTATCAACAGAAAATGCTAAACAGAAAATCACCATAAATATGGGAAAAAACAAGCTAGAACAAAGTACAACAAAGGCACCAAAAACTCACTAGACTCAGAGGAAAACACTGGAGAACAATCGTGTGGCGTGAGGCAGGAGATCACTGTGAGCACGAGCGTACTGCAGGAGCAATGAGAACAATCCGGCACAGGAGACAAAGAGAGCGTGGCTTAAGAAGCCAGTTAATTTGGGCAGAACAAGCTGCAGGTGTGCTGGAAGCCCTGCTCCCAGAGATCGGCCCGCCCCTCAGCACTCCCCCTGCAGGAAGAGGGAGAGAGAGGTCAGATGAGAGCATACAACAAAAACACACAGAAAATCAGGACCACAACACATATTATACAAAAGAATAGCTCCACCTCAAGAAGACTACAACAGCAAAATTCTGTTTTTTCATGAATGCATGATTAATAATAAATCTGGTGATATAAAATGTATTGTAACAGTTCCAAGAAGACATTTGTCAGTATTAGTACAAATCTGTAATATATTTCCTGTAATAAATCTTAAAATGATCTCAATGTGTCATGAGATCAAGGAAACATATAAGTTGAAATACTCACTCCACTTGACATGAATGCTAGAGCCGCAGTGTCTTATTCTTAATTTTCAGTCCAGACCAGAATAACTGATTTGTCTGTCCATTTCACATTAATCAGAGTTCACATTAATGCTGAATTTTTGTCAAAATAGTAAATGTCTGTTTATGACTTGTAAGAAATCATTAACAATCTTGTAGAAGGTGTAGATGTTTATAACTGGACAATGACTGGCTGTCTCACTGCTGCCAAACTCCATTAATATTTTGCTCAATTTAACAGAGTATATTATTTCAGAGCAGTGGGCTTTATCTTCAGGATGACTATACATTGACAGAAAACTGACACTTAGAAACAGCTGATTAACTAACAGTTGAGTACTCGGGGAAACAACTCGCTTCAACCTTAGATTGTATATTAAACAGGATTGCAACCTATTTAAATCCACAGTCTGTGGCTCCAACTTGCTATTTGGACTGCTGTACTTATTTTTGCACATGCAATGGCTACATGTTGCTACAGACTGCTTCTTTAAGTACATTTTCTTGACTGTCTTACATACTTTCACCTAACTAACATCTACCTAATTCACCTAAATAACAGGATATTTCTGCAGGATGATATTAGTAATTTTACTTACATAAAGACTCAAAATAATTGTTGCCCCAATGGTGACACCAAAGGTTAGGAGGCAGCCCAGGTTTATCGTGGTATCCGGGATACTTCTACTTCAGCTGTTGACTGAGTGCAGGTCAGAGGATAGTTGGCTTAGTTTTCTTTGAATTTGAACTGTCCAAGCCTTTCATCCATATTCCTCAACCGGTACTGTCGTCGCACACAGTGAACTGGTTGCCAGAGTTTGTCAGAGTTCTAACTTTTCTAACCATGGTAGAAATGCAGGCATTAATCAGCCAGGCTGGAGCAGAGTTCTTGTAGGAGTTTTTTTTTTGTTTGAGAGTTGGTTGGATGCTGGCCTTCAGCATGCTCAGAGTGGCTCAGTGATTCAGAGTTTTCGGGCAAGACCGGTTGAGATCTGTGCAGAGGAAGGGAGAGGAGGGTCAGATCCATGTCACAGGGCAACAAGCAACAGGACAAAAGAGCTGAGATATTTTGGTTTCTTCTTATGCTATAGTCTTCTGTCAAACAGATGGTGGTATACGATGTCAACGGCGCAAAACTTCACTCCTTCCACCCTAAACCTGTCCTTTTTAATTCTTTTTTATATTAGGAGTAAATTTAGTTTAGTTTACCTCTTGTCCGATTTTACAATGTTTAGAAGCCACATCCGTTGCTGAAAGATACACCTTGTATGAATGAACAGGATATCCTTGCAAACATGACATCACCCACTGAGTCAGAACTGAAGACATATTTAAGCCAGGCTAACTTGTTCTAAATGCCACTCGCACACAGCACACATACCTTCTCTGGGTCAGGCAGAGTTTGGCATTCCAGTTTACATTTTGCCTTATTGCGAGCCAATATTAATTGATCTGATATGCAAATGCATATTTACATTAGCTAGTGAGCTATGTGTGAGAATGGTGGACATAGGTAACCCATATCTGTTGGTTTAATATCTGTGGATCCTGGATCAACATCAAAAAATAAAGCTTCCTAATTTCCCTATATGTTTAATTACACATATCAGTCAATGTACATTTCATTTCTGAATTGCAAAGTCAGTTCCTTTGTCCTTTGTTTCCTGTATGAGTCCTTTATGAAAACCTGAGACCGCACCCTGGACTGTGGGGTACTGGCCCTTTAAAGGGTTGCATCAGTCTGCATCATAAATGGACCAGTTGTCACTAAACTTTCCATTAATGTCCTCCGTGAGTCCTGGCAGGCTTGTTACTTGACACAGAGGTCTTATGGTCAAAGGAACGGGCACCGACGTCTACTCAGTTCTCTGTGGAGAAATTCATGCTCCACCACATCCTCAGTTTATCACCAGAAACATCCTGCAGCTGAACTGCAGTTGGCTTATGCACTTTCTGCACAGTGTAGTCAGCCCAGCTATCTGGACGCTGATCTGAGAATCTGTATAAAATGTGCTTGTGTAGACAATGGGAAATAGATGATCCATCAGAGAAACATCTTCTATGTCCTCAGAAGTATTTTCCTCGACATCAGTGACTCACATTAATCACAGGTTTGTTCATGTGCATTTGACCTGTTTGAATATTGAAGATATTTCTGCTCTAATGGAGGTCTTCTGACTAAATATGATATTAAAGCGATATTCCACCTTTACATGATAACCCACTCAGTATGTACTCACCCCTAGGCTGATGTGATGATGGATGAAGATCTTCAGTTCACAAAACAATCCTGGAATTTTAGGAGATACAGGGAAGCAGCCTCATCCGGTATAATGGCAGTGAATGGAGACCACAGATAAAACGTTAAAAAAAGAACACAAAACAAACACAAAATGTCTCCATCCTGCTCGTGTGGTGTAATCCAAGTGTCCGCGAGCCGCGACATTAAAATTTAACCACAAAAGAAGCCATTTACGCTAAAAACATGGCGTAAATGGCGTCTTTTGTGGTTAAATTTTAATGTTGCGGCTAATGTTTACATTTTATCTGTGGTCTCCGTTCACTGCCATTGTACTGGATTTGGCTGCAACCCTGTTTTCTGCTGAAACTCCAGGATTGTTTTGTGAACTGAAGATCTTCACCCATCATCACATCAGCATAGGGGTGAGTACATACTGAGTGGATTATCATGTAAAGTGGAATATCGCTTTAAGCTATTAATTCTTGTTACATTTCTTTATTTGTATTATGAATTCCTGCAGTTTATCCATTTCTCTCTGCCCATCAAAACCTATGTTTATAATACAAATACTTCACACTTGACACTGACTGTGTTGGATTTTCAAGAATCTGTGTTTTTACTGAAGCACTCAGTAAAAGTCACGGACTATAACAAAAGTCAGCTATGTCACCAACAGCTGTTATAGATTCATCATCGAGTTTGAACGGTCAGCAGCCCTCACTGGTGGTATAATGGTAATGTTACAATGCACACACGTCATCAGATTAAACTTTATCCACTCAACTCCTCTGTCGTCTGAGTGGGTGCCGATGTGTTTTGACATGGTGTTAATTAGCTTGGAGCTGTGTAAATTTTCAGTAAATAACAATAACCTGTCACTCAAAAATAAAATACCTCAGGTCTGCATATGTCTCTCCTGCCTCCAACAATAATGGAAGTAACACCAATGACTGTCTGACCATTGAGAGTTTGGTTGGACTAGAGTATATCGATCAATCGATCGACCAGCCGACCAGAGGGTGCCAGCCCTAATGTCCAGGAGTCTGGTAATGTTTCTATCGTCTTTTTCACTTTTTACTGATTATTTTTCCTTATATTTAATGTAATTTGTTAATTAAACTATTTACTTCTACTTCTACAATCTGAGGCTTGTTCTTTTTCTTTAATGATGTTTAAGTACCTTGTGAAGATCCATTAGTGAGTCTGTTACTTTCAGATACAAACAGATAAGTGGTTAAAGGAAGCTGCTAATGGCTAATTGCTCAGCAGCAACAGGAAGCCCACAACTCAGTGAAGAGAGGGCACTCTCAGAGGAAAATGCTTTTTACTTCACCACAAAAAGCTTATTAGAGGTTGTTAGAGGTTAGAGGCATATTGTCTTCTGTGTTGTCCTGTCAGTTGGGAATCACTGGTGTCTGCCATTGTATTATTGTGTGACTGTGCATAGTTTGAAAAAGCAGCACTTTAGGACCTACACTGCATGGACTGCCTTTTAGCATGTTTGCGTTTTGTTTAATTATTCTTGTTGACAGTTATCAATGCTTACTTATTCCGTTCTTGAAATGTGCCAAAAGTTTGGGTCCCATAGAAGCCCAGTATCAATGTTAAGTGTTGTATTATAAAGCCTTGCAGCTAATATCAAGCTGTGCCATCACTATGATCACTTAGCCTTATGCATGGCACACAGCACTGCCTTTTTGTTGAGGGTGTTTGTTCCTCTTATTGTTGCTAGGCAAACACCACATCACCTGTCCTTAGTCTAAACATTCCAAACAGTCCAAACATTTTATTTTACTTAGCAAGAAGTAGTTAACTTCCTAGTTAGTAGATAGGTAGTTAGTTAGCTACCTATACCTCTGCATAAATACTGGCCAGACGGAGGGTGCTGGCTCTGGCTCTGATTGAGGGTGAGAGGCTGATTCCAAATACTACACTTGAAATAGAGAATCTGTGTGGGCACATGAGACCCTCAGACAGAGGAGAAATCACGCAGCAGCTTGCAGCGTGTACCACATTAATTTGTTTCAGGCTGCTTTTTTCTGATCAAATCATGGTTACTAGGTCTGGGTGTCCTCCATGATTATTTCCAAGCAACTCTACACTTTGTTGTTTTCATTACAGAAGGTCCACCTCTCAATTCATCTGATTGGATGATGGGTGAAAAAATACATGATTTTTTTTTTTTTTTTTTTTTTTTTTAATTTACCCTGAGGTATTGAGAGTGCTTCTGCAAAAAAGCGCACAAAACGTTATCTGCCAGTAGAAAACAACTGCAAAAAAGTCTCTCAGTACAAAAACTCTGTGCTCTGTCTGATCAGGGCCTGACACGCTTCCTAACTGAGAGCAAGCATGCAAAGTTGAGGTGATCAAGGGCAAAGAATGTCCAGATATAATATGAGTGGCGCACCTGTGATTGTCCCCTCTGCAGATGAGTAAGTCAGGTGTCTAACTTACTTCAGAACTAATGTAATTTTTTTTAAATAAAGTAAGTCTTGTTTCTGTATAGTTGGACAGTACAGTTTACCTATTTGCAATTCCCAACAGCTCCCAGTTTTTCCCTCCAAAGCTTGTCCTTTTTGAGGATATTCCCATAAAAATTATGAATCATATTAAAGGTGCCATTTCTCAACCTCATCAATTAGTCTCTCGTCCTCTGTATTGACTGCTTTATTGAAACAGACTTCAAGGATGTCAGCATCCATTTTGACCAGGTAAAATT
This sequence comes from Lutjanus argentimaculatus, assembly GCA_034769285.1. Lineage (NCBI taxonomy): Eukaryota > Metazoa > Chordata > Actinopteri > Lutjaniformes > Lutjanidae > Lutjanus > Lutjanus argentimaculatus. The sequence goes on along the minus strand of JAWZSL010000036.1, from coordinate 2,379,790 downwards.
GGTTGGAAGTAAAGCAAGTGCACAAAGCTTCACTAAAATAGAGCCAAGGCGAGCATTTTGTCAAACAAGGGACATGTTGCTGTACTTGTTGTCTGACGCACAAAGCAGATTAGAACATCCTAATTGAGAAAAACCAAAGAATCAGCTGTTTGCTTGCTCAGTCATTTGCATCGCTTCCATTGAGGAAGCTGTGTGAGCCCTCTGGACCATGGACTAAAACACAACCACAACACACTAATGGTTGAACTCAGGAGGCACCACAGCTTATGTAACTATCAATTACATGTCACTTCCACAAATCACTCATAAGATGCCTTTCTTGACAGTTCATGACCTGAAGAGTGTTCAGAAGAAGCTTCTGAAGTCATGCTGCCAGTCCAAATAAACCGAACCAACCATGCATGCACAAGAGTTTACTTAAACTGAACCAATTAAGCACCTTCAATTACATTTGCAAGCACTATATACTTAACTGAACAAAGAACGTTACAGAGTGATAGTCCTCTCCTATACATGTAGATAATATTGAGTTAAGGAGCATGCAAAGTCTTCTAAATTGTATATGTAACCTCTAGATCCACTGAGCACGTAAAAAACTGATTTGGAGAGCTGGTGCTCAATATTTTCCAGAAACTGACACTGTGGAATTAAAAAATATTGTAGTTTTGCTAGAAACAAACTTAAAGCCATAGTTTTAAATTTAAGCATCAAACATAACTTTTAATGTGATTGCTGTGGTTAGACATACAGTCTGAGAGTGTGTATCCATGATAGTTCTTATCCCTACAAGGATTTGATTTAAGTAACAATTGTCTTTAAATTCTACATTTGCTGCTGCTTCACAGTACTTAAGTGTCCATTTTCTCCATTGTTGTTGCAGGGTATGGGAGATCTATCCAGTTACCCTGTCGGGTAAGGTGGTGTGCGTCTTGTATGCCATGGTGGGCATTCCTCTGATGCTTCTGGTCATCCTTGATGTGGGAGACTTCCTCGCCATGCTGATGTCCAGAGCCTATGTACGCCTCCACACCTTCTGCAAAGTCCTCCGCTCCCACACATGGTCACCATGGAAGGCTGGGAAGAGGGAAGGAGACTCCAGCCACCGGACCCTGGAGGACGGTACCTTTGTTTTCAGCCACGACATTGTGGTCCGGGAACCCCTCGACATCCGGCAGGTGCTGCAGAGTCAGGCGGATGTACGGCACAAGTCCATCCAGCTCCAAAACAACAAAGAGATCTTTGAGAAGATTCTCGCCAGGGAGAACTTGATTAGAAAAGGCCCACTGCTCAGAAGCCTCTCCTGCCCAGAGCTGGACCAGCTGCCACCACCACCGAAAGGATATACCATATGGGACTTCACAGGGTTAGGAGATGGAATGGAAACGCTGGATGTACCCTTTGTGCTGATTCTTTTCATCGTGTTTGCCTACATTTTGTTTGGTGGTTTGATTCTCCCATTGTGGGAAACTGAATTCAAGGGCTTTGACCCATACTACTTCTGCTTCATCACGCTCACTACCATCGGTTTTGGCGACATTGTACCCAATCACCCCAAGTATTTCATGCTTACCTCACTCTTCATCATTGTCGGCATGGCCATCATGTCCATGGCTTTCAAGCTGTGCCAAACACGAATTGTAATCTTCTACCGCCAATTCATCAAAATCATCAGCAGGGGAAATGTGGAGACTTTCAATAATGAAAAGAATGACTAAGTCCCCAGGAGAATCTCTGCCTCATGTGGACGAGTCATACAAGTTCACAGTCCTGGTTTTGACACAGACCTGAAACACGTGTGTGGGAAGTTAACCAGTGTGTTCTTTGTGCTGGCTGTTCAGTTATAAGCATGAGCAAAATGAAAAGTGTGCATGTGCCAAAAGCTTTCGTCCAAGGAAGGAAGGTGATATTCAAAATGATTCTTACCCACAGAAACTTCAAATTCTGCATATCTACATACAGTATCTTGCCAAGGAATGTATATTAGTTGTACTGTGTGGCACTATTGCAATTGTACTGCCTTACAAAACCATGGAAGGTTGACACAAAAGGGTTGGATTTGATTGTACAGTAAGTCAGAACTCTGGATTTCTTATGTCCTTTATTTCTAAAATAAAATGACTTTTAAATTCAGTTTTGTTTATTCTTTTAAACGTATCTGCCCACATACTCAACAGCAAATATTACATACTGTAACATTTAATAGGCACTGCATACTTTTGTTGAAGTGTAAACTAAATGATGCGATTGTACTGCGATGAAACACATTAATGAGAAGAGGAAGAAGGAATACTTTATTAATCTCAGAGGGGAAATTACATTTTTTCACTCTGTTGTAATTTTGTACATACACACACAGGCCCAAAATACACACACATGCAGAAACAGGACCTATAGACATGCATCTGAGAGAGGTGTTAGGGCGAGGGCGAGTCAGGCGCCCCAAGCAGTTGGGGGTTCGGTGCCTTGCTCAAGGGCACCTCGGCAGTGCTCAGGAGGTGAACTGGCACCTCTCCAGCTACCAGTCCAGACTCTGTACTTTGGTCCGTGGCAACCCAAGCCAAGTCCCTACAGACTGAGCTACTGCCGCCCCCAATGCTCTGTGTATTCACATTTCTTACCAAAGTTATAATCATTTCATTAGTTGAAAATGTCTCAACATGTCATCTGCTGTCATCCTGAAGCCTGCATGGCTGATGCTGACAGTCGACCATTCAGGAAATGTATATTTAAAAAAAAGAATGTTAACACCCACTAATAAGAGTTGGGTGGTCTGCCACCTACAGCTGCCTCTTAAGTAGATTTTAGAATTAATATAATTATTAATTATTACCTGCTGTCAGGTGTATTGGCCATATATCGTCACATGCAGGTTTATGAAGTCCCTGTCAAGGGGAACATCCTCACTTATTCTGTTCTTGATCTCTGTGATGGAAACTTCCTCTTACCCCCCTCCTGCTGCAGTCATCAATCGCCTTGCTGTGGCAAGACTTTTTCTTTTCTCTGAAGTCATTTTCATATCAAGACATTTCCTCTTTATTTCAGTGACAGTCTGACCCTCAGGTAACATGACATTTACAGCACTGGTTCTTCCAGTTTCTTTGCTTTAGTGGGTCTTGTAACTTCACTACTGACACTGTTAAAATGATAGATTTTCCTTTATGGATCTCTGAAACTAACATGTCAAACACCAAACTTGTAAAGTTCTTTTTTTCTCTTTGATACCATTTTCTTGAATGAACACATAGAGCAGGAAGTGCAGCCTTGTATGGTATTATTGGGGCATTAATTCTGCTAGTCTCATGCACAAGCACTCAAATACACATAGGTAGATCATTTACAGTTATCTGAAGTTACGAGCATTTGCTGAATCTGACGTGACGTGTTCGTACAAACCCTTCATATGAAAAAAGTAATAGGAAAGCTTACCAGCATACACCAGGGCAACAGACTTATGGAGGTAAGTCTCATTCTATGTGGATTACGCTACCCTACACTACGCTACAATACGATACGTTACGATACGATACGATACGATACGATACGATCACACATCACATTCTATCCCCTGGATTCAAATGTCAGTTAGCATTCTGTTTTTTTCATTTTGAGAATAGTTGAAAATTTCTCAACATTTCGGCTTCATTCTCATAATGCAAAATAAAAAAAATCTCCCTCCTCAGTTTTTTCCCTTCATGTGGCAGAAGTTGGTATTTTTCATTTAAAAATGAGGAGTGACACAGGAGTGATGCAGGAGTCAGTCTTCCTGCGTTATTTATGTTTCACAATATTACAAGTGAATAGTACTTACTATGTTTATGCAATAATGATGTGACGTCAGTGATACTTACAGTATTGCTGTTGATGTATTTTTCAGTTTCATACTGCTCATATAAGTAAAAACACTCTGTACTGTGGTCAGAACTATCTGACACTGAACATGTCTTGGACATTTCATATTTTATTAATCCATCTCCAGTTGAATATAAAATGTTGAAGTTACTACTGACTAAAACCAATGTAGGGGGATAAAATATGGTAAATATGTACTTGAGTAAGTTATGGAAGTTATGGTAGAATCAATTATTAATCATTATGTCATCATCAACCACACAAACATGTTTTTTCAATTTTATCATTTATTTGGAGACAGTTTTACTACATTTTATCAAGTTATTGTGTTTCCTCGGTGTTGAGATGGTGCTGCTGTAAATAATAAGGAAGTGAGAGAGTGAACATTCACATTACTGTCAGACTGAAGAGTGTTCTACAGGCAGCAAGCTTCAACACTGGAAGGTTTCACTGCTATATTCTCTCATTTTACAGTGTTTGTTCAGGAGAAATCAATGAAAAAGAAACAGTGAAGAATGAAAATAATAGCAACTGGTTATAGTTGAAATCAGTGTTCAACAATATAGTATTTTAGAAGGCTGATGGAATGCCTTTTACACCAAGAAAGATCACTTATTCTTGATAATTGGGCCAAAACTGTATTTTGAGGGGGTTTTGAGTCTTACTCTTTAATTATGCTGCAAAACATATTTTAAAAGACCAAACTCTTGGTTATTAAACCTTGTAACGGACCAACCTCCTAGGGATTATATTTTTTACTGAATGTAGACGTCAACTCCGCAAATCTGCAATTTCAAAGAATTTGCTGGCTAACTTGGGGAGGTGATGTGCCTGCAGAGCCCAGAGGATACAAAAAACAACACCCACCCCACAGCCTGTTCACCCTGCTGCCATCAGGCAGGAGATACAGAAGTATCTGCTGCCATACCACCAGACTGAAGAGCAGCTCCCTCCCTCATCACTCCTCCATGTAAACTACAACCCCAATTCCCAAAAAAGTTAAAGCTATAGAATACGATCTGAGAATCAGTTGAGAAAGATTGAGACGTTGAGAAAAATTTGAAAAAAGCATCCTGCCCACACACACACACACACCCCTCCCCTCTGTGCTCCCTGATCCTTCCCACCGAGCACTTGTGGCCGTCCGTGTGGAGACTCCCAGACACACCCCCTCTACCAGAGCAAGGTGGTTCGCCCAGGGCGCAAAACTAGCCAGGACCGCCTCTGGATTCCCTGTAAAATTGTGATACTGTCACCTGTTACCAATTCACCTGTTTATCTGCTGTTGCAATCAAGTTTTCCACAACTTTCCCAGTCTTTTGTTCTGCCTTTCCCTTTGAAACGTGTTGCAGGCATCAAATTCAGAATTAGTGTGTATTTACAAAAAAAATCAATAAACCTGATCACTTTGAACACTAAATATCTTATCTCTGTACTGTATTTAATAGAATATAAGTTGAAATGGTTGTGCAAACCTTTACATTCTGTTTTTATCTACATTTTATCTACATTTCACTCACAAATATTTTGGAATTTGGATTGTAATTTCTTCTATATTTTCATGTATCCCTTCAAATTTTGAGTTGGACTTTGAGTTTTGAGTCCTAGCATACCAAACGTTATGCGGTTTAACAACAGAGCCTTGACTTACGGGCTCAAGTTTAAGTGAAGTTACAAGTTGGTGGTAAAGTCCAAGTCAAGTTGCAAGTCTTCATCAGGTCTGGTCTGAAGTCATCAAATTTCTGACTCGAGTCTGACTCGGGTCCACACCTCTGGACATGAGGGTAAAAAGAATGAGAGGGGAAAGATTTTTTTCTACGTCATGAATAAAGTTGAACTTTGAGTATTAGTGCCTATTAGGCATATGAAAAAATATATCAGAGGAGGATTTGTTTTATGTTTTTTTTTTGTGTGTGTGTTGTATTTTGACTTGATTCTCAAAATGCAAAAAAAGAAAAAGAAAATCTTGCCCCTCTCATTTTTTCCCTTTGTATACAAGTGTACGATTTGACTGAGTATTAACAGTGGCAGGTATTTCAACAATCAGGTTTAAGAATGGTCCTTTTAAAAGTGTTGAATTATTGCTGTAGTAATATTGCCTATTTTCAAATTTAAAACAATATGTCACATTGTACAAACTATTTAGAACAGTCATCTCTTCAGTTAGTCCAAAATGCAGCAGCATGACTTCAATAAGAAAAAGGAAGTGTGATCACATAACACCAGTTCTGGCCTCCCTCCGCTGGCTTCCTGTCCAGTTCAGGATTGATTTTAAGATTTCATTGCTTGTTTTTGAAGTTTTAAATGGGCTGGCACCACCGTATCTTTCTGAACTCTTACATCTTCAGTCTCCATGTAGAGTAGCGACATCATCTAACCAGTTGCACCTGGATGTTCCCTGATCCAGACGCAAAAATAGAGGCTACTGAGCCTTTGCAGTGGCTGCCCCAAATTTATGGAATAATTAGCTTTTCCAAATAAGAGCTGCTCAGACCTCTGAGACATTTAAGTCACTGCTAAAGATCCACCTTTTCTCTTTGGCATTTGATTTGGGGTGAGATAGACACCTCACCCTCCTTTATCATGCTGCAATTCTTTGCAATTCTTCTTGCTTACTGTGTGTGCACATGTGTATTTATTTGTGTGCAGGTATGTATGTATGTAAAGGTGTTGTTTTGTATTTTAGGCTTGTAAAGCACTTTGGTCAACCGTGGTTGTCCTAAATATGCTATGTGAATAAAATTGACATTGACACTGACAAATCATAAAGTAACAACAATAGCCATATAAATATAGACTATGTTGTATCTTTAAATTAATTACCAGACTCTTAACGTTGTGCAGCACGAGTACTCGGTTACTCTCCACCTCAATATAATAATCAAAACCAATTGGAACTCCTTTAGAAGTTAATGTAATTTAATTGTTTACATTACAATGTTTTATTCAATATGTGACCCGTTTATTAGGCACATTTGAATAAGTTCTGTTACTCAGCTGTTATGAACTCATCACTTGCTACATGACATAATGTGGGACTGTTGAGGCCAGTGGGAGTGGTGCTGCAGTAGTGTTACAGAGCACAAGATGGTGCTGCTGTGAAACCACAAAGAAGCGAGAGACTGAAACTCACACTTACTGTCAGACTGTAGCAGTCCCAACACCAGCCAGCCTGACGCTGCTGGTTCAGGACAATGCATGCAAAAGCTCTCTCTTTCTCCCTCTCTTTCAGTTCACATGGCCTTCATTAGCAGAGGATGGATGTGCTGTTCATTACAAAGCTTTTAGGAAGGTTCCAGGTAAAAAAAAAAAAAAAAAAAAAACAATCATAAAGAAACCCATCACATCAAACACAGGAAATAAGACAAAAATTACATTTATGTCATTAAAATCATGAAGCCGGGGTGAGCTCTGTAAGTGTTATTCTAATAACATTTATTTTCACTTATTAATATTTCCGTATTTCCCTTACACCAGTGATTGGTTATATGTTCCAGTATAATGTTATGATGATCAGTTTGGGAATTCATCTACAGTCAGGTAAAAGTGATTTAATAATCAGGTAAGTCTAATGTCAGTCACAGCCATGCAGCAGTACAAGGAGCCAAAATCTAAATGTATCTTCAAATCAATGATCATAAAACAATAAAAATAATCTCTGAACTTCAGATCTCCTGTGGGTTTAATCTTGGGGTTAAGGCAAAAATTTGGTTAATGATAAAAAAAAAAACTTTATAGGTTGCAGTTTGGCTACTTCATCCAGAAAGTGATGAGACGACCCAAAGAGAGCTGACAAGAACTAGCATCAGGCACACAATTCTCTGTGTGACGCAGGACGTAAAGCACCGCTGACTGTTTGTCAGTCTGCCACAGTATTTACCATAAAAGACAAGCTGTAGGTTTATGTGATCCATTTTTAATTACAACTTTTACAAGACAAAATATCAGTATTTTAATACCTGTCTCACTGTTTCATCATGGTCTTGAAATTAATCCTTCCACACACGCTATAGCACAGGTTATCCAGCAGATGTCAGAACAAAACAGGAGTTATGCTCTTCAAACACAGGCTGCTGAGGGACTGAATGATGAATTACTTCTTAACATTTTCCAGTGATGCATGAATATGTTCACTATTCATCATCATGTTCATTTAGCAATGTGACCTGTTGATTATGTTCATTTATATATGTATGCATCTGTTTTGCATACATTTTCTGAGGCCTTGATGTCTATTATATTTAATGGTATGGTATTTAGTACTGTGGAGGGTTTTATAAGTAAATGGTAAATGTATGATTGGTGCTTGGTTCATCCACAAATGTAACCTGTGAATATGGGTCATTTTCTACTGTGATTATCTCTTGGGGCCTCAAAAGAGAATTTTTTTTTTTGGGGGGGGGGGCAACAATTTAATTATTTTTTTTTCCCTGAGGACTTTTGTTTGACTTGTCATTCCTAGTTAGCTTATGGACACTCAAGAGGATGAGTCATCACCAAAATTTAGAGGGAAAGGCACTGAGCCATAGAAATGGGCTATGACACACATTTTAGTTGACAAAATATTAAAACTTTTTTTCAAATTTGGTATATAGGCTACATTTTTTTACAGAATTACTTCACACTGTAAAAAAATAGTTGGGACAACCGAAAATTTCAAGGCAGCAAAAAAGTTTTACCTTGAGTTTGGAGCCCAACTCAAACTCTTGTACTTTTGCAATAAACTTAATAATAATACACGTTTTGCCGACCTTTAATCTTTATGATCATTTACTTTTCTTTCTTTCTTTCTTGAGATAAACTTAAATCTAAATTTTAAAAAATGTATTTCAAAAATTCACAGTGAGTTGTGAATCTTTGTTCACCCACACACCACAATGCATCATTTGCAATTTTATCTTGTATACATATATTTTATATTTTTGCATTTACATTTATTTACTCTTGCATACATTTTTATGGCGTTTTATCACACACACATACCATCCCCATTTTACATTTTTGCTCACCCACCGTCATACTCACATACACATGAGCGCGAACACGCACGCACACACACACACACACACACACACACACACGCTCCGTGACACACATATACTCCATCATTTATTTATTTATTTATTTATTCATTTATTCACTTTTACTTATCTGCATTTAACCATTTGTGTTCAGCTTTTTACAATGATTTATCACAATTTTTCCAATTTTTAAAGTATTAAATAAAGAAAGGATCCATCAAGGTTATGAGAACATGAGAAGGTTGTGTGTATGAGAAGGAATATGATTATCTGTTCTTGATTTAATTATCTGCTTTTGACTTGTTGATTTTTTTACATTTACTTGTTTTTTTTGTTTTGTTTTTTTTTTTTTGCTCCTATAATACAGAGTTGCGTTAAATTGATGTTGCTAGGTTACAGGAAAGGTACTTTCTCCCATAGATAAGAGCTTATGGTTAGAACTTCCTGTGTATGCAGAGGAAGTGGGTTCGATGAGTATCATGAACTTTGTTGAGCTTTTAAACTTTGTGAACAAGATTGAACTGGTTTTGTCTGGTAGAAGCGCCGCTGTTAATAGAATCCGAGACAGTAATGACCGAGCCCAGCTCGAACCCGACAGGCTTTCTGATTTTTATGTCCGAACCCACCCTGAGCCCGACGTAGTTTGTTACCTGACATAGTCATTGTTATCATGGTTACAGCTTGTCTGTTCACTCTGATTACACATGGACAGTAGCCTATAAATGACCATCAAAAGGCTGCTGCTGTGCACAAACATGCTTCACGCACAGCAGCACAGCACAGCACAAACACACACTCAATAGGAACGGAGTTAATAGACACGCTGTGGCCTAACTTCTTTATGCAGTCTGACACACAGTACACCCATTGTTATCCACTGTGACAAACATAATAGAATTTGAGTCTTATCATTATTTTCAAGTCGTCATCTTCATGAACTCAACTGGAACTGTTCTTAACTGAACTATGTAAATAATCCAACCGTCGTGGTTTATTTGGAGTTGTCGTGGAGGAAGAGGATGACATCCACCATGGATCGCTCCAGCGCTGTCCCGCTCTGGTTGATGGTTCTTTCAGCAGCACAAAAGTTCTGTTCACTGCTGCTGCTGCTGGCAGGAGTGGCAAGAATGCTCCAAGCAAGTACAGCCAGCTTTGGATAAGTGAGATGATGTTTGCGCCATCAGCCTGATCCATGTCTTTGTGTATGATGTGGTTCTGTGTTGAATACAATTTTGTTTGGCATCCTCCATTTTCATTAGTTTAGGCTGAATATTTACCACGGCCTGCCTGAAATGTAACTATGGGCCTGTGTTGTGTTTAGGCGTGTAAAATCAGCACTGTGAATCTGGTCATCACCTGTCTCTGTTAATACCGGGGGTTTCCTAATGTGAGCAGAAGAGTCTGGTTGTTCACAACATTACGAGTCACATAATGAATGAAGAAATGAGATTAAATGGTCAGGTGAAAAACCTGTTACAGCAACAATTAAACATATGTGAAATGTAAACAATATAATACATAACTAGAACATTACAAGAAACTTGAGAAAAACTAGATTTTCTTTCCCAATATTAAAAGTAAGGCTGAATCTCAAAATAGAAGTGGGTAACCACAGCTACAGCATGTCTTTAATGTAAGAATGAGTACCTCTTGCTTTTTTGCTTGATGAAAAAACTATTATATGAATGTGTGGTCCCTGCTTGACTACCAGAGGTTAAAACTGATTTCATGGAGCAAAGGCTTGTGGATTTTGGCTCCTATTTTCTTCCAAAGTTTACATTTAGTCAGACACCCAGCTGTCTGTCACTCTTGACTAAATTTAGTTTTTAACGTGTGAATCTGTTGTAAAATTTTCATATCTTAGTTTAACCCTAACATTTGGTTGGGGTCCTGCAGACCCTGGCCCTCTTAAAAAGCTCAAAAAAGGTCATGATATTTCCAGATTTTTCCCCTTGACTTTTTATTAAGGCCATAAATTATTTGAGGGATGCAGTTGTTAATATTTTTTCACTCATTCAGCAGTGAGGTCTGTGAGATGTCAAACAACGAGGAAGAAGACTGGCTTCAGTGTCAACATAACACAAAGGCTAATTAAATATTCTGTCGGGGATTACTGATTTGGATATATTTACTGCTTATGCACTATATTGTATGTACAGTGCATTATTCAATTAATAATTACATTTAAATGCTGATGTTTTTGACAATTTCTTGCCTGTTTCCAGTAGACTTTACTTATTTTTTTTAGCATACAGTCAATACATTTTACTGAGTTTACTCAACTCAAAATACCAAGAGGTTCACTAAACTTACAAAAAGCGCCTGGAAAATGTTGCCTCAGTTTTTCTGAGTTACATCTAAGCAACATCTTTTACAGTGTATACCTCCGATGTCTGTTGCAGTGACATGACGGAACCAGATATAAAAGGAAGCATCTTGTAGCAAGCGTGGAGCTTCCAGACTTCATACCTTTGAGACGCACTTCCTGTCACTCATGGTTTCTCCCAAACCCTGCACAAAGATAAGGTCATTATAGCTTGAATTCTAGCTTCCTTTTAGAAACTGAAAAAGCACATAACTCAATACCTATAATAAGTTCTCTATCTGTTGACACAAGTCTTTGCTAGTCCTTTCTACTTTGAGTTGCCAGATGTGACCTGATGCTTAGAGGGTGACTTGGAGGTGGGTTATCAGCCAGAGAGAAATAAGGTAAAGGTACTTGAGAGTTAGAAATGATATAAATTCCAAATTATCAATGTCCAATTGATTAAATGAAAATAGATGAAATAAGCCTGAGACAAAGGCATGTAAAACCAAACCACACCAGTTTGTCTTCCTTTTTATATTCATAAGTGACATTATAAGCCCAATACTGAGTGAAGAAAAGCAGGTGCAAACTTGAGAAGCTTTGGGTTTTGAATTTAATTTGAAGAGGACCACAAAACCCACATAAAGGAGTTTTTGCGTTGAAGGACGCTGCGTTGCCCCCGAGAGGTAACCTCCAGTGCATCCACACCAGAGCAGCCACAGACACACTTTCACACCTCATATACACACACCGGAGGGTAGAGAATCTGAAGGGCCCTTCCCTGAGCTGGCCAGGAGTTTGTGCTCAGTGGAACCTTATAGCTCTTAGGTTCCATAGGTTAAGGGGTATGATTTTATATGTGTATACATTTTCATAAATTTATAAATGTGTACTTTGGAAACTTTTGTGCACTCTATATTTTTAAGGTGTATCAAGAATCATTTAGTTCTCAAGCTTGATTTCAGTTCAGCAAATTAAAATTGAATCAGTTTTTTGTTCAATCAGATAATTCTATTTCTAGGATTAAGAATTCAACTAATTAAAAAATTGTATTACATTTTAAATCTTGGAAAAATGAGGATTAAGCTGGTCTAATCTAACAACCTAATTCACCAGGAAATAAATTAAATCAATTTGCAGACTTAATCTAGTTTAGTAAACTAAGAATTAATATCATTTAATTAAACAAAGTAATTTTAAAATTCAAGAATTTAATCGCCTTGAATCATAAATTAATATTAGCAGAATAACTTAAAGCTGTATCAAACTAATCTTAGCTAGATTTTCACGATGGATTCTCTAAACGGAGGTACCGGGGCAGGTTTGTGAGGGTCGTATGAACTGCTCAACCACACATTGGTGCCAAAAGGGAGCACCCCGTAGGGAGGGCAGTGGGTAGAATCACATAAGCGGGCCCTCCTCCACCCTTCTCCCCTTCCCATAACTATAATGGCTCGGACTTGTCTGTGAAGGTTCTCAGTTATCCAGGTCATCGTATACTCTATCAAGTCCAGTTGCCTATGACAAACCTTGCTATGAATAATGACTCGGTATTCATATGTTGTCTCAAGTCAGGGACAAGGCCAGTGAGCAGAGGTCATGGCAACCACACAGGACAGAGAAACTAGCCGTATTTATCCCTGAGCGACGTGCCGTTGCCAGCGGGAAAGTCTCAGTTTTTCATGCACTTCTGAGGGCAGCCTGCTTTAAAAAAAATTTAAAAATTAAAATGTTAAAAGAAATTTCCATGTAACTTTTTGTCAAAACTGCAGGGAGCCACTGGAGAAGGACAAAAGAGCCAAGTACGGTTCTGGAGCCACAGGTCGCAGACCCCTGATTTATAGTGACATACTAATTTAATCTATGCAGTATGGTTATAGGTTAGAGGTACATTTACTGTTATTTAACATACGTACACATTGATGAATTGTTTGCCTTGTTGTATTTATTATGTAGGGTTCTATTTGTTTTTTTATTGATGCTGTTTTTCACTTGTCATGTAAATGTATCCCTACAGCTTCATTTTCAAATGTGACCAGCAGTATTTGGGGATACATTATTTTCTTTAGAATGCGATTTACCATTAGGCGCCTTAAGCATTCTCTCTAATATTTACCCATTTAATCAGTCCCTCCAGGATTTCGCAGGCTGTCTTTAGGATTGTTGTGGCCTAAAATTTCATGGCAGATTTTCCAGAAAATTGCAATACATGTTGCAATGCTTTTAGGCTTTGTTTTGTTTTGTTTTTTTGCAATTAAATTGTGGGAGTGAGTGAAAATTGCAAAAGAACTCGAACAAAATCTGCTTTATTTGCAGATGAAGTGCACCTGGGGTGTATTCCAAATAAGACAAAATCTTTTGGAGCTCAAACTCAGTTAACATAACGAACACAAAATGATCAAATAAAATGTCAATAACAATGACAAACTTTCTGTTCTTTTCAGTAGCTGTGAAAATATAAAAAAAAAATATAAATACAAAAAAATAGGGAATAATAAAACAAAACATTGTGGGACTGCTGTTATTGGTAGAACTGGCAGGGAGCAGGGATGATTGCTAGGTTGTGCAGAATTCACAGGGATTAGTTGAATTTGCGTGAATTGTTGCAACATCACAGCTTCCTGGAGGGACTGGTCTAATGTAGAACTTTGGGATCCATTGTGACTATAAAGAGTGTTTACTTGTCTCACTCTGTGTAGGACATTGTGGTGTGTCACATAGTTATTATTGATTGATGGATTGTGATTGGTTGCACATTTGCAACTACTCCCTGTTTAAGATGATGACGGTCTAGTACCAACATGCTGCAAGTAAATGGGACATTGCAGGTTGGACAGTGTGAGGGAGTTAACCAGCAGATGTCACTATTTAGATGGTATCAAGGCTTGGAAACTGTTCACAGCACAGCTGTTCAGTTTTGTTTCACAAATGCAGCTCCCTGCAGCATGGGATTAACATAAAGATTCACTTCATTTGGATTTTATTTCAGCACCAAATCAAAACTAAGTTATCTCAGAGCATGTATGTTGCTCTCTCCATAGCACCGTTTACCCCCCTTCCTGATGTGATTCCTGGTGACATGGGTCCTGCAGTTTCATACAAGCATCTTCACTCTAGCTTTAAAAGTGAGTAATGATGGCCGAGCTTTTAATTTACCCTCGGATAAAGATATGTCTTCAAAATATGGTCAGATATTGCAGCTAAGTCTGTTTACTGAATGACACTAAAACACAACAGAAAAAAGGACAATCAGCAAACATTTGTGCACTAGAACTGAAAAATATACTTAATAGCTAGAAATCAGCCAGCATGCACCCCTGAATTCACAGCCTCTGTCAGTCATGTACTGAGGCTACTGAATATCTAAAATTTAGTTTGTAATGATGCCAAAAAGAGGATAATAGCATGATAAAAGGAAGTCCACAATCTGATATTTATGGTGATATTAAAAACAAAGATAAAGAATGTTGACTTGAAAAATGTCTTTTATGAAATAATAAATCTGATAGTGCTTCTGCGTTCCTTCTTTAATGCAAGCACTTTTTGTAATAGCTTTTTTTCCTATTAACAATAAAGTGCTTCTGCGTTCCCTCTTTAATAAAATAAAATAAAAGAAGCAGCCTTAAGTTAAGCATGCGCAAAAACATGGTATTATGTTTGTCATTCATTGTTGAGAATTGGGACGAAACTGTAATTTGAGGGGGTTTTGATTTTTACTTTTCAATTATGTTAATAGGCCAACCTACTATTGATGAAGTGTTTTTTTTTAAAATGTAGACGTCAACACGTCAAAATCTGTTGACGTCTTATAGAGTCGACAAAATGTTCCAGTTTTTCATTTCACAGCATAGTCATTTTAAAAACATAATTCTTTGATTTAGAAGGGCTACAGAGTCGACATGTTATGAGTGAGATACATCTGATAGAAATATTATTTCATGAATTTGTTTAAAAATAGAAGGTTTACCAGGTTTACCAGTATTCCTGCCTCTTTGTGTCCCCTCTTATTTTAAACATGCCACTATCCAGCCCATACTAAAGAAAAATAACTTAGATCCTGCACTGCCTATGAACTATAGGCCAATATCAAAACTCCCTTTCATATCAAAAATCTTGGAGAAAGTTGTAGCCAATCAGCTCACTGCTGCATTGGTGAGGCACAATATCTATGACAAATTCCAGTCAGGCTTTCGTAAACAGCACTCTACTGAAACTGCACTTCTGAGGGTCTCAAATGATATTCTGATGTCCTCTGACGCAGGCGAGTGCTCTGTGTTGATTCTTCTGGATCTCAGCTCTGCGTTTGATACAGTAGACCATCATATCCTGATTGGGAGATTACGTGACTGGGTGGGCATAACAGGTGTGACATTAGACTGGTTCTCCTCGTATCTTTCTGAGAGAAGTTTTTCCATCTCTATTGGAGACTTCGTGTCCAACTCATCTCCACTGTCTTGTGGTGTACCGCAGGGCTCGGTCCTGGGGCCTCTGTTGTTTTCTTTATATTTGCTGCCCCTAGGGCAAATAATAGACAGTTTCTGTATCCCATATCACTTATTTGCAGATGACATACAGCTCCACTTCTCATTTAAATCAGATGAGGTTCTTGGATTATCTAGGCTCCTTGACTGTCTAAATGCCATTAGGGACTGGACAGCAGAAAATTATTTACAGCTAAATGCTGATAAGACGGAGGTTTTAGTTATTGCTCCAGAAAGGGTAGTCCCAATGATTGTTCAAAATATAGGGCATTTGTCCTCTGCTACCCATGCCAGCCTGCGTAATTTAGGGGTCATATTCAATCAGTCCACAACATTTGATACACATGTTAAACAGTTGACCAGATCTTGTTTCTTCCACTTACGCAACCTTAGTAAACTAAGATCTGTGGTCTCTAAAACTGAGCTAGAAATGCTTATTCATGCCTTCATTTCATCTCGCATTGATTACTGTAATGCACTTTTCTCGTCACTCAGTGTATCTGGCCTTGATCGCTTGCAGGCAATTCAAAATGCTGCTGCAAGATTACTCACTAAATCAAATAGACGGTCACATATTACTCCCATACTCAAGTCCCTTCATTGGCTTCCTGTTTCATTTAGGATACAGTTTAAAATTCTCACCCTTACTTACAGAGCATTACACAACCAAGCACCTGCCTATATCACTGAACTTCTCCACCCGTATTCCGCTGTTCGCCCTCTTAGGTCAAACAACCTAAATCTGTTATCGGTCCCACGCACTCGCCTTAAGACCCGTGGTGATCGAGCCTTTGAGGCTTTGGCTCCGAAACTATGGAACTCTTTACCTGCACCTTTACGCTTGGCTGATTCTGTGGACTCTTTTAAAAAGCATCTAAAGACTCACCTGTTTAGGCAGGCGTTTGGGTGACTACGTTTGCATCTTGTGTTCTAAATGTTGAACCACATTGTATATTGTGTCTTTTTTTTTTTACTGTTTTTACTGGGTTTTCGTCATAATTATTGCTCCTTGTTTCCTCACTGTATTTTGTTGTTTTTAAATTCTGTGTAAAGCACTTTGTGGCTTACGCCTGTGAAAAGTGCTATATAAATAAATTTCTTCTTCTTCTTCTTCTTCTTCTTCTTCTTTTAAACCAGGAAGTGAGACAGGAGTCCTTAGGCTATAGCTAACCATATTTATGCCTGATTAAATCATGTTTTTGTAAAAAATATGATGGAGTAGACAAAAATTGAGGACACAACTTTAAAGGGCCAATATTCTCACAAAAAATCATTTTTAAAACAAAGATAATTATAATAGCACATTTTAACACCCATGTTATCAGTAGGTATTGTTAGTTTTAGATTTTGAGGGTTTTTAACACATTTTTAATTATTTGAAGTTGTGAGTTCTTGTCTGGAACAAGGCTGTTTTCTGACACAGAGCAAGTTTAGAAATTAAAACAATTAAAGCAAACCAAAACATTTCATAAATAAGAGATATTTCATATATATAAAAACTTAAAGAATAAATTTTAGCCCCAAAAAATTGGAATTAGAGTGTTGATATTAATAATTTTGAAAGTTTTTTGGCAGAACATGATTCTTAAGAGTGGTTGATGTAGAACTGCAAAACAACAACAACTCAGCAGTCAGCAGCAGTCCTTTTATAAAACACATTGAGACATTTTTGTCACGATATTCAATACATTATTCTGATTAGTTTGTATAGCATGTATTTTTGTATGTGTATATTTATATCTTGAAATAAATAAATGACTTGTATTTTAATGGAATAGACTTTCTCATAGCAGTGTCTTCTGTTTGATTTGAGTTCATTTGATGAGCAAGTGTTTGTCATTTGTAAGCAGATCCTCCTGATGTCTCTGTGTCCGTCTCTCGACTGTCTGCTGTCCTGTTTACTGTTTGTGCTCTGATCCAGTAGTTCTGGTTTGAGTGTTTGGGAGGGTGTGTGGGGGGGTCTGACAGGAACCTGCACAGAAAGGTTGAATGACGTCAGAAGTAGATCCAGTCAGTAGAAAGAGCATCTCTCCTCCTCCTCCTCCTCCTCCTCCTCACAGCCCTGTTGCTGCTGCTGCTGGCCCCTGTGCACCTCAGGTAAGATCTCCCCTCTGCTGCACACAGCCTGAGCAGTGTGTGTTTGTGATTTCTCACTTTGAAACTCTTTCACAGACTGACAGGATTTGTATTTAAAGTTACTGACCCAGCACTGCCACTTGTCTGTCCGCAGGAGGACTTGTCAAGCGTCTGCGGTCTGTCTGTTGTCTCTTTGGGGACTAACACCATGGGGGGATTAGATGCTCTTCGGCAGATGAATTTGCTGAAATGGCTTAGAGAGGAGCGACAGTCGAGGAAGCTGATTCTCTTCATTGTTTTCGTGGCGCTGCTGCTGGACAACATGCTGCTGACTGTGGTCGGTAGGTGCACGCATGTTTTTTTTCTCCCTACACGTCTGCAAATTTGCGCCTTTTCTTTTTACTTTTGTTTTTCTGCACAACAGGCAGTCCAGTCCACCACGTCTGTCCAAACATGTCAAGGTGCCCAGCTGTCTTAGATTAGAGCGCAGCCTGTTGCTCCAGAGTGCAGGACGCGCTCAGTAGCGCATCGACTGTGCCGAACTCCAGAACCTGCGACACAGTCACCAAACTAACGAGATTATATACTGACGTGCTCCATGTTTTACTCAGGATATGAACTGATGATCAACTTTTTCGCTGATTTAACATCTACTAATATTAAATTTATGGCTGTCGCAAAATAACGGTAATGACGATAACCAAATGAAATATTGATATCATTTTAATAACATACATATAATAACAACGTGCGAATAATGTAAGTGCACCTTTTGTATATTTTTGTACAGATCTGGGTCAGACTTACACTCGTATTTTAGGTGAAATTTAAAAAAGAGACAAAACGCACAACACAGTCAAAGATGAAGCAAGAAATGTGCATAAATTGTCGTTGGCAATGAATGTTGTGTGCCACTGCAAAACAGAAACAAAGCAGCAGTCAGCACCTGCCCTTTTATAAAATAATGGGAAAAAAATCAGTACGGTATCATGATATGTTTTTTTTTATTGCCATATCATGATATTGGATATTTTGTTGCATCCCTCAATTTTAAAATAACTAAAAACTACAGGATCAGGTCAGACCTGGTTATGTATTAATGCTTGCAAAGAAAAATCCCTTAATATTAATATGCTAATGTACTCTCTCTACAGTTGATAAAGTAATATTAGACTTTAGTAAGCTATTATAATTACAGTAAAACTTGTTTCATGTTGATGCTCATTCATGTATTTTTCCGAAACTCAAAGAGACAGACAGGCTAACACATCAAACAGCAACAACACCTTGAATTAATCCTTAATATACCCCTGAAAATACCAAACACCTTCATGTAAATCAGTGAGTTTGATAAGATTGCGGCAGGATCCGTAATTAACAAGCTAAAATAGGTAAATTTTGATAATTTACATATAATTCGGAACATTTGATAATCCATAAATATCAGTTGAAGGCATTATTGGGGTTGGGATTTTGGTTTTCATTTGGGTTCTGAAATATTTTAAGCTGCAAAATCACAAGTACACTGATTCTGTATTCAATAGATTTGTCTCAAATACGTTTTAATGAGTTAAAATAAATGTTTTCAAT
The DNA here is from genome assembly GCA_034769285.1 of Lutjanus argentimaculatus. Lineage (NCBI taxonomy): Eukaryota > Metazoa > Chordata > Actinopteri > Lutjaniformes > Lutjanidae > Lutjanus > Lutjanus argentimaculatus. Next base: position 2,360,465 of record JAWZSL010000036.1, on the reverse strand, counting down.
CAGATTATCTGCACAGTTGAATGGATTTTTAAGGGGATGGCTTTCATGTTGCTTTGTCCATTTTCATCCATCTTAAAACCCCTTGATACATGAAAAAAGCTAATCTATTAGAAATTTCCATCAATTATTCCCTTAAAATCCCATTTTACATCCTCACTAAAGGGCAAATTAAGAGATTTTCACAGTAAAAAGTGAATGGTTTTTAGAAGAGTTAATGACTAAATTAATTTCTTACACTGTCTTGCAAAGTGTGTTACATGTGCTATGAAATCAGGTAATAAGTCTCTGCTGGATCACACAGTCCATATCAGACGTGACTGCACCTCTCTGTTACGCTCAGAGCTCCAGCTCTTTGTCTGCTAGAACACACTCTGACTCTTTCTCTGACAGATGGAACTGTTCTCTGTTTTAAGCAGTTTGAAGACACAAGATGCTGAATTATGGCAGAATAAACTACTTAAATGAAACAGACCTTGATGCAGAATTATTAAACTGTGAGTGAACTGAATCCTACTGCCAGAAAATGAGATTGGTTCATTACATACAGCCTTTAAAATCTAACCCATACCAGGTTTCATAGACCTCATACATCATGTCCAGTATCACAGTCATTTATTTCAGTTGGACAGATGTATGGATAAGCTACTGTTGTCAGGCTATTTCAAATTCCACATATGAGTATACACCAGTTATTTTGCATGATCAACAGTTGATTTATTTTGTTTATTTCTATTATCTATTTTGTCTTTTACTTGTTTTACACATATCTCAAGGCTTTACATACTGTCTTACTGCTACATTTATTGCAACCACCTGTCCAGTGGTACGTGTTGATTGATAAGCTTCAGGGCTGTGCAGTATATCAATATTATATCAATATCATATCTGGACTGTGAGGCTGTTGTTATATTGGTGATACGTCTCATACGTGTCATCATTTCCTGGTTTTAAAGGCTGCATTACAGTAAAGTGATGCCATTTTCTGAACTTAGCAGACTGTTGCAGCTGTTCTATTATTTGTCTTTACCCACTTAATATTTCATTATCAATTAATCTGTCGATCATTTCCTTGATTAATTGATTAGTTGTTTGGTCCATGCATTGTCAGAAAATGGTGAAAATGTTGATCAAAAACCCAAGATGACATCCTCAGAAACTGTACTCAAAATAATCCATTATCAAAATAGTTGGCAATTAATTTAATAATTGATTAATAATCGTTTATTTGATTAATCATTGCAGCTGTATACTGTTGGATAGTTTAATCTACACCAATGCATCATATTCTTTAAGATCATATGTTTGCACAATATGATTTTAGAGAAAATGTGTATATGGTGATATATATGGTGTATCACAGCGGCTCCTATAGATATTGAGATATGATTTATAAGCCATGTCAGCCAGCCCTGAGAGAGGCAGGAGAACACTGACACACCAAACGTTTGTTTTAAGGGTTTTGCACCAGCCTTTATTTTGAACCTTTGTTAATTAGAACCACGGCACATCTGCATCTGCTCCCACAGTGTGTTGAGAGGAGCCTGACTGACAGATCCTGTCAGGGAGCAGCAGTGTGAACACACTGTGCCCTTGTCAGTACACTGTTAATGTGTTCATTATTCACAGTCTGTCATGTAGGGACATTTTCTTGAACATAGCCTAATCATTGTTTGGACATGGATGTATACTTTCATGAATTGTATGAAACATTTGATTATATTTACTTGTTGAAGAAGAACAAATACGTTTTTTAAGGCAGCTCTGTATCTCGACACAATCACTCTGAAAATGTCTGCATACGTCCTCCTCTTCTTTTTGTCTGAACCCGTCACTGCCTCTCTGTGTCATGTCATGTTCTCTGTTATATTCAGTCCCTCCAGGGACACAAACTCAACCAATCACCATGAAGTCTGTATGTATGTATGCTTCCTGCAAGTTCCACCAATCATAGCTGTCCTCTGTGTAAATGTCATATATGAACGTCCCAATGAACTAAACCAATATTTTATAATTTACTTTTTTTTTTTTTTTGTCATGGGTACTAAAAAGAACACAAGGTTTGTCATTATTATTGATATTTATCAATGCTCTGTGCACTTTTATATTTTGTAATTTTGTCTTTCCTCTGCACTTTTTCATGTACAAATAAAGCAAATCAAATCCTGAACCTTTTTGGTGAGGTTACATAGAACACTCAGAACAGAGTGCAGTTTTATTCTCACTGGAGTAAGTTGCCTTTGATTTTGTAATGAATTGTACAAAAAATAATCAACCTAATCTTGAAAAAAACTAAATACGCTGCAAAATGCTTCACAGTTTTTTACAAAAGCTGCCATGAAATCAGACATTTAGAGCACAACAAACCCAAAAACTCCCATCCTGCACGCTGAATGACGTTCCACTCAACTGTATTAGAACAGCAGGGGTTTGAGTTCCCTCAGTGGTGTTGTGGGGGCGTTTGTTTTGGTGCTGCTGACCCTGAGCCGATACTGGTTTAAATCCAGCGGAGGATCTCTGCTGTGTACTTACAACTCTAAATAAAGCCAAAAAATACCCTGAAGATAACAATAAAAAGGTGAGATTAGCCAACCTTTAACTAATAAAAGAAATGTTGTCTTCTTTAAAGAGATATTTTGGATTGTTTGAAGTGGGGCTGTATGAACAGCAGGAGTTCCGGAGTAGGAGGCCAAGCAATGTCCTGCTGTGGACAGGGTCAGCAGCAACACATATTTTGGACACCTGTGTCAGTTTTAATGCAGGGTATATTTAGAATATTTTCACCACCTTAACTTGAAATCAAGCATAATTTTCAGACCAGAAACCACCGCTATATCAGACAAAAATCACTCCAAACTCCTTTGACAAAAACAGTAATTTCACTTTGCAGAGGACAGGAGTTGCTGGTGTACTGCTGCCCCCATCTTTGGCTTCAATACTTAAAGGTAGTAAAAGTGCCAGTAGAAGTACAGTAGAAGTGTCAAATAGACTCCAGACATTCTGATTCAACTTGTTAACCGCAGGAAAAATGAAAAAGTAGGCTCTGAAAAGTACTCAAAGTTTAAAAGTAAAAAGTCGTCCTCTGAGGGACATTTCAACTGACTATTTCTGTCCAAACCTAACTGAACCTCACCTTTTCTCAATGGTCAAGTCTCTCTCTCTCTCTGTTTCATCTTGTTACATCTTTTACATTGTTTTGTCTTGTTATGTCCTGCTACATCATTTGTCTTGTTTTCATCTTGTCTTGTCTGTTCCATCATTTTTGTCTTGTCTCGTCTTACTATGTCCTTGTCATCTTGTTACATCTTTTACATCATTGTTGTATTGTTACATGTTTTGTCATTTTCGTCTTGTTATGTTGCTTTTGTCCTGATACGTTGTTTTGATCTTGTTATGTCATTTATGTATTTTTTGTATGTTATGTATATGTTATGCCACTTTTCTCTTGTCATATTTTTATGTCATTCTCGTCTTGTTACATCTTGTTCCTCTATGTTCATCTTGTTACACCTTTTATGTTGTTTTCATCTTGCATTCAAGCTAAAGTAATACACCTGTTTTGAGAATGTAAGGAGTAGGAAGTACAGTAACAAAGTATTTGTGCTTTGTTACTTCTCATCTCTATGTATAACAGGTCACTGTTGGAAAAGTCTGTCTGACAGCAAGGTAAAGAGGTGAAAATATTCTAAATATAGAGCACGCTTGAACCGACAGATTTTTTTAGCTGTCTAAAATCCGTTGCTGCTGACCTTGTCCACAGCACTACAGTGCATCAGTCGCTTCTCCAAACTGGGCTCATCTACTGTAGGTAATACACTGACTGTGGAGAAGAACCTCATATAACCACACTTCAAATCTAAACTTTCCTTTTAATGCAGGGGTCTCAAACTACTATTTCCGGCTCTCTCTCCCTCTCATACACAACATGATGTCAAAAGTATAATATAATCCAGCCCAAAAAATGATTTTGTTTTATTTAATAATTTGTTTCTAGTTGTTTCATACCAATTTAAACTACCCTTACATATACAATTTAAATCAAAACAATATGGCATTTGATGAAAGCGCAGAAAACCGACAATGCTCAGCTCACCATTTTCCTCAGGGTGTTAATGAGCAATACAAAGTGACAGAAGAATTGCTGAGTTTGTGTCCAATGCACAGCTAACTTAAAAAATGTATTGAAACTACAGTGTGATGAAAATATGTTAGCAATGGAAATTAAAAAAAAGTAAATTTTGAGATATATTATCAGTGGCCCCATTCCCATTTGAGTGTAAGACCCCTGTTTTAAATGGTAGTGTTTGTGAATGGCCCTGGTAGAACCCCTTCCTTGTCCTTTGACATATGTTACATTGACGTGTGGCTCAGCATCATGCCAGTGAGCATCAGTCAGTGGTCATGTCACATTTCATTGCATCAATCTCCTCTCGCCTCTTTATGCTCGCCAGTTCCCATCATTCCCAGCTACCTGTACAAGCTGGATGAGTCAACAGAGGTGATGAAGAACAACAGCCTGTCTCAGCAGCAGGGGCCCCCGGGAGCCTTCCACAGCATCGTGTCCTTATACGACAACACTGTGAGGTCTTCGGGCTCCAACACCACAACCAGGTCCACTGAGCCAGTCCCTACGGTCCCTGCTGCTACGGACCTGCCGCAGAACTCCTCCGACTGCCCCCGCTCCACCAGCGTGCTGCTCAATGAGAATATCAGGGTGGGACTGTTGTTTGCTTCCAAAGCCACCGTACAGTTGATTACCAACCCCTTCATAGGGCCACTCACAAACAGGTAGGTCTCCTGTTTGTTTCTGTGTGGACGCAGTATCTGTGTAGCATTCACAACTGTTGAAATTAGCTGGTTAAGATTCTTTACCAGAACAATATTGCTTCATTTGTAATAACAACCTTGTGTCACAAAAACTTGGTAAAAGCAATCAAAATCCATGTAGCTAATGAACAGAAATCATACATTTTTGTGAGCTTAACTTTACTCCAGCGTGTAAATCAGTCTAAATAAAGTTCACACTGTCATTCTAAACACAGAGGACAATATGAGGACAGACCAGTGGAAACTGAGTTTACGGGACAGCATTGAATTGTGAAGTAAATGTCCATTAGACCTGCACAGAACAATTGTTTTTATTATCAGCGAATCTACTACTTTTTGCTTGAAAAATGACTAAATGATTACTTATCTTATTTTGTTTGTTTGTTTAAAAATTATTATTTGCCAAAACCAAAATTCTCCTACCAAAAAAGTGAAATGTATTAATACCAACACAAATATAATGTAGTTTCTGGAATGTTTTGGTTTGCTTTATTTTTTCCTAAACTATTTCTAAACTTGCACTGTGTCAGAAAACAGACTTGTCCCAGACAAGAATTCACAACTTCAGTCGAAAACTAACAATACCTACTGATAACATCGGTATAAAAATGTGCTGTTATAATCATCTTTGTTTTAAAATAATTTTTTAAATGAAAATGTCGGCCCTTTAAAATTGTGTCCCAGATTTCTGTAACTTTGTCATATTTTTACAAAAACCTCATTTAATCAGCCATAAAAAATGGTTAGCTATACCCTAAGGACCCCTGTCTCACTTCCTGGTTTTAAAAAGTTGGGACTACTGCTCAAACACTGATAAACTATTTTCAGACAAATTCTTTAAATAATATTTCTATCAGATGTGTCTCAACCATAATGTGTCACCTCTGTAGTCCTTCTAAATCAAAGCTGAATAAGAATTATGGTTTAAAAATGTGTATTTTGATTAGCATGAAGAGACTCTGAGACACTTTAAAAAATACAATGGCTGCTCACTACGACTATGCTGTGAAATGAAAAAATGTAACATTTTGTCGACTCTTTACATTTAATTAAATAAATGACCAGGAGGTGAGCCTGTTACAAGGTTTAATAGCCAAAAATTTGATTTTTAACATATAATTTCCAGCATAATTGAAGAGGAGACTCAAAAAAAATTGTAATTAAATGCAGAATATGCAGGATTTGTTGGTTGCTGTTTGTAAATCATTGTTCAGGGTTGGCTCTCTACTCAAGATGCTGTTATTGGCTGGTGGCTACACACCACTGGCCAAAGGTTAACGCCCAGAAACGTTCTAAACACAGCAAAATAAAAAGCTGCAGGGAGAGGGCGGGGTCTCTGCAGAAACACACACTTCTAATGGCTCATAAGTGATGACACTCTAGGGATTATGTTTGCATGAGTCTATATGTTGTTTTTGTGGAAAAGCCTACATAATATACCATTAATATTAATTGTAAAATTGTGCCAGCAAGCAAAACAGTTTTATATTTCTGAATTCATATGTGCCTAAGTGGACTGAATGCTGTGATGACTGTCTGGATTTTCAAAAGCTGAATTGGTATTTGACTTTTTTGAATGTATTTTTTTAGTAATAGAAATTCAGTGTTAAAATGAACATTATCTGATTTCATATTCAGCACTTGGAATGTATTTGAATGTCCTGATCAGGGAAAGCTGGACGTGCAGGTGTGTAGCTGGCTTGCTGTCTGTTTCTTTGATTATGTTGTAATTGCGTGGCTAAATTTACCTTCATTTATTGAACAGAGGGAATTAACTTATCATGTGAGGCAGCTGGGTTCATCACCCTGTGAGAACTCTGTTTCCTCTGCCAATATAACAGCACTTTGATACATAGCACACTGCATCAATGTACTGCATTTACCATCAACACTGACTGGACACACCCACATGAAAAGTGTTGAATTTTCCCTTTAAGTTCATGCTTCATGTATGTCATTATGATTTATTCACTAAGCCTGTTTATGTTGTTCTTTGTTACATTTTGTTTTTATCAACTGCCCATAAAAACAGGTGGATGAAACACACTTTTATCTGGTTGGTTGCAGTTAGACCATGCTAGACATGATGGTTCATCCAATCACCTGCCAAGTGTTCTTTCTAAGGACGACTTCCCTGATGGTTAAGTGTAACAAACCATCTAGTGTGTCCGGTTATCATTGGCTGTCATCACAGCTTGAAACTTACTTGGTTTTGTGACTCTTTGAGAAAAAATATCACCTCCTTTTCCCTGCTGGCTTCTCCATGGTCATCAACCATCAACTGTGCATAGTTGCTCCTTCTTCTTGTGACAAACATTGATGTTGCGTATTGCCAGCCTCTACCTTACAGGAAGCTTTGTCTATGACTTGCATTAGTGGTTCATCAAAAAAAAGAAAAAGTCCTATGCTACTTTCATATTTTTATTAGCGAAGACAAATGCACGTGTCCCCTGCATCCCCCATGAAATCTGTGCTTATGTTTAAGACAAACATCTCATAACCTTTCACACCTTTGATTTAACAAGACTTGTAACTATAAAAAAAATTGTTGAGATGACTTAAAATTTCAAGGCAACATACGGCAATAGATTTTTTTGTTAGATAAACTTAAATCTTTGAGTTTTAGAAGCTTTAAAAAAAAACATTAAAATTTACTTTCACTACAATGAATTTCTCAGTGTTTTTTAAATACATATTTTGAGTTTCTATAATTCAAAGCTTTAGGTTTATCTAAAGAAGAAAAGTAAATTATCTCAAAAAAAGATCAGTAGTTGGTAAAACTCAAAGAATTTGAGTTGGGCTCAAAACTCAAAAATCTATTGCATTCTGTTGCCTTGAAATTTTGAGTTGCCTCAACCTTTTTCTGGTTTTTACAGCATTTGTTATGAATGCAGCACTAGAGTGCTGTTACTGTATCATGTGTTATACCAACATGTTTCCATCCCAGCTTGTCAGCTTGAAACTTCTTAAAGGTGCCCTCTTGGTGCCCTTCCAGTGGACAAAACGTGATAAAATGCCCTCTTGGTTGGCCTCATGTCCAAAACAAGTGTCCTGTAGGATGCCTTTCAGTGGACAAAAAATGAAAAATGCTCTTCAGGTTGCCTTTCCACTGGAGAAAATGCAATGAAGTGCTATGCAGGCTGCCCTACATGCTAGAAAATGAGTTGGCTTCTCTGTGCCTCTAAAGTGCTCAATACAGAGATGTAGTAGTTTTTGTATTTTAAGTCACATAACAAAATAGTTTTAATTAAACCAGGGACTAGAACTGTTTCTGCATAAATGCATCATGACTTTCAGTGTGCGTGTGTCCTTCTACATACAGCTGGTACACCACCACTGAGTCCACCACTGCAGCTTGTCAACTACTGGCGCTGCTTTGTCACCTCACCTCGGCGTCTCTGACTGACAGTCTGTATCTGATGTGTGAGATGCTGCCAGAAAGCCTTTGTAACTTGTGTATAATGTGAAACGGTCACAGTTTGGTTCAATTCAGGCACAACTACTTGTTTAGGTTTAGGAAAAGATCACATTTTGGGTTAAAATAATTATGTCGTGTGACATCAGTGAAGTGAATCGCAAGACAAAAGTCAGACATTTGACAACTTGGGAATGAGAACAGACGGGTTCTACTGTATAATAGCTAATGAGTATGCTACTATCTGATATAACCAGCCAGCCATCTGTCACTGCGTCACACTCTGCGTCACACTGAGTACATTTTTTCTGGAATATCCTACGTATTATGCCTTTAACTGCAATGATGGTCTTATCTGGCATTTGATACAACTCCAAAAATATTGGAGAGGAAATGATTACATTTATAGCAGAATGATAAAGGACAGAGCAGTGTCACAGTCTGACAGGGTTCCTTTCAGGCGACAGAGGCTTCCTGCTCGCCCAGGGCCACAACTGTGGTTCAAATGTGCCCTTGTGTTTGTTCAGCCAGCCAGAGGTCAGTACAGAATAACATTTATGGTTCTATCTGAGGCTTCATCCAACACAAATTGAAGAGAAACATCAGCAACAGACTCTATTTTCATGTTGTAGGGAGCTAAATCAAATGCTGCATATGGTAAACATGTCAGTTTAATGCAGTTTGGATGTTGTAATGTCATGTCAGCCACAACAGATCTAATCCAACTGAATCAAACAGAGCGGAATTCCTGATTATGTGTGTTTGTGTGTGTGTGTGTGTATGTGTGTGTGTGTGTGTGTGTGTGTGTGTGTGTGTGTGTGTGTGTGTGTGCATTTGACTTTTTTCATGCATGGACAGCTGCACAATCAATGACTTCCTGAGCTTAACATATCTGAGTGACCCATCGACAAAATCAACACAAGACCTTCCAAACTTTACTCTTATTGAAGGCGTATAAACTCCAGTAAGAAAAAAAACAATTCTCATGACCACCACAAAGGCAGGCAGAAGAAATGTTATTGAGATGATAATGTGTTGAGAAAAAAAAAAAAGACTTTGTATTTTTCAAGAAATACTTGACAGCTAGACAGTTGGAGCCAGCAAATTTTTTCACCCTCATGCTGATTGAAGGTCAGGTTTAGTTTTTTAGTCGACAAAACACTGCTGGAGTTTCACAGGAAAACAGTGTTGCAGAATCTCACAAACAATGAAACTGGGAGACCAGTTTTCAAATGTGAAAAAAAGGGTGTAATCCTAAAGCACAGACATGTTGAGCTAACTTGAAAGACGTCATTACATCAGTATTTCCCAAACTCTTTTACTGGGGACACAATTTTTAAAAAGTCACAGTAAGCCTTATCAATAAATTCTGGGAAGTGTTGTTCATGTTCATTGCATAAATTCCTTTACTGACTGGTGATGGGAAGTCCAGCTCTTTTCAAAGATTCAGCTGTTTTGGCTTGGCTCTTTTAGAAGAACCGGCTCTTATGGCTCCCAAATGGTTCTTCATTTAGTATCACTGGGAGCCTTCAATTTTAGCCTAATTTAGCTATTATGAATGGTTTGTGTGTTGGTAAGCAATTTTTATTCAGTGGTTATTTTTATGTTTTTTTTGTTACAAAAAAAAAAATACACGGTTACTATTGTTTAACATTTTAATCAGGTTTGTTGTTGACCCTGCTCTGATGGATAATTTCATTTTACAAATTCTGCACTCAGCTTTGCAGTCTCCAATATCATTGAAATGCAGCCAGATGCTGCTTCTTTGTTGGTTTCGGCTCATTTCACTAAGTGAAGAAATGAGTGAAAAGTAAAGTTCACTTTCTCTAGAGGCGCTTGTATTTAAATCCAGCTCCCCATCTCTGTGTACCTGGTCTGTACCACTATACTCACTGTCTTCGGAGCGTCTGCCCCGCTTCCTACTTTCACATAATGGTATGATCCTAGTCTGTCCTCACATGTGATTGGCCATATGGTGAGCCCATCAAAATAAAGTCCCGCCCCTACCTGCATGGATTCTCAGCAGAGCTGAGCAGTGAGTAGAGCTGAGCAGAAGTGGCTGAAGAGTCGGCTTTCCTCAGCTGGAGTCGGCTCTTCATATTGGCTACAAAGAATCGGTTCTTAGAGCCAGTTTGTTCATGAATGACACATCACTATTACTGACCATTTTTATTGCTATTTCTGCATCACCCTATATTATCTTGAGTCTATATTGAAAATGTATACATGGTTTTTATTTCCTTTTATTAGGAAAACAACATAGGACATTTTAGCCTTAATGAGACAACATATGTGCATTTACACAGAGTGAACAGGCTCTTATTTTGTCCTCATCAGTAAAACATACACATTTTAAATTGTATATAAAAGATGTACTGCAGATATAAATCTTAAATTGGCAGAATTTCCTCCATAGTCTTTTATTATTTGGTGACCCAAATAAAATTTCCTGTGACCCACCTGTGGGTCCCAACCCAGTCTTTGTGAATGACTGATTTACACCATGTTTTTGGCCTAAAACTTCACTGTAGATCCTTAGCTTGGAGCCATGTTCACATGCACGTGCACGTCGTCTGAACTGAGTGTGTGTGTTGTGACGGTGTGCAAACAGCATGTCGGGGCTTTAGGAAACTTGGATTATGCCAGACAAGCAGTATGGAACCATTTTATGTTTTCTTTTTTGGTTGTTTTTTCTGTTTGAAAACTGGTCACCATTCACTTCCATTGTTTGGGAGATTCTGCAACACTGTTTTCGTGTGAAGCTTCAGCAGTGTTTTGTGAACTAACAAAGTAAACCTGACCATCAGTCAGCATGAGGGTGAGTAGATAATGACTGAATTTTCATTTCTGGGTGAACTATCTCTTTAAAGGGACAGTTCACGCCATTATCAAAAATACTGTACATCTACCAGATCTGCCTTCATGAAACTGCTCACAAAAAGGTGTGCAGATTATCTTGAGTAACTTGAGTCATGATTTCTGGAAAGAAACACAGGTGTTGAAATTTTCAAATGTATTTTTTTATGCTTCGAGCACCTCAAGCCGAACGCCATTTAGTACCATTATATACTATATATTATATAGAGAGGGCAGACATCTCTACGGCCAATATCTCCAAAACTGTAACTTAAAAAACAAAAAAAACAAAAACAAAAAAAACAAAAACAAACAACAAAACAAAACAAACAAAAAACAGATGGATAAACAGCACTACAATCAAGGGTGTATGTGTATTTTTTTAATTTTGGGGTAAACTGTCCCTTTAAAGCTGCACTAGTAAAGATTTTTATATTAACAATGGATCAATAAGTGGAAGTGGTCACTTAGAGAATAAACACACCTCAGCTGTTCCTCTGAGTCCTGTCCAATGAAAAGTCCAATGAGGTCCCCGAGTTTGGTCATATGTGCAAGATGATGAAAAGGCCAAGATCAGAATCAAATGTAACATCAAGGGAGGGCACCACAGGTCATAGGGGTCTAATTTACTATCATATTTAATCTTTGTGCAGTTAACTTGATTGTTAAAAATGTAACAGATGATGTACAGATGGTTGCTTATTAAATTATGCTCCAAATTGTTACATTTGCAGTATAAAATGTATGTTCCTTACATTTTGTAATACATTGCAAACGCACATACATACATTACAAAAATGTATTGCTTTACAATTGCTTTCAAACTGTTTATTACATAATACAACAGATTATTATGAAATGCAGGTATGATTTCATAATGAAGTGTAAATGTGTTACATTATGACATACTGCAGTGTTATTACATAATGAATTGTTACATGTTGCTTTAATGAACTACCTGTCTGCAGCTTGTAGCCAAGCAGCAGCTCAGAGACTGCTGCCATCAATAGGAGGTCACTGGAGGTGTAATAGAACTGTACAGTTCAATCAGTATACTCACAAAGCTGATTTTTGAAAAAAGCTGCCAGTAGCTGACATTTTGTTGAACACTTGATACTAGAATGTTTCCACTTTATACTAGTCTGTTGTAATTCTGCTGGGTTGGCTGAGCAGCATGAGGCATATTTGTGCAAGTTTTGTTAAATCTGTTACAACAATCATTATAATAAAAACACAATAACTCCTTATGGCTGTGAACTTTTTACCATGAAGATGAGGTGGAGCACACTGGCTTACTGATCAGTTTTTAAAATATATATGAAATATATTCAGCTCAATTCAGTTTTATTATTATCTTATTTATAGCACCAAGTCTTAACAATGTTATCTCAGGGCACTTTTCAAACAGAACAGGTCTAGACTGAACTCTTTATAAAATAATTGTTCCTATCAAGAACAAGCACTAAGGCAAAGAAAAACTTCCTTTTAACAGGCAGAAACCTCAAGCAGCTCCAGGCTCTTTATTAATGGTGGGCGACACCCACTGCTGAATTCAAGGGGAGCGAACATGGAATTGGAACTTTTTCATCTAAAATGATTTTCGCCATGCTGGTGCCCGATCATGTACAGCTGGTGCCCTATTCATTTTTTTCCCCTACCCCTCATACAACCTGAGTACGCCACTGGCAGCACCAGAATTATATATATTTACGAGAACCTTTTCTTTAGAATTTCTCCTTTTTAAGGTTGGGCTTGATTTTTTACTTTTTTATTTTGCAGCAAGTTGAGTGGCACCAAAAATTCTGGTGGAAAACTTATCATGATGAGGTGAAAATAAATAAACAGAGAGAACAGAGGCAGTCTGGAGAACAGAATATGAGATGAATGTTTTGGGGGAAGGGGGAGTGTGAATGCTCTCACCACAAAGCCAGTATTTAGTGTCTCAGATGGGCACTCAGATATGCTGTAATTGAGGCAAAGAACACAGTCCCATTACTGGTTCTTAGTCACCTTCCCCCTGACAGAGGACAATACAAGGCCAGTCAAGCATGTCAGGTATCTATGGGGGAATACAACAGCTCTGATGTGCATGACAGCTTTTAGCTCTTTAATGAAAGAAGATGTTGTCATCCTCCTCCAGTGTGGTTGTTAAAATGTCAGGCTAACATTTGTAACAACAACAATGTGTCATGCGAATGCAGAATTTCTACAAATGCTTTGTGCTGATGGCGTTACAAGACACATCTTTTCTTTATTTTTATCATGTTGTCTTTCAGGTGATGATCTTGTATTAATACTTAGTTGCGCCACCTGATGTTTTGATATCTCATACGCAGTTTGAGAGAATTTACATCCTCCATACCTGTCCTGGTCACTATAGCAACAAAACTGACAACAGATCACTCATGTTATTCTTATGCATATGCACGGCAATATCACTGCTCTCTTAGTCTGACTCACTGGACACACATTGCTTCTAAAAGCCTGCCACTGGTTACTTGGTGTCAGTCCGCATTGCAGCATATTAGCACCAAGCTAGCAGCTGTTACCTTTTCTTTTACAGGGATTTAGACATTTTAATGCCAGGGCTCACCTCCCCATGTGCAAATGTTCCACCAAAACAAGTTCCCCAACAGTATTTTGCAAGGAAACCAGTCTCATCTTGGGCTTAGCTCTGCCCAGGACAATTGTGATTGTTTTAGAGAAATACAAACATAGCAGGGCATTTTTTCCTACATAGCAGAATGTGTATATGTGAAACCAGAACTTTTTCCAGTGATGAGCGCTGCAGAGAGAAATCTGGCTATGCAAGACTACCTCGCTCTGGCTGGGGCTCTTTCTATATAAATTAACCGAGAGTCTGTCTGCACTCAGGTCAAAATAGACACACGGCAGCTGTCTTTGGCTATTCACACCTGATCCACTCAGTTTAGCTATAAACAGCAAAAAAAATCTCTGTAGACGACATGCTGTGGATGAATGTGTTAAGTACAGGAGAGTTAGATGTGAGTCCTGTCCTGTAAATCTAGGATTGAGTCTAGTGTGAAATTAGAAGTCAGTGTTGGCTTTAATTTTTAGACTTAGATGACTTATTACTTATTTATTATTATTATTTTCAGTTCTCAGTCACAGTTTGGTTAGGTTTAGGTAATAAACTACTTGGTTAGGTTTAGGAAAAGATGATGGTTTGTTTCTGTCACATGGACACCTGGGTGCTTGTGTCTAGCCATGCTAGGCTATAGACCCAGGTGTGTACAGCCACATTGGTTATTCCACCCCGAGTGCAAATAGCATCTGCCTTTAAGTAATCAGCAACATTAAAATGAAGCTATTTATTTCATGCATATTTGTGTAGATATCTCAAAATAATTTGACTGTATGAATATAATGTTAGCATTTTGTCTGATTGTGTTTCTCTTTATTCTTTCAGAATAGGATACCAACTTCCCATATTCGCTGGCTTCTGTATAATGTTCATCTCTACTATAGTGTTTGCCTTCTCATCGAGCTACGCACTGCTGTTTCTGGCCAGATCACTTCAAGGTGTGGGCTCGTCCTGCTCATCTGTGGCTGGTAAGACCTCCCTCTCTCTATTGTGATGTGATGCTCATATCAAGTCAGTGTATTCAGCTCATCCGAATACATTAATATAAATTCACAAGAGACATGAATGAGTATTGGCTCTTGTGTTGCAGACTGAGCAAATGTTGTGCGGGATGACGTGTGTCAATAGTAATTTGTTTATCACTAAACCATTATCAGACCTTTATTTTGAAAGGGGTCAGTGCTGTGTACATTGGTAATGATAATGAACTGTATCTTGTATATTAATCTGTGACTTTATTCACTCAGTGCTGTGCATTCATGTTGTTTAAGTTGATCTTCTTTTGCTGCTACTATCATTGCAACTTGTATGCAGCCTGCATAACCCTAACCCACTGTAAAACATCAAGTTTTGGACATTGTCAACAAAATATTAGCCCACAATTCATCACATGACAATTCAGAAAGGGTGACCAACAGTACAAGTGTCCTATATAGAACACTTCTGGCCATTGCATTTTTAGAGATTTGGCCATTATTAGGACCTTATATCATTTGGCTCACAGCAACCTGATCAGTTTCTCATGCGGCCTCCCATGAAAAAAAAGTGCCCATCCCTGGACTAGACACAGCAGACTTTTTAGGCACAGGGATGATGCTGTCTTGAAGAAGGTGGGAACACTGGCCAGTGACAATAATATGATAGAGATGTCAGTGATGACATCGACTAGCTGGTTGGCCCATGTTTAAGTGTACAGCCAGGGATGCTATCAGGCCCAGTAGCTTTACTCATATTCACTCTCAGCAGGATTCCTCTCACATCCACTGTGGATCCTGACAGAGGCAGGTCCTCAGGAGGCAGAGAAGACTTTACAGCTGACTTTACAGCCTCCCACATATGCTTGGTGTTGTTGGTGCAGAGGTCTCTCTCCAATCTCTCCTCATATCTCCACTTTGCCTCCTTGATGCCAGCTTTCAAGTTTTCTCTGGCAGTGCTGGAAGCTTCCTTGTTGCTTTTTTGTCTCTGGATAGAGCTGTCATCCATCCATTCATCCAGGCTTTCTGGTTGGGGAATGATTTTACTCTTTGTTTTCACCACATCATCAACACTGATATATAATGTCACTGATGAGTTACATTCCTCAAGATTGATGTGGTTCTCCTGGGTGGCAGCATCTCTAAAATCTACCAGTCTGTGTCTTCAAACAGTCCACACCTTAGATCTTTTGATTGTTTGACCCTTTTTATCAGCTGGGTGTAGGCAGGCAGGAGAAGCAGAGGAATATGGTCTGGATGAACAAAATGGATGGCTGGTCCATGGTATCATTATTGAACACGCTGGTGGAATTTAGATAAAACATCTGAGTTTGTTTGTTTTTTTACCATCCAGTTGTTGTCAAACACACTTGGAAGTGATTGACAAAAACATCATTTCAAGCTGTAATTTGGCATAGTTTTGTATCTTAAAAGAACAAAGTAAGTACAAGGCTTTAGTGCTTCAGTCATCTCTGGTACAAAAGCACAATGAAATGGCTTTGCCAGTCTCTCATGATCTGCACTCCAAGCTCCATGGGATCTTCTTCTACAACCTGTGACGCCCAGCGCCATTGAATAACGTTTTCTAAGAAAATTGATTGTACTTTTATCCACATTTATCTCTTATCTTGAACACAACCTACTCTGGAGCATGTTAGGTGTTAAGCGTAAGTTAACACAGCCATTTACCCCAGTAAGAAGTGAACCACCTTCATAACCCTGAAAACCCAGGGCTAAACTTGCTGAGCCCTAATCCTGCTTCGTAGCACACACTCCAGAATTTTGTAAAGATGTGAAACAATTGTCTTAACCTTTGTGTTTTTTTCTGCATGATTGTTTGTGTTCAGGTATGGGAATGCTCGCTAGTGTGTACACAGATGATGAGGAGAGAGGTCACGCCATTGGGATTGCACTGGGCGGTCTGGCTTTGGGAGTGTTAGGTATGTACAGGACATACGTAGTCCTCGTTGAACTAATACACATAGACTATACCACAGAAATCACAGACCTGACCTTTTTACATTCAGTGTTTGTTGATAACACAAACTATCAGCGAAATTAGGTATTTGCAACACATAAATCAGAGATACTCGGCTTGCTTTGCCCAAAGGCTACTTTTACCAAAGGAGAGGAGGCCAGGGGCCAGTAAATAAACAAACATTAATTATAATGAATGTTGTCAAATGAAACGATAAAATTTTCTTGGGGTGCTTTCAGGCAGGAATGCTACATTGAAGCTAGCATGTTTTGACTCGTGATTGCACCTGATGTTAGCAGCCATGCAATTGACCCTTCGCTAAGCCCCACCTCCAACAGCAACTGTCCAATCATAGTTTAGCAACCGTAACTAGAACTGACAAGCTCTCCATTTCTCTTCATGTTGTCTTTTCTGTAGTCTCTCAAAAACATGAAACAAAAGCATACGTGTGGTAAATGGACTAAACTCTGTCTTCAACTGCTCTAACATAAGCTGCAAACATTAACATGTCCAGCTAACTACATGCATACTACTGCAGCTTACTAGCTGCAGTAACTTTACCTCCAGCCAAACTTGTTAGATCCACTGCATCTGCATTTGTTCTGTGGGGGTTTGAGGAGGAGGATGTGGGCTGATGCAGAATCAAAGTGGATCGACGTTGATGCATCTCACTCTGGCTCTCTGTCTCAGGTCTAAACTGAGTCAGCTTAGCTCTTATTCTGGCTATCTTCCACGATCATGGTCCAGCTCATCTGGCTGGGTGACCCGTCTCCAAGTCCATTGCACTAACCTAGTCCCTGTGCTTCCTTTTCCCACGTTAATGAGTGTATTTCTGTCATCATGTAGATATACCTGCTGTATTTCACCATCTGACCAATGTTTGCTGAGATGTAAGCTAGCTTTAGCTTAAACTGCATAAATGCAGTGCAAGAATGGAAAGTTTGGCAGGCTTAGCAACAGTAACTAAGGAGGGCAGGGGCTTAGTGAAGGGTCAATTGTCATTCTCTCCCCAGTTTTCACTGAATTTCATTGTCAGTCTTTCCACATTTGTTGTTCTCACTCATCTTTGCTAAGCAAATCCAACCAGAGGAGCCCCATGCAGGTCAGCTGTATTCAGAAATCACCATAAGCGGATGTTATGGGGGACAGGGGGACAGATCACCCCTCCTGGGAAAACAGTGTGAATGAATATATTTTCATTGTGAATTAGAAAATCGTTGAAGTGCCAGATTTTGGCCGCCGTTAACCGTTACTACAAATATTCCATAGCAACCAAAACATGCTACAAATATTACTACAAATATTCCATAGCAACCAAAACATCACAGCTGATGAAACGGTGTGTCTCTAAAGCACTCTGAAATGCTCCCAGCTGGACATTTTCAGAAGAACACCTGGCATTTCAACTGGGAAAAAAAATGCTTTGATGGACATAGCCCAAAAACATATAAAATCTCCATTTAAATCCAGTAAATTTAAGCTAGCAAAGAAAGATTGGGCTTTAATGGAGCCAATGAAATGTAGAGGATTTTTACTCCCACATTCCTGCAAATAAAAAGATGTAATCCATGGTTTTAAAATACATTCCATACAAATATCTGCTAGCTGGTTTTTCAAAACAGACCTGACACACGTTTTGCCATGTGAACTGTCTTTTAAGGGAAAATGCTGCAGTAACAGCAATAATTCTAATGATTCTGTGTCCTCCACAGTTGGACCTCCATTCGGCAGTGTGATGTATGACTTTGTGGGGAAGACAGCTCCTTTCCTTATTCTGGCTTTCCTGGCTCTGTTTGATGGAGGTACACTTACATTGTTTCCTACACTTAAACCAACAATAGTCACTGGTATGAATAACATTGCTTAACATTGTTAAACTTAATTTAATCGAATTTCATATATTTAAAATATTTTAGATATGAGATATTTACATATGAGAGGCTTATAGAGTTGATTGTCTTCACAGCTCTGCAGCTTGTTGTTCTTCAGCCCACAAAGGTGGAACCAGAGGTGAGTTTGTTTGCCTTGATCAGTCATTTCCTGACGGTTACCTCATTTCATTAAGATGACCTTTACAGCTGCAGAGCATTTTAAAGACTCTCTTTATGGTGTTTTTTTCTTAATTGGACAGTACAAAAAAGGAAGTGTGGAGAGAAATAGAGAAGGAGGATGACGTGCATCAAAACATCCGTGGCTTTTGGTAAATGGCAAATGCTGTACTTGTAGATAGCACCCTTAGCTTGACAAGCGCAAAGTAGGGGAGCCCAGAGACAGTTGTAATACTTTTTTGTCCCAGTAAATCAAAAATCATTGACACTGAAAGAGCCAGTTTGCTATGCTGTAAACTGCAATGTGTCAAGTACTGAAATGTATTTAAGTGGTTTTATGAAATATGTACAAGTTGCAAAATGGAATTGAATACAGTCACTCCACTGTTATAGTGTACAGGGACAGTTGTAACATTTAAAGTATGCATAATTAATCAAATATCCAAATGAAAGATTATTTATCATTTGCGTTATTTTGACTATTATATTCTTTTTTGAAATAAAAAAAATACCTCCTCTACTACTGCTACTTACTACAAATGATTTAATGGGAACACACATACACAAAAAGGTTTAAAGATGTCATCTAGTTTAGTAGTACTTGGTTCAGAGATGGTTGTCATGTTCCAGCTGTCCCAGTATCACCAGCCATGTTTTCACCTTGGGAACTAGCCTGACTGCTTGTTTGACACATGACATCATTTTTATTTTAGCATACAAAACACTGATTTTAATAATACTTGTTTGGATTCCTAGATATTTGATCTCAGGACATTGTCTGAAAAGTTGCATTTTCACCTCAAAAAAAAAAAAAAAGAAAAAAAAAAAAAAAAGAAAAGAAAAAAGAAACTTTTTCTGGTAACTTTTCTACCTCTATCTACCTGAATATGTGCAGTGTGTAAGCACTCTAGCTTGTCTCTGATTAGAAGAATTCAGGAGTTACAACTGCCCCACAATACAGCTGTCCCAGTTCTCCCCTATTTCACAGTGACTGACATCCACTCGAGCAAACAAGAGCACTCAGGGCCAATTTAACACTCGGCATCCAACCATTCATTCTGCAGTTTATTTATTGAAGTGTTCGTTTCACTTACTGACTTAAAGCTGTATAAACTCAGACAAGCTGAATTACAGCAACAAAGGAAACTGTAAGTCATTAAAGTGATGCTTTGCCAGGCCATTAACAGACTCTTTTCTTTGATCTGTGGAGTTGATGGGTATCATTACAATAACTATGGCTACCAAGATGCCTGAGGCAACAACCAATTAGAAAGCTATCTGGAAAAAGTGAAAGGAAATGAGTAGCCTAATAAGTAAAAACAAAGTACCTGAGTTGTGGCAGATGAAAAAATGCAAGAGTTTATTGTCTGCTTTTCTCTACCTTGTCCTCAGCATAGAGTTTAAATTAAATTAAATAATTAAAACAAAAGTACTGACTTTTAAGGCTCTGCATGGTACAGCACCAAGCTACCTGGGTGAGCTTTTAATCTCCTCTGATAAGGTCCTGTGACCTCTTCCCTGTTCGAGGCTAAAGACCAGGGCCGACAGGGCTTTTACCATTAGTCTGCCTCAGGAATTTAGACTAGAAAATTCACTGCCCTCTTTTAAGCTGTCTCTTAAAGGGATAGTTCACCCAAAAATGAAAATTCAGTCATTATCTACTCACCCTCATGTTTTTTTAGTCCACAAAACACTGCTGGAGTTTCACAGGAAAACAGTGTTGCAGAATCTCCCAAACAATGGAAGTGAATGGTGACCAGTTTTCACATTCATGTGCCCATGCACACTGTCTAAACTGGGTGTGTGTGTTGTAATGGTGTGCAAATGGCATGCTGGCACTTTAGGTGACTTAGATTATGCCAGACAAGCAGTATGGAGGCATTTTTTTTCTCTAGTTAGAGTTGAGCAATATGTTAAAATTTTTCCCAACGACCATCATCAGCCCATCAATCAGCAATTGACAATGTCCCCCCCCCCCCCCCCCCCCCCCCAAATCCTCTCAGGTCTCAGCTGGGAGATGTGTGCAAGTGGCGAATTCACTACGTTACATATGTACTGCATATGTTCACTATGTCCAATAATCAAAACAAACTCACAAAGTGTCAAGAAATTAAAATGTTCTCACACTTATTTTCCTTTTTAAACAGAGAAATACAACCATATACCTTCTAAATTTAAGTTTCTCTCTTTTACCAAACTAAGACAAGCTTAATTGGCTCGTTAAATTCTCAGAAAATTCACTTCATTCAAATTTGACAGAAAAACATGTAACACACACCAAAATCATCTTTGTTAGTCTGCCCACTCTTCCAGCAACCGCCCACTCTGGTCTGGTTGAATTAAATCTTTAAATCACCGCGTGAAAACAGTGTAAAGAATCTGATTCTGCAGGTTGTATACCTCTCACTCCTCACTCGGCCTAACGCACTCATGGTCTGGCAAGTGGGCGTGTACTGTGCTGCTACAGAGCAGCAGCCGTCACTCTGCAGACCATTTTATTAGCAAAATAGAATGACAAATATCGCCCCAAATATCGGCCCAAAAAAGAGACCGGTGATGAATTCAGCCCATCACCCAACCCTATCTCCAGTTGTTTTTTTTACGTTTGAAAACTGGTCACCATTCTCTTCCATTGTTTGGAAGATCCTGCAACACTGTTTTCCTGTGAAACTCCAGCAGTGTTTTGGACTAACAAAATAAACCTGAACCTCAATCAGCATGAGAGTGAGTAGATAATGACTGAATTTTCATTTTTGGGTGAACTATCCCTTTAAGACTCATTTTTACTCTCTGGCTTTTTCTTTATAATATTAACAGTTCAATATTCTATCATGCAAATATAAGTATACTTTATTGTACATATTTTTTTTCTATTTTAGCTGTTTATCTGTTTTATTTGTTATTTATGAAGGTGTTGTTGTGTTTCATCATTCTCCTGCTTGATTTTAAACAATGGTTTTGAAACACTGCAAATGTATGAACAAATATTTCATAATTTATATAGAGGAATTTATAGGAACACAATAGTAGCAACACAAATGTTTCAGCTAGGGAAGGCATGACACTAGTTTTTCATGCACAATTCAAAAACCGCAATTGAGTATCTAAGGATATCAGTCTGATACGTCTTTTTCTCTCTCACAATAACTAAACGTAATTACACATTTATACATTTTATATTAATAATATATTATAATATACATATATTAATTATACATTTTGGATGCACTTGCTTAACCTGGTCATCTATAAAACATCACACTCAAACTGTGAAAGAAATATTTTACTCCCATGAAGGAAGAAAGACACAGCCCACAACATGACTCAGCTCTGCAATACTGTTGCTGCTTTCTATTTAAAAAAATTCACACAGATATCTTTTACCAGCATTTTTGATTGGCCAGGACCAATCAAACATTCAAAATGAAAAAACATGCATAATATAATAATATAATATCTTCACACAGCTGACATGATGACAGCTCTGCTGCTGAGTTCAGCATTTATGTGATAGTTTGGGATGGTTTAATGGAGCATACCGGATTAAACTGTTTATGTTTACCAATATCCAATCTATTGATTTTGGCTAATATCGGACCAGCACCAGCACTGAATTTCAGATCCATAGTTTCAGCCTACATTATCAGTGTTGAGTTGACATGATGAAACATTTTGACATTTTTATTTGTTTGTTTGCATGTTTCCTTCTTTTCATCTCCTTTACCTGTAGTGACTTTTTATGTGACAATAAAACATGCAATTTCCATGCTGTAAACACAGGGTTATTGAAAACTGTGACATGCAAATGCAAGTGTGGTAGCGAGATGGTTTGGGCAGGTGATTGTATGGGGCCATTAGGCTAAAGAGAGTGAAAGGTGCTTGATAGAGGCTTCAGTGAACTCATTAGACGCAGTTCTTTCAACACTAATTAATGACACTTTCAGAAAAGAGAAAGAATGTTCTGCTACTTCTTTTCAGTATCTAAAACACTAACAACCAAACAGAACCACTAATGGAAGTAAAGCCAGCCATCTGTTTCTGGTCATTAGTAAATTCTTTCACCTTTTCAATGTCCATTCTAACAACTGTCCAGCCACCTGCAGAGACATTTTATTAAGGTTCATCAGAGACTTGTAGCAAGACTCAATAGTCCTTTTCAATTATGAACCAGCTATATAGGCTCAGAGTTTTATTCTGCTTCCAACAGTAAATCTAATTGTCAGTTTCATATGTGTGATGTGTTTGATTTTTCATTTGTTCCAAATAACATGTATATGGTAAATGGACTGTATTTTATATAGCGCTTTTCTAGTCGGAGACTACTCAAAGCGCTTTCACAACTACAAGTCACATTCACCCCATTCACACACTAATGACACAGGTGGCTCCTTCTACAAAGAAGCCAACCTGTGCATCAGAAGTCATTCACACACATTCATACACCGTTGGCGCAATGTGGGGTTCAGTGTCTTGCCCAAGACATGTTGACCAGAGGAGCTGGGAATCGAACCACCAACCTTCTGATTGGGAGATAACCTGCTCTACCACTGAGCCACAGCCACCACAAGTCAAATCAAGTCAAGTCAAATTTTATTTATATAGCGCCAATTCACAACAAAGTTGTCTCAAGACACTTTACATATAGAGTAGGTCTAGACCACACTCAATAATTAATTATATTTACATCCAACAATTGAAACAATTCCCCCATGAGCAGGCACTTTGGCGACAGCGGCGAGGAAAAACTTCCTTTTAACAGGCAGAAACCTTGGACAGATCCATGACTCATGGTGGGTGGTGATCTGACGGCACCGGTCAGGTTGAGAGGGAAAGAGGAGAAGGGGAAGAAAGAGGGGAGGTGGGAGAGAGAGAAAAGAACAGAGGCAGAGAGAACAGTAGTAACAGAACAGAACATCAATAGTAAAACTATGTGTAGGGAATAGTAGTACATATAAATATGTAAGCTGTATGTAAGTAATAATACTAATACTAGTTGTTACAATAATAATAATAATAATAAATAATAATAATAATGATAATAATAATAATAATAATAATAATATTAACAACAACAATGTGATAAATGTTTGATTGATTAAGTGAGTTATAATAATCCACAGTAGAAGGTGCAGCAGTGATCAGCGATCCATGCACGGCCACAGTCCATGGGAATCTGCAGGATGACAAAGCAGAAAGACTCCGGGGAAGGAATCAAGTCAGTAACAGGCATTAATGGAACATAAACATCTGGGGAGAGAGATGGAGCAAGAGAGGAGCTCAGTGTGTCTTGGAGTCCCCCAGCAGCCTAAACCTAAAGCAGCATAACTAGGGGTGGTCAGGGCAAACCTGAGCCAGCTCTAACTATAAGCTTTATCAAAGAGGAAGGTTTTAAGTCTACTCTTAAATGTGGAGATAGTGTCTGCCTCCCAAACAGAAATTGGAAGATGGTTCCACAGGAGAGGAGCTTGATAACTAAAAGCTCTGGCTCCCAATCTACTTTTGGAGATCTTTGGGACCACCAGTAAGTCTGCATATTGAGACCTAAGTGTTCTAGTGGGATGGTAGGGCACTATAAGCTCTTTAAGATAAGATGGTGCCTGATCATTAAGCGCTTTGTATGTAAGGAGAAGGATTTTGAATTCTATCCTAGATTTTACAGGTAGCCAGTGCAGCGAAGCTAATACAGGAGTAATATGCTCTCTTATCCTAGTTCCTGTTAGTATACGAGCCGCAGCATTTTGAATCAACTGCAGACTCTTTAAAGACTTATTGCTGCAGCCCGATAATAATGCGTTGCAGTAGTCTAGCCTAGATGTAACAAATGCACGGACTAGTTTTTCTGCATCTGTTTGAGACAGGATGTGCCTGATTTTTTTGATATTGCAGAGGTGAAAAAAGGCAGTCCTTGAGATTTGTTTAATATGGGAGTTAAAGGATAGATCCTGATCAAAAGTAACCCCCAGATTCCTTACTGTGGTGCTGGAGGCTAAAGTAAAGCCATCTAGTGTAGCTATATCAGTGATTAGTTTGTTTTGATGTTGTTTAGGGCCAAGTACGATAACTTCGGTCTTATCTGAGTTCAGAAGCAGAAAATTGTGGGTCATCCAGGTCTTAACATCCTTAAGACATGCTTGAAGTTTGGCTAACTGATTTGTCTCATCTGATTTTATCGATAAATATAATTGGCTATATCGGCATAACAGTGAAAGTTAACTGAGTGGTTTCTAATAATATTGCCTAAGGGGAGCATATATAAAGTGAATAATATTGGCCCAAGCACTGAGCCTTGTGGAACTCCATAACTAACTTTACTGTGCACAGAGGATTCATCGTTAATGTGTACAAACTGAAAGCGATCTGATAAGTAGGATTTAAACCAGCTTAGTGCTGTTCCTTTAATGCCAATTAAATGTTCTAGTCTCTGTAGTAGAATATGGTGGTCGATCGTTTCAAATGCTGCACTAAGATCTAACAGGACAAGTACAGAGACAAGTCCTTTGTCCGATGCTAACAGAAGGTCATTAGTTAATTTCACCAGTGCTGTCTCTGTGCTATGGTGTACTCTAAAGCCTGACTGAAATTTCTCGAATAATTCATTGAGATGCAGAAAATCACACAGCTGATTTGCAACAGTTTTCTCAAGAATCTTAGAGAGAAAGGGGAGGTTCGATATAGGTCTATAGTTAGCTAAGACCTCGGATCAAGAGTTGGCTTTTTAAGAGAGGTTTAATTACAGCTAATTTAAAGGACTGAGGTACATAGCCTACTGACAAAGAGAGATTTATCATATCTAGTAGAAAAGTGCCGACTACGGGCAAACTTTCCCTAAGTAGTCTAGTTGGGATAGGATCTAAGAGACAGGTGGATGGTTTTGATGAAGAAATTGTTGAGGTTAATTGTGGAAGGTCAGTGAGAGAAAAGGAGTCTAGATATACATCTGAGTTTGCAGCTACCTCTAAGGTTTCCATGTTAGGGAATAAATTAATATTGGTAGGGGGCATAAGTTGATCAATTTTGTCTCTAATAGATGTAATTTTATCATTAAAGAAGCTCAAAAAGTTATTACTGCTGAGAGACAGAGGAATACATGGTTCTATAGAGCTATGACTCTCTGTCAGCCTGGCTACAGTGTTAAAAAGAAACCTGGGGTTGTTCTTGTTATCCTCTATTAATGATGAGCAATAGGCTGCTTTAGCATTGCAGAGGCCATTTCTATAAGACTATCTTGCCAGGTTAATCGAGACTCTTCCAAATTGGTGGAACGCCATTTCCTTTCTAGTTTTCGTAATGTCTGCTTTAACTTACGAGTTTCAGAATTATACCAAGGGGCTTGCTTTCTTTGTTTTATAAACTTCTTTTTCAGGGGCGTAATAGAGTTAAGCGTTGTACGCAATGATCCAGCAGCATTATCAACAAGATGATCAATTTGGGAGAAATTACATAAAGTGTTATCAGAAATATTTAGACATGACATTGAGTTAAGAGCTAAGGGAATCTTTTCCTTAAATGTAGCTACAGCACTTTAAGAAAGGCATCTAGTATAATACTTTTTAGGAATTGGTGTGTAGTCTGGTAGTAAGAATTCAAACGTTATTAGAAAATGATCCGATAAAACAGGATTTTGTGGATATACTATTAAATGATCAATTTCAATGCCATAGGCTAGAGCAAGGTCGAGAGTGTGGTTGAAACAGTGTGTGGGCTTATGCACGATCTGACATGCCACTTCTACAAGGGCATTTCACTTAGATTAGGCAGGGGGTTGAATCTATCTGCAGAATACAAAACTGACTGAAATCCTACTTTCTTCTTATATTTGATTTATTATTTTAAGCTAAAAATGTAGCTAAAAAGTGAAAAGGTGTCCTCTAAGGTGCCCTTTTAATGGACAAAACATGATTAATTGCCCTCTTGGGGTCCCTTCCAGTATACAAAACATGAAAAAAATGCCCTATGGGTGGCCTTTCTAGTGAACAAAATGTAGTAAAGTGCCCTTCATAGTGACCTTCCACTGGACAAATTGTGGTGTCTCCTAAGGTGTCCCTTCAATGGACAAAACATGATAATTTGCCCTCTCAGGCACCCTTCCAGAAAATGTAATGAAGTTCCATATATATTACATTTGACAAAGAATTTTCTTATCATACCTTTGTCCTTTACAGAGTCAGAAGGGGACCCCACTGTTGACACTAATGAAGGATCCCTACATTCTAATCGCAGCAGGTAAGAAAATAGCATCAGCAGAGTAGATATGAAAAAACTGAATGTCACTCCAGTCTGGAGATCAGAGCAGATCGTCTTTTTTTGTTTATTGGACATATCAGCCAAACGCAAAGCCAACAACTGACTTGCTGGTTTCAGAGCAGGAATATGGCTTGAAATTGTGTTGTGAAGTGAGTGCTGTATGTCAAAGATGTTCATCTCTCCATTAGCAAAAAGCACTCAGCAATGCTGTGTGTGTATGTTTGTGTGTAAATCAACTTATACCACTGGCTTTTCTTTGTCAAACATATTAGTTACTGCACTGACATCCAGGTTCATTGGCTAGATGGGATATATAATACTTCCATCATGTCCTGTGTCCGCCATAAGGTTTCAGTTGGACATGCTAAGAATACTTCCCCATTTAGGCTGTATTCAGACCTGGGGCAGTGTGCAGGGCTTTTATGCCTTTGCTTCTGTATCGGACAGCTGAAGATATGACAGGAAAGGGCAGGAGTCAAGCCTACATCAGCTGCAGAGGATGCACAGCCACAGGGCAAAACACTTCACCAACTGAGCTACCAGGCCATCGTTAATTTAGGTTTTAGAATGTAACCACTGTAAAAACAATCAGCAATCACTGTTCTTATTTCTCTGAATCACCAGCTTTCCAGCCTGGTCTCACTCCTAACTCATCAGATAGCATGGAAATGTCACCATCCTCTGTGACGCATACAGACAAACATGTTTGCAGCTGAAACTGTTGCACCAGGCTGTTCATTTGACTTCAATGTAAACCCACCCACAGCTATATAACACACCCTGGGTTGTTGATGTGGTGTAAAGAGAGAGGAAGTCCACACATTAATGAGGTGGTGTAGAGGGATGTCTCAAACAGGCACAGGACTTAAATCCAGTCCGGTCCCGTGTGAAACCTGTGATGTTGCAGTCCTCCATGGCATCTCTGCCCCTCTGTAAAAACAGCAGCTGCAGTCCTCCTTGCCTCCTGATATCTGCTTGCTGATTCATCAGTACCCCAAGCCAGCCGAGCCCAAGAAAGGCCCTCTTTATCATCTTAATGGTTTCCTGTGTGCCTTGTGTCCACCAAGTGGGCTTGGATCACTGCAGCTACAGGCCAGAAGACATCCAAATAGAACATGTTACCAGCCTTCCCCTAGTACAACTTGCAAACAGGGGTGGTTGCTAGGCTTTCCCAGTTAACTTTAACTATATGCTTGATTTTAACATCTGTCCAGCAGTCTGAGCCAACTCACTACCAGGTGATCAGCTGACTGCTCTGCTCCTCTATTTACCCTGTTGTTCAAAACATATGACAGCAGATATAATGAAAACCTACAGTTGGTTTTCAGTCGTTGGCTTTATCATTCTGGTTAGAAGTATGCTCATGAGTTACGTTTTGCTCCAACATGGTGTTTGTCAGAGATAGTCCATGACTACCAGCAGGCCCAGCAAGGTGTCATCATGTCATTGCCCACATACACATCAGTCCCTCAGTAAAACTATAGAGTCCCATGTGGTGTCTTTCCCTGGACCCCACCCAGAGACTCCACTTGGTCTGGCTGCTCACCTTGGGAGAGCCTGGCAGGAGTTATTGCCCGCAGCAACCCACCTCCCAAATTTACAGGAAAACACAAACCTCCAAGTTGGATGATTCTCTACAGTCATAATATGAACACAAACCATTAGTCATTATGAACAAAAAGTGGTGAGACACGATGAGTTTCATAATCATACAGTAGCAAGTCAAACTAAATCTACCCAGTGTCACTGAGCAATGTGAGACTGGTCCACCAATGATCTCATCCCTGCTGCTGCTTTCTGCTTTGGAACAGAACTTGAATTTGCTGTAAAGAAACAAGTTTTGAGAAACTTCAGCAGTCCTGAGGTTAAATATATGTGCCCTCATCTTATATAACACTGACATACATACATAACATACATGTCTTAACTCAGTCATTCCCAAAGACTGGGTCGGGACCCACAGGTGGGTAACAGGAGATCCTATATGGGTTGCCAAATAAATAAAAGACTATGGAAGATATTCTGCAAATCTAAGATTTAAAATGTTTATTGGTAGGGCCTGTTGTGAACTGGGTCACAATGGTTTGTCATTTTTAAAAGTGGGTCCCCAGCAGAGGTTTGGGAAATACTGCCTTAACTGACAACAAAAGGCTT
Organism: Lutjanus argentimaculatus; assembly: GCA_034769285.1. Taxonomy (NCBI): domain Eukaryota; kingdom Metazoa; phylum Chordata; class Actinopteri; order Lutjaniformes; family Lutjanidae; genus Lutjanus; species Lutjanus argentimaculatus. Next base: position 2,331,367 of record JAWZSL010000036.1, on the reverse strand, counting down.
ACATCCATGACTTGCAAGAAATACTCAAATTCTGTTTAGAGGTGTCTTTTTGAGCCACAGTTAGGGAATAAATATGGTCACTATATGGTCTTCACAAGTGGGGTAATACAAATGTATGTGGCAGTAAAATTGCATCTGCGTGTGAGTGAGCCTTCCTCACCACATCAGTTACTCTGACAACACAGTACCAAGGAGAGCAGGCCGTGCTTGTATGTGTGTTTATGTGCAGGCAGTTGGGGGTGGAAGAGTAACAAATAAGGACCAAAGAACAAAAACAGACCATAATTGACATTGCATCCACTTATCCTCAATCTTCTTCCCCAGGTGCCATTTGTTTTGGAAATATGGCCATCGCCATGATGGAGCCAACGCTGCCAATCTGGATGATGGAGACCATGTGTGCCAGGAAATGGCAGCTAGGTATTTACAAAGCTCTGTTCAGTCCTCAGAACATGTACCCGCACAGACAGCACACAGTGTGCTTACAGTACAGTACATGTCCTTACAGCATGGAACGTTCACAAAACACAAAATGTTAACAAAATTTTAAATTCTTAAAAATGCACACACAAATAAGAGGACACACACAAACCTGCATACAAACAGATATTGTTAAGTGTCAGTTCAAAATGATTGAGACAATTGAGTGTAATAAGGCAGACATATAAATTCAGTGGCCACTTTATTAGGTACATCTGCAGTCCAATACAAGAGCTTTGCCCCAAATTCTACCATTAAGAAATGTATAATGTTCAGTGACATTGTCAGAAACTGATTTACTCAGTGGTTCTATTTATTTATTTATTTATGAAAAACCTAGAAACTTTTGCTATTTCAAGGTCCAGGGTGTAAGATTTAGAGGGGTTTATTAGCAGTGTATGGTAGAAATAGAATATAGTAGTCATAGTATGTTTTCATTAGTGAATAATTATCTGAAAATAAGTATTGTTGTATTTTCTTGCTTTAGAATGAGCCCTTTATACCTGCAGAGGCCGCCATGTTGCCACTGCCAGTTGCCCAGAACAGACAAAACCAAACACTGGCTCTAGATATGGCCATCGCCATTTTCATTAGTTTCACAGCCACTATAGGTTCTTCTACATCCTTGGAAGGGGAGGGTGAGGCACGGTTTTTACAGTCTGCAAGTTCACTGCTAGGTGCTAATTGTCTAAAACTTATAGAAACCTTTCCCTCACAAGGACAATCCTAACTTTAATCATTACTGATTGTGTTCTTGCAAGGCTCAATAGACTTTTGCTTGGATCAGGCATAGCATACCTAAGAGGTAATACATAGACGGTTGATAGCTCTCTCCTTCACTCAAACATGAACATGAACCCTTTTCCTACCTGATTGGACACATGCACCAGTTGCCTAACTGTCAGTAAGCTAGCAGAATCAATACTGAATAGAGAATAGAGAAGATTTCCTTCTCTCATGGCGTAGTTCCACCATATATTTTACATCATGGGTTTCTGTCATCTGTCTTTCTTAACACTCACCCTTTAAGTCATCCATTCATTTTAAACAGTTTCCTGTTCACCACAACAGTAGCAACAGCAGTGCTCACATCATTGGAGATGCGCCTCCAGTCCACAAGATGATCTCAGACCCTTTTTAACACTACTGATGGACAGGATCCTGAGATACCTGAATTTCTTTTTCTTTTTGCTGGTGGCATCTAGCACTGATCCTGCAGATTGCAGACATCTCACCTCACCCTCCACTTCCAAATGTGTAGGAAAACCCACGGTGGCCAAAAAAAAAAAAAAAGATATTTAGATTATAGCCAGTGTTTTGCTTGTCCATTCTGGGCTACTTTAGAAACATAGTTGTGTCTAGATGGGAACCCCAGACCTGTAAAATATCCTGTGAGCTTGATCATTTATCTCAAACTGTGAAATTTCCATCTTTGTCCATAAGCCAAAGCAAATCTTAATCACAGCATTGTCATGTTATAAAACTTAATTAGTTTGTACAACCTGCACCACAAAGAAACAATGCATAAAGTCTCATGAATCTCATCCCAACACATCACATGCGTCATACGGTTGTACATAGTACCCTTTGTACCCATGGTTAACGTTGTGAAAAGGTCGCAATTTGGTTAGGTTTACCAAAAGTACTTGTGTAGGTTTAGGGTAAAATTGTATTTGGGATTACAACAGGTATGTCATGACACAAGTCACAAAATGCACTTAATGTTTTGCATCTTAAAACTGGTTTTCACATGGGACACAAATCTCAGTCTCCTGGGTGAAAGTCCTGTATTTGTTTGAGCCATCCATCCACCCCACCTCCTCCACATGGAGGTTTTCTTGCTTCTTTACTACATCGATAGCCCGGTGCATCTTATACAGCTGCTTTCTATGCATCTATATGAGTCATCAAGGAGCGGTGACAAAACATCAGTATCTGATGAGTTGGGAATCAGAATGGACTGGAGTTTTTGCAAATCCAGGATTCCCATCTTGACATGACTAGAAACATAGCAATGCAACATGGTGGTCTCCATGGAGGAGGACCCATGCCCTCTGTGGACATAAAGGGCTATTATCAGGTGATTAGATACTCATGAAAATTAATATGAATATGATGAATATCCAATCAACATGAATATATGTATGCATATTATATTGGCAGATGCTATTAGCATCCAGGTGTCAGTAGCCAACTAGGGGTGTAAATCACAATTGTCATCATGATACAATATATCAATTTTTTGGACAATGGTACATAATTTGTTGACATCACAAAGGCTGCCACAATACAATTTCAATTCAGTCTGCAATTGATATTAGACAATATCATAAGTCTATGACGCAACTCATAAAAAGAAGCTAAATTATGATTCAACAATTTTATGGCTGAATTGTTCCAGACTTTTGTGTTATAGACAAGGCATATCTTAAAGATGATGATATGGATCGATATTTTCACTTTGCATAACACTGGATCATTGAACATTGAATCATTCCAGGTCAATGTAGTGTTACACCCCTACAGCCAACAATGCTATATGCACCTGGGGAGGAATTTATTATGTGGTTAGGCCTGTTTACACTTGGGTGTATAGCCTGGCATGGCAGAGACAAGCACCCAGGTGTCCATTGCCAGCAACATCACATGGCAGAGACTAACCATGATCTTTTTCTAACCAAGTAGTTTTGCTTCCTAAACTTTACCAAAGCGCGACTGAAAGCTGATAATAATAATACATATAAAAGAAAAAAAAACCTGAAAATAATAAGTGAACAAATTAAAAATCAACACTGACTTCTAGGGCCCTATCTTAAGCTGTGCAAGTGGAAAGTGTGAGGCGCAGTGGATCTAATTTATTCAAGTTGTGTCCAAATCCACCTTCCCGCCCCTTGCACCACCAGCGGACAGCGAGATACACCTATCAGGTGCACCCATTTGCCCTCATTAATTCACCGGTGAGTTTAGGCCCAACATGCAATAAACCAATCAGAAAGTCAACTCTCATCACCTTTAAGAGGCAGACAAAATAAGAAAAAATAAGATTAGTCTTCTTTCTGCTCCCTTTCATTCTAGATTGGAGAACGTTTGTATTAGATTGTTTTTTTGTCTGTTTATTTTATAAATGAATGAAATAAATAAAGAAAGAAAGAAAGAAAGGTGTGCCAGCAGTGAAAGTGGTGGCAGCATGATGGCAGATTTACCAGGAGGAAACAAAGAGAAAAGTTTTTCAAGAGAGAAGGCAAATCTCCTGGTTTGAGAAGTGACAGCCCCACAGCGCACAATATATGGAGACAACAGGACGTCTCCAAAGCAGCTTCATGTGAAAAATAGTTTATTTTACATAACGCCTGCAAAAAGCAATACAATAAATGAAAGATATGTAACTGGTTATGTTTTACACTGAAGCACCTTGAAAATGTGTTGTATTTTAAAATTAATTATTATCATCATCATTACTATGCAGCTCTGCTGGCTGAGGAGACAGGTAGAGGAGTGAGGGGTGGGGCAGAGAGACGGTGTAGTAGAGAGGAGAGGCGAACCGTGAAGGTGCCATCTCAAGGTTGAGGAACAGATATGCAGGTGTCCATGCTCCTCCTCCTTCTCTCCCTCCTAATCCTCATCTCCGCCTGCCAACCTCACTCCTCTGTCCCGCTAGGAAACAATCAGAAAGAGTTTCTGAAGTTTGAAGTGCACAAAATTACGCACAGATTTATCCAACCAGCTCTGTCAGAAGCACACATACCTTTTTCTCTCCGGCTCGGTCGATATATCGCGATATGACGTCTTGTATGTTTTTGTATGTTATAGCTCATAATTGTTTAATCCTTGTTTTTCTGGATCCTGATAAACATGCAGACACAAACATTACAGCTGCTCCGGCTGTCATGCTGACTCATCTGATAAAGATAAAGTATAAAATTATTTCTTTTTCCTTATTAGTGAGTTTAACTTTAAAGATACACACACACACGTATGGCTGTTTAACATGGAAGCAACAAGGAAACATAATGAAAGGTGTTCTGTGATTGTGGAGATGTGTGTGTGCACTTCAGCCAAGTGCGAGACAGACACACACACATACACACGCTTTTAACTTCAGTATTTTTACTTTATTGCTGATAGAAAATATGTTCAAATGACACTTCACTAATCCACACTCCTCTGTTGGGGAAAGACTGATCATAAATGAAGGTGTTTTGTGATTGTGGAGACGTGTGTGTGCTCCAACCAAACACACCAGGTGCTATCTTGTGCTGACAGACCTATTGCACCACAGACTTTGTGGTTCAACCAGGTTTTAGCTGGTCTAAGGCACAAGTGTTTTTTACCAATGTGCCGAGCACAAGATAGCAAACGCACCTTCATTTTGCCTTCATGTTTAGACCTCCCGCCCATGGCTACGCAGGCCAGGCGCAAGTGCATTTGCTTTGTGCCAGTGTAAGATAGCAAATCCTCCTGCGCCACCAGCGCAACAGCTTTGCACCAGGTGTAAGATAGGGCCCCTAGTGTCCTACAGAACTCAAAACCCGGTCTTCAGGGGCCAGCATTTCAAAGGTTTAAATCTGGATCAGAATTATCCAGATTTTATAATTCTCTTTTTTTCCTATCTGAGACTTGTTGGATTTGTCCCTGTTTTCAAAGAATTGTCAGATAAGATCATTGTGATCCAGATACCACAAGTTCAGGATTGCAGAATCTAGATTTGTAGTTTCTGGATCAACCTCCATCCGTCACTCAAAGTAACATTTCATTAACACAGACGTGAAAATGTTGGGAAGTGCATTAATATTACTAATTAAATGTTTCACTGGATCAAAAACAAAACTGTAACCTGTTTTGTCAGCATACTGTTTTTATTGATCTAAAGACCCTCAGTAAGGATCTTTCAGTAAGTAATCTGTGTTACTTAAACAATGATTAAATGAGCCACAAGCCCTACATATCACTACATCCACCTTGAATCCCTCCTGCTCTGTATAGACTCTGTTTCTCTGGTTACTAATTCATCACTTTTACAAAGCTATCATTAGTCACTGCTTCACATTTTCTTCTTTATATAATGTATATACATTTGTTAGTGAGTGACTTAACATAGTCAAAGTAGTCACTCCTCCATCATCCTGCTGGATATTTTCTACACAGAGGCCTCCTGCAGTCTTTAGTGTTATTAGTTTCTTCCTCCAGTCTGTTGTATATGAAGTCTGGGTCAGATAAAAAGCCTGAGTTGGGGACAGGATATTAGGGTGTCATATGTTGGCAGGTGGAAAGCACAAGTCTTCATTACAGACAATGGAAGATGTACAGTGGCTCAGTGATGAGGCGCTGATAGAGATCTGCTTATCTTGGAAAGCCTGCCCACACCTTCACTCATTTTGTGTGTGTGTGTGTGTGTGTGTGTGTGTGTGTGTGTGTGGCCCAGGCGTCGCTTTCTTACCAGCTTCCATCTCCTACCTTATTGGAACCAACATCTTTGGCACGTTGGCACACAGGATGGGGAGGTAGGGAGAGAGATGATCCTTATCTACTCTGTTTCTGTTTCTGCCTCCCTCTGTGGATGTGATATCTGTTTCCGCTTCTCTAAATGAGTTTTCAGTGTTTTTTAGTGTTTGTGAGGCTGGCTTTATTGAAGCCTTGATGATACAGAGCAGCCATCATTTCTGTGTGTGCATGTCTTCCCTTGGAATGGTATCTGGGTTACATCCAAAATGTTCTCTTGTTTCTAAGTATTGCCATTAACCTTTTCAGTACTACCATAAACCAGTCCTCTTTAATGTTAAAATGGGACTTTCAATTTCCCAACGTAAGCATATCAAACTACTCGTGTGCTGCTTCTTCTAATGGCACAACCACTGCTACAGGTTTAATGGGATAGTTCATCCCAACATACCAAGTTGACTAAAAAAATGCTACTTACACCATGTTTTTAGCCTGAATCTTCATTGTAGATCTTTAGCTTAGAGCCATGTTTACGTGTACATGCACACCATTTGAACTGGGTGTGTGTGGTGTGATGGTGTGCAAATGGCATGTCGGGACTTTAGAAGACTTGGATTACACCAGAAGAGCAGTATGGAGGCATTTTATGTTTTTACTCTGTAGTTTTTTTACATTTGGAAACTGGTCACCATTCACTTCAATTGTTTGGGAGATTCTGCAACACTGTTTTCCTGTGAAACTCCAGCAGTATTTTGCAGACTAACAAAATAAACCCAACCCTCAATTGCCATGAAAGTGAGTAGATAATGACTGAATTTTTATTTTTGAGTGAACTATCCCTTTAATGCCTGTCATGCTAGTGCTGCTATTGTCTCTAATGCTTCTGTCCCTACTGTTACTGTCACTACTACTATTACTGTTGTAACCTACATTTTATTTTAAGGGGATAGTTGGGATTTAGTGGGATTGTATGAGGTCCAACCAGACTTCTTTGACAAAAACAGTAATTTTACCTCACAGATGAAGAAGTTTCTGGTCTACTGCTGCCTCAATCTCCTAGTTTGTTTGTGTTATTGTGTTTGGAGTCTGAAAAGGTTAGTTTGGATTCACCAAATTCACACAATAACATAATCTATCATAAGAATCATAATACTAATCAATCAAGGCAGCAGTAGACCAGCAAACAAGGACAAATAAGTCTGGTTGCTCTGGAGTGAATGATATTTGGCTTATATTACACAGTGCTGTTAAATACTCAATTCTCATTGGTCAATTACAGCATTCTAAAGTCTGTTATGTCTGCATAACTATGTTGTTATGTGGAACAGACCATTGCTATGGATACAGTTCTGATCATAGACTCCGGAGGAGCAATAAACTCATTTTCAATGAACATTTTGTGTCAAATTGTTGTTAAGTAACCATGTAAATGTTAATTTATGGATACTGCGGTGTGTGAGGAGTTCACAGCAGAACTTTACAGTTTAAGTCACTAAATTCGTTAGTCGCTTCCTGGACGTCAAGCCAAGAGGTTCTGAAAAGTTGCTAAAACTGGTGACAACACTTGCTCTGCTATGTGGAAGACAGCTAGTTTCTGCCCCCTTGATGCATGTGAACCTCTGTGATGATGTTGCAATGAAACCTGTCTCAAGAATACAAGAAAAGGAAGTAGATTAAAGTACAGTATGCAATCAAAGTGAAAAAGCAAGTCTCATGCACACATGACCATTTTATGAAAAAAAAAAAAACTAATCAAGAATGAACAATGAAGACTAGATGTGTGAACACACATCTGCAGAATGTAAAGTGGTACTGTTACTGTGGTTGTAGTAAGATTACGGCTTCACTCACCACCTGAGCTCAGTTTCCATAGTCACATAACTGCTATATTCACAAATGACATTCTGGGACTTAATGGTCAGTGGCTCTTACACAAAATTAAGTGTAAACATGTCTGTCTGTGTGAGAAATCACAGCATGCGAAGGGAAATGATTGGAACGATGAGGGAAATTTCAGCATTATTTTCTGGTGAGTGATGATGGTGATTTCCTGTTACATTAGTACCTTATCAGCACTCCCCTATTTCCTTCTTTTTTTTTTTATCAAACTGTTGCCCAACCTCTACATGAGCTGCTTCACATTTAAGCAAATAGGTTCATTTTTCATGGATTGCTGATAAAAAAGTATAAATTGCTCATGGAGATGTGTTACCTACTGTTCATTCCCAGTGATTAATATCTTTAATATATTATGGATATTGACCGGTGAGAGTTTACATAAATCTGCTTACCTAAAAAATATGTGATTTACAGTTTTGTGGAGATTAACATATGCAGAGATGATTATGGTATAAGTGTTCTAGATAATAGTGATCACGTCCTCTTTCCCTTACAGGTGGCTTTGTGCTCTCATTGGAATAATGGTGGTTGGAATCAGTGTAATATGTGTAAGTATGAGACAACTGCACCATCCCTGTGAATCCAAACATCAGCACTGTTCAGTCACTGAGGGCCCTATCTTACGCTGATCTAAAGCACAAGTTGAAAGTGCAAGGCGCAATGGATTTAATTTATTCAAGGTGTGTCCAAATCCACCTTTGCCAGGGGTGCAGGGGTATCTTGCTCTGTACAACCCTTTGCGCTAGTAGCAGACAGCAGGATACACCTATCAGCTGTGCCCAAGTGCCCTGATTAAGTCAAGGGTGAGCTTAGACAAAACATGCAATAAACCAATCAGAACATCAGCTCTCATCACCAAGCATGTGCGCTGGGAGTGCAAGCGGTGGCAGCATGATGGTGGATTTATCCGGAAGAAACAAAGAGAAAAGATTTTTAAAATGAGGAGACAGATCTCCTGGTTTCGAGAAGTGAAAGCGTGAGAGTGCGCAATATATGGAAACGGCAGGACATCTCTGAAAGGAGGTTTCATGTGTAAAAAAAACGTAATACAATATATGAACCCCAAAAACCATGCAGATATGTAACTGTTATGTTTCACACTGAAGCACCTTGAAATGATGTCGTATTTCATAATTCATTATTACCATCACCATTATTATGCGGCTCTGCTGGCTGAGGAGTGGGGGAGATGAGTGAGGAGCAGGGGAGAGGGGAGTCTGGCTGTGAAGCTGCACCTCAATCCGGCTGAACACCCACCTGAGCCAGATTGAGGTGCTGCCATCCTGCTCATCTACACCCCCCAGGTTTTAGCCAGTCTAAGGCGCACGTGTTTTTTTAATCCAATGCACCAAGCACACATTAGTAATTGAGCCTTTGTTTTGCCTTCATTTTTAGACCTCCCACCCATGACTGCACAGACCAGGGGCAAGTTAATTTGCTATCTTGCAGACATGGCAAGAATTGCAACTGTGCAAGATAGCAATGCCACCTGCGCCACCGGGCAACGGCTTTGCGCTAAGAGTTTAAAACACACTGAATTCTAAAGAGGATGTGTCAGATGTATAAATACAGTATATATTCATTTTATTATTGATCACTTTAAATATATTTCACATTTCTCAACCAGTAGGAACTAAATGGTAGATCCAATTAATGTGGATTTTAAAGTGCTGTATATGTACACTGTGTATGTACACTGTGTAAATTAAAAATTCTGATATTTGTCTGTTCTAGATTCCATTTGCCACAAACATCTATGGTCTGATTCTTCCAAACTTTGGTGTAGGTTTTGCGATTGGTAAGTCTACTACAGTAAATGTAATACTGGTCTTATGTAATAATGTTCTCAGCTCAACATGTACAGTCTTATTGCTGTTATGTTCCAGGTATGGTGGACTCCTCTATGATGCCTATCATGGGTTACCTCGTGGACCTGCGGCATGTGTCTGTTTATGGCAGTGTGTATGCCATTGCTGATGTGGCTTTCTGCTTGGGATTTGCTCTAGGTAAGCAGGAGTCAGAAACACAAAACCTCAGCAACACAGACTAAACTATACGTTATGAGACATCGAATAGCATCAGAGTGTTCACAGCAAACCAGAGAAATATTTGGATCATCTCGTCTGTCTGAATTCTGGTGTCACTGCAGAGCCCCATAGTAATTAACTGTAACTATCTGTAGTAACTTCCAAATGTGTTTCCAGGTAATGTCTCTGGCCTTCAGTGTTTGGTTTATACACCTGCTTACAACCGAGAGGAAAAACATTTTCCTGCTCATTGTCAGTACATTCAATCTATGTCCGTGAATGTTCTCATTCGTCCAGCTCATTGGAATCTCAAGAAAGGATTAAGTCGAAGGCAACTGGACTTGTTTATATGTCACTGAAAACCTTTCGCCTCTCATCCAAGAAGCTTCATCAGTTCATGCGTGTCAGACTAGTCAGAGCTAGTCTAACTAAATGGTAGGAAACCAGGTATTTAACCTCTGTGGATGTGTTCACCAGGCCATAGGTGTTAATGGCTCATTGGTGTCTAGGGTGTGGTAAGGAGAATGTTTTTTAAGCCCTGATTCATGGTTACTATTCACAAATTACTATATGTGTTTATGTGTTTCCAGTCAATGGTTTGGTACCTGGTTTCTAGGTTACAATCATGTAACCATGGCATTAAAGGTACAGTGTGGATGACTTAACGTGTGGTTGTATGAAGTATTAGCAATGCAGTGCTGTGGACACGGTCAGCAGCAACATGTATACCTAAAAAAAATCAGTATCAGTATAATTCAGTACCAGAATCAGTACGCTATATTTAGAATATTTCCAACACTTTACCTTGGTGGTGGAAACTGCTGTTATATGAGCCAAATATCACTCTCTCCAAACCCTCCGACTCCCTTGATCAATCAGTCGTTTTACCTCACAAGACAGCCTTTGGTATTTTAAAAGGACTGTTCAGTTTCACTGAATATATTTTGCTGTCAATCCAGTCCACAGCAGGACATTGCTTAGCTTCCTACACTGGTACTCCTGCTGCTTCTGCAAACTATTGAAGGCATTACTGTAGGTGATACACTGACTGTGGAGAAGTACCTCGTACAACCACACTTCAAATTATCCAAACTATCCCTTTAACTAGAAACAGGGGCTTATGCATCCTCATTTGTGATTACTGCACATAGTGTACTGTTTGTGTTTCCATGTAAGAAATGTCACCCTTTGAAGTAAAATATTGACAATATTGAAAATATTTTCATGGTCAATAACAACTGTGATTTCCTATTACCAAATGCTCTCATTATTACCACGCTATTTGTTTAACAAAATATAACCCCCATCTATATTACACAAAGAACTTATCTAATTGCATAGATTTTAAAATTACATGATGTCATTTTTGTTTACACTGATATAATCTTTATTCATCTTAATTATTATGAATAGATTAGTTTGTTACCCATTTAACAAACTAACCCATTTATTATTACATGGCTTTGTTAAATACTTCATTCTGATTGGTCAATTCCAGCATTCTAAGGTCTGTTCTTCTGTATAGCTATGTTTAACAGACTGCTGTTATGAAGAACAGACCAGTGCTATGGGCACAGTTCTGATCATAGACTCTGGAGGAACAATAAAATCCTTGTTAAATCACTAAAATAATTTTAAAATCAATAAAATTTTGTGTCAAATTATTGATTTGAGCATCGTGAGCAGGTCACTATTGTGAAATTAACCTCTTTAAGATGTTTCAAGACCCTCCACTTCTTGTCAGGATCCTGCATCACTCTGTCGGGGTTTATTTCCCAGCAATGAGTTGCTCACTGTACATTATACCTTTATTACCCTGTTATTACTGAGATCACAGGACAACTGATGGGGTTTTTTTATTATTATTACCCTGTTACAAATATTAAATCTAAATATTACTAATATTCTCATGGTTACCAATGAAATGACTTGGTTACTTCCTCTGTATGCCTGTTGTTACCAGCGTATCATCTTGTCAGTTTGGAACTGCAGTGCAAAGTGCCGCCTCATCCAAAGCAAACAAACAAACCCTGAATGTGATCTGTCCTCTGCTGCTGCAGGTCCATCTATCGGAGGATCCATCGCTGAGAGTATTGGCTTCCCCTGGGTGATGACCATAATTGGAATAGTGGATATTTTGTTTGCTCCTCTCTGCATCTTTCTCAGGAATCCACCGGGACAAGAAGAGAAAATTGTAAGATTCAAAACACACTTCAGTACAGTCAACCAAATCCTGCACAAACACACAGAGATCAGAAAGTCATGGAAGGCTAGGAACAGGCAGAAGCTTGGCTTGGCTTGATAATAAGTTGCTGTAATTCACAATTCTATTTTTTATGTGTGCATGTTTGAAATTCCTGAGTAAATGATGGTGGAATCTCAAAGGCAATGCTAGAAAAAAAGATATTCTCCGAGGTCTATATGTGTATAGACTGTCTAAATACAATCATAATATGCAAATGACTGACTTTGGTATTTTTCTACCTGGACCCTATATTCCTATTTTTTGTGTCACCAATGGAGACAACAGTTAGTGAAATTGGAGCCACGAAACAGGATGTAACGTAATCCATCTTCACAAATATGTCCACTAAACCTGCTTGTTTTTCCATTAAGGCTCAGATTGTTATTCTAACTGTCTGACAACATGGAAAGGATCCCTACAGAGGGAGACCTTTTTGTTTGAGAGTAAGATACATTTTGTTTAACCAGGAACAGCTGATTTATTGCTCCTGCCAAACTAACTAGACTCCCGGTAAAGAAGCAGTCATTTTATCTTCATCTTCTTCATCATCATTCAAGCACAACAGAAACAAAACAAAAGTCAAAAATGTCTTGGTTTGTCTTTCCACTGCTCCAACAATAACAAACTTTGGTTTGGTCTCAAAATAAACTCTTAATTCACTGAGTTAGATGTGAAAATATCAGGAGAAGAGCGAGAGAGGTCAGTCATCAGAGAAGCAGCAGGGAAAACAGCGTGTAGAGCAAAAATATTTTAACAACTAACATGGTGAATTAGTGGTGAATGGTGAAGTTTATTTCCACCAAACCGGAGTCAGTGACAGTTTTGGAACAGTGGACAGACAAGCCAAGATGTTTTTAGTGAATTTTATTTTATCGATCCTCTTCATAATGTTGTCAGACACATCAGTAGCTATTTTAGCCAGTGTCAGTCAGTGGCAAAAACAAGCACTTTTCGTGGACGCACTTTGTTGGTGCACAGATGCCTGGAGGAATTACACTGTAGCTCAGTTTAGTTTCTGTCAGCTGCAGTGGCCTCATGGATGCAGGGTAAGTGAAGCAGCCAGGATGTGTCGGTGTGTGTGTAATTAGAAACAAGTAAATTTCCGGCCTTATTCACAGAGACACAAAAACATGCAAAATAGTGTCCAGGTTGAAAAGTGTCCCTTTAAGAACTCTTATAGAGGAGTTGCCAAGTTGTCTGCTGTGGCTGAACACATAATGCCATTTCCTCTTAAGGCTTGACAAAGGCACGCAAAAAATAATGAATTTCCTTACCATCATTGGATGTATGCTTGTGGCTGAATGTCCTCGTCCTGCACCCCCACCCATCCATTTGTTCATCTCCATGCAGCATCTGCTATTGCTCATCACCTCTTTTCTCCTTTACATTTTGTTTGTATTCACCCTCATCCATTCATCTCACCTGCATCCATTCATCTCATCTGTCATTTCTGTACTCAAAACCCCAGTAAACTTTCAGTAAGAAGAGACTTTTACTCAGGTAACTTTGACACATGTTGTGGCAGAAACAACACTTTTCCACACTTTCCAACAATTGTCTTTTCAGGCCATTTTGATGGACACCAACTGTTCAATGAAGACAAGGTCCTACTTCACACAGGGAACGTACTACCAGGGTGAAAACATGGATCCAGAATATGACGATTATGATTAACAGGACACCAGCCATGCAGGTTAACCCTTCAGAGGATCTATTTTGTTGTACAAAAAAAGGAACACAGAAGAAAAAAAACAGCCAACATATTTCCATGTGAATGTCCCGCGTTCAGTCTTCACTGTTCAGTGTCCTCTTAGCGGTTGTACTGGAGCAAACCAAAGTTGTTCTCGATCTGTGGTTGCAAGCGCATTGTGTGAGATATTTTTTTAGCCAACAGCCTTATTCAGTAGAGAGATGTGTCAGAAAGCACTTTTAGGCAGTAGGAGGGTGCTGAGAAACAGGTATGCTTTGCTGGTTTATTTGGAATACGAATCTGTCTTAATTCATGTGTCTGCCATTAAAAGTCTCATTTTTATCTGCTGTATGTCCATGAGTATTATCACCAACCTTGGTGTGCAAGTTGGTATTGTAATTGTGAGGTATGTCAAAAAACTGTTGTCTCTTTAAAATCCAGGAAGATTTGTTGGCCAGCTCTTTGGTCTTTGTTTGCATTGACAAAAGTTACAAAAGTACATATTTAGAACTAAAACAGCTGCAGCCCAACTGCTCTGGCTGAACTACATGTGGAAAAAACGTATTTGGGTTTCTTGGGAAAACAATATATCCTCCTAATTAGAAGTGTGTTTTTTTTTTACATATTTTACATTTTGGCAATTTCAGAAAGAAAGATAATTTAAAGCTGCTGTTCATATTATTTTTATTTAATAAATCATTAATACTGTAAATTCTCAAATAGTGGCCTTTTTTTTAACCACAATGACAGGAAGACCCAGGCCTAACAGGCTTATAGCAGAGACGTGTTTTTAATGCATATTCAAAACATCCTCAAACTGACTTGATATATTTACTATATCAAGACAACAGGCACATTTCCATAGATCTAATTCCATCAAGACAACAGCAGAGTCATGTCATACTCACCACTCTGCTCAGTTTAAAGCAGCCACTCAGTATGTACTCACCTCTATGCCGATGTGAGGATGGGTGAAGATCTTCAGTTCACAAAACAATCCTGGAGTTTCAGCAGAAAACAGGGTTGCAGCTAAATCCAGTACAATTGCAGTGAATGGTGACCCAGTTTAAAATGTTAAAAAAAAAGAACACAAAACAAACACAAAATGTCTCCATCCTGCTCATATGGTGTAATCCAAGTGTCCGCGAGCCGCAACATTAAAATTTAACCACAAAAGACGCCATTTACACCATGTTTTTAGCTGAAATGTCAACTGTAGCATGTAGCAGGTAGCATGTAAACATGGCGTCGATCTCGCGAGACTGGATGGAGACATTTTGTGTTTGTTTTGTGTTCTTTTTTTAACATTCATTGCCATTGTACTGGATTTAGCTGCAACCCTGTTTTCTGCTGAAAACTCCAGGATTGTTTTGTGAACTGAAGATCTTCACCCATCATCACACCAGCATAGGGGTGAGTACATACTGAGTGGATGATTATCTAAGAGTGGAATATCGCTTTAAGCTGAGTTAATATTCACTCACTGATTCCAGTCACTTCCACTTCCACACTATGTTTTCTCTATTGTCATGCTATGTTAAGCTACAGAGAATTACAGACACGTAAAAACAGACCAGTATCACATTATAATGTGAAAAGTTCATTGTTATAAAAAGATTTTTTTCCAGTTATTACAAGACATAAACTTATTATTATTACTATATATTATAACAACATAACAACATGAAATGTTTTATTTTATAACATAACTCATTGTTATAATGTATAAGTTACCAAATTATAAACAACATAAGCTAATTTACAAAGTCATAACAATATCATTTACAAAGTTATAATAAAAGTTGCCAAGGTAAAGAAATATGACTTTGTGTGATAAATAGTATGTTTATGGGTATAACTAGAATTTTTTTTTAGTGTTATAATGTTTTAAGTTTTATGTTGTGAAAATATGTTATTACGTGAAAAAAGATCTATTAAAATAAAGTTTTCAGGTTATAACGTAATACTGATCTGATTTTGTTTTTCTGATGTGGCAGTAATCTGCTGCCAGAATGAAACTCAAAACCTCCTGCAGAGTTTTCACATTAAAAGCCTTTCCTTTGTTTTGGGGCTTTTAATGTAATAAACTACGCAAAGTGTCAAATCTCACTGACAATAGCTTTACATCCATGTGGAAAAAGTGACATGGCTGTTTTTGTACTAATGGAACATTATACAGGATTATGCTGATAATATCAGTGTGAGAGCTGATGTCAGGAAATGTAATCCCTAAATTTTTTTTAACCCTCCCCTCATTAACAACCAGTTTGTTTATACTGCCCTCACTCATGGCTTCTACTTGGGACTAAGCCATTATTTGAATACTGGCTGTGAGAATTTACAGGTTGGCCCCTCCCTGTGAGGTACCATCAAAAAATTCTCATGGATACTACTGTCAAGAAATAGAAATAGAAACCCTATATGCCCTGTTTCCGTGTTGCATTAAAACATACCTTACCGTCTGAAAGAAAAAAAGTTTCACATTGTATTTATACTTTCACAATTTAGTATTACAGGATGTGCCAAGTATTATTACACCCAACAAAGTTTGGAAATGTCCTATGTAAATAAACTAAAAGCTTCCACACAGTCTTTCACAGTAACTCCATCTGTGCTGTAAGCCTCTCATTACTAGTTATGCATTATTTCAGCTTTAATGTCATAATTAATCACTTAAGCCTGACAGACATAGATCCAGCGCAGTATTATAAAGTCTGCAAACATGTCTTTTTTTAGAGTAATATATATAAAGGTAGATGGTGCATCACAGCTAATAAGATGATCACAGTTTTTCTGTGGTGAACTCTCCAGCTCTCTGTTCCCACAAAATTCAGCACAATCTAAATGGTGTCTTAAGTACTGCAGTCTGTTGGCTTAAAGAACTGCCCCTGAAAAGTTTAGACCTTGCTCTGCCATGGATGACAGCAGCTAGGTATGGATGGGTGGATGGATGGATGGATGGATGGATTTCAATTGTGATGCATTAAAAATGCATTAAAATAACTGCAGTATAATCTATAATCTATTTCTCCTCTGTCATTTTTTTTCCACAAAATATTCCAAAACATAGTTAAGTACAGAGAAAGCTGTTACCTGTGCTGATATTTCTAATGATAACAAACTGCAAACTCCATTTGGATTATCCAGTTCCAGGATACTGGTACTGGTCTTGGTCGAGGGTCTGCAACCTGCAGCTCCGGAGCTGCTCAGGGAGCTCCTCTCCAGTGGCTCTCTGTGACCTTGGAAAATCATTATATGGAAATGAATAACAGATATTTTTTTAACCATTTTAACTTTTGTTTATCATCATTGTAGGTCTACACTGTAAAAAAAGAAAAAAACCCCTCAAAATTTCAAGGCGATACACTGCCATAGATTTTTTTTAGTTCTGAGCCCAATCATCTCAACTAAAGCCTATAGGTCAGCAAAACTTTTTAAAGTTTATTTCAAAAGTCAGATAGTTTGAATTGGCCTCAAAACTCAAAAAATCTATTGCAGTACATTGCCTTGATATTTTTAGTTGTTTTTAGTGTTAAGTAATTCTTATGTTGTCCAACTGTAAAAATATGTAGCCTATACACCAAAATTTTTTTAAAAAATGTTTTTAATATGGGTGTTTTGTCTTCTTGAGTCTTTATAAGCTCGCTATTGACATCAATTAAAAAAAAAAACAACAAAAAACAGTAAAGTCTTCAGGGTAAAAACAGAAGGTAATAGTTGCAGCTCCAGATAGATTTTTTTTCTTTTTTGGCAAAAATGTCTCAAAAATGTGAAAGTTGAGGTTGCAGACCCCTGGTCTCGGTACTGTGCATACTGCTTCACTGCAATGGCTTCCTTGGACACTTAGTGGCACAGAGGGTATAGGAACACAGGCAGCAGTGAGCCAGGTGGAGCAGCAGGCCATTAACATTTTCTATGAAAAAATAGGCTGCAGCCCCCTGCAACCTTCCATGGATATGTACTTATGGATAATAAATGAAAGAATTAACTTTAAATCCCTCACAAGAAGCAGGAGAACCAGGTAGTGTGCAGAGCAAAGTTCATATATTTAATCTGTGACTCTGAAGGGGTGTAAAATCATCACATTTGTCATATTTTTATTCTGAATACGTGTAATTTGCAGTTGATTATTGACATTCACATTTATTTAGCAGTGCACTGATTTGAATCAGAAGCCAAAATAGAAACAACAGTTGAGCTGCTGTAAACTGCGTTTTGATTGGCAGCTCAGTGCATCTACCCACGGGCGTCTGAGTGGGGGAGGTGTCACAGTTTCTGAGCGACCTTGTCACTGTTGTGTGTTTCTGCCCTGAACCATCATTATGTTATTACTGACTGACACCTGTGTTTCACTTGTTATGACAAGTTCAAATGTTGGCTGTGGGAAAGGTCTGCTGGTTTGTGTTTACGATGGAGTAATCTCTGCATTAAAGGAATAGTTTGACATTTTAGTTAACTATGCTAACCAACTGCTGGTAAAGGTAAATTAAAGGTACAATTTTGGGATCTTCTGTGTTTATATTAAATATTCTGACATTTACAAATCCCTGCAAAAATGAGGAATCTTAAAAACATGAAATATAAAAAGTATTCATTTTTTCCCTGACGTAGTTGGTTGGAGACTTGAAGGGATAGTTCACTCAAAAATGAAATTTCAGTCATTATCTACTCACCTTCATGCTGATTGAAAATCAGATTTATTTTGTTAGTCCACAAAACACTGCTGGAGTTTCACAGGAAAACAGTGTTAAAAAAACAACAGAATAAAAACATAAAGCCCTAAGCCCCAACACCATGTTTTTAGCCTGAATCTTCATTGTAGATCCTTAGTTTGGAGTCTTGTTCACACACACACTGTCTGAACTGGTGGTGGGTGTTGTAATGGAGTGCTAACATCATGTTGGGACTTTAGGAGACTTGGATTATGCCAGACAAGCAGTATGGAGGAATTTTGTTGTTTTTTTTCCATTTGTCTTTTACATTTGAAAACTGGTCACCATTCACTTCCATTGTTTGAGAGATTCTGCAACTCTGTTTTCCTGTGAAACTCCAGCAGTGTTTTGTGGACTAAAAAACTAAACCTGACCTTCAATCAGCATGAGGGTGAGTAGATAATGACTGAAATTTCATTTTTGGGTGAACTATCCCTTTAATCCTACTAATAATCCTACTAACTGTCATTATCAAATCTCATGCATACAAAGTGTCTTTCACAGACAACCATAACCAGTGGTCCAATAATGATTTCATTCTACTGCATTCTACACATCTGTCTGTCATATCAGATGACACTGACCTGAGTTGGGTTTAAGACAGCTGACACCACTGGTGGCCTCTTGCTGTCAGAGATTCAAAGGTGTTGATCATGTCCTTCAGTCAAACTACTCTCTTTTCTACAGTGGATTCAAGAAAGAAATGACTAATCATGTTCTCTGTTTAAACCACTGATCAAGTCGACACAGGGGAGTATATGAAAAGACAGTATGTCAATCAGCATCTTTTCCTTAAGTCATTACATAAGATGTGTTTATCATGCCTTGAATTGTGCTTGCACATCCTCTACAGTAACTAATGAAAGTCTGTTGAATAACTGGAAGTGTTTTCTTAACTCAGGTACTCAGTGTTATTGGTTTTCTGTTTTAAAGTGTCATACTATCCCTTTAACCTCAATGGATACAGTCATAAGAACATTAGACTGCAAACATATTATGCAGAATTACACATAAAAAAGTAGCTAAAACATACAGCTGAACACGACAAACCTTGTGTCCTCGTTGCTGAGCACTACAACAGGTCTTACAGCGAAATAGTAAGATAGTCAAGAAACATACTGTGCTCATATCTGAACGGAAAATGTTTTTATTTATTTATTTTTAAATTCTAAAATATTTTGTTATATTTTGGCCACATTTTTTTTTTGCTAGTTAGCTAATCAATTCCTTTAAAATGTGTTATCCAAAGTTCATCCAGAAATGTGAGTCAGCTGATTTGCTGGCCTGAGCAGACAAACTCTCCTCTACAGTCGTACAAGTCATTTGTGGATGTAATATTTTTGTAGTTTTGTTGATCCACAATCTTTTGCAGACGATCATTGAGCCTTCTTACATGAGGCTGGATGTTATGATTTCTTACCTGTGGGAACGCCATATCCTATTAAATGTTGAATAGTCTGAAATGCTTTTCAGCACCATTACCTTTTGGTGCATTTAAAACAGAATATTTAAACCACTGTTGTTGTTACTCCAAATGCTGTTTGCCATCACTGACATGACAGTCTGGAGTGAACACAAGAGTAATATGTATAGCCACCATGAAAATATCAAACTAATCTGCATGTGCAGCGTTTCAGTTTTTGTAACAAGAATCACAGACTTGATTGGCTGTGCAGGGTGGTGGAGGACAGCAGAATGAGTTGGCATGATGTGGAAATGTGGGAGAAGACACACTGTAATCAGCCTGTCCATCTCAACACTGGGCTTCAATTACTTTGCAGATGCTCACACAATACCTCCCCTCCTCTCCCTCCTCTCTAAGAACCCAAACAGCTGTGGTTCTCACAGCAACATACAAACCAGACTTTATAAAAGAAGTGGATGCTGTTTGAAAAGTGTCTTAAATCTGTACGGTCATTTCTAGACGGGAACTCTAGATTTGCCAAACTCTCATGAGATTTGTACATTTTGTTTCTTCATTGTGCCCGTTGTACAAACTAATTATGTTTTATAATGTGACAATGCTGTGGTTAGGTTAGGATGAGCAAAAACACTTGGCTTTTGAGAAGCCTTCAAAGTCATATATTACTGTCTCCGCAATATGTTTATTATCTCACTAGTCCAGAAGCAACACAGCCCTGCATGCCTCTGTTTATGCAGTGCTGTTTACGGTCTGAACACTGGGTAACAAGTCATTATTAAATTGTTGGTTTTGGCCTTTCATGAGATTTGTTCACATTATGAAAATGATAGATGTGTTCATTAAATATGTACTATATTTAACTGAAAAACTAAAATGAAAAGTTTCACTTACCAGCTTTTTTCCAAAGCTACTTTTTTCATAAAAGTTTAATTTCAAATGGCTATTTTACAGGAGAGTGACTCATTTTGCTTTTTGTAATGTTCGTACAGGATATCTCTGCTTTTCAATTCTACACCATGTGGTGCTGCCTTGTTTCTCCATGCAAAAGAACATGCAACCGAGTGTAACTCAGTGATGGAGCACCAACACAGTGTATGTGTTACACTATGAATACTTGTAGCTCATGTTAACATCACTAGCTCATTTTGTATTACTGTCCTCTCTCAAATTCAGATTTCCTCTCTCTTAGGGCAGCATATACACTCAACAAAAATGTCAACAACACAAGTGCAAGTAAAATATCTTCTATGTACTCAAAATGTTTATTTCTCTACAATTTTGTTCACAAATTTGTTGAAATCCATGTTAGTGAACACTTCTCCTTTACCAAGATAATCCATCCACCCGACAGCTGTAGCATATAGAGTTGCTGATGAAACAGCAGGATTGTTGCACAGGTGTGTCTTGGACTGGCCACATTAAGAGGCTCTAACATGCAGTTTTATCTTGAAAAGACATTTATTGGGTGCTGAACTATGGCTATTTCACATAAGGCAACAGATGTCATTTTTTCCCCAGAAGGGCAAAGTCATGGCCTGCCCTACTCCTCTGATCATCTTACCCTGATATTCTTCTCCTAAAACACTGACCAACCACTCCTCACGCCTAAACCTAACCAAACCAACCAGATACAAAGTAGGACGGGTCATGACTTTGCCCTCCTGGGAAAACAATATGGTGTCTGTAGCCCCACGTGAAATAGCCATAGTTGGTTTTTGGTCTTTGTGAGCAGATGATGCGATCACCAGTCATCGTGAGCAAAGTTCTGCTGATGAAGACCTTGTGACATTATTGCAAAATAACCATCCAATGATATTAACCAAAGGAGTAGTCTTGTTAACAATTTTGTTGGATTTTTTTTTGTCAGGTGATAAAAGATCTGTCATTTAATGTGGATGAAATCAAAGGTTCAAGTTTTGTGTTCTGATTTGCTGTTTGGGTTGCTCGTGACATCTGGATCTTCAAAGTTCTCCTGTGTGAGCTGATTAAAGCACAACGCAGACTGATGGGAATTCATTGGAGCTTGTTTATTTAAGTTATGTACAATAAAGCTTCATCACATGAGCCTTCTCAAAAACTGTGTACAACAGCCCTCACATACACAAACGAAAAGAAACACCATCTGGACCTGCTGAAAGCCATGGTGGGCAGTCATTTTGTAGGTGCAGTTTCAAAGGTTAAGATTTTGGGGGGGGGGGCAAAGCATGTCATCATGAGTTCTGTGGAAAGAGCACATTGTAACAGCAGCAGCAGTTAAAGCAGTGCTTCTCAGGCCAAAAGGGGTTCACAGAGTGATCTCTCAGGTTCTCCTTGGTCCCCACAAACCCTCAGGTTCCATTAGCAGACAGATGGGCACACAGGACACAAGAAAAGAAGAGAAATCACAGACATGAGGATTCACTCCTGATTATCAGCTTCATTTCCTACAAAAATATTGCACAAAAAATCTGGATACACAGAGACAGAGATTGACAAGTATAGCAGCCAGTAAGCCAATATCTACATGAGCAACAGATCCACTACACAGAAAAGAAGAGGAGAGGAGATATGCCTTTGCTTCCTCTGAGTCTGTCTGATTACTTCTCTTCATTAAAAATCTACCCTCCGCTAATACACTCGTAACTGGTGTTCAATGAATTTTGGGTGATGTCTTGTTACTTTAATATTTATTGAATCTACCATCAGCTTGGTTTCTGTACTTTATGCAAGGAAATTTAAAGATGTCTCAAGAAAATCATGATCCTAGCCCTGACGCTGTAGCTCCAAATACGGTTTCAGGCCACAGAATGGAATTGAACTTGACCCATCTGTCCTCATCACTCCCTCCCATGCTTCCCACTTTTCTCGGGGAGATAAAATGCCTAATGTGTGGGTTGACCTCCTTAATGTCAGAACCTATTCTTTATTTCAGTCAAGAAGGGTAAAGCCGGGATTATACTCCTAAAGTGACACCTACATGGACAGCTGCGGACACCACATACACATAGTATTTCTGTTTATACTACTTTCTGGAGTTCTTGTGGAGGATCAGTGGACAATAGATGGATGCAGTTGCACACTGGGTTTATGCAGATGTCTGCACAGAGCCTATGTGTACACCCTCTGATGACGAAATCTACGTTATGCAGACCCTAACAGACCTTGTGCACTTGCGTTGCATTAAGTATAATACCAGCTTCAGGGTCACTAGTCCACAACAATTCTCTGATGCTAATACTGTTGGAAACACCTACCTCACCTGTCCTCATACTGTTATGAATGGCTAAACTCAAAGGTTGGGCGATTTAGCCTGCTGTCACAGCCTCTCCCTGGCTAAATCCCACTCATTTCCTGATTTCTCTCGAAGGCCTTGTTTACAAGTAAAGTGATGGAAGTAGTTAGTGAGAGATATTAAAAAAGAGATCTTCAAAGAGAAATTCAAGTTTTGCACAGCTGCTCATAGCATAAAGTGGGCGACTGCATTCACTGGGAAAAGTGAAAAAGTTGACAGCCACAAATTTCACTGTTGGGCAGGAGATTTTCAGATGCACTTTGATCAAAACATACTGAGGCCATAACCTACTACTTTTCCCAAAATGCCATTAAACAACCCACAGTGAAGGTAAAGACATCACCAAAATCACCAAAATGTATGGTTGTTGCATACACGAGAGAATCGATATTCCACAGTTTGACTAAAGTTGTGCAGAATTCCAACAGGATCACAACTGTTTCAGAGCAATCCGCAGCGTATGGCTGCAAGCTATTAAACACGTTGACTGGACTGAGGACGCGATTAAAACTGCTCGTGTTTGCAGAGTCCATTGACAAGCTGTCGTGGTCCACTGTACTTCCGTTACTAAACTGTGCGCGCAGTTTCCTCATGTTTACAAACTGTAAACAAAGGAGTTCAGCTGAATTCAGACAATGTGAGAATGAATGAGGCTCTTCCTGAGGCACAGCCAGGGTGCCAATGTGGGGTCTGACAAAAAACATGGGGTCGTCCTGCAAAAAAGTTGAAACTGGCTCGACAGCATCATCTGGGAAGCTGCTGTGGTGGCCAATCAAATACTTGCACATTCCTGATAGATTACTTTGTAATGTGAATGACATATTTTTATTGTTTGCATCGCAACTGTCAGGAAAAAAAGATCAAATGTTTGCTTCTCTGATAACTGTCCAGATTTTAAATAAATCTATGAAATGTTAAGGTGTCTGAAAAGATTAGAAACTCATCAAACTATTAGTCCTGGATCCTGTTTCATCATTATTTTTTAATGCAGGGCTGTTTTCTGAACGGCCACTTTCAATGAAGCTTTGACTCTACATCTATTTTAATGGAGGTCACCATGTATGCTTGTTGAATGTCAGTTCAAAACCTGCTGATATTTTTCAAACACAATCAAACTTAACGTCATTGAGTATCCACTAACAAACTTGATTGAATTTGTGCTGCGTGATGTGGAACTGAAAATGCAAAATAACGATCAGAATAAAGAAAGAGAAGGACATCAACACCAAAAAACATATGCAAGATATGCAATTCTCTCTTCAAAAAACAATTCTTTTTTTCCAGTGGCTCTCTGAGGGTGTAGAAATAGAGGAGCAGGATAGCACGTTGGAGCTGTAGCTGGTCATGACAGGATCACTGTAACAGGCTACATTAATGCTTGATGTTTTGCAAGGAAATGGGCAGAGGCAGTGCCAAACAGCTACATATACACAAAACACAGAAAGGTCAAACATAATGAAAACAAACTCATGAAGGCAAATGATTTGCACTAAATCACATCGTAAGTTTTAACACACGGGAATCATCTTCATACACATACTCACACACACACAATAAACCAAATAAATAAATGTTTGACAATTAACATCATGAGAGCTCCTAGGTAACATTCATTCAATAAGGTTAATTATGTGCCTTCCATGAAAGTTTTGATCAGTAAGCAATGTGCCATAATTAAGTTTTAGAAGTTGTTGGGATGTTCTGAACAAAATGTGAGTGGGCAAGACAAACAAACAAAATGAATTACAGAAAAAACTAAAAATTATAACATTAAAAAAAAAAAACCTTTAATCCTCCCAAGACAAACAAAATATGGGTTATATAGTAGAACATATTTGGCTTAACCAATACAAACAAATACACCAAAAGAAAGAAGAAAACTATATAGATGACTTTACTAATAACTATGCAGCTGCTGTAACCCCAAAGAGCTTTGTGAGCGGGGTAAATAACTTCTAAAGTCCAAATATATTACATTAAAAAAGTGCTCAAAACAAAAGATATGTATGACTGCTTGCAGAGCCTTAGACAAATTACCTGTTCCACTGAGGTGGATGTCTAAACCTGCTTTTCCCTAGAACTATGTTATAGACTCGCCTTCATATGGGCTTGTTACTCTCAGCTAACTAGTTCTGAACAATTATTTTCCTTCTCCAAAGTTAAGATGATCCAAACTGGTACACTACAGAAATGTGTGCATTTTCTTGTCAAAGCAGTTACAGACAAGAAAGCAAACTGAATTAAATGCTTACAATGACATTTTGAAGCCACAGAAAAACAAAACTGGAGGATACACATGCAGCACTACTGAGGGCAGATAATAGTGTAGCTCTCAAGCTTCCCTTTAAAAACCAAGAGCATGGAAACACCATCACATTGTGCAAATCAAAACATCAACAACAGGTTTACCATGAATCCTAAGGAAGGAAATCCATCCACCTTTCTTTTTCAGGTAAAATTAAAAAACTTCTGAAATTTCCTAATCTCAAAAAACCAACAGGACATTAATTTGCTGGGAGGCTCGAGGCCAAAGCACTTGTTCCTCCTTTTTCCTCTTTTCTAGTCTTATTTAGTGGAGTGCCTCCACACAGATTTGCTCCTCAGTAATGTCATCCAGCAGCTGCACCTCCACAGGGCTGCATATGTCACTGTCATAGACCTCTGTCCCCATCAGGGCCTCTTCCTCCAGGGCTTCTCCTTTGCCTTTAAAGACTTGCTGCTCTGAAGGAGAGGTGCTCTCCACTGACTCTAGGTCCTCAATGCCTGCCCTGTAGTGAATCATTAGCAGGGTGAGGGCCTGGAGTCTCTCCCCAGACTTGGCCAGGGCAGTACTAATGAGGGCTTTGCGCCGGGCGTCTGTGGCCTCCCTCTCCTCCAGCAGAAGAGCATTATTGTGTTCCAGCTCCTGGTCAATTTCCTGCTGCAGCTTGTCTAGCATCAACTCCAGCTTCTGGGAGCGCTCATCTGTTGGCAGCCCCCGGTACAGGTCGCGGCCTATCTCCTTCACAGCAATGAACACACTATCATCCAAACCACCTTCCTTGCGTACAAGTTTACTGCTTCCACCGCTGCTGGCGGGTTGCTTTGAGGGGCTGGCGCCACTGGTGTAGGTCTCAGTATCACTGCTTTCATTGTCTGAGGTGTTGGGAGTATGCTTGGGTGAGGGCTCCACTACTCCAGGCACCACATCAGCCACCTGCTCAGGCAGCCGAGTCTTGGGCACCTGGCGGAGGTTAAGCAGGCGGGAGCTGGTGTTGATGATATGACGCGTCAGGCCGGTGGTGGCCCGGTTTATGGTGGATTTGGCTTCAGGGTCAGCTCCACGGCGTTCAGTTGCTGCCACACAGAAGGGATTCTCAGCGAGGCACTTGTCCTGGCACTTCTTGTGGCAAACATAGGCGCAGACCATACACTGAGAGGCTGCCTTGGTCCAAACCTTCTTCTTGCAGTATTCACACCAGGTAGGGTTCTGGAACTGGGTGTCCTGGAAATTGTGTCGCACCTCCACCAACTGCATGGCACCGTAGGCTAAGTCATCACGTGGTGCTGAGGGAATATGTTCCCTCTCTCTCTCCCTTAGATCCTCATCATGGATACTGCCTTCTCGCTCTCTTTCTGCCAGCCCCCCTTGATACTCTAACTCCCCCTCAGCTAAATAACAGAAGTTCAGAGTAACATCTCCATAACAGAGCTTCTCATTGAAGCCCTTGTGGGTGCTGAGACTGCGTAATGCAGTGCGGCTGACATTGGCTCTGGGCTCTGGAGGCCCCAGCCTAAAGGTGCTCTGGTACTCTGCTGAAGATGTGGCCATACATTCCAGGGCTAAGTGCTCCAGTCTGGAGGCTCACATGACCCAGGCACAACAAACTGCCCAGCTTAAAGGGATCTTTGCACCACAGGGCCACATTAAGGTACTTATGGTTGCTCTCCACCTCAAACACCACAGATGCCTTGGGCCAGCGTCCTGACTGGTTACGAAACATGGTTTCTGGGGATTCCCAGAGGGAGTGGTCCTCTAGACTGTCCCGTGTGCTGCAGGAGCTTTCTGAAGTTTTGTCCTTAGCTTGATCAGCCTTGCTGCTGCTGGTCACATTGGAAGGGACTGGCAGTTCATCACTGGACTCTGCTGACCTGGTAGACTGCTTCACCTCAGGCTGTTTGACACATACCTTCTCAGTGCCAGCTTTGTCCTCGTTGGCTCCAGTAGAAGGAGCTTTTTCTGGAGATTTTTCAGAAGAGCTGATGGTGGTAGTTGCAGTAGGAGCAACAGTAGCATTTGTAGTTGTAATAGAATCAACGCCCTCCAAAAGACTGGTTTCTGACGAGGCTGAAGTCAACCTTATCTGAGGTCTTGGTGGCACAGGGGGTCGAGAAGGAGGAGGTGGGGGAGGGACGGAGGGGCGTGGTAGACCCTCCCCTGGATCACTACTGGTCTTCTGTGGTGAGGGCTTTGGTGATTCTTTGGGCTGGGGCTTTAGTGGTGACTGAAGACCCACCAGGTTTAATTTGCGATTGAGGATAGGTGATATGGTACCAAGTGGCTTGGAGGCCAAGTTGGCCACTGTCCTTTTGGGGCTTTGGTTTACTGTAAGTAATGAATCCTCCTTAGTGTCACTGGTATTCATGGTGCTGCTGTTAGGGCCACTAGTCTGGCTAGGTTTAGAGTCCACAATCAACTCTTCAAACTCAGAGTCCATGTCTTTGCTGTCAGATATGTCAGAAAGCGTGGTGATAGGGGCTGGGTCTTCCTCATAACCCCCTGGCTGTGAAATGTAACCTGTTTCCTCTAGCTGCCCAAACCCCTCCTGAAGAGTTCCTAGGCTTCCAAAAGAGGGAGTCTGGTGACGAACTGGTCTCTCATAGAGTACCACCACCCTGTCTCCAGCCTGCTTCAGCAGTTTGGGCACTTGAACCGAGGATGTCACTTTGACACCTGTCAACAGAAACAAGAACAGGACATGTTTTCTGTCATTAGTGCAAGGAACTAAATGACACTTTCAAAAAATTTGAAAAAAGGTGACACATCTCAGACCTCCAATAGCGATGAGGCGATCACCCCTCTGCAAGTCTGCCAAGGCTGCAGGGGAGTTGGGCGTAACTGTTTCGATGCTGACGTGCACTGCGTCCCCCTCACTGGCAGGGACATGCCTGAACGTCATCCCCACACTGCCACATGGCCCCTTGATAACCTCCGTCTGATGCATACATGTAACAAGAGAAAACTGAACAATGAAGACCTGCATTGATTTAGAGGTTATAGACCACACACCATATTGTTTATAACTTGTCTAGTTAATGTTGTGGTACGATTAGTGGGAGGTAAGACGTTTAATCTCCCTTTTTCAGTATAAAGCAGCATATTCTGTTCTCTCTTTTTAGCCACATTTTTCAGACTTATCGTAATATTTATGGATATGGATTTATGGTTACTACTAAGAGATAGAAGAAATTTGCATATACTATGTTTTGAAAGACTGTATTTGGTAAAGACAATTTTGAAAAGGTGGTTCAAATATTGTATAATCTGTATAATTTATGTTTATTTAGGATATGAAAATTTCTGTACCCACTAGGTGTAAAAACATTTGGTGAATAAGGCATAGTGTGCTGGAGAAGGTTGTGCAACATGTTTTAATTTTGAATTGTGATGTTATGTCAATATTAATAACTGTATATGATTTACAAGTTTGAGATGTTTTTCTTGCAGGTTAATAATACATCTGCATGAACAATACACCAACCAATTAGATGTTAAAGCTACTACAAGGAACTATTTTTTTTTCTTAAATTTTGGAGTCCACTGTAGATAATTGTGTTTCCAGTGTCACTACAGCAACATGTAATGTCAATAATATGTATGTATGTGAATATAAATCCCCTCCTGCTTCCTTTTAAGTGGCTAACTTTGGGCTTGTTTCATCTCATTTCAAGCAGAATCTAAACTGGTGGTAGACATTAAGAATAACTATGGTTGTGGATGGTCTTGTTTGTTTATGTAGTCCTTGTTCCTTAATTAACATTAAGGAACAACTAGTTCATCACTTAAAAGTGTTGAAATAATGGCTTTACCAAAACACATTTAGTAACTCTTTGGACAGCATGTCTCTGAAATTGAATGGACACAGTAAATTAATAAATAATCAATTACAGTTTTGTTCACTGCTGTGTATATTTCTTCTTGGTAAGGTCTCCAACCAACAAGTAACAACAGGTACTGCACATCTGTTCTGTCCAGATGCAAAACAATAAGAATGAGAATAAACTGTGAGTTGACAAATGCAACACTGACATCTGCCTCCAGCACTTTGATGAGCGGCTTAGTGAAAGTGGCAATTCTGTGGCAGAAGAGAGAGCTACAATTAACTCCCCACCCCCAGCTGCCTTAATAACAGCCACTGCACACAGTCCAAGTCACATATCCCACAATACACCTGTTGTGATGCAGAGGTGACCCGCTTCATGCCTGACAGGTCGTCTATCAAATCACAGTGCACGTACAGTAGCAAGACATTCAAGCCTCCCATGATCAGGATGGTGGACATACACCTGTGCAATTTTATCAGTGATTGGTGGTCACTATCAGCTTACTGGAGACATGTTGGGATCTTCTCGGGTACAGAGAAAGAGCTAAATAAGGAGGAGGAGGAAGAGGGGGAGAAAAAGAATAAAGAAAGTACAGGTGTCCTGGTTTAAAAGACAGAAAAGGAAAGCCGACAGGATGTGGGTAGACGGAGACGAATGACTGTAATTTCCCCTGCTGTCATTCGTTACGCTTCTGGTGGAAGGCAGTGATTGAGTTAGGGTTGGCTGTGAATAAACAGATGATTATATAAGCTGGTAAGGATGGTCAGGGGCAGGTTTACTGAAGGCTGAGAGACGCTCCTGATCCATTCTCACGGTAGTCCAGCAAGTAGACAACCATCGAGAGACATTGAGACAGAATCATATTTTGAGGGGGGGTTAATTCTTACTCTTACACACTTATGCTTGGCCATTACACCTTGTAACAGGCCAACCTCCTACTGATCCAACTTTTTATTAAATGCAGACGTCAACTCTGTCAGATGGAAAATGTTCCAGTTTTTCATTTCACAGCATAGTCATAGTGAGCAGCCATTTTATTTTTGTGTGTCTCAGAGTTCTCTTCATGCTAATCAAAATACACATTTTAAATGACTCTTATTTATCTTTGATTTAGAAGGACTAGGGATTAATATTTTTCCCGAAAATGAGACTTTTTCAATCCCGGGAAAAGAAGCCAAATTTCCCGGGAATCACAAAGCGCAAAATTAATAATTAATAATCAAATCAAATGTCACACTGCTGGTCCAACAGAGGAACATGCTGCTAAGAGACTTCAAACGAAGACATGTGGCAGCTGATTTTAGTGCCATTTATATTCTAGATTCATTCAGATTAAGGCATCATAATTCTTAAGTCTAAATGGGCTTTCCCCCTCCATAAAGAAAGGCAGACTCTCATTAAACACTTACATTTCATGTATGAGAAAATTCATAAATATGACAAGTTCTCCTAAATCTCTTGTAATGTCACTCAACAGCAGATCAACAATGACAAGCCCTGGTTCATAGCCAAGCTCAGACAGTTACGGTTGGACAAGGAGGAAGCATTCAGGAGTGGGGACAAAGACAGGTTTAGAGAGTCAAAGTACAAGTTTAGCAAGGCGGTGAGAGATGCTAAACGTAAGTACTCTGAGAAACTCCAACAACAGTTCTCAGGTAATGACACTACCTCTGTCTGGAGAGGGCTCAGACAGATTACAAACTACAAACCCACAGCCCCCCACTCCATGAATGACCTGCGCTTGGCCAACGAACTGAATGAGTTCTACTGTCGCTTTGAAAGACAATGGGACAGACCTGACACCATCCCCGCGACACCCTTCACCAGCCCCAGCCCAGGGGCCCCACCTCCCCCACCCCAGCCCTTCCACTCCTGCCCACCTCAGCACCCCCTCCCCCCTCCCCCTCCACCACAGCAAAACCTCTCTCCCCTTCTGCCACACTGTCAGCGCCTTGTTCTGTCCCACTTCAAAACCCTCACTGACCCTCTCCTGGACCCCCTGCAGTTCGCCTACAGAGCCAACACGTCTGTAGACAATGCTGTCAACATGGTCCTCCACTACATCCTTCAGCACCTGGACTCTGCAGGAACCTACGCCAGGATCCTGTTTGTGGATTTCAGCTCTGCTTTCAATACCATCATCCCAGCGCTGCTCCAGGACAAGCTCTCCCAGCTGAACGTGCCCGACTCCACCTGCATGTGGATCACAGACTTCCTGTCTGACAGGAGGCAGCATGTGAAGCTGGGGAAGCATGTCCCTGACTCCCTGACCATCAGCACCGGATCCCCCAAGGCTGCGTTCTTTCTCCTCTGCTCTACTCCCTGTACACCAACAGCTGCACCTCCAGCCATCAGTCCGTCAAGCTGACGTTCTCCTACGACACCACCCTCATTGGACTCATCTCTGGTGAGGATGAGTCGGCCTACAGGTGGGAGATCGACCGTCTGGTGACCTGGTGCAGTGAGAACAACTTGGAGCTCAACACTCTAAAGACAGTGGAGATGATTGTGGACTTCAGGAAGAGCCCAGCCCCACCCACCCCCATCACCCTGTGAGACTTCTCAATGGACATTGTGGAGTCATTCCGCTTCCTGGGCACCATCATCACTCAGGACCTGAAGTGGGAGCTAAACATCAGCTCCCTCATCAAAAAAGCCCAGCAGAGGATGTTCTTCCTGCGGCAGTTGAAGAAATTCAGCCTGCCAAAGACAACGATGGTGCACTTCTACACTGCCATCATCGAGTCCATCCTCACCTCCTCTATCACCACCTGGTACGCTGCTGCCACTGCCAGAGACAAGGGCAGACTGCAGCGTGTCATTCACTCTGCCGAGAGGGTGATCAGCTGCAACCTGCCATCCCTGCAGGACCTGTACACCTCCAGGACCCTGAGGTGTGCAGGTAAGATTGTAGCCAACCCCTCTCATCCTGGACGCAAACTGTTTGTGACACTCCCCTCCGGCAGGAGGCTGCGATCCATCAGGACCAAAACCTCACGCCACAACAACAGTTTCTTTCCCTCTGTGACTGCCCTCATCAACGTTGCCCATGACCCCCACTGACACTGCCCCCCATCCACCCCTCCCACTTATACGTTACATTAAAGTAATTCTTGCACATTGCAATATCTGTTCTTCTTTAATGTTGTACATTTTAGTCACTTTGGTTTTTTTCTCTCGTGTTTTTTATTATACATGCTCTTTTTTATTTTTAGAAAATAATCTATTTATGCTGTTCACCACCAGCACTTGCCTCATTTTTTTATTGATATTTTGGTATTATGTTTGTATGCACGAACGTGCCACAACAAATTCCTGGTAGGCGAAAACCTACTTGGCAATAAAACCGTTTCTGATTTCTGATTTCTGTTGGTAGTACTTCTTGCAACCTAAAGGCTCCAGTATATTATTCATTTTCAAGGCTTTATAAATGTTAAGTTCTCTGATGTTTTTAAGGACTTGTGAATACATGTTCCTTGCGGAAAGCTTCTGCCTCACCATCTGATGTGTGTGTGTGTGTGTGTGGCTCCAGGTTTAATCTGATCTGGCCATGTTACAGCTCTTCCATGAAGACGCTAACAACATTGCAGAGGCAACAGGTTGCTGTGGGGGAGAATGCGGAGGCTAAAGGCCTATTCAGCTTCATATCACACAATGACCATTACTTAGTGAGCAGAGAGCTTCTGCTGGCGAACACTCCAAACCTCATGGCTGTAGAAAACAACAGAGATGTAAAATCACTGGGGACGTTAGGCAGGATATTGAAAGTGAAACAACACATTTGTCTACAATATGCAGCTGATAATCAGTCAATCTCACAGGCTTATCGGTCCTGCAAAGCATCAGATCTGATCACAATCCTACAGGCAAATATATGACACTTTACATTGTTATGCATTTTTAACATATTCTCATCACTCAGTGGACACTTTATCACATATTAACGCTTTCTAATATTGGCCCCAGACAAAATTTAACACTATTTGGTCACAAAAAGAGCATTAGAGCGTGAAATCAATTCAAACAAATGAAGTGAGACTATTCCACTCACAGCAGTGGTGGAAAGAGTACTGAAAATCTGTATTCAAGTACAAGGGCTGTTACATTACTAAAATAATACTCAATTGGAAGTTAAAGTACTAATGCTAGAAAAATACTTAAGTACAAAGTACTCATCTCAAAAACTACTATGGGTATAAGTTACTTTAGTCCCATAATTTCATGGTGAATATGTGGCAATTACCAAGTGATATATTTGAAATTTCTTAGAAATTACCCACTAATTTCATGAAAAATTGTGTGATAATTCATAGCAGTCACTAGTGACCACAAGTAATGTAATCATAAAAAGTGCACATGTACATCTGTCCATATTTACGACATATTACATAAGTCCATATTACAACAGCACTATAAGTGAATTGCACAAAAATACCAAATGAGACAATGAGACAAACAGAAAAAAATATATTATTATATTACTTAAAATGATTTTTTCAATTATGTTCAGGTTTCAAATTGAAAGGTCAGATTGTCAATTTACCCAATGACTTGGATCAACTTACCCTAACCTGGGGGAAGCTAAGCCACAGAGTCTCCTTTTTTTTAAAGTCATATTTTCAAGGCCCTTTGTCATAGATGCAGTCCCAGAGTTTCAATTGATAGGAAACATCCTAAAATAAAATGGGGGTAAATCCTACTCCTGTCTCATTTTCCTTGCTTAAAGGACTGCATATGAAAAAACTGGCTCATCTTACCCCACTCCCCCCTATCTAAGAGTTGGGAATGGGACAATCTGAAGTTTAAAGGTCAAAATTTGCTGAGGGAGCACTGCAGATCAAGACTAATTATTTGTTAATTGCAAAATATTCAAATTAGAAAAACATCTGGTTTGATCATAAACACTTTGTTAACATTAATCTAGTGAAACATCCATCCCTCAAATGTGACATTAACATGTTTCCTAAACAAGCTCCAGCTACACTATTAAACCTCACACACACATCGTGAAGTTTTAGATATCGTGTGTGATTTCTGTCATAGCACAGAAAACAAAATCCTCGCAGGCTATTTTGATCTTATATTTTGGCTGATTGTCTCTTATTTATCCACCACATATTTCACTACCATTTGGCACATGGCGGGTGGTCACTTCAGATCCTCATGCCAGAGCTGAGTGGGTCAGCTTCTGCTCAGCTACTCAAGATACACAGAGACGTTGAAGGCAGTGATATTTTTGGCCTTTGAGTGAGAACTGCTGAAAGGTGAGTGCTGCTGCTGCATGCTGAGCTGACTTGCTGGTGTGTGTGTGTGTGTGTGTGTGTGTGTGTGTGTGTGTGTGTGTGTGTGTGTTCAGCTGCATCAGTGGCTGCAATGTGGCCATTGTGCCCACAATAGATTTACAAAGGAGAGCACGGGTCCATTCTGCTGAAGTGCAAATAGTGGCAATCTCCATTTTACACACACTTACACCAGCAATATATGCACAGTCACACACACATCATATGTACCTAATTATATGTCAGAGGACACATGCTCAGTGATAAGACCACTGCTCTCCAGCAGCTCAACTGGTCCCAAAGCTGAAGGCCTTCTCCACAGCCTGCCATTTAAAACTGTATTTAATTCACTCACCATGTGAGACAACAAAACTTTAAAAAAAGAAAAAGCTTAAATCAAAAAACTGATGCTGAAGTTGTGTCCTGGGAGTCATACAGGGAAACACAGGCTAATAGTGTGTGTTTTGTGATTTTTGGCTATAAATATAATTGACTTAAACTTACTGTTTTGTATCATGTAATATACAATAATAACACAAATGTTTCTCTAGGTAATGTTCCAAACATTACTCTGAGTAAATAAGAATCACTTGGATAATGAAGGATTTGTACTTCAGTTGTAAACCTCTGGAGTGTCACTGTGGATTTGCAGGTTAGGCTAATAGTAGATGACTGTTTTATACCTCATAGGCAAAAAGTACATTATTAGGGGCCGGGCAGCCTAAGCTGCCAGGACCCTATTGTAATCCTGCATGTTCTTCTTTCTTTCTTCTTCTTTCTTTCTTCTTCTGAGGAAATCCTACTTCCCATGTGCGAAAAATGACCAAACTTTGCACAAAGGTTCAGTCCCATGCCACATTGCCTCAGCTGCAAAAACAGGCCAATAGTCCTGATGGTGGCGCTACAGCAAGCCTCTAAAGTTCAAAATTTTGAAAATTCACAAAAAATCAACCATATGTGCTACAGCTTTGGAACTTTCACTTTGAAATGTTCTTTTCTATGGCATGGATGGCTGCTGTCTGGCACCCTGATCCTTGGCTTAGTCAATTTGTGAAGCCACACATGAACTGTCACTTGCCAATTAGCTCAGTGAGATAAAAGACGGACCTCAGTCTCAGAAGTCATGAGTTCGAGCCTCAGCTAAGGCAGGACAGACTTTCTAATGTGAAAGGCCTATGTTCAGGCATCATGCTATGTGGATTAGAGACTACTAAGATTAAAATACACTTTACACAAACAACACTTTTCCCTGTTATCCCTTGCCTAAAATTGCCCAGCCCCGACCATTGCTGCGTGGCAGCTATAATATTTAAATCTGTATTCTCACAGACATTTCTGTTAAATTTAGTTTGATTTCCCACAATATTAAGAAGAACTGACTCAAATCAAGACAGAAATGTCATTCTTGAATCATAGTGCCAAAATGAAGAGTCCATTAGAGCTCAACAGCGACTGCCCACTTTTTCAGTGACAGTGTTTCCAGAAGTGAATTTCCCATCATTCTCTCCACTGATGTTTCAGAAAATCCTTATATAAACAATGTTAAGCCTGGAACCAAACCATCCAGCTACAAGATGAAATGTGACCACAAAAACATTTGAAATAGAGCAAAAAAAGGCAAAGGTCCAAGAGAGCGATGAAACTATCCATCCTACAATCCACTGTGCTTCTTCTTCAATATAACTGTTGTTGTTATTATAATGTTTCTACTATTAATGCAAGTGTTGTAATATCTTGTAGTTTGTGTTTGTGTGTATATAAATTATATTCACTGCAGCATAACAGCATTACTAGTGTGACTCATGTTAGTGGAACTACCTGTTCACAGGGGTTAAACATTTCCATGGTAAGGGATAAAAGCTTTTGTACTTTTTGTAATGGTGAATTGTTGGGGGATGAATATCATGTTATGTTTTATTTGAATGTAAAAATTCGCCCATTATTGAGTATAGAAGGAGGTACCTGCCAAAATACTTTTTTAGTCATCTACCTATGTTTAAATTTATATTATTACTGCAGACAGATAAATCAAGGGCAGAAAGTAAATTAGGTGCCTTTTTGAGCAACGTCCTGCCTTTATCTAAATGACCTAGTTTGTGATGTGGATCTGTTTTTGTCATTTAACAATGTATTGTTGCTTTCTTTTATGTTTGCACTCGTTAGCACGTAGTGGTCTACAGTAATGAAATAAAACTGAAACTGAAACAGCAGGATCTGCCAATCACAGTCCTGGGCTGTTACACTTTGGGATCGTGGGTAGCATATTACATCTCCATGACATCGCAAATAAAACATGTTTTATACAGGAGCATAAACCATCATTTGACAGTCACACAGACCGTAGACTTTCCACACTGGGTGGTTACAGCATTATGGCTCTAAATCCTAGTACAGTTCAGTACAGTGTAGTGTATGGTTTGTAACACTAGTAACGCTGGGGTGCTGGAGTTAATGAAATAATTCCCCTTTGCAGCTCAGGTTTACAGTGATGATTTTGTTTGGTGAAAAAGGGAAAACGTCTGATATCCAAAACACCCTGAATAAGAAAGTGAGCTGAATCCTCCCCTGACTCCTGAAAGAAAGTAGCTGCTTGGTGTTTGTCCAAATTGCAGAGTTTAATTGTTGGATGGTGGAGCTTTCTCTGGGGGCTCAGCAGCACTGACTGGACTAATCTTGTTAACATCGACTAAGACAACAAGCAGCTCTTGGTTCCTTGTCTCTGAGCAGAAAAGAAAGAAAAAAACGTAGCAGCCCCAAACTGACCAGATGTAAATGGAGCAATTTACCATCTATTTCAGCAAATCCAGCCTCTCTTTTATCTACACTGCCACAGAGAACAAATGAAAGGTTAATATGTTCAAATAGCAGCTATCACTGCTTTAAAGTTCCTCCAGGACCCAAACCCAGACAAGTCTTCCTTTGATCCCCTGAATAAAAACACTCATTGTGATACAAAAAAAAAACAAAAACAAAACAAAACAATTATTACTCTTTCTAGTACACTTGGACATATCATGGGCTTCATCTGGCAAATAATGCAAAATTCTGAAATTCCTAAAAACTAAGAAGCCAAATATGGAATGTAACTTTTAGGTCTGCAAGTAACAATTATTTTCATAGTCAATAAATCGGTTGATTATTTTCTCGATGAATCAGTTAGTAGTTGTTTGCTGAATGTCAGAAAATGGTGAAAAGTGTTGATCAATGTTTACCAAAGCCAAACATGACGTCCTCATGACTTGTTTTTCCCACGAATCCAAAATTCAGTTTACTGTCATAGAAGAGTAAAGAATCCAGAAAATATTCACACTTAAGAAGCTGAAATTTTGACTTTTTTCCTTAGGAAATTACTCAAACCAATTATCGATTATCATGTTGCAGCTCTAGTAACTTTACTCTTGTGAATGTAGATTGATTTAAATCACAGACACAAGAGCAGATAATGACATTATTGTAATATCTATGAAAAATATGAAATGAAAAATGCTCTCATTCACATTCATCTCAAAAAAAAAAAAAAAACAGCAGCAGGATGTTTTGCCACTCAGTCAGACTTAGGGAGCGTGTTACTGTGGAAAAGTGATGCAATGTCGCACTCCAGCTCGTGCTGTTGTACTGAATATTAGCATAGCTGTGATCCAGCGGTAGGCACGAGGCCGCAGGCTGAGCAGCGCAGATAATCAAAACCCTGCTGATATTACACACAACAGCACAACCTCAAGTGTGATATTGCTTTTATACAACAGTTTTACAAGTGCCATTATGAGTAAACACATTAACATTTTCCTGACCACGAATGTTTGCTTGCTTGCTAGTTAATTTGTAGGTCTCCATAAAACAGATCTAATGTGGATTTACTGTGAGCATTGTGTTTTAGAACTTTAGTGCAAGCCCAACAAGATTCTGTCAAAACCCATCCCTCATTAGCATATTTCAGCCCGAACCCAATTACAGCCTGACATTTTTCTTAACAAGTTTACCAGGGACAAGACAGGGGAGGAATTTGAATTGGCAATGGCAAAATTGGGGAGAGAAAAAATAAAAATAAATACTATTGCTACTGATAATACAGCTAATAACAACAACAACAACAACAATAACAATAATAATAGTCCAGCCCAGACCTGACGTAAGCTCATGAAATATATGAGAAATACAGCCCGACCCAACCCAAACCCATTGGGTCCTATCGGATTCAGGAACAGATCTCAAGCTCTAGTCTGTTTGTGGTCTGAAAGCAAACAAACCAACCACACAATTTTAAGATAGCCGAAAAGCTAAACTACAAATTAATCCATCTTCTGATCGTGAAATCTGTTCAGGAAGCCATCTTATAATTGATCAGAATAAGTCATGCATATATTTATGCAAATCATTTTTTTAAAGTTACTACAAGGAGTTTTTACATGGTTGAGAAACAGTCAGTTTTTGATGTTATATTTTGTGGTTATGGCTTTTGTTCACAGGTGCCTCCAAAACCAACACAATATGAACCATGGTGACATGTGTGCATGTAAGTGCAGGTATTTTCCCTGAATAACTGGTCAAAAGCTGTTAAAACTGCTGTTCTTGTAACCTACTCCATGACTTTGTCAGATTAAATAGTGTAGTCTGTGCAGGGGTCTCTGCATATGCATCCCACACAACACACACTTCTAGTGGGTTATACGTGATGATTGAAAGAGATTACTGTTTACAAGTCTATATATTATTTTGCCTTTAATGTAACAGTTCTTAGAGCACCTGTAAAGTGGAGTAATACATCTGCTGTTACAGTCTATCAGCACTCATGGAACGCCTCTTGTCAGAACTAACTACTGTGTATGGAAGTTATTTATAATATTAAAAATAACAGTTAAAGTTTACTGTTTCAGTGTAATTTTATCAAACAATAGATCTACATCAGAATTGTTTACTCCCTAATATCGGCATTGGCCTCAAACATCCAGTATCGTTCCAGCTCTAAACCAGACCTCTGTTCTAACGTGACTTTTATTATGTTTCTGAAGATGTCACATGCACATATGGCATCATATCACGTATTGGGCTTGGTGGTATCAAGGTATTACAGTATACCAGGATATTTAGAAATCCCAAAGGTATGATTTTCAATACTGTCAAGTTATCTGAAACACAGAAGTTGCAACTGTTTTTTTTTTTTCATTGCTGGAAAATAAAATCATAAAATCAAATTAATTTATTACTAATAAATTATTAATACTTCATTTATTAATGGGGAATTATCTGGAGGTAGAAAAGAAATAGTTGGCTGGTCATTTCTGCTCTGTAGCCTTGGTCTTCTTGCTAATTAATTAAATATAACCAGATATGGAATCATGAAAATATTTCCACATTTAACTTTATTTTCACATGACTCCTTACAACTATAAAAGCAGTTTATTAGCCACATGATACGTCTTTAAATCATCTTTGTTCAGCCAAATGATGTTTTGGTATCTGAGCAACAAGTGTAATTGGGTCCTTTAGCAAGAATCTACAGAATAAGGGCTCTTATTCCCTTTGTATTCAGCATTCTATGGGCCAAAGTATTTAAACCCAGTAAGACTTGTCTAAGAAGACTAATTGCATATTAGACACAAAGTAAGCTAGACAATGTCAAATATGCTACAATGACTTCTATCACCAACTTTTAATAATTCGTTTTTTCACACAAATACCGTCAAATACTGTATTCACAGGAGAGATGTCAGGAAGGTATGAAGGTATGAAAAACAGCCCAAGTCTATCACATATATTTGAGTAGAATGGTTATACTGGACTCCATGTGAGAATTCATCAGAGGGTTCTGTGTACACTGAAAACAGTCTGCAGTGAGAGGCGGCTCGCTGCAGGCTGCTCTCAAACCCTGGCCTGATGTCTAACTCGGATGGAGCAGCATCTCCTGTTGCTTGGCTGAACATCCCTCTGCGATCTGGGAGGCTGCGTGTGAGATGGAGAGGTGGGGGTTGAACAAATCCTTTTCCCTGTCACTGCCCTGCTTGGTAATTTAATCTAATACCACATGTCAGATCGATTTGTGTATGGTTATAGGGTACAAGTCGCTGCGAGGCAAGTGCGCAGCAATTCCCTGCCACATCCAATTAGCAGCCCTGGTGGTGATGGGGGTGGAGTGGGCTAAGGGGTGGGGTGCATGGCCAGTAGCTGCTCAGGTGTTTACGTGGACGCTTATTAGGCTGGTTAACAGTGACACATATTGTGTAGTACGTGTTCTCAGACACAATATCACAGACAGTTAAAATACAGTATGAAGTCTGCACTGGAACATTTGAAATAATCCCATATATGTACAGCAGGGCTGTCAAGAGATCATCTGGATGTTTCCATGGTAACGTTTCCACTCATCACTCCATTAACACAGCGTTTGAGCCATGATCATCTCTGAAGGGGGTCAAATGAGCCCATCAGGACTTTTATAAGGGGGGTAATAAGCAATACTATGAAAACTGTACACCAAAATCCACAGTGGCAATGCTTTCAATGATATTAAATAAATAAGAACTTTCAGATCATTATAAAAATCATACTTAGGAAACAATAAGAAAACAACAAAAGTACACACCTCAGTTTCAACAGGGCTTAACTTTGCCATTGAGCTGCAACGATTAAATGATTATTAATTGATTACTATATTAATCAGCAAATACTCTGATAATCAATTAATCAGTTTGAGTCATTTTTCAAGGAAGAAAGTAAAAATTCTCTGATTTCAGCTTCTTGATTTGATTTTTTTGTGGTTTCTTAATAGTTTATGACAGTAAACTGAATATCTTTGGGCTGTGGATGAAACAAGAGATTTGAGGATTGCATTTTATAGACCAAAAGACTAATCAAGTAATCAATTATTGTCAATATTTTAAATGTAAGTCAACTTTGAAGAACTTCAAAAAAAATCTGAAAAAACAGAGAGATAATACATTTCTGAGATACTCACAATTATTATATATATATTTCATTCAATAAACAGCCATTATGTTTAAAGTTTCAGTATTCAAAGCTGAATATAGACCTACCAGATATTATATGCCAGGAATTAAGTCATTTTTAGGGCAAGACCACTATGGCCTTCAAAAACACTCATTTATTGGGGCTTCGCAGCCAAAATGTAGGATACTAAGGCATAAGCCAAAGGTGCAATAACAAGAAATGATAATGAGCGATAATTTGCATTAAGACAAAACATATTAGTACAATTATGTGATGATAAGCCTGATCAACCACCGAAATTAAACAATACACACATTATTAGACTGTAAACCATTAATCAATGTAATAAATACCTGCAGTCAAGGCCAGACAACCTTATAATACTTTGTTACCATACAGTATTACTTTGTGGAAGTCAATTTCTGCCAATGTGATGACAAAAACAGATCCAAAGTTATTACAATGAAACCTCTCTCAAAATAATGACTTAGAATTTTTTAGTTATTATTATTATTTATTTATAAGTTATTATTTTGAGAAAGTTTCCATGCATCATTTTATCCTGAAGTCCAAGTGTCGAGTCGCTTTCAGAAGAATAAAAAAATTAGGCTTATCTGTCTAGTTGTGTTCGAGAACAGCTCTGGACAAGCTGTAGGTCCAGTGATCACACACATACTCACACATGCACTAGGGCTGGGTATCGGTACTCAATACCTTTAAAGTTTCGATTGAAATAACGCAGTACCAAGTAGTATCAAAACTTCTCCAGTCAAACAATAACTGCATTCAATCCTTTTGGTGCCCAGATCTAGAAAAAAATACTATTTTTTAGCCAATCACCGCAAGCGTTCTTCATAAAGAAGGACCTTCAAAAGAGGGTACTGAATGAGTACTTTCTTTGTATCGGCATCACTTTAAGGGTACTGGTATTGGCACTGCTATCGTAATTTTTTAAAACCATATAAACCTGCATGCACACAGGCAACATGATCCCAGCCAGAAGCAACGACATGCAGCCCTTGTTTTCATGAGGAATAGTTATGTGCAGGGTTGGGGCTGCACAATTAACTGGAACTTTATCAAAATCAAAATTTGGCTTTCTGTAATTTTCAAATCACAGGACGTGCAATATTTGGGTTAGGGTAGCTGCAGTTGTGAGACACTGAATGTTTTAAGGCCTATATTCTCAAACTGTGGTATGCAAGCTCCCTCTAGTGGTACACAGAAGAATGTCAGAAA
Source organism: Lutjanus argentimaculatus (assembly GCA_034769285.1). Classification (NCBI taxonomy): domain Eukaryota; kingdom Metazoa; phylum Chordata; class Actinopteri; order Lutjaniformes; family Lutjanidae; genus Lutjanus; species Lutjanus argentimaculatus. The sequence goes on along the minus strand of JAWZSL010000036.1, from coordinate 2,288,634 downwards.
TATTTTTTAGAAATAAAATAATTTAAAGATACATAATCCTATCAAAACCCTACAAAAGTTCAAATGAAAATACATAAAATACAAGATCACTGACATGTAATTTAAAATAAGTTTTGTCTTTCCTGTATTTTTGTTTCCATATCAACCTGCTACGTCCATGCATGTAGCGTGTGTATATGTCATTCATGATTAGTGGAAGTTATGAGCTAAACTGTGATGGCAGGATAATAAGTGGAGATAAAATGAGAAGACTGGAAACAAATGCTTCAGAAACACTGCAATCATGGCTCCAAACAGGAAATATTACCAAGAGAAAATATATTGAGTAGCCGTGTTGAAAATGAAGTGGACGACAGTGAACCAAGCACAAGTGCTCGTGGCTTCTTAAAGGTGCCAGTGAAGAGTCCACAGCTCCTTTCAGCACCAAACATCACAAAACATGAAGGTGGTACTTGGAGAAATAATGTTTTAAGGGAATTATGCTGGATGCTGCACATACTGGATCAACACTGAGTGATCCACTGAGTACTCACCTACAAAGGTTAGCTTGCTAAGTCAATATAGAGACGATAATGAATTCAAACAGGTGTGAGCTCACTCTAGGTATCCCATTTGTGACACCCTCACACCGCTCACAAATGATCTTTTCTCCATTTATGATTAACTCAATAACATCATGAAATTCTAACATCTATTGAAAACCTCCATCCACCCCAGACCACTTATACATATATACACTGGTTTATTCCCATCCATCAACACTGTGTCAATACAGAAAATATTACAGCCTGAACACAAACACACAACATATTAAAGGGATAGTTCACCCAAAGATGAAAATTCAGTCATTATCTACTCACCCTCATGTCGATTGAAGGTCGGGTTTATTTTGTTAGTCTGCAAAATACTGGAGTTTCATGGGAAAACAGTGTTGCAGAGTCTTTGGAAGTGAATGATGACCAGTTTTAAAACATAAAAAACAACCAGAAAAAACATAAAATGTCTCCATACTGTTGGTCTACATATATCTATAATCTAAGTCTCCTAAAGTCGTGACATTCCGTTTGCACTCCGTCACAACACACACACCCAGTTCAGACAGTGTGCACGTGCACATGAACATGGCTCCAAGCTAAAGATCTACAGTGAAAATTCAGACTAAAAACATGGTGTAAATAATATTTTTTTAGTCAACGTGGCATGTTGAGTTGGAAGACTTGGATTACACCAGACGAGCATTTTATGTTTTTATTCTATTTTTTTTATGTTTGAAAACTGGTCACTATTCACTTCCATTGTTCCAGCAGTGTTTTGTGGTCTACAAAACTGAACCCGATTGAGTAGAATAATGACTGAATTTTCATTTTTGAGAGAGCTATCCCTTTGATGAATTGATACTTATCCAGAGAGGAAAATGGTTGAATATCCACTGTAGCGGTGGATGGCACGTCTTTCTCCAGTAAAATCACTATTAAGTTTACTTTTACACTTGTGTGTGCTGTGTGGCTCAATCTGAATTTTCAAGTTGCCTTTTTATCATAGGAAGCAGGTTTCAAAAGCACTACGAACAAAGGAGTTGTTATGGAGACTCGGGCAAACAAAAAGGTGCGCTGCCTAATTTGCACTTGTATGGACAGCAACAGTGGTTCAGTCGCCCACACGCTCCGTCTCTGTAGCACTGTCATTGTCCTGGCATGAAAACATAATCATCTGTCATGACTGTGACATCATCCTAGTTTATTAAATGACAACTAAATTCCATACTACTATCACTTGTGCAGAGAGGAGGAAGACACCATTTCCCTCGTTATCAAGTTGGCATTTCCCTCTTTCCTCTCTTTTGAACACAAATGCTTGTCTGTCATACAAACACTGAGCCTATCTTCTCTCCAGTCAGCTCACCACTTGCTTAAGTGTCATTCTGTTTCTTGGAACCTATAATGAGCGATTTGACTGCTTGACCACATAACATTTACTTATCAGTTTCTCACCTAATTTCAGCCTACAAACAGGCTACAGGTCTTTGGCGTCATTAACATCTCGTCTCTGCTGGGCCCTTTCAACTCCTATTAAAAAACAGCTATTCAAAACAGGCGGCTCACACACACACACATCTCACTCAGTGAGTCAGAGAGGAAGAGCACGGCTAAAATAAACGCTTTTATTTCATTTGGCTTTGCTGCTGCACAATACATCCTATAATAATATCATTTTTGTTGAGGAGAAGTAGAAACAGTAAATATACTCAGTGGTTACCATCACTCTAAATAACACTGACACAGCAGAAGAAAAGCAGACAAGCCTACGTCATGTCAATTGTCAGATCAGTCTAGATGGCAAGAAAGGGCACTGAGAGTAATTTCATAAATCCAGAGTCTGTACTATCTCTGAGTTACTCAAACATTATGGGGAGTTTGTTAAACCAACATGAACTTCCTGTCTGGCTTACAGCTGAATGTCACTGGATCTTCATCAAAAGGTCAAACCTCCCAATATTCAAGCAAAGTGCATGTGATACTGAGTACTATAGTGGGAATTACTGAGTGCCTCATGATCCGGTTGTGATTCAGAGGGATATAATGTTCTGATAAAGTGATTCTCGATTCATCAAAATTTTAAGCTTATACTCTGCAGCTGCTCATGTTCAGCCATCCTCACCAAAACTCAAGAAGTCTAGTTTAGAAGTAAACATGTTACATTCAGGAGAATTACGCTTGGGCGGTATAAAGGTATTATGCTATACGGGGGTATTAAGAAATCCTTACAATATGATTTTTAATACATTATAAATACAGATGCTCCTCTTTCTAATAAACTGAGATGCTGTATTGTGGTGTGCAGCTTACGCCACCAGCAGTCAGTTTCTGCGCAGCTGAGCAGACAAACATAGCTTTCATCTGAAGAAGAAACATGATGTTTTGGAAATAAAGTTGCAGGGATGACTAATTAAAAAAACTGCCTCTGCTCCTGTGCTGGATGATGTTGGATTCAGTCCAGATGATAAAGGCACGCTAACAAACACTGCAGACAAGTGTGTAACTTTAGCAAGCATCACAGAGGGAGAGGGGCAGACTAATTACTGGTCACAGAGTTACAGTGAATGTGCGTTGAGTGGAGGGAAAGATGAGCAGTGAAGTTGTTATTCTGGCAGAACATGTACACAGACCACACTGTGAATTTACAGTTCAGGTTTGTGTCTGTCAGTGAATAAAGGCTGCAGCTTCTGAAGGCCGAAGTGGAGCTCCTGCGTGTGCGTGCGTTGTTTCCCAGCTGTGAGAACAGTGATGAGCAGCTCTGCCCACACTGTGAAAGAATGAAATACAGTGGAGTACAGTGTAGATGTGTTATGGTTTGGACTTTTTGTTGGTCACTTCCTGTTTTATTTTGTAGTCTTGGTTCTCCCTTGTGTGTCTTTGTTGTGTTTACTTCCTGTCTTTGTCTGTTTTCCCGCTCTTTTTTGATCACTGATTATTTTCACCTGTCGTTGACTGCCCTCACCTGTGTCTTGTTATCCTCCCTCTCCCTACTGTATTTAAGCCTTTGTCTTTTCCTCCTGAGTTGCTGGTTCGTCCTTGTCTGTCAGTGTTTTCCTCGTGCTATTGTGTTGCTTGTGTCTTTCCCTTGGATTTCATTGGTTTATTTTTGTACCTTGAACTTAGTTTTTGGATCTCCCCTGTTGGATTTTTGGTGGTCATTTTACCTTTGCATTCACAGCAAGTTTTTTGTGTTTAGTTTTTCCTTGCCATTTCAAAGACTCTCCCTGCTTTAATTTGATGTAAGCCTTTTGTTTTTTGTTTTTTGTTTTTTTTGTTCAATAAATATCACTAAACTGCTCCATCTCTGTCATCTGCATTTGGGTCCAAACCTAAAAACCCTCACTCGTAACAAGATGAGCCGTTTCACACAAATACTGTCATAATACCATATACTCCGATAAAGTGTCATGGTGGTATGGGAATGGATACTGCCAAAGCCTAGTGGGAATCTTTTTGTCCGATTTGACTCAGAATCTATTGTTGATTGAATGGAAAAGGGGCCCAATATCAGTCTCTTGCTCCAGTTTCCCTGAAATACAATATGAAACCTATCTGGCTATTAAATGGTCCACAGACGTTTTGTTTGAAAAAGTTAACTTTATTAATTAATGAATTAATCAATTTGAAAGCAGTCTTCAGAGTACAGTCTTCTGACTGTATGATAATGAAAATCTGAGGGGGAGGCAGACTTCTTTGCTGTGTTCTTACTAACACTGTCTCCAGCAGTGGAGATCAGCCTCTCTGCTGCACCGTTAGTGTCAGGGAAGCACATCGCTGTCCATGATGTAGAGCAGGTGAACAGACTGAGCAGACGGTTATTTTCTTCACCACAGAGACGCTCTTGTTTGTTACAGCTGATGGCTGCTCTGCTTCATGAACATCTTAACATCCCTGGGTGAGGGTGTAAAAAGTATTCACAATATGATTCATGTTTGTCTGGCAAATGCAATTATTAAGACATTAAATCAAAACATGATTGCAACCGCTGCCTTTAGAGAAGATGAAGTAGATCTCCCTGTTAACTGCTGATAACGCCCACATGTGCGCGCTGTAGACCGTCCAGATGCTGCATTGCCCTCACAGCTGAATTCCACCTTTTTCACTCTGTCAACATCATGTTAATTAACATTTAGAAAATTTATTTTTGACATTTATGATGTGATTCAGAATCTTCCAAATCTGCATTTCGATGCATCTAGGAATCAAGTATTTTCCCCACCCGTAATACTGAAATGTTTGATATAGGCCTGGCCAATACATCAATATTATATCATATTGTGATATGAGACTAGATATCGTGATAGATTTTGTGTGTTGTCTCTTCCTTTTTGTAAAGGCTGCATTACAGTAAACTGATGATTATTGATCAACAAATCTCACAGTGTTAACATCTTGTGAAATATAGTCATCCCTACAATATTGCTGCAGTATCAAGGTATGTGGTCAAAAATATTGTGATTTTTACTCATTTTATCACCTCAGCCACTTCCATCCCTTGGAGTACACAACATGTAGTCAGTTACAACCTACATCATCAATAATTATCAATATCGACCAACATGACACTATATCACACAGCTCTATCGCCCAGGCCTAGTTTGATAATGCTTTATTTTTTCGAGTTGCTAACTTCCTATGAAGATTCTGAGAAAAATAGTAGTACTTTGGTACTAAATATAGCAAAAAATGCAGTTAATTGGTACATTTCCAGTTAAAATGATAATTCATCTCCAGTGAAACCTGGAGACTCAGTGCGTAACAAGTCAGATAAACATGCAAAAATGTGGATTTTGTCTGCAGGCACGTGTAGGGATGTTCTGACTCTTAAAATGTTGCAGTTGGTTTTAGTAAAGTTCATCAAAAATACTTTAGCTTTTATAGAGCACTCTGTCTAGGAATTCAAATTAAATGCTTTGACATAATCTGTCAAATCAGATATTATTATCATAGCTGATATTTATAGACTATAATTTCATAATTGGAATACTAATATAAACTTCTCATTGTCAGCTGATAATTTATTGGCCTTGATATTTATTGTGCATTCCAAGGCAAGCATATAGTTCAACATATATGGAGAAAAAAGTGTCTAATGATAACTAATGATAACTTAAACTCCATTCAATTCAGTTTTATTTGTAAAAGCACCAAAACATAAAGTTATCTCAGGGCACTTTTAAAATAGAGCAGTACTTTATACACCCAGTTGTTCCAACCAAGAGCAAGCACTGAGGTGACTGTGGCGAGAAAACACTTCAAGGCAGAAACTGGAGCTGATCCAGGCTCTTCATTAAAGGTGGGAGACATCCACAGAACCAAATGAGTAAATAAAACGAATAAGATAAACTAACGCAACATTTTTTAATTAAATGAAATGGAGCATTTCTATGGAGGAAAATTCTATATTCCCTGTGATTAATAATTTCAGTAAATTATTCAAGGATTATTTGTATATTTCAGAAGTTTTACCAATTTCAGCAGGGACTAAATTCAGAGAGAATATTTGCCTGGACATATTAAAGTTTATCAAATACTGTATTTGGATACAGGAACATTTCTAATGGAAACACTGATGTTTGACAACTTGTGTGATCAAGTATCCCTGACTGTATCTGCTAATTACAAATCAGTGCAGGTATTATAGTCGTGAGCATCATTTCTGACACTGTGCAGTGACTCACAGGTCATTTCTTTTCTAATGGGAGACCATGGCTCTAGCATCAGAAAAAAAAACAAACGTTCTAAATGAAAATAGCAAGAGAGCTGTAATATGGATGTGGCTCTGTCAGTCATGCACATAGCGGCCGGTCTATTGAGTTTCCTCTAAGGTGAATTGATCTGTGGAAGAAGCGATTAGAAACAAACAGCTTGTGGGACAAACCTCTCATGTCTTTAATCTACTTTTTGCCACACAGCCAGCCATTGTCAAACAGAATTAGAGCAGGCCATTTAATTGGCATGGCAAGGCGGAAATGGATGATGAGTGTGTCACCCGCCACAAGTCAATGTGTGTGTTATGAAAAATGACAAAGGTGATAGGCTCCCTCAGGTTCTATTTGATTATGTGCTGGATATGCATGTTGACGTGAGCCTTGTCTTTTTTTAAAAGAGAGACAAAACATAATCACATTGTACAGTTTGCAGTTTTAACGTATTTGAGGTGTGGTTGAAATCCACACTGCAGGAAATACAATTCTTATATATTGTGATACATGCAAAGATTTGTGCGGTGGTTCGTTTTGTGTTGTGTTTAATCCCCCACTGCTTGATAGCATTGGTCTTCACTGTTCTGACTAGGGCTGAATTCTTTTGAAAAATATCTAATAGCAATTATTGTGACTGATATTGCAATTGCAATATGATTTGCGATATTAGATGGAACACAAGTGGTAGTTTGACACACATTTAACACATATCACCTCCTGTGATTTGAAAATTGCCGTAGGCCAAAAAATTGCCGTAGGCCAGTGTTACACCATGTATTACCTCAGAAAATATTAGGCTCTTCAAGTACCACCATTATGACTGACAATAAAACAGAGCTATACGGAAAGTTCACTCAAGAAGCAGGTTTATTACTAATAAGAGTATTTATACATTCTAATACACATAATACACATGCTATTCTTTCTTTTGCAACTTTGCATATGGGCTGATATCAAATATTATTTTTTAACAGCTGCACACTACTACCCCTGTATGGATACTCAATCCAGCATTTTAGGTGATATCTGAGGCATTTCCCATTCTGGCAATGGAGATGTGTCTGTCATCATGAATATTAATGTGTATTAAAATATTAGAAGTTGGTATTGCATCCTTGGTCAGATATTTATTTCCTCCTTTTATATAAGCAGTCAGATATACTTAAAATATAAAATAAAGGGTCAAAAATCTTTATGTATTTAAAAAGGTAGTAAAAAAGACTTAAATCACAAAGATAAATTGGTCAAAACTTTTACTTTCCCCATAGTAAGGTATTGTACAGGTACAGTTATCAATAACCAGCACTAGTCCTTTATGGATTCATTTTTGTTGGCTTCAAAGTAGTAAAACTGAAATAGTACTAGTTATTTTATCCATTAGCACTTTCTCTTTACCATTACTACATGATAATGTATCGATATAACATCAAACATACCCTGATAGATGTTTTTATCCATACTGCCTACTCCTACTTGTTGTCCAAATATCCTGAATGGAATGTGAACTCGTGGCCTGTCTGATGCTTCAGGCACTAGATGACTCACAGTTGTAGGGTGTGTATGTGCATAAGTGCACGTGTGTGTGTGTGTTGTGTGTGTGTTGTGTGTGTGTGTGTGTGTGTGTGTGTGTTCCTAATCAACCAACTGTCTTTCATCAGTTGTTCAGGGCAGATTAAAGACACAAAGACACCCTGAGTGGAACATCAAACAACCACAGTGATGTGTGTGTGTGTGTGTGTGTTGTGTGTGTGTGTGTGTGTGTGTGTGTGTGTGTGTGTGTGTGTGTGTGTGTGTGTGTGTGTGTGTGTGTGTGTGTGTGTGTGTGTGTGGTTGTGGGGCGTGCGTCAGAGATGCTAAAATCACCCGAATAAAATTGCCTGTTCTCCCTCTCTGTGCCTGACTGCTCATCTGTGTGTGTGTATGTTTGAAGTGAATATTGACTACAGAGTGAGACACTAAGAAATAGAAAATGGGAGGATAAGAATAGTGCGACGGCTGATCCTGAGGTCTGGGTGACAGCTGTGGACAAAGACTCTTGCACGTTTTCAAGATCTGACTGAACAAACTGAAAATCCTGAGCAGCCTCAGATATGACAGCTGCTGTCAGTCCCTTTGAACTGCCAACACTGGCAGTATTATATGGTTGCTTTGGCACAGTTTCATTGTTAAAACATTTAATTGACAAAGAGCCAAGCAAACTTGATAAATTCTTACTTTTAAACACAAAAAGATGTCCTGCAAAACATTGTCATTCATGTGTGGGTTTGTGGGGCCTCTATAGTGTTGTAGGACGTCACCAAGCCAAGTTTCAGGTCCGCCCCAAAAAATCCTGAACACAGAAATCATGAACAATTCAACAGTCTAACTCCAGAATTCAGTACTACATAGTTCTCTGTGTTTTCATGTTTTCAGCAACTATTTTTGACATGTATAATGTGTTAAGAAAAACTCCCTTTTATCTTTACAGACTTTAAAGGGATAGTTCACCAATAAATCAAAATCCAGTCATTATCTACTAACCCTCATGCTGATTGAAGGTCAGGTTTAGTTTGTTAATCCACAAAACACTGCTGAATCTTCACAGGAAAACAGTGTTGCAGAATCTCCCAAACAATGGAAGTGAATGGTGACTAGTTTTCAAATGTAAAAAAACAACAGCATAAAAAACATAAAATGCCTCCATACTGCTCATCTGGTGTGATCCAAGTATCCTAAAGCCTAAACATGCCAAGATGACTAAAAAAATGTTACTCACACCCAGGGGCGTAGAATTGGGTAGGGACGCTAGGGACACATCCCTGCCAATATCCAGCCACTAATGTGTAGTCACTATCAATACAACCACTGTCCGTAGTGTTTAGTCAATGATTATGGCACACAAAGGGTTAACAGTCGGTCTCTGCTAGAAGTCCCGCCTCTAACCTAAATATCGCTCTCTGATTGGCTCTGCCGGCTAACGTACATGTGATTGGCCGTCCCCGCTGTCACTCCATATGCTTGTAAAAGCTACTTGCAACCTGTTAGTTGGACAGGACAGGAGACAGTGCATGTATCTGCAACCCCGAGTGTAAGTAGGGAGGGCAACCGAAAAATTTATTTCCGGAAATCAACATGAATATTATGATTATAATATCAGTCTAACCTTAAATTAATGTGTTCTGAACAGTAATTGCCCTTAAGTGGGATTTTAATGTGATAAACTGACTGTTTTCGTGGCTTTTAAACGCACATTTTACCAACATCCTCTCAATATTAAGAGTGACATAACAATGGCTCTTACTGATTGGGTTTACACAGTCGTTTATGGCATTTGTTGTATTGTATTTATGTATTTCCAATGTTGTTGATGGACAGTATGTTAATTGACAGTATGATGCACAGTTGCACTACAGAGTAAAGATGAGAACTCTTCGAAGTTGCCTCCTTGTCTTTCATTAGTTGCTTTAACCTATAACATTGCAGAATGCATTCAAATTCTTGTATTCTCTTTAGATATTCAGATATGCATTATAAACATGTCAATTACTGAATTTTTTTTCTGACTATGATTGTTTACTTGTTTGATCAGCTCTACGTGACATGGAATTATGATTGCAAATACAAAAAAAACATCAACTTTCAGGAGTGCTGCCTTGGAGCACTTTTGTGTCCCCACCAATGTCAAAATCAAACCTACTCCCTTGCTCACACCATGTTTTTAGCCTGAATCTTCACTGCAGATCCTTAGCTTGGAGCCACATTCACGTGCACATGCACACTAGAGTTGGGCGATATGCTAAAATTTTCCAAATGATCATTGTCAGCCCAACCATTGATGATACCATCGTCCCCCCTCCCACCTCCTCCCATCCTCTCGGGTCTCAGCTGGAAGATCTGCACAAGCGGCGAATTCAGTATGTTACACATGCTGCGTACGTTCACTACATCCAATAGACAAAATAAACTCACAAAGTGAGAAAATATAACCATTCAACTTCTGAATTCCGGTTTCTCTCTTTTACCGAACTAAGACGACCTTAATTGGCTCGTTAACTCCTCAGAAAACACACTTAATTCAAACTCAACAGAAAAACACATAAAACTCACCAAAACCATCTTTGTTAGTCTGTCCACTCTTCCAACAATCACCAACTCTGCTTTGGTCAAAATAAATCCTCACTTTACTGTGTGAAAAGAGTATAAAAAGTTTGACTCTGCAGGCTGGTTTCCTCTCACTCCTCACCCAGCTCTGCGCACTCAGTGGGTGTGTACTGTGCCGCTGGATGGGAGCATGGTGCAGAGCAGAGACTGACACTCTGCTGACTTTTACATTAGCAAAATAAAATAACAAATATCGCCCTAAAAATCAGCCAAAAAAAGCAATCAGTGATGGAGTCAGCTCATCGTTGACAGACGATATAGTCGTCCAATCGCCCAACTCTAATGCACACTGTCTGAACTGGGTTTGTGTAATGTGACAGTGTGCAAATGGCATGTCAGGACTTTAAGACACTTAGATTACAGCAGATGCACAGTATGGAGGGATTTTATGTTTTTTTTTTTCCAGTTGTTTTTTACATTTGAAAACTGTCATCATTCACTTCCATTGTTTAGGAGATTCTGCACTGTTTCCCTGTGAAACTCCAGCTCCAACAAAATAAACCTGACCTTCAATCAGCATGAGAGTGAGAAGATGACTGAATTTTCATTTTTTGTTGAACTATCCTTTTAAGTCACACATCATTACAATATGCCTCCATATTACAGACCTTGTATCAGATGCCTTGTCATTTCTCACTTGTGATATCAGTGTGAGATAAGTTAGATAATGCATTTTAATACAATCTAGATCAACATACTGCCAAACCACGCTGGTTTTCCAGATGTTGCGCCACTGTCCACCTTGCTGGTTTACAATATCCAGTTATTAGTGCATAGAAAGTGTAGCTTGTTGCAGGTAGTTGTGTGGCATCTCAGAGGCAGCAACTGAATTGTGTTTTACATGATACAATATTTAATAATTAGTTTAACTGACTAAGATTTACGTCACTAACTAGAGCTTGAGATCTGTGTGTGAACCTAACAGGATGTGACAGGTTTTGGTCCTGTTGGGTTCGGGCCATATTTCTCACATATTTCATGGGTTTATGTTGGGTTTGGGCTGTATTATTATTATTATGTTATTTATTATCATCATCATCATCATTATCATTAATATTTTTTTTTATTATATATATACATATATACATATATGTACGTATGTATGCATATACGTGTATATACGAATACGAACACGAATACGAATACGAAATACTTTATTGATCCCCAAGGGGAAATTCATTTGTCTGTAGTCTCATCTATTTGTATAAGAATTATAGAGTCTATATATATATATATATATATGTACACACACACACACATATATATATATATATATATACATATGTACACACATATATATATATATATATATATATATATATGATTTTTTTTTTTTTTTGGTCATTGCCAATTGAAATTCCCCACATGTATTGTCCCTGTCACTGCCAACTCCTACTGTTTGGTACAAAGAGGGAGGCTTGTTAAGAAAAATGCTGGGCTGTAATCATGTCCAGGCTGAAATATGCTAATGAGAGATGGATTCGGGTTCGGTTCGGACAGAACTTTGTCAGGCTTGGGCTTATTAAAATTAAGATTAAATTTTTAATGCCGACTACCGAGGTGAGCAGCGTTTAATTGTTTCATTGACAAATTGCACATATTCTTAGTGAATACAGGTTAAAAGTCTTTAAGTCTTTTAATCTTTAATTTCTCAAAGTCGGGAACATGTTCACATTTTCAAGGAGGTCATATGACACCACATTAACCACAAATATCAGATGGTCAATTAGTATTTCATGTTAAGAGTTTTTCAAATTGAAACTGTTATGAAAGTTCAGCCAAAGCTGTTCTAAAAGAACACTTTTGTACATAAATGGCCTAATTCTAACAATGTTTAAATAAAATCATACAACTCTGAACTCAGTTGATCAGGTGTATTTGAGGGTGACAAGGAAAATAAATGAATCAAACTGCTGTCCATAAAACACACACATTCTTTTCATACAACACAAAGCCAGCCACCAAATACAACCAGCGTGACACAACATGTTGAGCTGTACAGTGTGTGTGTGTGTGCGTGTGTGTGTGTGTACACGTCGTAGCTGTCAGCAGGCATCAGCACTCAGAGCTGACGATGGAATCGACAGGGCAGATGTGCAAACACGCCTGACAGAGTCCCCTCCACACACCCCCACCCCCACCCTCAACACACCATAAATGAGTAATAAAACATAAAAAACACACACTCGCCCAATCTCAGTGTGGAATGGCACAGGGCTTCATTTACCCAGTTCACAGGTGGTCTGTGGTGTGCACATGCAGGCACACACAATACAATGAAGTGGCTGAAGTAAACACTGACCAATGGGAGACAGCGGAGATAAAGGGACCTCTGTCTCTCTATAATAACATGATGAAGGAGCTACGAGCATGGTGTCACCACGTAGAGGTGGAACATAATAACTTCTTAAAAAGCTAGTATGACAAATGATTATTTTTCAAAGAGCTCGACATCTGTTCTGAATATGAAACAGAAGAATTTGATGCCTATAAAAGTCCAAAAACACTGAATGCACAAAGATTTTTTTCATGTTAGACATTATTTGGCTTTTTCTGCACCTCCTACCTATACAAAAAAAATGTAAAGGTTTGAAATTGTCAGAGGTGAAACTGCTGAACAATTAATAAAAATATTATCAAAACCTTCCTTATGGCTCAGTGCAATATCTAATTTTTGATAAAGTTAAAATGAATTCTAAATGAAGCATTGTGGCTATGGCTCACAGATCATATTTTCCTGACATGATGAAACATACTTCCAAAAATCACACCATTTCAAATCACATCATTTTTATTTTTTTCATTAAAATACAAGAATTAGCATTCCTACTGCTCATATCGCAATCACAATATCTGTCAAAATAATTGCCTTTTTTTTGTATATTGTGTTGCACTTGCATCATATTGGTACTCCTACTGGCCAATATGCAAAGTTCAGGCATAAAAATCGGTATTTGGACAAAATGGTATCGGAATCTGTAACAAGCCAACATCTTCTGAAATATCAATGCAGACTATTTAATCTGTCTGGATCAATTAATCATTATTTATTTCAAGTGTTTCACAATCAAACAAAAAGATAACACATTAACCTTACAGACGGATAAATAGAGGATACTAGTGGTTCACAATCCATCGATCTGGATCAATACATTGATTCAGTGGTCAACGATGTAATATGATCAATACAAAGTGAGAACTTCAATCCATATCATGAGCAGCAAATCCCCTCCCCAATTACTTTCACAGTCGCTTAATCAGTCGATTATTTTCTCCAGTCATCAATTAATAGTTGTTTGTTTAAAAATGTCAGAAAATGGTGAAAAATATCAGTGTTTCCCAAAGTCTAAGATGACGCCCACAAATGTTTCACAGCTCAAAGTTGTGTGTCCACAACTCAAAGATATTCAGTTTACTGTCAGAGAGGAGTAAAGAAACCAGAAAATATTCACATTTAAGAAGTTGAAATCAGAGGATTTTGACTTCTTTTTCTCAAAAAGTTACTCAAACCAATCAGTCAATTAAAATAGTTGCTGATTAATTTAATAATCGATTAATCGCAACAGCTCTGGTGTACTCCAAGGGGTGGAAACGGTTAGGGTGAAAAAATCTGTAAAAATCACATTAACTTTGACCAAATAGCTAGATACTGTGACAATATTATAGGGATAACTTTCACAAAATATTAACTTTTTTGATAAATAATCATAAGAAATGTGGATATAATGACTAAGAGGATAAAGGCAGATAATAGAACAGCTAGAACAATCTGAAAAGTTCAGAAAATTACTTTATGGTTAATTAATTATTAATTTATATAATTAATTTTATGGTAATACAGCTCCATATCACAATATAACAATATCCAAAATCTACCACAATACCTATTCTCATATCACAATACCACATAATATTGATGTATTGCCCAGCCCTACATATCATCATAGCTTTTATTTTGGAATTCCTGTGCCACTGCTGGCAAAATGAGCATCTGTGAAAAAATATTTATTGTATTCCCTACAATAAATAGTTATATGCACACTTATATGCCTGTGCTGTAGGCCTATTAGCTCAAAATTTGTCATTTGTGAAACAAGTGAAGAGTTACAGCTTTAAGTTACTTCTGATATGCTGTATGTGCTGCTGCTGGCTGCTGCTGCTGCTGCGACAGAGGGAAGGAAAATCTCAGCCACAACAACAAAACTCTGTTGTTAAAATCTCTCAGCAGGAATTGCATGTGAGTCAGACAAAAGTTTACCAAGTTAATCATTTTTACTGTGTGCTTTGTGTGAAGGGCGGTAACAAGAGAGAGAGAGAGACCGTTTAACATGGACAGGCATGTTGGACAGCTTGGAACTGACTGGATGACGGTCTCTTTTTACTCCCCTGCCTCCTCTCCCTGATCATTCAGACCTGTTACTGATTGCTCATATTTGTGACTGTGAAGACAGCTGTTACACTCAGCTATCCTGGGCGTCATGTAATGAATTTATTAAATGGACATGGTCATGGCTAACTGCACATCTACTGGCTATTTGCATAATTTGTCTCCAACTCCACTCTACCTCATTTCTCTTTGTTTTATGTATATAACTGTTATTCTATTTCTGCATTTCTGATATTTTTCTACAGTGTCCTGGTATATTACTTGTATTTTAGATCTGGTGTAGTGCATCCTCATATATTTTTCCTCATATATTTTTACATTTAAGTATTGTTTATTCTTGTATGTATTTTCTATATTCTCAGATATTCTCAGATATTTTAGATTTGAATCTACAGGGTGTCCACAAAGTCTCTTTACAATTTAAAATAATTATTACAAAAGCAATTGATGAGATATGTTAATCAGATTTGTTCTATGTACTCAGTGGTTATCAAAGTTTTTAATCACATTGCATTTGTGTATTTCAGGTACCCTGTTGATGAAAGAGGTTCTGTTAAATAAACCCCTAAAATGTCTACTCCTCAAGAAAAGGCACAATGTGTACCGCGGTTTATTGAAACAAAATCAGATACGCAGACTCAGCAAAACTCCAGGATTAAGTATGGAAGACATCCACCGGCACGTCCGTCAATTCATGCAAAAGATCACTGATGCCATTGCCACGATTGATGAGGCTATGCTACAGCGAACATGGCAAGAAATCGAGTACCGTCTTGATGTGCTTCATGCAACTAATGGTGCCCATATAGAGGTCTGTTAAATGAGGCAAAAAAACATTAATATCTACTTTTCATTTTGTAGTAATTTCCACAGATTTGTCTATTCATTTGCTTTTGTAATAAATTTGTTAAACTGTAAAGAGACTTTATGGACACTCTGTACTTTTCTCCTTTGTTTACATGTATATTTACTGTCCACATACTGTCTGATGACTTGCTGCTGTAACATAAGAATTTCCCAGTTTGGGATCAATAAAGTACTTTCTATCTATCTGCCTCTCTCTATCCATCTCATATATCTATCGATCGATCGCAGGCCCCTGAATCGAATTGAAATTGTACTGTGGCAGATTTTGTGATACTGGAAAATACTGTATCATTGAATCGATCTCATATATCATCACAGTGAAACTTGTGATTTACAGTCCTAGAGGACACCAAATTAAACCAGTGATCTTTAATGACCTCAGCCTTCCTCAGATGTTGTCATGAGAGCAGCTGAAGTGTTGCCGAGCATAAATGTAAATGAGCACAACATGTTTCAGGATGCTGGCTTTGGTAAAGAGATGTGAACACTGTTGAGCTTCAATAAATGAATGTTTGTTAAAAAGCTGTGCTCACAGTCAACATTGTGAGGAACTCTGGGTAATAGATATCAAAGCAAATATACTCTAGCTATAAGTACTCAAATAACAACATCCGGCTGATGTAACGCATAGAACAGCTGTACATCCCTGTTGAGGTGACACTGATCACCTGTTCCAACTACCACACCCCCACAACAAAAAAAGCAACATTTACATACACTTAAGGCATGATTGGCTCTTGATGTGTGAAGAAAGCGCGACTGTTCAGGTGAGACATACAGAGAGGAATCGAGACCTGACGTACACTGTAAATGTCAAACATATCAGCAGCAGCTAAATTAACTGAGATGGATGAATAATATTTGGTTACTGAAAACAATACTGAGCAAACAGAATGCTCATGCTCATTAAAAAACCACCATGTGTATCTTGGCTCGATCAAAACTGGTATTTTCACTTTCTAATGTGTGTGGAAGAACAAACTGAACATGATATTCACCTGGAACATAGAGATCTGAAACCAGCCGTCCGAGGGCCCTTCCCCTTGGTCAGATACACACACGGTGCAGTGAGTGGCAGGAGTGAGCACACCAGTTGAAATGAGGCAATATTCAAATGGCATGAAAACCATTATCATACATGAGACAAGTGGCTGTTTTCAAAAGAGAAGAGAGGGAAGCTCCTATCTGGCAATCATCAGGGGAAAAAGAGAGAGTGAGAGAAACATGGCGGATTGACCTTTTCCAGATGGTATAGCCTTTAATCCTTACTACAGAGTCCTGCTGGGGACATGCAGGCTGGAGAAGTCCGATAAATCAGGCTCAAATGCCACCGTGAATCTGCATTTCTATGCCTATATTAACAAAAAAAAGGATACAAGAGCTTTGAAGTGGCTCTTCTTGGAGAAGACTGTACCGATGGCTGGATTGGTTGAGTGCTGCGGTGGTACGCTTCACATATTCATTACTGGGCTGCTGGCTGCATCTTTTACTGACCATAGGGCCAGCTCTCTGGAGGAAGGTTTATTTACGAGTTTGCACAAATGTAAGCTGTACATGTGCAACAACTGTATTGTGCTTTAGCAATAGAGCTCAGGCAAACTGGGAGAATAAGAAATGAAGGTCTGTGAGTGTTCAACCAGTGTTGAACTAATGTTGTGCAGCAAGTCTAAGACTAAGGATGGGAATTGATAAGAACTTAGACTGTTCAGTGTGAACAGTGTAAGTTCTACACTGTGACAGTTTATCAAATGTATATATTACATAAAACATGTCAACTAGTCATATAGTCAGTAATTTGTGATGCGACTAGCGAGTGTCTTCAATTCTGATTATAGTGACTCTTGCAGAATCAATCGGCCCTCAAAGTGTTGAAATCCAGCTCAGTGTTTGATCACACACGTGTTCACTGACACAGGGGGAAATAAATCCATGACTGTAAACAAGTCAACAAGCCAAAGTGCTCAAACACACCAACTCATCACCCAAGAACTGTCCCTGTCACAAATTGTCCCTGTCACAGAAGGTGAGGACTGTAAATAGTCTAAAAAACAGTAACTGCCAAAGTAAAATAATTTCCACTGCTTCCCAGGTGAGTATGTGTCTGACAGACAATTAGAGCTGCAAGGATTAGTCAAATTATCGATGAGATGATCGAATGAAAATTTGTTGTTACTATTTTCCATTAATTGTTTCAGTCATTTTCAAGCAAAAATGTCAAATATTTGTGGGTTCCAGCTTCTTAAATTTGACAGTTTTCTGCTGTATTTCCCTTATGACAGTAAGTGAAGAGTCTTTGGATTTTGGACTGTTGGTTGGACAAAAGAAGATATCTGAAGACGTGAATTTGAGCTCCACAGACAAGCCACATAAATGTGAGACTGACATTGTGCTTTAATGAAGTATTTCACTTTGCTTATAATCGTGGTTGTCCAATAATCAGCCTGATATGGTTCATGTGACAATGTTCAGATGACCATAATTATCATCATCATCTTGAGCGTGCATATAACTATTTATTTTGTTCTAAATTTCCATCCTGTTCCATTCTAAATTTAAGTCTCACACACATATATATAATGTATTATGAAGAAACTACAACTCTAATTTCATTGGATGACGCTTTGCTGTGATGATAATAAATATCCTTGAATTCTTGAATTTCTTCTCTGTTTGAACTGGAGCTTGATTTGTAAAAACATGAGGATCAACATCAGTATTATGTATTCCCTGTCTGAAAATGTCCTTTCTTCTTCTTTTTTTTTCTTTTTCAGAAAATGCATGTTGAACTGCATGTTTCCCAACACATTTGATTTTTGGTGTATTACATTTTATAATAAATAAAATTCCATAAATGAACTAACCTACTAAGTTGCAAATGAGAACTCTGAACTCTGGTGGTATAAAACAGATATGGTCACCCTATTTGAGGAGGGAGAGGGAGAGAGGGAGAGGGAGAAGGAGAAGGAGAAGGAGAAGGAGAGGGAAGGAGAGGAGAAGGAGAGGAGAAGGAGAAGGAGAAGGGAGGGGAGGAGAGGGAGAGGGAGAGGAGAGGGAGAGGGAGAGGGAGAGGGGAAGGAGAAGGAGAAGGGAGGAGAGGAGAAGGAGAAGGAGAAGGAGAAGGAGAAGGAGAGGAGAGGGAGAAGGAGAAGAGAGGAGAAGAGAAGGAGAAGGAGAAGGAGAAGGAGAGGAGAAGAGGAGAGGAGAGGAGAGGAGGATATGGGTAGCTGTGATATTTCACTGCCCCCTGCTGGATGACAATTCAACTCCCCAAAGTCATTAAACATGATGTGAAAGCACAGCGCAGGACAATTACTGTTCAATGGAATACAAATAATCTTTGAGCCACTGCAAATGTCATTCAGTGTGTGGCAGGGACAGCAGCAGCAGCATCAGGCTTTGCTGGAGCCAGAGCCAGTAATTAGGGCTGACATTTCCCTCTAAAACGGTCATTAGTCACCTCCAAACAAGCCTGATGTGATAACTGTAATATCTCTAAATTGCAGCAATTAGAAAAGGTTTGCCAGAGGGGCCTGAAAATTTTCTTTGCTGCTCAAAATGTCAACAATGGGACAATCTCATCAGAGCAAAGACGATGAAAATAAGCTTGTATTAATGTGTCAATAAGACAAGGTATGTAGCATTTACAGAGGAAGGGTTTGTCTTATACACTTGTATTGTTTTCAAAGACAGCTCGACAGCTGGCTGTTGGAACTCAGCAGCAGGGGAGTTTTTATAAATGAATTGTGAATTTTGTGAACTGACAGTAGTAAAATATGTGTTACCTACATGTTTGACTCTTGCTATCTTTAAATACTCCAGAGAGATGTGACACATGCATGGTTTTTATGTTTGTTTGGTGTGGACTACAGGAAGACTAGCTGCTACCTTACTGACAGCTAAAGGGGATCGAACACGTTTAATCTGGTTTCACACAAAAGTGCTAAAGGCCAGGGCCCCGTTTCCCAGAGCCTTCGTAGCGCTATGTGCTTCCTAAGTTGTATCTTAAGGTCTCTCTTAAGCTTACGGGCTGTTTCCCAGAGTCTTCTTAGCTAAGATATATCTTCTGAAAGATATATCTTAAGACGAGTGGTCTGAACCACTCGTAAGCTGTCTCTTAGTGATGCGCTCCGTTCATCCTAACACAGTTTTACCTTTATTAGGCCAAAATTATGCTTTTCAAATGGACAGTTTTAGTGCAGCGCACATCAAGGCTGCTTGCATTAAAATTAACTTCATGAAAAACAATAATTAATATTGCATATTGTTATTATTTATTTATTTATTATTTATTTGAGCTAAATAACTGAGGATATGTTTTTTTTTTTTCTTAGTAGGCTATGTTGATATATTATTCTTACGGTTTAATTTTCATGCGGGCTGGTGTGTGTTTTGTTGCTCTTATGTGTTTTCCGCCAAGCACATCAGGCGCTTTAATTAAAGGACAAAGAGCCACAAAGTCAAAGGCCTGTGATCATTAATGCGTTTAATACAGTAAATTGTGTCTCTACAATCTGAATGAGACACACAACACGATGTCTGACAGCAGCTTTGTGTGGAAATACTTCAAAATATTAAACAATGAAGATGCAAATTGTGCGCTGAGCTGGAGGGATAAAATCCACTGGACTGATGTTTGCTGCGACATTTCCAGGTGAAAGCCCAAAGTTTCAAGAACACTGGATTCATACTTTATCTAAAACACATCTGGGTGAAATACTGCAGCATCCAATGGATTTACCTTCAGGCTGTGGCAAAAACAGTCCCTCACTGAAGAAAGATGCCAAAATCACCTGAAGAATCCATCCAAAGCCTCACACAGTGAGTGAGAACTTGTTAGATTTTTACTTTTTAACTTTGAGCGATCATAAACTTTTTTAAGCCGACTATGTTGAACAGTGAAGCGCACACGGAGCGAGCCGTCTACTGCACTCAGCAGCTGCATCTGAACGTGAACGGAATGTAGAATCTGTTTTGGCTCAATATCATGATTTTAAAAACACCAAATGACTTGATTTAACGAATTTCGTTAGTTTAAAATATGATGAATGAGCCTATTCAGTCAGACAATAAGAGACCACAGAGTGAATTTGGCATTTCATCCTCCGTGCAGCTGCAGTGAAGGTCAAGCTACACATAGCATGTGCAGTTTATATATGTTCATTATAATGTTGATTAATGTTGAAATCGCGTTCTTCCGCCTCAGTGATAATTGGTAATATCACCAGATAATAGACTAAAGTGGTCATTTCCTCGAAATGTGTCATTTCGGGAAAACATGAATCCCTCCCCTCACCTCATCACATTATATGTGCCGATATTTTAATTTAAAGACAGCCCAGTATGAGCGTGTATGGTGATATGTGTTTTGTGTTTTGACACTGCAGAGTATCTGAGTCTGTACATTGACTAAGATGGATATTGGAAGTACATTGATGGAAAAAGAGAGACAAACACGTATGCTGTTGTTGTTTCAATAACAAAAACATTATCGGTGAGCAGCGATCACGTTTCTCTGCTTCATCATTAGTCTCCTTAATGGAATGCACATGTAAGTCATTTTTTATGTGATATGCTTCAGGCGTATTAGGACTAAAACGCTGCTAAAACGCTCGTCTGGACGGGAATTTGGTTTTAAAGCACTGCTTTTAAAAAAACGCGTATGTGTGGACCAGGCTTCAAATAGTTCAGCAGATGATCTTTAGAAGACGTAGCCTCATTTATAATATAATATTTGATGGTGGTAAAATTATTATTGCAACACTTGTTATGTTACAACATCATTTATTTACCTTTATAAGAGATCAATCGATGCCTGCAGCATCGATTAACACACTTACGATGTACCTTAGCAGCTCTCCTTACGAGCTCCCGCTAAGAGACAGTTTGGGGAACACTCACAGGAAAAGAAGTTCGTTTGCTAAGGTATATCTTAGAGACCTTCGTAGAGCGCTAAGATACATCGAATCTGGGAAACGAGGCCCAGATCTAGAGCCAGTGACTGGTTTGTCCATTGGGCCACTGTAGAAGAATAGTGGTCCAACACGGCTACCTCCATGTAACAAAAACACAATGATTCTTATTTTCAGGTGATTATACACAAATCAAAACATAATTACAAATGTTATATTCCATTTCTTTTTTTTTTTTTTTTTTTGAAATTTTTTTTTTATTTGTAAAGGCCAACTTCCATAAGACACAATTTACAGCAGTTCTTTGTCCATAGTAGATCATATATAATATCCATCCATCCATATAATCTCCATATATATAATGTCCATATTGCCCTTTCGGGGTTTTCTCTTATAGATCACGGGTTATTTTAGTCATGAACAATAACAAAGCAAAACAGGGGAGCACATCACCTCTGACTTTCCAACAATCAAATGAAAAAGAGGGTTGGTTTACACAAAGCACAAGTACAGTCAAATGAAATCAGATCTGATCAGTTTTACATATTCAATCCATTTGGTCCAGATCCTATAGAATTTATCTTTTTCGACTCTAAGAGAAAATGATATCTTCTCCATAACATAAATCTCATGTACAATGTCAATCCATTCGTTAATGGTAGGTGGTTCTACTTTTAACCATTTTCTTGTGATTGACTTCTTGCTGGCAGCCAACAATATAGCCAGTAGTTTTTTGTCTTTAATGTTCCATGTTTCAAACAGCAAATCGCCCAAATACATAGTTTCACATTTAAATGGAATATTTACGCCAAATACATTTTTTATGTTTATGGATCTCCTCCCAGTAAGTCCTTATCACCTTGCAGTCCCAAAATATATGAAAGTGATTGGCTTCATTAGACCCACAAAATCTCCAACAAGCACTCCCACATCCTTGATGTCGTTCCTGGATGGGTTTTAACAAAAAATCTCACAATATTTTTCCAGCAGAACTCCCACCACGTGTTCGACCCGGTTTAGAACCATTGTAGCCGACATATTTTCTCCCAGCTCTCCAGTGTGATCAATACCTTTCCTTCCTTTTCCCACCTCTTCTTAATGTATTCTGTATTTTCTTGTTTGGATAATTGTATGGCATTATATAATTTAGAGATAATTTTATTGCATGATCTCGGTTTAATTAGTGATAAAAACACCTCCATGAATCCTGATTCACCTTTTCCTAGTATCTCTTTCAGATTTTTGTTAAAATAATGTCTCACTTGCAGGTATTAGGGGTGCAACGGATCAAAAAACTCACGGTTCGGATCGTATCGCGGTTTTGAGTCACGGATCGGATCATTTTTCGGATCAGCAAAAAAGAAAAAAGTGGTGGGATTAGGGTTAAATTATTTTAACTATATCATCAATTATCATTTTAAAAATGCACTTGGCTTTGATCTCTGTCTGTCTGTAATTATCACCATAGTTATATAATGTAATAATAATGATAATAGTAATGATAATGGTAATAATATTAAAAATTTAAAACTTATACAGTACTGTTCTATGTATATACTAGATCATTATACACTGCACACATTAGGGATGGGCGATATTGCCAAAAAATTTTATCCCGATAATTTATGGCATTTAGCCGATAACGATAAAAATGACGATAAAATAATGTTACAATTGCACGTGCATGTTTTTGCCTCTAAATCAGTTACACTCGCGCAATCTTTTGCGGGTCTAGGCTTCCCTTTTAGACACAACCCTCTCTGTGACTCTGTCAAAATAATGACAGCAGACTGTCTGTGAACATCATGATGTGACACTGCAGTGTTTCACACACAGAGACTTTATTTGTGTGAACACCCAGGTACAGTATTTGACCAGTTTTGACATTTTTATTTTTTTAATCAGTCCGAGAGGACGGAGACATCCGCGACTGATTAATGATCAATCTGCTCTCCTCCCCTCCCTCACCTGTTCACTCTGCTGTGAGAAGGTCTGACAGTTTCTGACAGTTTCTGTTTAATGTAAAATCCTCCTTATACAGTTGTTTAATCTTATAAGTGCAGCTGGTTGGTGTCATTCAGCATCATGTTAGTTTCAACTGTTTTAATAAACTCCGTCATTAACAACAAGTCTCCACATGCAGCTTCTCTGCTGCTGTGAAAACTGAATCGCGGGTGAATTTATATGTGGAAAAAACCCAAAATGCAAGTTGGGTTTTAGCTCTTTGACTTTATAAAACATCCTGCTGATGAAGAAAATCAACAGATCAGACAGACAGGGTGAGAGAAACACACTGACCTCCTCTGTGTGTGTGCGTACTGTACGTGTGTGTATGGAGGAGCTGCACTGATGCAGAGAGGAGAGACGCTGCAGCCGTGTGATAATAAATTACATCAAAATTCAAATGTCAGCGCTTACCAATACTCTGGTCTTTAATAATTCTGCCGTTTAATACAGAATTTCAGTACCCACCCCTATGTGCGAAACACAGTGCGCTGTACAGTTGTTCGGATTTAAACAGATTTTTTTTGGCGAGGGCGTCGCACACAAAAATGTGTCACCAAGTGGCATTTATTGCCGTTATCGCAAAGTGGCAAATTTTCATCGGTAACAGTTTTTTTTGACAATAAATTGCACGCGATACGATTTCGCCCAAGCCTAGCACACATGGTTCGAATTATGGGGGAGCTGGGCTCACCTGAAAAGGACATGAGCTCCCCCGAAAGCCTCATTTGGGATATTTGGGGGGAGCTCTAATATATGATGGTCCTGAAATAAATAATAACAGTGAAAATATGGCAAAGTTTTGTGTTTATTCACACATTTTATGTATTGTCACTAATTAACACAATGCTGTGTGCGCTGTTGTGTGCGCCACCGTGACCGCTGCGCTGTCCGTGGTTCTGATACGGAGCAGAGGTGACTGATAGACTTAATATGTTACTTCGGTTCCTGTTTGCTTTTCGTTGTTGCAAATTGAACTTTTGGTCTGAATTCCACTTTCTCACGATTCTAACAATCCACAGACAGAAGGGAAACGACAGTGAGCCAAAAGGACAGTCAGTAAGGAGAGAGTGTGTGAGAGAGATGCACGCAGCAGAACAACTGTTTCTCTGTCTATGACATTTCATAAAGTTGTCCCATGTAAAAACAAATGTGAGTTATTTTTGATTTAAGATCTCTCCACATTAGTTTACATTCACAAAGATCAGATTATGACGTTGATATTGAGGCCAAAACGCACTGAAGGCATCTGACTCAACAGAACGCGCACTGAGAGCATCTTGATGCGCGTCAATTTGCCTTAATGCCTCCATTCTGAACATGTTTACATTTTGGAGCGTCAAATGAGGACAAGACGAGTTTTTTTCTGCACCCGCTTTACGTGTTTGAGGAGAGTTAAATGGAATAAAAAAAGGGTCATGGACGTGAGGATGGTTTCAGCTACACCTGAAACAAGGTTAAAAAAAAAAAAAAAAAAAAAAAACGACGGGCGGGGGGTGGACGAAGACAATAGGGCTCCCCCGAAAGACATTGTGTAATTCGAACCCTGACTGCACAGTATAATACACAACTACGCTCTGTAGTCTGGCTCAATGTCCCGCCTACAGCACATCTGATTGGTTAGAAGTTACGGTAATCAATCAGCACAGACACACTGTGTCACAGACAGGGTGAGACAGAGCTGCACCGGTGAGCAGGGAGGAGCTGTGTAGAAGTTAAGACAGCTGATATCACCAAAGTTTCAATAATTATTACAGTCTTATGATCTGTTTCTTTGACACAGCATAGTTACATCAGTGAAAAAAGTCATGGTCTGGATTTCACTCAAGACGATGTGACGGATTTTAAATCAGTCGCTCTTCACAGAGATGCGCTGCACACAGCAGCATCTGTCCTGTCTTTTCACTGGAAACTCTGCATTGAGATTTCGGGTATTATAACTTATACAAAAGTAACAGTGACAGTAAGACTATGATGCTCACACATTGTCCGCGGATCACATGCGTGCCGAACCGTGGAGGGTGATCCGTACGGCACACGGGTCAACTGCGATCTGTTGCACCACTAGCAGGTATCTATAAAAATCATCTCTTCCCAATCCATGATCCTTTTGTAGGGCTTCAAAACTCTGAAATGTCCCCTTATGGACAAATGAATAATAGGTAGTCAAACCTTTTGAGATCCACATCTTAAATCTGCCATCGGTTCTATTTGGCCCAAAGTCTGTATCATAAGCACACCTCATAATTTTGGATGCATCTCTTAATCTACAGATTTTAACTATTTCCTGCCAGGGCTTCAGAAAACTGCCTGTTACTGAGTCTTCTGGGATCTCCTGTTCTCCCTGTAATTTGTTGTCACTTAGTAGAGCTGTTATTGGGATTCCTTTTATCATCATGCCTTCTATTTCCTTCCATGCTGCAGTGTATGTTGGTGAACACAGGCAGACCAAAGGTCTCAGCTGGGCTGCATAGTAGTATTCTTGTAAGCAGGGAAGGCCCATTCCCCCCTTTTCTTTTCTTAATTGCAGGGTTTAAAATTTAATTCTGGCCCTTTTCCCCTGCCACAGATATCTTGCTCTTAATCTTTCCCATTCTACAAATTGTTGAGGTGGTATTTTGACTGGTAGACACTGGAAGAAATACAGCATCCGTGGGAGGATATCCATCCTAATGGTCTCTATCTGGGAACTTAAGCTTAAAAAGGGAATAACATTCCATCTTTGTAAATCAGACTTTATTGATGAATTTAAGGGGCCGTAGTTGACATCATACAGTCTTGAGAGGTCCCTAGGCAGTGTGACACCCCAATATTTAATGGATTCTGCATCCCAATTCAATTGTACCGGGTCTTAATTTCAAAAGGAGGATAATAGTTAAGTGTTAGTACTTGAGTTTTATTTATGTTAATTTTATACCCAGAAATTAAACCAAATCTCTCTGTGTTTTCCAAAACCCAATTGAACGTTTTTAATAATGTTGGAATTAGTTGATCTTGCATTGTTTTGTACCATTCTGTGGGAAAACCATCGGTCCCTGGGGACTTCCCTCCTTTCATTCTCCTTTTGTTATTTTAGATATTAATTTTTCGTTTTGTTCGTCAGTAATCTTTGGAAGATGCATCTGGGACAAAGAGGCATCAATCTGGGGGTCATCATTTGTTTGTGGTTGGTAATATAATATTTTATAGTATTTTTGGAAGCACTGTTGAATTTTTCTCAGACTAGTTTCTATTTCGTTTGTTGTGGGGTTTCTTATTTTGTGAATAGTTCTATCTGCTTGTTGTTTTCTTAACCTATATGATAGAAGTTTCAATGATTTTCCCCTGCCTCATAATATCGTTGCTTTGTAAAAAATACGCTTTTTTTGAATTTCCTGTGTATTTATTTCCTCTATTTCTTTTTTTAGTTTTGATATTCGATTTGGTGTCGCCTTTAAGAGATTTTGCATGTTCGTTCTGTAGTCTCTTCAAATCATCTTCTAAGTTTTTGAGTTTTTGTTGTCTAATTTTCTTCTCATATGAGGAGATGGCTATTATTTTCCCTCTAATCACCGCTTTTAGCGAGTCCCAGAGAATAGGTGGAGTCACATCTTCATTGTCATGTTCCAAATACAACTTAATTTCATTTTTCAGTTTCTCTTTGATAACCGGGTTATTTAAGATGTTTGAATTTAACCTCCAGAGAGTAGATCTGGTCTTACTATTTAGGTGAACTGACATATAGATGGGACCATGGTCTGAGAGAATGCTGGGTCCTATTTCACAATTATCTACCTTAAAAAGGTCTCTTTTAAACATAAAAAAGTCAAGTCAAGTCAATTCAAGTCATTTTTATTTATATAGCACCAATTCACAACAAAGTTGTCTCAAGACACTTTACATATAGAGTAGGTCTAGACCACACTCAATAATTAATTATATTTACCTCCAACAATTGAAACAAAAAGTAGTCGATTCGTGAGTAGACATTGTGAGCGCTAGAGTAATGTGTGTATTCTCGACTCGTCTGGTTTATCTCTCTCCACACGTCCACAATCCCCACTTCACGCATCCAAGTATTAAATCTTTTGCTAATGTTTTTTGCATCAGATTTCCCATTTGATGAGTCTAATTTCGAATTTAGCAGAATGGTGACATCTCCGCCACTTATTAAAATCCCTTGGCTTTTTGTTATCATTAGATCAAGTATACGTTTATAAAAGGACCAGTCACTGCCCGGAGGAACATACACGTTAAGGAGACTCATCACAGTACCCTCTATTTTGCCTGTAATCAAAACAAATCTGCCTTCATTGTTCATAGTTTACAGCACTGGATATTAAGATCGCCACTCCCCTCCGCCTCCCCAATTCGTGGGAAGAAAAGTAAACATACTTAAATCCCGATCTATTCAGTTTAGCATGTTCGCAGTCACTGAGGTGTGATTCCTGCAAAAAAGCTATTTGGATTTTATCCTTCTTTAATTTTGACAAGATTTTCCCCCTCTTAACTGGACTGTGATTCCCCCCTCCATCTCACTCAGAAACCTGATGTGTTTCCCCCTCCCTGCAAGAACCGGCAGGGAATAAACTACTAAATAGTGAACAACTAACATATAAATTAACCTCCAACTGAGCTTAATTTGTCCGTGTGACTCCCAATGTAGGGGTCTGTTAACCTGACCCTGTTGAGCCATCCAGGGTGGCTCGAAGGGAAAAGTCTCCCTCCTCAGTCCGGAGAGAGAGGCCCTTACCTGCGACAGTCGCATGTCGAAAAGGCTAGGAAAAAAAATAACAATAAAAAGCAGTCACCGGACAAACCAGTCTATAGAATAGTGGGTCTTCACCACTAATTACAGTTATGGAACAGTTCAAAAGATTTTACTCTGTGGTGTCCTCGAGCTGGACATAAATCCTTTAGGTCCCAGAGGGTGTCGGTGAAGGTCTCCTGAAGGCTCAGAGCTTCTCCTTGTAGCTTGATTCGCGTCCGGCTTTGGTTGTGCCCCTCGTCTCTGCTCTCCTCCAAGTCAGCCGCTGCACCTGCTCCATTAGCGTCTCTGGAGGTCTGGTGATCGTCACGGTGTAACCCCTTCTCAGCAGGTCCTCCGCTGCCTCATCTATAGTGTCGTAGATTTTGGTTCCATCTTCATGTCTCACACGCAGAATTGAACTTTTTTTTCCTTCAACGCTTTGCGGATCTCTGTATATTCTCTTCTTTTTTAAGAATTAGAGGTAGATAATCGTGGTCCAGGTTTATGTGGTTTTCTTGCCAGGTAAATCCCTTCCCCTGCAATGTCTTGCGGAGTAATGTCTCTTTCATTTTGAAGCTTAAAAACTTCACTATGATGGAGCGTGGTGGCGCATCCACCGGCGGTTGCGGGCCCACTGACCGGTGAGCTCTTTCAATCTGTAAGTCGAGTATGTCTTCCGTTAGCCCGAGACCCTCGCAGAGTAATTTTTCCACAAATGAGACCATCGTTGTTGATTCCTTCTCGGATCCCTCTGGCACCCCATAGATCCTTATGTTCTCGCGTCGGGAGTGGCTCTCCAAACCCCGCAACTTGTCCTCCAGCTTAACGTGTAGCTTTAGCATGGCCGTGATGACTTCTTCCGTGTTTTGAATCCTCTCCTCCACTTTCTCGATTCATCCTTCTGCTCCATCCAGTCTGGTATTCGCCTTCACAATTTCTTCTTTTATTATCTCTAACTGTTCTTTGTTTTCTTGGCGAAACCCTCTTAGTTCTTGCAGGATCAGCTCCATGTTGGCCATTTCTCCACACGGACCTTGTTGTTTGCTAGCTTGAGCTTGATAGCCGCTAGTTATTGACGTTGCTGCACCCCGTCTTTCTCACCCGCCTGCCTTCGGACAGCTTTTACTGCTTAGAGTGGTGGTAGGATTCTTATCCCCTCTCTTTAGGCTTTTAGTCGTAATTATTTACTCAATTTGTATAGGGGAATTTCTCTAATTACTCTGGTCCCACCGGGAGCGCTCTCGCTATGGGCCATCTTGATGGTGTTCCAACCGGAAGTCCCTATATTCCATTTCTGACATATTCTGACAATAGATCTCCATATATCAGACACACTGGAGCTACAGGCTTGAAAAGGCATTAAACAATGTTCCATTTTATTTTATTTCACTTTGTTTTATGTTTTTAATGATTATTGTGTGGGCTGGGGGTGTTTTATTTACATGCGTTTCGGACACCGCAGAAAGGTGTTTGATGTTACTTCCTGTCTCCACTAGGTGGCGCTACAGAACACCCTCTTATTGTACGTCATGTTCCAGTATATCAAGTGTAGACCACCCTGAAAATTTCATGTAAATCAAAAGATGACCCCTCCAGGAGGCTTACGTCCTGTTGCCAGTAGGTGGTGCTATGCCTATGACTCCTGACTGACAAGTAGATGACTTCAGGCTGGGACTTTTATCAAACATGTGAAATTTGCGGTGTCAGGGCAGCGCCGTTTGATTAAACGTTAGTATCTTCACAATACAACATGACCAAGGTCTTAAGGTTTTTCTGACCTCTTTTGAGTTGGATATGGTAAACCTGTTTGGAGAAGCATGTCAAAGTGTAAAACATGTCATTTCCTGTTGCCACTAGGCGGCACCATGACTATGACTGATTATTGTCCTGTAGATGTGTTCTGCTTTATGTTTTTATGATTATCATATGGGTTTTGGGATGTTTTATAGCTTATTTACAGTATTGTATTCTATGTGTGTGTGGTTTTACTGTTTTATCTTTTCTGTCCTTAAGTGAGCTCACAAGACAATCGAGCATGTTGATGTGGCATTTAAGTAATGAATCAAATTCAGCGAAATCCTAAATCAGAGGAATGAGAAGGAAATCAGAGAATAAAGTCAGGTGCTAAAAGAGAGGAGAACCCACCCGTTTGATGGAGCTGCGAGTCTTCTCCTTCCACTGGTGGCTGCTCAGCTCCAGAGTGCAGTGAACATAGGTTTCTCTGTCATACGAGCCCAGGATGAACAGTCTGCACAGACATCAAACAGACATGACAGAGGCATGAAACAGGATGTACAGCATGAAAACTACAGCAACTGTCAGATCTACACACTCTCTACTATAGCTGAAATCAGAAACTTGAGTAACTCAAGAACTAAAACTCAAATGCAAAGTCTCTGAATCGAACCGTTGTTTGACCTGCATGTACAATGCAGCAGTGGTGCAACAGAACAGACTTGGTCTGTCACTCTCCACGGTTCAGCTCTGTAGACTAAATGTCACCATCATAGTGTGTTCTAGAGTTTTGCTGAAACTGTTACTTTTTAAGGTAATGCAGAGTTGCAGTGAAAAGACAGAAAGAATCTGCGCACTTACAGGTTGCAGCAAAGTCTGGTAGCTCTCAAAATCTTTGTTATTTTTGTTACTTTTGTCGCTTTTTATCTGATTTTTTTTTTTTTTTACATCTACTGATGGATATTTCTGTGGAGAGAAGAGTTTATTCGAAAGAAGAGCTTTTTTCATTGAAATGGAGCAAATCTGGAGTATATCACCCTATTCCAGCTGAGATAAGGAGGAGCTTTCGTGGTTGCCGTGCTGGTGCAAAGTTAAAGGCAAGGAAATGGAGATACAAGCCCGTTCTGCCATCAGTCATCATGGGGAATGTCAACTCTCTGCCCAACAAAAGTGAGGAGTTGGAGATATTGGTGAAGACTCAGAAAGTGTACCGTGAGTGCAGCCTGATGTGTTTTACTGAGACCTGGTTGAATAATAACATCTCGGATTCCATTGTGGATATACCTGGCTTCACTCTCATACGGTCAGACAGAGATGCAAAAGCTAGTGGCAAGAAAAAAGGAGGAGGACTGGCCTTATTTGTGAACCAGAGATGGTGTAATCCTGCACATATTACTGTCAAGGAGAAGATGTGCTGTCCAGATATTGAATTGTTGGCAGTTGGAATGCGGCCATATTATGTACCAAGAGAATTTGGTCATATAATAACAATACTTGTGTACATCCCCCCAAGGCAACGGCTGATGTTCCATGTGAAATTCTGCATGAATTTGTTGCTAGGATACAGACTAAACACCCTGAGGCACTTATAATAATATCTGGAGACTTCAACCATGTTACCCTCTCCTCCCACCTGACTGGATTTACACAATTTGTTAACTGTGCTACAAGAGAAAACAAAACCCTTGATCTGCTGTATGCCAATGTCAAAGAAGCTTACAGAGATACTGCCTTACCACCACTGGGCAGGTCAGATCACAACTTGGTTCTTCTGCAGACCTGTTACAAACCCTGTGTGCAAAGGGAACCTACAACTACACTCACTGTAAGGAAATGGACACCTGAGGCTAGTGAGGCTCTAAAGGACTGCTTTGAATGCACTGATTGGGATGTGCTTCTGGAAACAGATGAGAACAGTATGGACATTGATAGACAGGCTGATTGTTTCACTGAGTACATCAACTTCTGTAGAGACACAGTCATACCTACAAAGACTGTACGCTGTTTCCCCAATAACAAACCCTGGATCACAAGTGACATAAAGGCAATCCTCAATCAGAAAAAGGAAGCTTTTAGAGAGGGTGACAAAGAACGGCTCAAACAGGTGCAACATGAGCTGAAGAAGAGATTGACGATGGCAAAGGTGGAATACAAAAAGAAGACAGAGAAGAATTTACATCATAACAACATCCGTGAGGTGTGGAGAGAAATAAATACCATCTCTGGCTACAACAAAAAGAAAAGACAGCCAATCGTGGGTGATGTGGAAAGAGCTGATGAACTCAATCAGTTCTTCAACAGGTTTGACACTGAGGTCACATCCCATTCCACTGCCGCTCCTCCTCCTCCTCCTCCTCTTCAACATGTGGGCATCTCCACCATGGCTCCTCTTCAACAACATCTGGACATCTCCATCATGGCTCCTCCTCCTCCTCCTCCCCCTCCTTCTCCACAAGTGTGTTCCTCCACCATGCCTCCTCTTCAACAACATCCGGGCATCTCCATCATGGCTCCTCCTCCTCCTCCACCACAAGTGTGTTCCTCCACCATGGCTCCTCTTCAACAACATCTGGGCATCTCCATCATGGCTCCTCCTCCTCCTCCTCCTCCACAAGTGTGTTCCTCCACCATGCCTCCTCTTCAACAACATCTGGGCATCTCCATCATGGCTCCTCCTCCTCCTCCTCCTCCACAAGTGTGTTCCTCCACCATGGCTCCTCTTCAACAACATCTGGGCATCTCCATCATGACTCCGCCTCCACCTCCTCCTCCACATGGGCACATTTCCGCGACTGCAGCTACTCCTCTTCACACACCTGTTCCTCCACCCTTGTTTGTCACTGAGACAGGGGTGAGGTTGGAGCTCGGGAGACTTTGCTCTGGGAAGGCAGCTGGCCCTGATGGTGTGTGTCCAAGGCTGCTTAAAGACTGTGCTGCCCAACTGTGCCAACCTCTTCACAAAATCTTCAACCTGAGTCTACAGCTGGGGCGGGTGCCGGCTCTGTGGAAAACATCTTGTATTGTCCCGGTACCAAAAAGAAAATGTCCAGCTGAACTAAATGACTACAGACCGGTGGCCCTTACTTCACACATCATGAAAACCCTGGAGCGGCTGATTCTACGTCTTCTGAGGCCTGAGGTCAAAGACAAACTCGATCCCCTGCAGTTTGCCTACAAAGAACACATTGGAGTGAATGATGCAGTACTCTACATGCTCCACGTTCCCTCTCTCATTTGGAAGAATCTGGCGCTTATGTAAGAACTATGTTTTTTGACTTTTCAAGCGCATTTAATACCATCCAACCCAACATACTCAAAAACAAGCTCATAGAGATGGGAGTGGTTTCTTCCTTTGTCTCCTGGATCACAGATTACCTGACAGAAAGGCCACAGTTTGTCAGGTTAGGGAACTGTTTTTCTGGGACATTAATGAGCAGCACAGGGGCTCCACAAGGGACTGTCCTGGCTCCATTCCTGTTCACATTGTATACAGCAGACTTTAAATATAACTCTGAGTCCTGCCACATCCAGAAATACTCAGATGACACTGCTATTGTAGCTTGTATAAGGAATGGACAGGAATCTGAATATAGGGATTTGATAAAATCCTTCAGTGACTGGAGTCATAAAAACTGCCTCATACTAAACACATCAAAGACAAAGGAAATGGTCATTGATTTCCGTAGATCCAAGCCCCCTCTTCAGCCTGTGAACACTTGTGGAGTGGACATCGAGGTGGTAACAAACTATAAATATCTTGGTGTACACCTGGATAACAAGCTGGACTGGTCCCTTAACACAGATGCACTCTACAAAAAGGGGCAGAGCCGCCTCTTTTTCCTAAGGAAGCTCAGATCTCTAAACATCTGCAGTAAGATGCTGCAGATGTTTTATCAGTCTATTGTGGCAAGTGTTTTATTTTATGCTGCAGTCTGCTGGGGAGGAAGTTTGGGAAAAAAGCAAGCAAGGAGGCTGGATAAGCTTGTGAAAAAGGCTGGCTCTGTGATCGGAGTAAGGATGGACTCTCTGGAGGAAGTTGTGAAGAGACACACAATGAGGACGGTGGAGGCCATCCTAAACAACATGGATCATCCACTGCATAACACCTTGATGGACCAAAGAAATAATGGTGGTGGAAGGCTTCTCTCTCTTCGTTGTAGGACAGAGAGATACAGAAGATCTTTCATACCAACTGCCATTAGACTCTATAATTCTTATACAAATAGATGAGACTACAGACAAATGAATTTCCCCTTGGGGATCAATAAAGTATTTCGTATTCGTATTTGTATTCGTAGAAGGTGTTCAGGACCTGGGGTCCGTTTCACAAAGCAGGTTCAACAAACTCTGAGTGTAACCCTGAACTCTGAGTTGATCTACTCTCAGATAGGAAACTCTGAGTTTCCGGTTCCAGAACAGCTGATTTGAGTTGGCTTAATCAACTCGGAGTAGTTTCACCGGGAGTTAAGCGCGTGCACCACAACCATAAAAAGCCAGCATCAATGGAGCCCCGATTCGACGAGTCACCATGGCAACGGGGAAGAGGAGAGCTGCGTTTTTCACCCCACTTGAATTGGAAATCTTAATGCGCTCAACATGTTTTTAGAAAGAAGTGCAACACCGCTGCAGCTGCAAAAGAGAGGGAGACGGCATGGGAGAACATTGCTGCCCGGGTCAATGCGTAAGTTTAAATGTAGTCCTTTGCAATCACAATAATATTACAGGGGAAAACTGTTTGAATGGTAGCCTATTAAGTTATTTCATTTAGGTGCAATCCCGCGGGGGAGAAGCGCACGTGCAGCAGTTTAAGATGAAATATAAAAACATTGTTCAAACAGGTAAGACCTCAGCATAATCTCATGGAGGTACCTCATTTTGATCATGTTTTACACTGTAAAGTAGCCTAAATATTAAGTGGCTGTTTGACTGTGCAGTTGTTTTATCCCACACATAGCCTAAATGTCTTCATCCATATCATGTTCTGTTAAATAATTAATAATTAATAATTAGGTTGTGTATGTAGATTATGGACTGTGACGTGAAACGGTACCGCTCAAAAAGATAATTGTCCGGAAATGCAAGAACATCTATGCGCGGTCTGATAACAATCTCCCGACGAATATTTAATTCCTGCGCAGTAATGCTGCTCCTTCATCCACTGGATCGTTAATGAAAGGACATGCCATTTTGACAGACGGCAGAACTAGGCTACGCCAAAACTCACCTGCTGACTGAATGAATGAATGAGGAAATCAAATAGCGTGTGTGGCTGAAAGAGGGCAGAGACAGAGAGAAACTCGAGGTTCATTGAGAAAAACCTGGTCCCGACCAGGTTAGGTTCATAGAGTCTGTTACTACGGTAACTGACCGAGAGCTTAAGTTACCTCTCTCTCTGAAACAGGCTAGAGTTACCCCTCTTTCTCTGGTTTGAGTTACCTCCCTTTTAGAAACGGAAAACTCAGAGTTTCCCTCATTTCAGGGTTAACAGACTCAGAGTTTTCACTAAACCTGCTTTGTGAAACGGACCCCTGGATTACTGAGAATCTTCAGAAAGACAGAAGGTGCTGTGTTTCACTCTGCTTACTCTGAAACAGTGTGGAGTCTTTATGAAAAAGAACATGTGAAAAAGACTGGTTAAATTTGCATTAATTGTTGCAATCACAACTTCCTTGAGGGACTGATAACAAGTTTAGATAGTGTCACCTGTGTCATTAAACAGAGACAGTTTTACTGTTCTCAGATGTTTCATTTAATAAGAGACTTGTCTTATTTCCTCTTTTGTATATTTCACAGCTCCAGATTGCGACCATTTAATCACATTTTGCAATCAGTGCAACTAATTTTTAAGTTTGCAAATATTTGCCTGTTTTTTGTTTGTTTTTGTTTCATCATTGTGTATCATGTGAAACACCAGAGAGAGCAGGTGTGAGTGTGTGTGTGTGTGTGTGTGTGCGCAAAGCCAGGCAGCCTTATACACTTACAATGCCAGTTGTGTAAGACATTGCCTAGAGGTGACACAGTGAGCATGAGGAGGCCCTGATGCATGTGGTTATTGAGACTAGGACTTCTGACTGTCAGTCAGTCACCTTCACAAACTCATGTATTTGTATTGGAATACAGGATAGAGGCTAACACTTATTCTGAACTCCTTAAATCAGTGTTGCCCAAACTTTGTTTTCTGGGGACCCACTTTTTAAAAATGACAAACCATTAGGATCCAATTCACGATAAGCTTTAATCAATGAATTTTTCGTGCATAAACGAAAGTTCCTGATCATTTTCACTGCCATTTCCATGTTGTCTTATATTATCTTGACATATTGACAACATATACACATATTAAAACTTTCAAAATGAGAAATCTATTTAAGCTGAGTTAACAGACATCTCATTGCTTTAATTTTCTCTTACCAGGATAACAACATAGGACATTTTAGCCTACTTCATAAAACAAAATAAGTGCATTTAAACAGACCATTAACTATAAACAGGCTCTCATTTTTCCTCCCATCACTATTAACACAATTAACATGTTTTCTAAAAGATGTACTACAGATATATATCTTAAATTTGTAGATTTTCTTCCAAAGTATTTGATTTATTTGAGGACCCAAATAAAATCTCCCGTGGGTCCCGACCCAGTCTTTAAAAACTAAACTAAACTGAAACCATAAAAAAATGATCTGAAACTAAATATTTGAAACAATAAAAACTAAACTGAAATAAGCAAACGCACTCTGGAAACTGACTGAAACTAAACTGAACTGAAAACAAAAAGTGAAAATGAAAAAATAAAAACTAATGAAAAATAGCAAACCCAGAATAACGCTGTGAACTCCATCTGACTGTGCTGTGACACTGGAGAGAAGAGATGAGCTCACAGCAACATATAGTTGGGTTGCTGCTGCCCCCTGCTGCACTGAGGACAGTCATGCATCAGTTCCTCCCTGACTCCCCCAGTCTGAATACAGAGAACCTCACTGAACCTGCAGTGTTCCTGAATACATGACTGTACGAACATCTTCAGAGACATGATGTTGGCTTCAGACTCCACTGTTTCATTTGTAAGATTTAACCTAGCATGCTAAATGGGTGGATACTCCCCTCTGCTGGACATTTACAGCACTACAGTCAATATGTTTAATATAGTAAACCTCTAACAACCTCTTACACAGCAAACATGTGATGTGATTAAACACTCAAACTGGGAGACAACAGTCTCCAAACTTAGAAACTACGATATGGAAGAAGGTGAAGTCAGACGGTGGGCAAGAACAGAGACTGTACGATTATAATGGCCAGCACATGAATTATTAATGGCTGAGCCTGATCTGATCATCCTGTGGTCTATCAAACACACCCAACCACATCCAAGCACACACACACACACCAAAGCACAAATAACTGCTCCGCCTCTCCAAGGCAACCGTGGTTAGGCCTCTGTATCAAGGCGAGCCGGGGCTAATTGATTTGACTCTTTGGCCAATTAAAATTTAAAGATGCCAGCTTTGGACAAAGAGGGAGTGTGTTTGTCTGTGAAAGGAGAGCCTGGTGAGACAGAGTGAGCTCTGTCCAACAGAATGGGCTGTGTGGATGCTATAGGATTTAAAGATGCTGTGTACCAGCAGCTGACACTGTGGTAGAGATAAGGAAATACTTTAAATTCTGATTCTTTCACCAGTAGACTATTGGTCTAGGTGACCATTTCAATTCCATAGTTTGTATTTTGTAGTTTTCTCTTTGCAAAGTCTGCACTGAATCACATTTTGAGATGCTGATTGGTCAACAAGGTCAGCCACAACAGCAGAATGGGAGAAAATGACTTCCCAAATAATTCTGTGTGATGCTGTTTTGCAGCCGACTATGAATTAAGTCTCCCCCTGTAGAAAAACAACTGTCAGTGAGTTATCACAATATGTTCTTAAAAATGACAGTCAGGTTCAGTGACTGTCGGTGTCAGTGACAAAGAAAACAAAGAACTCTGAATGCACTGAAGCATATGCAGGGTTTCCTCTGCCTGTCTAACTCACAGGTGGGCCAACTTTTCTGCTGTCGACAAAGTGGCAGCCAAAAATACAAAGGCTTTTTCCCATATAGGTGAAAATTACAATTAGAAAGTTGTGCTTAATTGTTCTCATGTAGCACACCTACTTTGATTGCTATTGTGGAATTAATTTATTTGAAATAAATATTTCCATAGAAAATAATTGCAGTTTTTTTTCAGTGGTTTGTGACCCTGTGAGTCCAAATCAATACCAAACACTACTAGGCCTACCACACTGGACAAATAAGACACACCTCTTTTTATTGGATTTTTGTGCCTCTTCTGTTTTATATTATCATTTTTAATTAGAATTCACCATTTTTGACCCACTTGTTAGTACCTGTTCACTGGTCACATTGGAATGTTTTTTTCTTTATTATTCTTGTCTTGTCTTTAATCAAAACATAGAGCCAGGCGAGTGAAATGTGCACAGAGAGACTGTACAATCTGTATCTGAGTGTTTTTGTGTTGATTCCTGTGCCAAAATTAAAGGTATCATTTGTCACAACCTTTGTTGTTTATTGTTGGTATAAAATTTAAATCCCAGTGGACACTTTCCTCTGTCAAACTGTAATTTAGTCACTTCACCACGCTGTGTGCACGTCGTGCATGTTCTCCAGCCTCTGCCAGCTTTGTCTCAAGAACACTGAGGGGAAATCCTGATATGTAACGAAAACCAGTGTGCAAAATATGTGATGTTTTCATTTGAAGGGCAGGTTAATGGGTCTTTTTCAAAGCAGCCATATTGACATGAAATAGTAGGTTGAACACACACTTTACCAATAATGCTAATTAAGCTCCCATTCCATTTAGTATAGCAGAGTCTTTCCAGTGAGCCAATGTGCACAACAGCAGCACCCTGAGTGTTTGACATGCACTGAATGGAACCTTAATCAGTATCATTGGTAACACCTGTGGTTGCTTTACTATTCATGTCAAATGGCTGCTGTGAAAAGCGTTGTGAAAAATGTTGTGAAAAACAAGAGTTGCTCGGTAAACAGTCAAGTAACAGCCACAACCAATCAGTGTACAGATTGAGCTGGAGCTGGCAGCGCTCATATTCCAGATATTTTGGCTACATTTTTGTACATTGGGAGGAAGTAGAGATGCGTCAGTCACATTTATTTATAGTCTGTGGTTAGTATTTCAGTGTATCAAACAGAATACAAGTATCAATGCAATCGTTTGACTAAATACGGTCCTGATGTTCAGTTTCTGTAAGAACTGTTTAAGAGAAGTGTTGATGCAACTTTATTGACACTGTGGAGCCTTTTCTTTTTGTTTGTGGAGCTGTTGATATGTACTGGATTTAAACTGACAAGTGATTCTAACATTTGGTCTTCCACCAGAGATATAAACAAGGTTGAAAAAAATATTAATAACATCCGTTGGGATGGCTTTAGGCTGGGGGCAGGCAACACAGAGGGGTCTGGCAACAAAACCAGTCAGGGTGATCCAGCAAAAAGTTGAGGATGGCTCAACTATTTCTGTAACGTAACGTGACGTCATCCCGCCAGACACTCATATTATGTTGTAATATGAACAGTAGAGCTGCAACGATTAATTGATTATTAATCGACTGTTAAATCAATCAGCAACTATTTTAATAATCAATTAATCAGACTGAGGTTTTTTTTGTTGTTCTTTTTTGTTTTTTCTGGTTTCTTTACTCCTCTTTGACAGTAAACCAAAAATCTTTGGGTTGTGAGTAAAACAAGACATTTGAGGACATCATCTTGGGTTTTGGAAAAAAATGACTGACATCTTTCACCATTTTGACATTTTAAAGCAAACAACTATTAATCAATTATTCAGGAAAATGATCAACCAATTAATGTATTACATAATTAATCGTTAGTTGCAGCCCTAATGAACAGGTTGACTGTTTACTTCACTAATGTGGAGAAAGAGGGTAAATGAAAATTGTGCTTGTGATAAACATTATTGCCTGTCAATTCAATTCATTTTAGTTACATCACCTGAAGAGTCGCTGTACACTTTACAAGTCAGTAAAAACAGAACAGTAAAGTACACAATGTTACATACAAAAGCAAAAGTACACTTACAAACAGACACAAGCAGAAATACACTGTTCTAAACGAGTTCTTATGAAAACCAGGACTAGTTGAGTAGCCAGTGTCAAGGGAATGCAGAGGACGTCATGGAGTATATGGAGAGATAATGTTGGAGATGTTGGAATGGCCAGTCCATTTAAAGCCTTATAAGTAAGAAACAGAAATCTGAAATCAGCTCTAACAGGAACCAGTAACCAGTGCAGGGACATCAGAATTATTATTAGAGTTATGTGGTCAAACTTTTTGGATCTTGTGAGGACTGGCGGCTGCATTCTGGACTAGTTGGAGACCATTTTTTGCTGTCTTAGGTAGGCCAGAAAAAAAGTGCATTACAGTAATCTAATCTGGATGTAATAAAGGTATGTACAAGAATTTCTGCATCTGATTTTGATAAAATCACTGTATGATGGAGCATTGAGTTTTCAAAAAAAAATGCAGCCAAGTCAGGAGAAGCAGTCTCAGACCAAAAACACAGGCATGTGGACAGTGCTGTCCAGATACATTAAGTCTGTGTGGGGAAGTACTGAGCACCTCACCTGCTACATTCAATGAGGGTGACTTTAAGTCGGCCTTCCACCAGTCTGCTGTCCTGGACTGATAGGTCCAAATCACATGGTGAACCCTGCGGAGACTGCACTTGGAACGGGAAGAAGGGCTTGTATCTGGAGAGAGACACAGGAAACATTTTAATGCAGGATTTCCACCACAGCACTGATATATGAGCATCAGAAAACAATCTCTTCAAAGAACAAACTGCAGCTGATCCACAAAGATGAGCCTCACCACTAGAGAAGCGTCATATAGTGCCACTCAACAGTCAGAAAAAAACACCTAACCTTTCATGAGCTTTTGAAAGGAATTCACACTTTGATATGACCTTGAATAAACGTAGTCAAATAGTGACTTTCAGTGAACAAGATGAGAATTAATCACATTTGAAAAACCTGTCCACCAGCTTTGAAAGGTACAAACTGTCTGACGCACACTGTGGAATGCATCAACTGTAGTTTTGATTCATTGTGAGAAATGGAACCAGTGGAGGGTCACAGTGAATGCTGGGCACACTGTGACTATTTTTGTTGGGTGTGGTGCCTGAGTCTTGATGTATAAACATGATGCCTGAGCGCACACACCTGTCCTTTGCTATTTTGGGCTGCCAGTGTTACTGGAAGTGGCCTGAGGCTCCTGCTGGTCCAATAGTAAAATTTGCTTATTACAGATGAAGCTGCTGTTACAGCTCTGAAAATTCCCACTCAGAGTGACAAACTTTTAGACAGTGTCCCTCTCTCTTGACCAGAAGCCAGTAACAATAGTTAGACTAGTAGTTACACGTTTTTTAAATGCAATGTTTTGCTTTGCCATCATGAAAATTTGAAGATTTAATAAATGGGTCACTGGTGCAAATTACTGTCTTATCCATACCTTTCATGTAAGTAAACATATTTCCATTCCTTCTCCTTGTTAGGAGGTATCAACAATCTCCTTGTCTGTTGGTTTTGTTGCCATAACAACACTACCAGGGCCTGTTCACAATCACTCCTTCAACATCAGGATTTATTTGTGTCACATTTGACAGCCTTCAAGAAAATGGAAATTTTGATTTCAAATTAACGTTCCTGGGGCCCTGGGGGTTTGCAAACAGGTATTCACACAATATGGAATATTACATCTGTAAAGGACCTCTGAGGTTCCCTTTGACACTTCTACACTTTCTGGACTTTCTGGAGTTATTGTGAATCAGTGCACAGTCATTGTGCTATTTATCAAAGTGAGAACCACACAAGGACCCAAGAATGGACAAGACAGTAGATATGTGACATTTTGCAGTGCAGAGGACATGGCCTCTCTAATATTACTGGAACAATAAAAAAATCTTAATTATGTTCTGGTTTTGGCACTCTCAAATGCAATCTATCAGTTCAGTTGACAGTTCAGCTAATGAGCAGTCAAAAGGCTTCAGACCTCACACGAAAGACAGAAATTCCATAGGAGACGGAAACTTGACTCTAATCACAAAGCTCTTATTAGATTACTCTCCCTCTCTGACCCACTGCAAAGGGCCCACACTCAGACTGGCTAAAACCAGGAATGCCGGAAGGTTATTCAGTTTCAAGTCTGGCTTCAGCCCCGCACAAACAATCCTCCTTCAAGACACAGTGTTCTATTAGGAGCATGACAACCCTTTGGGGGGGGGGGGGGGGGGGGGGTGGCAGCCAGTCACAACGCAGGGGAGATTAACAACTGCCAATCACAGCACAGGGGATTTTACAGCAGGCAATCACAGAAGCAGCAGGCAATCACAGAAGAGGTGGTTTTTACAAGACCCAATCACAGCACAGGGAGTGTTGACAGCAGCCAATCACAGAACAGGGGAGTTTACAAGAGCCAATCAAGCACAGGATTAAAGCAGCAATACAGCAAGACAGATGGGTTTACAACAGCCAATCACAACAAGGGGTGATTAACAACAGCCAATCACAACGAAGGGGAGATTAAAAACAGCCAATCACAGCACAGGGAGCTTTTACAACAGCCAGTCACAGGGTATTTTACAGCAGCCAATCACAGAAGAGGTGGTTTTTACAACAGCCAATCACAGCACAGAGGAGTTTTGAAACAATTCCCCCATGAGCAAGCCCTTCGGTGACAGAGGCAAGGAGAACCTTCCTTTTAACAGGCAGAAACCTCGGACTGATCCATGACTCATGGTAGGCGGTGATCTGACGGCACCGGTCGGGTGGCTTTTACAATAGCTAATCAAAGCACAGGTGGTTTTTACCACAGCCAATCACAACAAAGGGGAGTATTACAGCAGCCAATCACAAGACAAGGGCGTTTAACAACAACTAATCACAACACAGATGGGTTTTACAAAATTCAATCACAGCACAGATGGTTTTTACAACAGCCAATCACAAGACAGGTGGGTTTTGGAACAGCCAGTCATAGCACAGAGGAGTCTACAAGAGCCAATCAGAGCACAGGGGATTTTAAAACAGCCAATCACAAAACAGGTGTGTTTGGCAACAGCCAATCCCAGCACCGATGGTTTTTACAACAGCCAATCACAACAAAGGGGAGTTTTACAGCAGATAATAATAAGACAGGGGGGTCTTACAATCAATCAATCAATCAATCAAATTTTATTTATATAGT
Source organism: Lutjanus argentimaculatus (assembly GCA_034769285.1). NCBI lineage: Eukaryota > Metazoa > Chordata > Actinopteri > Lutjaniformes > Lutjanidae > Lutjanus > Lutjanus argentimaculatus. Next base: position 2,245,348 of record JAWZSL010000036.1, on the reverse strand, counting down.
GCCAATTCACAACAAAGTTGTCTCAAGACACTTTACATATAGAGTAGGTCTAGACCACACTCAGTAATTTTGTCAGTAATCTGACAATTGAAACAATTCCCCCATAAGCAAACACTCTGGCGACAGCGGCGAGGAAAAACTTCCTTTTAACAGGCAGAAACCTCGGACAGATCCATGACTCATGGTGGGCGGTGATCTGACGGCACCGGTCGGGTTGAGAGGGAAAGAGGAAAAGGGGAGGAAAGAGGGAAGGTGGGAGGGGTTTTACAGCAGCCAATCACAAGACAGATGGGTTTTACAACAGCAAATCAATGAACAAGGGGGTTTTATAGGAGCCAATCACAAACAGGTGGTTTTACAACAGCCAATCACAAAACAAGTGGGTTTGACAAGCGCCTATCACAAGACAAGTGGGTATGACAAAAGCCAATCACGGCACAGATGGTTTTTACAGCAGCCAATCACAGCACAGATGGTTTTTACAACAACCAATCACAAAACACGTGGGTTTTACAACAGCCAATCACAAAACAGGTAGGTTTTACAAGAGCCAATCACAAGACAGGTGGGTTTTGCAACAACCAATCACAAGACAGGGGAGTTTAACAACAGCCAATCACTGAATATGGGGGTTTTACAGGAGCCAATCACAAGACAGATGGTTTTTACAACAGCAAATCACAAAACAGGTGGGTTTTACAACAGCCAATCACAAACGGGTGGGTTTTACAACAGTCTAATCACAAGACAGGTGGGTTTTACAACAACCAATCACAACACAGATGGGTTTTACAACAGCCAATCATCAGCACAGATGGTTTTTACAGTAGCCAATCACAAAACAGGAGATTTTACAACAGCCAATCACAAAACAGGTGGTTTTACAACAACCAATCACAAAACAGTGGGTTTTACAACAGCCAATCATCAGACAGTGGTTTTTATAAGCCAATCAAAACAAGGTGGATTTACAAAGCCAATCACAGACAGTGGTTTTGCAACAGCCAATCACAACAGGGGAGTTTTACAACAGCCAATCAATAACAAGGGGTGTTTTACAGATCAATCACAGCACAGATGGGTTTTTACCACAGCCAGTCACACAAGAGGGTTTTACACAGCCAATCACAAGACAGGGAGTTTTACAACACCAATCACAACACAGATGGTTTTACAACAGCCAATCTCAGCACAGATGGTTTTTACAGCAGCCATCACAAACAGGAGCAGTTTTACAACAGCCAATCACAAAAAGGGATTTTACAACACCAATCACAACAGAGGGTTTTACAACAGCCAATCCAAAACAGGTGGATTTTAAACAGCCTAATCACAAGACAGGTGAGGTTTTACAACAGCCAATCATAACAAGTGGGGTTTTAAACCAACAACAGGTTTCACACATCACAAACAGGAGATTTACAACAGCAATCAAAAGACAGGGGTTTTACAACAGCCAATCACAGCAAGATGGTTTTTACAACAGCCAGTCACAAAGACAGGGGAGTTTTACAACAGCCAATCACAAGAAAGATGGCTTTTACAACAACCAATCACAAAACAGATGGGTTTTACAAAGCCAATCCAAAACAGATGGGTTTTACAAAACAGCCAATCACAACAGTGGTTTTTACATAACCAATCACAGACAGGAGCATTTAACAAAGCCAATCACAAACAGGTGGATTTTACAGCAGCCAATACAAGACAGAGTGGGTTTTCAACAGCAATCAAGACAAGGGGAGTTTTATCAAAGCCAATCACAAACAGGTGGGTTTACAACAGCCAATCAGACAGAATGGTTTTTACACAGCCATCACAAAAGGGGAGTTTTACAAGCAGCCAATCACAAGACAAGGGCGTTTTGCAACAACCAATCACAACACAGATGGGTTTTACAACAGCCAATCTCAGCACAGATGGTTTTTTACAGTAGCCAATCACAGACAGGAGCATTTTACAACAGCCAATCACAAAACAGGAGGATTTTACAACAGCCAATCACAAAACAGGTGGGTTTTCAACAGCCAATCACTAGACAGGGGTTTTACAAAGCCAATCACAAGACAGGGATTTTAAACAACAAGCACATAATCCACAAAGACAGGGGTTTTACAACAGCAATCACAAAACAGGAGGATTTTACAACAGCCAAATCACAAAACAGGTGGGTTTGACAACAGCCAATCACTAAACAGTGGTTTTACAAAGCCAATCACAAGACAGGTGACTTTTAGAATCCAATCACAGCACAGATGGTTTTTACAGCAGCCATCACAACAAAGGGGATTTGCAACAGCCAATCACAGCACAAGGGGAGTTTATACAAAGCCAATCACTGAATATGGGTTTTTACAGCAGCCAATCACAAGACAGTGGTTTTTACAACAGCCAAATCACAAAACAGGGGGTTTTACAACAGCCAATCACAAACAAGGGGGTTTTACAACATCAATCACAAGCACAGATGGGTTTTACAACACCAATCACAACACAGATGGGTTTTACAGCAGCCAATCTCAGACAGTGGTTTTACAGTAGCCAATCACAAAACAGGATGATTTTACAACAGCCAATCACAAAACAGGTGGATTTTACAACAGCCAATCACTAGACAGGGAGTTTTACAACAGCCAATCAATGAACAAGGGGGTTTTACAGGAGCCAATCACAGCACAGATGGTTTTTACCACAGCCAGTCACAACAAAGGGGAGTTTTACAGCAGCCAACACAAGACAGGGGTGTTTTACAACAACCAATCACAACATAGATGGGTTTTACACCAACCAATCACAGCACAGATGGTTTTACAACAGCCAATCACATCACAGATGGTGTTTACAACAGCCAATCACAAGACAGGTGACGTTTTAGAACAGCCAATCACAGACAGATGGGTTTTTACACACCAGTAACAACAAAGGGGAGTATTAACAGACAGCCAATCAAAAGACAAGGAGGTTTTACAACAACCAATCACAAGCACAGATGGTTTTTACAACAGCCATCCAAAAAGGGGAGTTTTACACAGTTAATCACAAACAGGGGTTTTCAACACCAATCACAAAAGATGGGTTTTCACAACCAATCCAATACAACAATGGGTTTTACAACAGCCAATCAGCACAGAAGGGTTTTTACATAAGCCAATCACACAGACAGATGATTTTTACACAGCCAGTCACAAAACAGGGGATTTTACAACAACCAATCACAAGACAGGGGGTTTTGCAACACCAATCACAACACGGGGTTTTACAAAAACCAATCAATAACACAGAGGGTTTTACAGACAGCCAATCTCAGCACAGATGGTTTTTACCACAAGCCATACACAAAAGGAGATTTTACAACAGCCAATCACAAAACAGGGGTTTTAACACCAATCAAAGAATGTTTTGCAACACCAACACTAGACATGGGTTTTACAACAGCCAATCACATGAACAGAGGCTTTACAGAGCCATCACAGCCACAGATTTTACACAGCCAGTCACAAAAAGGGGATTTTACAACAGCCAATCACAAGACAAGGGCGTTTTAAACAAGCCAATCACAAGCACAGATGGGTTTTACACAGCCAATCACAACACAGAGGTATTTTTACAATCAGCATTTACAAGCCAATCACAAACAGGTGGTTTTACAACAGCCAATCAAAACAAGTGGGTTTTACAAGCCAATCCACACAGATGGTTTTTACACAGCCAATCACAAGACAGGAGCATTTTACAACATCCAATCACAAAGACAGGTGGGTTTTACAACAGCAATCACAAAACAGATGGAGTTTACAACAGCCAATCGCAAGACAGGGATTTTCACAACAGCCAATCACAAGACAGGTGGTGTTTTACAACACCAATCACAAGATAGTGGGTTTTTACAACAGCCAATCACAACAAAGGAGAGATTAACAACAGCCAATCACAGCAAAGGGAGTTTTACAAAACCAATCACAGCACAGATGGTTTTTACAACAGCCAATCACAGAAAGGGGTTTTACAACAGCCAATCACAAACAAGGGGTTTTGCAACAACCAATCACAACACAGATGGGTTTTACAACAACCAATCACAAACAGGTGGGTTTTACAACAGCCAATCACTGCAACAGAGGTTTTTTACAGTACCAACAAAGACAGGGTTTTTACAACAGCCATCACAACAGGTGTTACAACAGCCAAACAGACAGGTGGGTTTTGACAAAGCCAATCACAGAACGGGGTTTTACAACAGCCAATCAAGACAGGGGGTTTTACAGAGCCAATCACAGCACAGAGGGGTTTTACCACAGCCAATCACAACAAAGGGGAGTTTTTACAGAAGCCAATCACAAACAGGGGGTTTTTACAACAACCAATCACAACATAGAGGGTTTTACACAACCAATCACAGACAGAGACAACGCAATCACATCAAGTTGTTACAACACCAATCACAAGACAGGATGGGTTTTACAACATCCAATCACAAGATAGTGGGTTTTACACATCCAATCACAACAAAGGAGAGATTTAACAACAGCCAATCACAAGCAAGGGAGTTTTTACAAAAGCCAATCACAGCACAGATGGTTTTACAGCAGCCATCACAAGAAAGGGGGTTTTACAACAGCCAATCACAAAACAAGGGGCGTTTTGCAACAACCATCACAACACAGATGGGTTTTACAACACCAATCACAACACAGATGGGTTTTACAACAGCCAATCTCAGCACAGAATGGTTTTTACAGTAGCCAATCACAAGACAGGAGATTTTACAACAGCCAATCACAAGACAGGTGGATTTTACAACAGCCAATCACAAGACAGGGTGGTTTTGCAACACCCAATCACATAGACAGGGGAGTTTACACAGCCAATAATGAACAGAGGGGTTTTACAGGAGCCAATCACAGCACAGATGGTTTTTACCACAGCCAATCACAACAAAGGGAGTTTTACGCAGCACAATCACAAGCAGGTGGTATTTTACAACAACCAATCACAACATAGATGGGTTTTACACAACAATCACAGCACAGATGGCTTTACAACACCAATCACATCACAGATGGTTTTACAACAGCCAATCACAAGACAGGTGACTTTTAGAATAGCCAATCACAGCAAGATGTTTTACAGCACCAGTCACAACAAAGGGGAGTTTTACAGCAGCCAATCACAAGACAAGGGCGTTTTTACAACAACCAATCACAACACAAATGGTTTTACAACAGCCAATCTAAACAAGATGGTTTTTACAGTAGCCAATCACAAGACGGAGCATTTTACAACATCCAAATCACAAAACAGTGATTTTACAACAGCCAATCACAAACGGTGGGTTCTGCACAGCCATCACTAGACAGGGGTTTTACAACAGCCAATCAATGAACAAAGGTGGTGGTTTTACAGGAGTCAATCACAGCACAGATGGTTTTTACCACAGCCAGTCACAACAAAGGGGTTTTACAGCAGCCAATCACAACAAAGGGGAGTTTTAAACCAACCAACACAGACAGATGGTGATTTACAACAACCAATCACAGCACAGATGTTTTACAACAGCCAATCACCGCAGAGGGGGTTTTTAACAACAACCAATCACAAGACAGTGGGTTTGCAACAAACCAATCACAAGACAGGAGTTCCAACAGCCAATCACTGAACCTGGGTTTTTACAACACAGATGGTTTTTACAACAGCAAATCACAAACAGTGGAGTTTTACAATAGCCAATCACAAAACGGTGGGTTTTACAACAGCCAGTCACAAGATAGATGGGTTTACAACATCCAATCACACAAAGGGAGATTAACAAAAGCCAATCACAGCAAAGGGAGTTTTTACAAAAGCCAATCACAAAACGGTGGGTTTTACAGCAGCCAGTCAAAACAAAGGGGAGTTTTACAGCACCAATCACAAGACAAGGGCATTTACAACAACCAATCACAACACAGATGGGTTTTACAACAGCCATCACAGCATAGATGGTTTTTACAGTAGCCAATACAAGACAGGAGCATTTTACAACAGCCAATCACAAGAAGGTAGGGTTTGCAACAGCCAATACACAAGACAGGTGGGTTTACAGCAGCCAATAATGAACAGGGGTTTTTACAGTGGTCAATCACAGCAGAAGGTGCTTTTCAACAGCCAGTCACAACTAAGGGGAGTTTTACAGCCCAATCACAAGACAGGGGCGTTTACAACAGGCAATCAACAGCACATATAGTTTGCTAGAACAGCCAATGACAAGATAGGTGGGTTTTACAACAACCAGTCACGACGAGAGGGTTTTACAACAGCCAATCACAAACACAGAGTGGATTAACACAGCAAATCACACCGCAGAGGAGATTAATGCCAGTGACAGCCATGGGGTTTTACAACAGTCAGTCAAACACAGGTGGGTTTACAACGGCCAATCACACAAAAGGTTTTTGCAGCAGTCAATCACAAGTAGGTGGATTTTAACAACAGCCAATCACAACACAGGGGGTTTTACACAGCCAATCACAACACAGGAGAGTTTAAACAGCGTGTCACAAGACAAGTCGGTTTTGCAACAGCCAATAACAGGACAGGGAGATTTACAACAGTCAATCACAGAACACGGGGGATTTACAGCAGCCAATCACAGACATTTTTCTAACATTTTCAATTCCTAAGAAGATGTCTGTTTATAGAGATTAGATTTTCTGTGCATGTTGCAGCCTTGGTGAAAAACGCACACCATTGGTTAATTGGCACAAATTTAAATTTAAATGTTAAGATGGATGTTATTCAAGGTTTGTTGTCATATATGTTATCTAATGTGTGGTGTTTGAAGTTCTAATTAATATGCAATTGTGTACAACCTGTTGTGCTTGTCTTAAGTAAAGGTTCAATGAGCAGCAATTTCAGAATATTTGGAACAATGGTTGTAAAGTCTGGGACAATTGAAAGTAGTATGTGAGACAATTGTGTGACACTGAGGAAAAAAGTTCATTTCGACCTCTGCCCCCATAGTTTACTTGATTAGTTTCACCCATTTCTACTTCAGACAAATACATAATCAGGTCTTTCCAAAGGTATTTATTAGTTTCCGACTGGGAAAAACTGGGAAATTCCACAATACTGTACCTGTGAACTGTCTCTTTAACCAAATCATGCACATTTAGCCCATCATATATGATCTTCTTTTGATAATGGAACAACTAATGTAATAATTTTTCACTTCCACTCATTAAGAGTTAAGGGAGTGGAGTTGCACTTTCATTACACAGGTCACGGCACATTTTATGTTTCAGTCTGGCACTGTGTTTGCTCAAAGTGTCGTGTTTTAATTGTGTGGTGCCAGTAATAACAGCGAATTTTGTGTTCCCCGCATGTTGTGGGTATCGACAGCAGAATTTGCAGTTCATTGAATTCGTCTCCTTGAAATACCTCAGCCAGGTGAACTCGCGCAGCCACTCATCGCGAAAACAGAATTTCCTGGCTTTTTTCGCCACGACCATTTCCTCGTAATCTGAGTCGGACTCATTATCAGCATTTGTCTCCTCTGGAACACTAGGTTTAATGGGGAGAAAGTAAGAACTGATAGTCCTCTTCGCCATTGTTCATTGTTTACAAGAGTTAGGTGAAACCTGTGAATTCGCGCAACAACCCCAAGACCTGCCTCTTTTCACACATAAGCCAATCACAGTGGTCATTCACCCCCCGCTCTCACACACATTGGCCCGCCTTCTTCTTCTTTGGTGTTCGTCTCCTTTCTTCTTCTTTAGGAGTTAATGTCGGTTGGCAAACCAGCTCATTTGCGCATTACTGTCAACTACTGGGCTGAAGTGTGGAGCAGAAGTTTGTCAGCAACAAAAAATATTCAATAATAAAAAAAAATTTAAAAAACGGCAAATTTACTGGTTGCACATGCGCAAGTAGATGAAAAATTTACTCGCACTGTCTCAAATTTTAGTCGCAAAATGCGACCATTTAGTCGCAGTCTGGAGCCCTGGTAACTACTGAACAGCTTTCTTATTGCTAGTGATGAAGTGTCTATTGCTGATACATTGTGCTGTTGTTCATCACCCAGGCCTAATCGAGACATTAAGAACATCACTACAGCAGGGTCTCAGTTAAATGAGTAGGGGAGAATTTGTCAGAGATGATTGTGTCCTCTGTTGCAATAATGGTAACCTGCCATCATTTTGTCCTAATGTATCAGTCTTCATGAATTACATATTGTTCTCTGGCATTCAAATGTCCAGTCACCAACATCAACATGTATCATCTTTTACCACCAAAAGGACTTCCCAGCCGCAATTCAATAGTCTGCAATCAGTATTGATAAGGTAATTTTCCTTGAGCAGCCGGTGACTTTCCCTCCTTGAAAAGACAGATTCTGATTTGACTGCGGGGCAGGAGGTGGATACAGTAGATTCGGCTGTGACGTAGACTTTACTGCGGCACAATTTATTTGATGTGACATTGCAAAAAGAGGTGAAAGCTACATTTTCAGAACAGCTAATGGCTGTTTTTAAACTGTAGTACTACTTCCAGCTCCAGGCAATTACAGTTGGGTTGTTTTACAAACCTCATCATCTCTCGCTGCCGGGACATCAGCCAAAACAACAGCTAAACTACAGTGACAGTCCAATCAATGCACAAGTCTCTTCCTGTCTGGGCACACGCACGCACATGCGCGCACACACGCGCGCACGCACGCACGCACACACCCCGACACACACGCACACACACACGCAGCCTGAGCTAAAAGGGAAACTGGACTCCTTCTAAAATGGCCAGCTGTTTGCAGTGGTGCTATCATCCTTCCCCCTCTGACAGGAAATGACAGAAGGAAAGAGGTGAAATGGGAGGGACAACACATATCTACAGTACTATTATGTAACAATCAACCTCTGGACACAGTGTGTGTGTGAATATACATGAACAGAGGACGAAAGTCCTCTGACGCTTACTGATCGGAATACTTGTATATCATTTATAATGTTGTATATACGCTCAATAACAGACTTAGACTTTATTAGGGGCCGGGCAGCCTAAGCTGCCAGGACCCTATTGTTATCCCCAATGTCCTTCTTTCTACTTCTTTTTTCTTCTTCCGAGGAAATCCTACTTCCCATGCGCGAAAAATGACCAAATTTTGCACAAAGGTCCAGTCCCATGCCAGATACAGCAAGCCTCTAAAGTTCAAAATTTTGAAAATTCATAACAAATCAACCATATGTGAAAGATTTGCAACTTTCACCAAAATGTAGCCCCAATACTGAATACAAAAAGAAACTTTTGTACATTTAAACCTATTGCAAATTATGAAGTCCATCACTCTGTTTTTTCAAAAACTGTAAAACTTATTAAACCTATCTCCTCCCACAATTTTGCTCAGTTGGCACCAAACTTGCTACAGAGCATCTTCAGACTGTCCTACACAAACGATCCACACAGATTTTTGATTTATCAAAAATTGAGCCTACAGTGCATCAAAATGTTTGACTGTAAACGGTATTATAAACATATACTTGCAAATTCTTGCTAAATACATTTTCAATGTTCATGAAAAAAAATGACAAAATTTTGGAGTCATGGTAGATGATGTTTGGAAAATATCAGAATTTTATCTCAAAAACTGAATTTTTTACAGCATTTTGAATTTCGCTCTCATGTGAACAATTGGAGTCAATGCAAAAATGGCATTTTTAAACATCAGTTTTTCACTTTTGGAGCCAATAAATCATTGTTAAAAACTAATGACCAACATCTCCATGCTGTCTAGATGCAATTTGTGTATTTTGGGATTTTTGTCTCAGTAACTGAATTTTTGACAGGCGTTTGAAATCTGCCTTTACATGCTAACAGCTGCTGTCTTGCACACAGGTGACTGGCTTAGTCAATTTGTGAAGCTACAAGTGGTGTTTCCATTTGCCAATTAGCTCAGTGAGATAGAGGATGGTTCTTGGTGTTGAAGGTTGTGAGTTCAAGCCTCAGCTTGTACAACATTTCCATATGAGAAATCTACCCAAACTTTTCACAAAGGTCCAGTCCCATGCCAGATGTCCTCAACTGGAAACACAAGACAATAGTCCTGATGGTGGCGCTACAGCAAGCCAGTAAATTTCAAAACTTCATAACAAATCAACCATATGTGCTACAGATTTGCAACTTTTCCACGACATGGATGGCTACTGTCTGGGACACTGATGCTTGGCTTAGTCAATTTATGAAACCACACATAAACTGTCACTTGCCAATTAGCTCAGTGAGATAGAAGACAGACCTCAGTCTCAGAAGTTGTGAGTTCAAGCCTCAGCTAAGGCAGAACAGACATTTTAATGTGAAAGTCTTATGTTCAAGCATCATGCTATGTGGATTAGAAACTGCTAAGATTTAAATAATTATGATTCAGGGAGTTTTGGGAAGAGACAAATACTCTTTATCAACACGTTTCCCTGTTATCTCTTGTCTCTTTTCCCTGTTTATTTGGCTTAGCTATCAGTCAATATGCAGAGTCTCTCGTGCCAGAAATTGTGAGTTCAAGCCTCAACTGATGTAAAATGCACATTAGAATGCCACCTTTTTTTCATCTTCCTACACTCTGCTTGTTGCTCAGAATTGCCTAATTTTGACTAAAATTGCCCGGCCCCGACCATTGCTGTGCAGCAGCTATAATTACATTTTACTTTTCCTCACACATATATAAGACAAGAAAAAGTATCTTATAAAGAGTACATAATGTCAACTTTAATGTATGAGCTTCAGTGTGGTTTGCAGACGTCTACAGTCTGGAATGAGATTGATAATACTGGGACCCAATGGATACTAGATTACTAGGGCCAATCTGATGCCAATAACAATATTAGAGAGTAAAAAAACAATCTGATATTAATATGTCAATCGATGGCCTTTATATATATTTTTTTAATAATATAAATAACTATAAATAAAAAATACAATAGAAAAATAAATATGTTAAACTTGATTTAAGAGAAAGCCTCAAATATGCACAAAATGCTGCCTAAAAAATGTCACTATCGGCACTGCGTTCTATCAAAAAAAAAACAAAGTTTTCATATCAGCACATATTGGACAACATATACGCAGATACCGATATAGCCCAACGTAGCTGATTAATCTGTCTGACTCTTGATAATAATATGAAAATATAATATTAAAATATGACAAAGCTTGAATACTAGGGCTACAACAACGAATCGATAAAATCGATAAAAATCGATTATTAAAAGTGTTGGCAACGAATTTCATTATCGATTCGTTGTGTCGCGCGATTTATGCGTCACTCGCCATGTCGCGGAGCCGTTTACTTCACCTGCAGAGCTTTGTCAATGCTGGCTGACTGAAATAAAGTTTAAAAAAAAACAAACCTCAACCTGCAGAGCAAGTTGAACGGAGCGAGGCGGAAGCAGAGCGGAGGCGGTATTTTCAAAGGAAATTAAGTAAATTCTACAAATGACCGACGCAGAGAAAATGGTTCGACCCAAGTCCTCAAAAGTGTGGGAGCACTTCACGCTTCACAAAACTAAAAAATGCGTAACATGCAAGCTTTGCAAAAGCGATTTGACATGGCACGGGAGCACCACGGTGATGCTACAGCACCTGAAATGGAAACATGTTGGAGTCATCGATGAGGACGAAGGGAGCTCAACAGCAGGGTAAGTCACTACAATATCCTACGTTTGTTCCGTTTCGAAGTGAGGAAACGTAACGTTAGTTTCTCCGGTAGCTCGCCTGATGCTGCTGTTTGCTTGTTAGCTGGTTAATGACAGTGATAGAGTACGTGTGTGGTGTGTGTGTGTGTGTGTGTGTGTGTGTGTGTGTGTGTGTTACTTTTTATTTCAGTTTAATTAGCTTAAGCAGTGTTTAAATGTGCTTTATAAATAAATCTAACTTGCACACAATGATGGTAATAATTTAATGATTAAGCTTCAAGTTTTAATTTTCTGAGTGAAGACACTGCAGTGTATGAGAGTGAGGAGTGAAGCATTTAGACAGGGATTAAAGTAATTTATTAGATTACTCAAATTTGTGTAATTAAGTAATTTTTATGGTACTTGTACTACATATATATACACATACATACACACATACATATATATACATATATGTACACACACACACATATATATGTACACAATATATGCGTGTGTGTCTTGTGTTTAATTGCTCTTTGGGCTACTTGCTTGCCTTAACCTAATACTGGAAATAATACAAGGAATTGAGTTGTTGTAACTTGTGCTATAATACATACTCGTACTATACTGTCTTTCTCATTCCAGAAAAAAACAGCAAACAATGACAGGCTTCATGATGGGAAAGACATCATGCACACCGCGGCAAACAGCTGTCTTGACTGAAAGCATCCTCAACATGATCGTCACTGACATGAGGCCTCTGTCGATGGTCGAAGACGAAGGCTTCACTACAGTGATCTGCACCTTTAATCCAGGTTACACTCTTCCCTCAAGGACACATTTTACAAAGCTCATGGAGAGAGAATATGAAGAGACTTTCAAGGAAGTGAAGACTGCAATTAACACAAACTACAGCAAACTTGCTCTTACTGCTGATGTATGGACAAGTGTAGCCGATGAACCTTGGTGTTAGCTGCCACTCATAGTGCCATGCAAGGTCATGTTTACTTGTTCTCTACATTTATGCTAATACACAAGTGTTAATGTTGAAACAAATCCTGTTACTGGGTTTTCTGATTTGCATTTTTTTATTTATCATTTATTTATTGTTCCAACAGCTCAGGGCCTTTAAATGAAAAAAAAATGCCTCTTTTATTGCACTTCATTAAAAAAAAGTAGCCTACATATTTTGCAGGTGTATAGCATATTTGTGTACATTTATTTTTTTTACTGAAGCTATTTGACAAACATTTAGTTTTTTTTTATTATTATTATTTAATATTATTGTAACAGAACATTCAAGCAGCAACCTGTTTTTGTGCACTTATTTGCTCTGTCAGTCCAAATGTTCTATTTTGGAATAAAGAGGTGTAAATTAAAAATGTTTTTTTTAATCCGATTCGTCGATTAATCAAAACAAAATCGATTATTAAAATAATCGTTAGTTGCAGCCCTATTGAATACCCAAAAGGGCTGGGAACTTCTAGTTACTCTACTCTGAAATTAATTTAAACTGTGTTGTTATTTTCAGTTGCCATATGTTGTTATTTATTGTGTCTTTCCTATTTAACCAATGCTTAGACCAGAGGTGGAAAGAGTACTGAAAATCTGTACTCAAGTAGAAGTACTGTTGCATTACTGAAATATTACTCAAAAAGAGTAAAATTACTGGTGTTAAAAAGATACTTAAGTACAAAGTATTCTTTTCAAAAACTATGAGTTATTTTTTAATCATTAAAGTTTAATGCATTATCAATAGCAGCATTCAAACAAAGGGGTTTCTGTTTCTGCTCAGTGGTCATTCTCACCCTTCCATGTCATGGTTTTCTTTGGCCTGTTAAGGTTTGAATATTAATTCACATTGTAGGCCAACTCAGTAACTAATTATGATTTTAAAACTAAGTTAATTGCCTGGTATAATGCATACTTCAGTAAAATTACAGACTTGAAAAGGGAGTCATAAAGGTACTGGTAATTAGAGTGAGTAGTTTTAATTAGTTGAATTCAGACTGATTTAAAAAATGTCTTGGGACAATTTAGTAGTTTTGTAGGTTTAGATGAGTTTTTTAGCTTCTCTGGGTCTTTGGTGATTTGTAGGTTGTAACTATTACCGCATAATACATGCACTTTTTCAAATCTAGACTGCGTGTTAGCAGTAAACCATCTTTGTCTGCCTGGGCCCCTGTTCTCGAGCTACAGATAGCTTATCTGGGTGGCATTTCACATCATGTCTTCAACACGTCTTCCATGATTGTGTTTGTGTTTTAACTGTTGTGTGAACAAACTTAAACAGGACTAAACTGCTGCATCCTGCAACTGAAAACCCAATTCCACAAAAGTTGGGGTGTTGCGTAAAACATGAATAATTGACTTCAACTGAATACAGTACAAAGATATTTAATGTTCAAACTGATTAACTTTGTTTTTTATATACTTATTCTGAATTTGTTGCCTGCAACAAGCTGAGTGAGTGAGATACATCAGCTTTTCTTTTAACAACATTCAGTCAGTGTTTGGGAACTGAACACAACTTTCCCAGACTTTTGCAATGTGGTCAAAAAATATTTTTTTAACCTCCCTTTCAGGGCTTCAAAGGTAAACAATCCGTAACTGTAACACATGAAGAGGTAGGAAAAAGTTGAAGTGAATTTGTATCTTAATTTTTTAGAAATTCATTTGAAAAATTCCAAATCTCTATGCAGTCACCCACAGTTGACAACATACTATACAGCTGTCTTGCAAGTCTTATCAGCATTGTGCAAATGGTTTCAACATGTGCAAACATCAGTTTTTAATCTTTCCTGTTTATCTGTCTTTCTTAACTCCCATTAGGTCCAAGACCTCGGAAAATAAACAGTTAAATACAGATGTGTAGGAATTTGCTTGAGCACTCAGCTCTGGAGGCAAATGTCAGCTCACAGCTGAGAAAAAGAGAGCTATTGTTAGTTAGCAGAGCAAACATCTGCCTTATGTAGAATAAAAAAATAAAACTATCAAATGGCTTTGAAAAAACTAGGTCAGCCTCAGATAAAAATGCTTTGACCGACTGTACTTTAAAAAAGATGAAGATGATTCTTGCCTCAGTGGTACAACAAAATATACTGCACCACGTTTGTGTTTGGCTGACCTTCGAACCTCATCGTTATGATGTTAAAACATGAAAGGGTGCCAAATTTTATAAATGTTCAGACTAAACTGTTGTGTGTTTTACTGCGGTTATAAAATAAATGTACTGTGTAATGGTGTATTTGAAAACTTTCTTTAAAAGACAGGAAGAGAACAAAATTGAAAAAAATGAAAAATGAATAAGTCACAGTGGTCAATAATTTTTGACCAGTCGTGTGCAAGTGTATTGAATCTGTCACAGTATATATTATGACTATTATGCCAAACTACCAGTGGCAATGTGATAACCTTAGTTTCAGTACTGATACCAAAAAGATACTTTTGATACTACAGATGGTAAAATTAAAAACATGTGAAAGGATATGACGACTTTAACACTATCACTCTCAATCTTTACACATCACACACTACATGATTTTATCTGCTGACTAGGGCTGAACAATTGCTCAAATGTGATCAAAATCACAATATGGCTTTTGGAGACACAAATGTTAACAAAATGTGAGTCAAACTACCATTTTAAATTAAATATTCTGCTGCAGAAATGTCCTGGCCTACGCATCATATTTTTACAGACTTAAGAAAACATTTTTGTTTGGTACAGATCCTTGCAAAAATCATACCATACCATACCATACCATAATGATGTTTTAAATGAAAATGAGACTAAAGATGTAAAAACTGGCATTCCTTCTAACAGCGCAAATCAAACCACAATTGCAATATCAGTCAAAATAATTGCAATTAGATTTTTTTTTTATTATTCAGCCAAACTGCTGACTGTCAACATCAACAGATCCAAACTGGAACATACCTGGTTCAGCCTGGTTGTCACTACACCCAAATCATATTTGTTGTCAACAGCCATAATGTGCATCTCTTTACGTTAACTGGAACACTTGAATAGAACAGAGTCATCATCAATGTTTTAGTGACATGTGTGCCTTTCTTACAATGACAAGTCAGAATGTCTTTTATGAATAAGTTCTTATACCAGGGTCATTACTGAGGGAAAGAAAACTTACTATAGGCTACCAAGTTTATCTTTATTTGTTGCCTGATTTGGACATCCTTTTTTCCGTTCAGGGTTTCTGCATTGTGAGTCTGCCGTGGTGAACTGACTGCAAGGACAGAGTCAGGACATCAGCACTGCAGCAACTCCAAAGCCTCTTTGAACCGGAAAAAAAAAAGTTTTTGTTTTTTTTTTTAAATCACAGGATTATGGTTAAGAATGTTCATCAGCTCCTTCAACTACTGAGATATGAGGATTGTTCTAAATAGACGTCTGTGTTGTAAGTTAATTTTGATGAGAGAGAACACCCACACACTGTTCTTCTGTCCTTTTACCTGCAATAAACTCAGCAAAGCAAAAGCAAACTCAGGAACTTTAAATAAAGTTTATTTCAAGTAAAAGGGACAGTGTGCAGGAGGTCTCTCTTCTCTTGCTGATTCTCTTGCCTTCTCTTTCCTCCTATGCACCTGTCTACTAGAAACTGAAAGCATCCCTGAGTCTTTACAGTCAAGTTAAGTCACATTTACAACATTCATTTTACCAAGAATGTAAAATCATTCTTAGCTTAGTAGTTTGACAGTTCAAGGTCCACTTACTTGCTTTTTCTAGACTACTGAGCTCATATGTCAACAGTTCCAGCTCTGTGACAGCTGAGAAGACTTCATCTGCTGATGAGGACCCGGATAAGATTAAAATCTCAGAAGGAAGCTTGTAAGCAAACCTCGAGTTGGGGCTGTTCTGACAGACTACTATTTCCAAAGACAAGACCTGATTTGATACTTAACTTTTAAGCAAGCACACTCTTAAAGCACTCTGGATGAAATGATAACAGCTATTCAGCTCACGTCTCAACAGAGTGCTGTGATGTGGTTTTTTTAATTGTAAAATTTTATAGTAAAAAAACAGATTTACACATTTTTTAAACTCCGCCAAGAAGGTTATGTTTTGGGTTATATGGTGAATGGACTTGTATTTATATAGTGCTTTTCTAGTCTTCTGAGTACTTGGTTTGTTTATTAAGTTTGTTTGTCTCTCAGCAGGATTACAATAAAATTTAAGGCATGATTTTCAGGAAACTTGGTGGACAGGTGTATGCATGGACCTGAATCACAGGGCAGATACATGAACTATTTTTCACTTTTGTTAACATTGCAAGATAGGTCAGTTGTAACAGCAGTGTCTATGGCAAAATGAACTCAATTCATCATGCATCATAACCCATCCCATCGTAATTACAGTGAAAGGTGTGCCACAACTAAACATACAACAAAGCATAACAGCTACCTCAAACATCACTGTAGAAACACATGCATCAGGTGTGTAAGAAATAATTAATAACCTGTGTTTTCCAAGTCAATATTTAACCATTTATTGTGGGCTAGCATGATAGGTGCGTTATTGCTAATCATCTCTTACAGTATATTAGCTTTAACAATTAGAGATGCATCCATCCACTTTTTTTCCAATCTGACTCTGATACCTGCTGATAGACACTAGAACAACTTTCACCCTCAGAACGTTGGCTTTACATACATCACAAGTTGTCTTGCTTTTCTAAGTTTTGAGACTAAAATATGTCCAAACTCAGAACATGTTGAGCTGTTATTAGCTGACTCAGTTGCAGACTGTCTCATGTTTATGGTCCATTGCAAGATCAACTTGTACCTCTACCTCACAGAATTCTGGCAAACAAAATCTGAACTACTGGATGTCTTTGTACAACTAATTAAAGTAATTCATTAATTTCTGCTCCAACATTTTGGCTACGGGCTTTACACTGATTTATTTATGATTCCTAAAAACTCTTATGGAGTCTGGATCTGTACATGGATTGGTGACGTCTGTCTGATTACCGCTGAAACGAACAATTATTTAATTATTGATTAATTGGACAATTATTTTCTCAATTAGTTGTTTGGTCCATAAAATGTCAGAAAATGATGAAAAATGTTAATCACTGTTTCCCAAAAACCAAATATTCACATTTAAGAAGCTGGAATCAGAAATTCAGACCCTTTTTATTAAAATTATTAATTTCATTATTAAATTAATTCTGACTTTATTGATGATTAAACATGCACATTGTCTTCTTTAGGTCAGCAGTGCTTTGTCTTGCTTGCAGATTGTCACTGAAAACTTGACTACTGGCCTTTGTGGAGGTCTGCGCTCTCCAAATGTCTCTCTAGTCTGTATACTATTCCTTTGCAGTCCTTAACTGATGCTTAGTGAAACAACTGCAGAAATTAGCAGCCCTAATTGGTCAATAAAGCTAGTACATGCACAAGCTGTTTCCCAGGCTCCTGCAAACCACTGCAAGTGCAGTTTCCGGATGTGTACAAAACCAAAACAGGGAGCTGAAATAATGACGGGGCCAACGTTAAACCATCACGGATTTGGCTTTGAACAGAGTATTCCCCCCATAGCTGGAGTTGTGACTCTACACGGGTGCTGTAATGCCTGGATTACCTCCAGTGGGCTGCGATCCCACCCCTCCCCTCCACAGAACTACCATCTGTGCCACTCAGCAAATCCCAAGGTCCAGCTTTCATTCTCTGAGGCTGCTCCTCATTACATCATCTCATCACACTCACTCACTGTGCGTGATCGTGGGTGATACACACTCACATGCACGTTTAGACTTCTGTTTGCTGCAGTTCTCTCCCACACAATTCAGATGGCTGCGAGTGTGTGGCAGTATAGAAGTGTTGAACATTTAATGCTTGTTTTTAACAGTTGGATAGGTATCTCACATCAGCATTTCTGAAGGACTCTCAGGCCCAAATTCCTGGATCTTGATCTCCAGGACGTCAACAGAAAACCTTTTCAGTCCCTCCTGACTTATGCTGTTGTACTGATGTCTGTGAAGATTTTCGGTCATCCAGGTCATGGTATTGACTTAGAGCTGTCATAGGCAACCAGAGTTTTCTTGTGTTTCACCTCTTATTCAAGTGGCTTCTTCAGTTCCAACTGACTGGTGGGGAGTTCCAGGTATCTAACATCTTGTGGGGTCATTAACTCCCTGGACCCACATGAGTACTGGGGCTTTTCCACCAGCGTTTTTAGCCACGCCAAGTCAAACTATGCCATGCTGATTTGCATTTCCATTACTGAGCTGCACTGATCTGCAAACGAAATGGACCTACTCTGGAGTGGGGCCGAAGCAACCCGACCTGCCTCCAAGTGGGCTGCGGTACCATCTCACCAACAGCAGCCAACCCGTGACAAGCCTCGTTTTCCCCCCCTCAAGCAAGCCAGTGTTGTGACACTTAGCTCATGTATGTGCAGGAGAGCAGAGAGAAAGACCCCCCTGCAAAAAAAAAAACAAAAAAAAAAACATAAAATTCTGGTGTAATCCAAGTCTCCTAAAGTCCTGACATGCTGTTTGCACACCATCACAACACCTACACGCAGTTCAGACAGTGTGCATGTGCATGTGAATGTGGCTCCAAGCTAAAGATCTACAGTGAAGATTCAGGCTAAAAACATGGTGTAAATAACATTTTTTAGTCAACTTGGCATGTCGGGCTTTAGGAGACTTGGATTACATCAGACGAGCAATATGGAGGCATTTTATATTTTTATTCCGCTGTTTTTTTTATGTATGAAAACTGGTCACCATTCACTTCCACTGTTTGGGAGCTTCTGCGACACTGTTTTCCTGTGAATCAGCAGTGTTTTGGGGACTAAAAAACTAAACCCGACCTTCAATCAGCATGAGGACAAGTAGATAATGACTGAATTTTCATTTTGGGGTGAACTATCCCTTTAAGGTGTATATCTACAGTGTACTTTTATAAAGCACATAAAATTTGCTTATTGTTCTACTGATCAGAGGACAAAAAGAAGAGCCTCAGGCCTAAATGCACTTATTTTGTCTCATTTATGACGTAGGCTAAAATGTCCCACATTGTTTTTCAGATGAGAGGAAATAAAACAATGAGACCGGCTGTTAGCTCAGCATTATGCATTTATTACTCGTTTATTAAATATTTAACATATTTAAGGTGATGCAGAAAAGGCAGTAAAATGGTCAGGAACTTTTATTTATGCAACAAAGTAAATAGATATGGCCTGTTGTTATTGGGTTGCAATGGTTTGTCATTGTAAAGCCGGTCCCCAGAAAAAAAAAGTTTAGGAAACACTGCTCTAAACTTCAAAACGGAACAGAATAAGTGTGTGGCAGAGAGAACAAGAATCATTGCACACTGCCCTGTGAGTGAGAACTGAGAGGAAATTACATCATCGGGCAGTCTTTCTTCTGATAACTGAGACTTCAGTCAACAATCAGAACCCACATTGTTGTTGCCATGCAGCTGTGAGAAGACCCCCGCTGCTCCCCACTGAGTCCTGTCTGTATCAGACATGCTGAATTACAAGATGCCTCAACTTTGTGTCACTCTAGCCAACGGAATTTCAGCTGTCTGTCACTATGAGCACGTCCATTACCCTGCTGAGTGCTGCTGACTTTCATCTGATAGGACTTTTTTTAATTTGATAAGTAACCACACTGAAATAAGGACCTAACAACAAAAGTTAGCGCTTAGTTTTACTTTCTCTCATACACACTTTCTACTTCCTTTTTTCTCCCTCTCTCTGTTTCTCTCACTTCTTTAAACTCATTTCCTACTTTCAACCAGATACAGAAGAGACCAGTTCAAAGAATTTGGCCCCTTTCTCATGTTTCAGAACTACATCTTTAAATCTTAGTGGATGGAATTGGGCTTTTTTATTTGGATCAACAAAAGTCTAAAAGACACAATTGTCTATAAATGTAGATATAAAGTACAAATGTGAAACAAAATTATTCATAGCATTTTGCTTCCATTCACCCTTCTTCAATGAAACATCTAAATGATCCCCAGAGTCACACAAACAGTTAAATGGTGATCACCAGGCTGCATGTGAAAGGTACAACAGCTGAATTAAAAATCAGGGGAAGGAATCAAGATAAGTCTAAAAGCACTGTATGCTTTAGTGTGGTCAATCATCACAGAAAGAGAAAGAGTACAGCCACTGCTGTAAATCAGCCTTCGTCAAACACTGACTATGTGAGAAGAGCACCAATGAGGCAAGCCACCAAGTGGCCTGCTGCCTTAAGGAGCTACAGGGATCCATGGCTGGAATGGGACAAAGTGAGCAACTGTTGACTGCATGCTTCATCATTCGTAACTTCACAGCAGAGAGGAGAAAGAGAAAGCCACTGCTGAAAAAAATCTCACATGACATCTGGACTAGTGTTTGCCAGAAGGCATGTGGAAGACTCTGAACAAAGTAGGAAGTATAGTCTGCAGAGACCAAATTATAAATGCACTTTTGTGGAAGTCAAACACAGTACACCAGCAGAAACACTGCATAATAGAACTGGAACAATTCATCGATCACAGTATAGGAAATGGACATTTTTCATTTTTCTATTGCTACCAAAAAAGCATTTGTGGACAGTGAAGTGAGATATCAAGAAAGATGAAATGAAATGGGATATATATTCACAAGTATGTTGTCATTAGTGTAGCATGTCCGTGAATGTTCTCATTCGTCCAGGTCATTGTAATCTCAGGAAAAGATTAAATCGAAAGCAACTGGACTTGTTTAAAAGTCTTATTGAAGACGTTTTGCTAATGAAGCTTCTTGGATGAGAAGCGAAACGTCTTCAATAAGACTTTTAAACAAGTCCAGTTGCTTTCGATTTAATCTTTTCCTGAGGTGTCATTAGTGTATAATCACTGCAGGTTCTATTCCATGGACTCCGTCATGATGCACCGCCATGATGCACCGCCATGTTTCTACAGTAGCCCAGAACAGACCAACTATACATCGGCCCTGTCTCAAGTTTTGCTGCGACCACAGGTTCTCCAACACGTTTGGAAGGGGAAAGTGAGGCAGACTGGTTGCAATCTGCAAGGCTCACACTAGGTGACACTAAATCCTATTCACTGGTCCTTTGAGCTGACTCCAGTATCGCTGTGATGTAACCTTTCTCAGTGAATGGATGGAGGACTGGAAGGTTACTCACTAATGCAGCTCATCCAGTCAGGCACTGTTTTCACACATGGTCTTTGGAGGATTGCACATATTGTGGTGAATGGTACCACTGGTAGCCCAAAGTTCACAAACCTACCAATGTAATTTTCACCACACTATCACCCAATACTGTGATCAACCATTTTCTAAAAAAATCCTGATCATTTTGTCAGTCTCAACAAAGATATGCAGCATGATTTATGATTAATGAAAACAAACGTGATGTCTAAAAAATGACTAGCAGCTGCAAGTGGGAGGGAAGGAATCTAAAGTCTTCTGACTCATGGAGTGGGAGATTTTATTTTAGATTATGGTGGCAAATTTGGTTCCCCAAAAACATGGGCTACTTGTGCCAGTGTGGCAGTACAACCAAGCACCATGTCTGAAGTCTAAATTATGTTATAAAACCTAACTGCTTCTGTGTTTATTTTATAAAATACCAAAATGTAGCTTAATATATTGCAACTGCAAAGACAGGTCTCTTTGTATCCCAGAGCAGTTTCAGTTTAAGAAAGTTTTTCTTGAAAACAAAGTATATGACAAAAAAATGTAACTCAAGGTACGTTTAGTAGCTTATTTCTGGAGCTTTCAACTGCGTCTCACAATCTAAGCTAAGGTTTTCAAATAGAGATCCTTCAGTGGGTCTGTGAAAAGTTTTTGGATTCATGTATTTAAATTATCGTGACAAAATATATTATTTTACAAAAGACTTCATAGTTAAAAAAAAAAACAATGTTTTAATTTTTCAATCTAAAATAGCTCATAGATTACTTTCTAATCTAACAATCAATGCACCAAGAGTGAAATATACTCTTCTGATGTGTGTATGTATGCTTTGGGTATTCTGTATTGGCACAGCTGATGAAGACTGTGAGACTGGTTGAAAGTTCCAGAAAAATAGTCAGTAAATGAAGCTTAAATCCAAACTAGATGTTCCAAGGTCAAAAATGAACTTTCAACTAGAACTTAAACCAGGCCTGAAAGTTGAGCCCAACAATACCCCAGCTCAACATAATTCAGTCAGAAACCGACCAAAATCCATCCCTCATCAGCATATTTCATCCCAACCCAATTACAGCCCAACATTTTTCTTTACAAGCTTCCCTCTATGCACTACTACTACTACAACTAATAATAATAATAACAACAACAACAACAACAACAACAACAACAACACACAACAACAAAATAAGCCCATGAAATAGGTGAGAAATATGGCCTGACCCGACCCAAACCCCTCAGGTCCTGACAGGTCCCACTGAATTCATGCACAGATCTCTATTTTAAGAGACAGAGCTCTATTTTCAACCTCGGCTTTTAAGCCAACATGGAAGAAAAGACCTTAAAATGCTCAGGAAAAATATCTGCTCTACAATTTCCATGACAACTGAGCAAGGAAGACTGTTGTTATACAGCTGAACACTTCAGAGCAGAGCGAGTGGACACGAGAGTGACATCATGAGCTTATTCCATCACCCAGATCATTGTCCTCATACACCAGTGGCAATTTTAAGTTAATCCATGGGCACTGCTCTGGGACCACTATGTGACATGTCTAACTGCACGCTCTATACTAACTCTAATAAACTCTACTCATTGTGAAAAATAACAAAATATAAACATTAGGTACATTTGAACATCCCTGCATGACTACAAATCATTTGATTTTTGAATATGATGTTGCTAAGACACTGTTTTTTCACAACAGAACTCAAATGCAGATGAAGGAGCTATTCACTGCTGGAATAAAGGGGAAGAATGTGGAAGGCGGAACAGCAGCAACTCTGATGACAGCTCAGAAAACAAAGAATAAAGTCATCAAGACTTGAAAATGACTTTTGACTTCTTTTCTTTTTTCATTCTTATTAGAAACTAGTATTTGCTCAGCTGCTACCACTGATCTTACCATATGCTCACTCTGAATGAGCTACCAGTGGAAGAAAAGTGTGAAATGTGAACATTTCCAAAAAATCTAAGCACATGTAGCCTATGATTGCAATGGATCCACTTCGTTTGTTTCAAAGAGATGCACTTATAATTGTGACCCTTAGTTTGCTCCTTTTCCTCAATCTATCAGATGGGAAAAATACTATTATTAATTTGTTATGTCATTGTTATTACCAGTGATATGGTTTTAAAGAAAAGTAGTAGAAGTTAGTAATTTGTAGTTTCTGGAAGTCTATTTCAATGCCTTCAATCTTCTGTTGTCAAACACTGATCTGCTGTTGTATGCTAATGTAGCACAGTCACATTTAGTGCATAATTTTACTTTACACTTTAGCATAGGGACACATTAAGGATCCATTCCTTATACCTCTATAGGTTGAGTTTTTCTGTTTGACTCTATTTGCAAGTAACAATAGTCACACAGCAGCCATTCAACCATTTACACCTGCCCCCCTAGTTTAGCTGTAAAGAGTGGCAAAATCTCTGTAAAAAAGGGAGGCCATGATGGATGAACGTGTTATACAGAGCAACGTGTTATACAGAGCAGTGTTTCTCAGCCCTGCCATGTGGATGTAAATAGTCACATTGGCTATTTACTAGGGCTAAATGATTTTGAGGAAATATCTAATTGCAATTATTTTGACTGATTTCACAATTGTGATATGATTTGTGATATTAGAGGAAAGGATCATTTTTACATCATTATTCTCATTTTCATTAAATACATTAAAATGTTTATGGTGTGTATTTTTCCAGAGATCTGTACTAAACAAAGATGTTTTCTGAAATTTAGAGAATGATTGATTGATCACGACACCTCTGCAGCACCACAATATATAATTTAAAATAGTATTTTGACAGACATTCCTTCTTTAACAACTATTGCATATCCTGTGATTTTAAAATCGCAGTAAACCACATTGAGATTTCAATAAAATTTTGATTAATTGTTCAGCCATACTATTAACGCCCTGGATGCAAATAGCATTGCTGGCTACAGACATCTGACTGCTTGTCTCTGCCATGTTAGGCTGTATACACCCGAGTGTAAATAGCCACACTGGCTATTTACACACAGATTGAAATAGCATTGTTGGATACAGACACCTGGTTTCTTGTCATGTCATGTTAGCTATTCCACCCTGGGTGCAAATAGCATAGTTGGTTACTGCCTCCTGGGTGCTAATAGTATCTGCCATTTATTTGCGGTAACAGTGTGTGTTTAAACATCACCGCATCATTCTGGTGAATAGTTAAATAGTTTGGTTGTTTCAATGGCTTTAACAGTCCAAGGTTATAGTTTGGTCAGGAGTTTGAGTCAACAGTGTCTGTTGAGCCTACCTGATGTAGTTTGATGAGGTGACCAATATCTCTTGGCCTACCAGATGCTGTAGTTTGATGGTGTAATTAGTGTTCAATTGAGCCCACCTGATGTCACAGATTGGGGAGGTAAAGCTTGTCTCTTGAGCCTATCTGATATTGTAGTTTGGTGAGGTAAACAGCGCTGTATTGAGCCTACCTGAGGCCGTAGTTTGAAGAGGTAAACAGTGTTGTGTTTAGCCTACCTGATTTTGTAGTTGGGTAAGGTGTGTTTCTTCTTGATGACCCGTTTCAGCTGGTTCACTATGATGGAGGTGAGCTGGGGCAGGGGCCTTCCTTCAAACTGGGACTTTGCCTCAAAATCCACCAGCGGGTCCTCGAGGAACGAGAAGGACCAATGGGAGAAGGGCATGCGCGTGAACTGCAGCCTCAGCCTGCCCACCACGCGCCTCATCTTGACGAACAGGTAGGCAGACTTCCCAAACACCAGGTCGACGTCAATGGCGAGGTGGAAGCCGCCATTGTACTCGATGTCCACCTCGAAGTTGAGCTCCTCGGGCATGCCGTCCTCGTTCAGGTGCAGCGGTTTCATAAGTTTGGCCGTCTTAAAGACCGGCAGAGAGTTCCCCAGGGAGATGTCTCTAAGACTGAGTCCCTCCAGGAGGCGTCCTGCTGTCTTGGTCTGCAGCAGCTCTTCAAACTCCACCTTGATCTTCTTGGTGAGCCAGTGCCTGACCACTGGGGTGTCTCGGAGCTCTCTGAACAGGAACAGAAAGATCGCGTTTAGGAAATTGCACGTCTCGGCTTTGGGCGCATCGGGGTCGGCGTGAGAAGGCGGTGGCGGCGGCTGTTGTTTGGGGCTGCCGCCGGTGACAGCCGCCTCCTGTGGCCGGGCTGAGGCAGAGGCTGAGGGGGCCTCTGGCTGCTTGGAGCTGTCCGGCTGCTGCTGGCCTGGCTCGGCATGTTGAGTATTAAAGTAATCCTTCAACGCGCTATCAGGCACTACTTTGACATACTGCACTGTCCGGGTTACGGGCTCGGTGTTCCTCCGGTATATGAGCAGGAACTGTAGCAGCAGCGTGAGGACAGCTCCGGACAGGGCGGAGAGGAGGATTAAGTAAATCATGTCGAGCAGCTGTCCTCTCTGTCTCTCTGTGTCTCACTCTGCCTCACTCTGCCTCACTCTGTCTCATTATCAACGTTCAGCCGCGGTAACAAAGCAAGTTCCACCTGGTCGCTCTCAAAGCTGCCATATCATCTGCTTCTTTCCTCAGCTTCAGCCTCGCCACCTGATTGGACAAACGGGTTACGTTGTTGTGCGTAATGACGGAAGCAGAATGTGTTCCTTTTGATGCGTTCAAGGTATGTCGGATTTACCCAGTGGAGAGTGGGAAAACCTGTTCGAATTGACCTTTGACTGGTTTCCAGCAGGGAGTGCAGGCCTGGGTCCATTACTTTCAAATGTAGTCAGTTACTGAGTACGAATTACATGGCAGCTTTTGTAATTCGCAACATAACCCACTGGATTTTAACTTAATGTGAATACCTTTGTATTACTCTAGAATCAAATATTTTAAATAAAATGGATGCCATAAAAAATAGTTCCACAAATATTATTTTTTCTCTTTAATTAACTCAAAATGTTTTCAATACAAGTAAAATGTAAATTTGCATGAGGCTCTTCTTTTCTCCTGCCAGGTCCACCACAAAGTGGAGCACTTGTCCTGTGTGTCAGACCAGTGGTTCCAAGACTTTTTCTGGCAGGCCCGCTTTTAGAAGTGACAATGGTTCACTTGGACTATGTGGATTTTTTACACAAAGTGTGCAATAATAAATCTCTATGGCAATATTTGGTAATCAAGATGCTTACTGAGGAGGACATTTAATCTCTACAACTCTAGATCAGTGGTGGGCAATTATGTGTCATGGGAAATTAATCAGGCTGCTGTGGGCCTGACACAAATCCTAAGGTACTAATCATGGCCAATCCCTAATAATGGAATGGTCAGAAGTGTTCTATATAGGGCACTTCTACACCCTTTCTGAATTGTCATGTGATGAATTGTGGGCTAGTATTTTGTTGGCAATGTCCAAAACTTGATGTTTTACAGTGAACCATGCAGGCAGCATACAGGCTGCAATGATAATAGCAGCAAAAGTAGAAGAAGAACAACTGGATGTACTGCACTGATTGAATGAAGTCACAGTTTAATATAAAAGATACAGTTCATTATCATTACCAATGAACACAGTACTACCCCTTTCAAAATAAAGGTCTGATAATGGTTTAATGGTAAGCGAATGCTACTGACTGTTTTTGCTAGATTTCAAATTTTTGTTATTTACATGATGACCTTGTGGGCTACATGAAACTCTTCAGCAGTGGTGGACAAAGTACTCACCCTCAGTACTTGAGTCAAAGTATAGATACTCCTGGTCAAATGTTACTCAACTACAAGTGAAAGCTGCTCAGTCAAAATTTAACTCAAGTTAAAGTACTAGAGTACTTGCTTTTAACAATACTTAAGTATTCAAAAGTACAAATTACAAAGTACATTTTCTAAAATCAGTATATTGCTGTATTGTTTTCACAATACATTTACAAAACCTTGTAACTCTCTGAAACATCTAATGATGCACTGACTTGCTTGTAGAACCACAATGCTACACAAAGCCTATAGAAACACCTGTAAAAATGTCAGCATAGAAATCAGAATTAAATCAAAATCAGAAACAAAAAAGGACAGCTGTTGTCATTTCCTGACATAAATGTATTAAAATCAAAGAATAAAATTAGATTGAAGCCAACTGTAAGGAGTTCTCCAAGTATGTTAAATAACTACCATTTCTTTCTGATTTCAGGGGCAGTATATATATACATTAATTATGTTGTATTTTTCACCCCAATAAAAAGAATCCAACATTAAAAGCCTACCTGGAATTATTTCTCTTTTTCTAATTATAATAACATCTTGATATTTAATTTGTCTTTCTCCTGCCGTCACCATTACCAAGTTTTGTTTGAATGACAGAGGGAGATCTTGCTTGCTCTTGTCACAGAGCACACCTGGATGACACATTTCTGCTTTTAGAGTTGAGAGCGGGTACTGTGATTGGTTTGCTTCTGTGAGGAACACAGCTTGTGGCCAATTACATTTTAGAAAAGAAAAAACAGCAACAGCTGACTTCAAAGCTCTGCTTCTGTGAGGGAGCTGGACAGCATCCCCCTCACTAAGGTGAAGCAGCAATATACAGATGCACACTGACTGTAAAGTTTAACCAGCTAATCTAATACAGGAAGTTTGTTTTTGTTTTGGTGTCTTTTATTTTGAAAAACCCCGATGTATTGTGTTAGGCTGAGTTGAGGGATCAGGGGAGAGAGAGGGGAGGGGGTAGAGGGGATATTTTGTTAAGTTTGGCTTATGTTTAGTATTTCTTCAGTTTATTAGGTATTTTCTTCAATCTGTATTAGTATTTAAGTCATTTGCATTGCGTTTTGTTGATTGTAAATATTGTTAATTGTAGATGTAGGTTTTGAAACCGGGGGAGTGTCACTGTGATTGCACTGGTGGGAGGAGACTTAGGGGGGTAGAAAGGCCAGGTGAGACAGAGCAGTGAGTGTGTGAGAAGATGGGGGACAGGCTGTGTCTCCTCTCCTCTGTTTAGGCTGCTGTGATTGCTGGACCAGCTACACCTGTGCATCTCCTTTGTCCCCCAGGAGTCAGCATGTTTGTCAGACTGTGTATTTTCATGTATGGACTTCAGTTAAGTACCTGAAAACCTGTTGTATCATGCTCCCCATTCCTCCGTCCTGCTCTACACCCTTCTGCCATCGGTTTTCCTCCCATAGGTAGAGGTTTATCACCATCTAAACCCTACATTCGCCTAAAAGTAACAAGTAACAACAACCTTCCTAGAAATGTAGTGGAGTCAAAAGTACAATATTTGTCTTTGAAATGTAGTGGAGTGAAAGTCATAAGTTTCCAAAAAATAAATACTCGAGTAAAGTACAGTTACTCAAAAATGCACTTAAGCACAGTACTCAAGTAAATGTACTTTGTTACTGTCCATCACTGCCTTTCAGAGGTCCACATCCACCCCCCATGTCGCATTTTGCCCACATCTGCTCTAGAAGGAAATGGAAAAACTGAAATACTGTCTATTAGAAACAAATTCTTAAAATTCACAATTCCCCCTACGTGAGAAAGAAATACTTAAAATTAATTAATCAGAACAATATTTAAAGGTGATATGGATAATTGTCACTTGTGCAACACAAATGTAGAAACTACAAAACACTATTTTATATGATCCAAAGTTTGTGGACGTCTTTGTATGATTGTCTGAGAACCAAATCCATAAATATAAATTTAGATCTCTTTTCTTTCTAAGTTATCCAGCCCGGAGTAATCTTGAACAACAAACAAACTGAATTTCTAGTGAACAACATCATTATCAAGTTCAGTACAACAAACATAAATGTTGTTACACTAAATCTTCATTGTGGAACGCACTCAGTAATGACTTATCTCTACTTAACAAATGTATAAGAACGGTCAAAAAGGCCCACGCCAGGAACTTCAGTTGTATGCTGTATAGTTTGCTCTAGCATCTTAACTTTATTTAACCTTATTTCCATTCATTAACTTTAATTTTATGTTTTTCTGGCAGCTAAATTCTCTCTGCTATTAAAAGTGCTTTATGTTTTTTTACTTCTAAATGTCAACGCTGTTCTTTTTTTTACTGTATCTGTATTTTTGACAATAACAACTAGATTTCTTTTATTTTGTATCAAGGATTGTTGATTAAATGTATCCTATGCAGTGATGGAAATCTGTACTCAAATACGAGTACTGTTACATTACTAAAATATTACTCAAGTAATTAATATTACTCAAGAAAACTGCTTAAGTAAAAGTACAAAGTATTTTTTTTCAAAAACTACTCACAGTATTAGTTACTTTTTGGGGGGGGCTTTTGCCTTTATTTTTGACAGATGACAGCTAAAGAGTTGACAGGAAAGGGGTTAGAAAGAGAGGGGAAGACATGCAGCAAATGGGCCACAAGCAGAAGCTGAACCTGTGGCCGCTGCAGAGGACTGACAGCCTCAGTGGTGCATGCTCCACCAACTGAGCTGTAAGGGAACCCCAGAGTATTAGTTACTTTTTAACGGTTGATGTTTACTACGTTATCAGTAGAAGTCAATCAATCAAAGGGGTTTCTGTTTCTCCAAATTTCTCCCAGCTCCTGTTCCAGCCTGTTCTGTTCTCCTCAGGTTTATTGGTTAAAGCATTCCTGGTTGATCTCCTATAATGTGTGTCAAATGAGAGAATGTACAGTATCTATACAGGCAATAAGCTAGGGTTCCCAACCCCCAGGGGTCTTCAAAGCTTCTCGGGTGGCTCTAAGATCTTAACTGGGGTTTAAGAAAAGTTAGCTTAAGCTGATAATTTGTTAATCAGTCCCTGCAGGATTTCACAGTTTTTTTCAGGGGGATTGTTTCTGTCTAAAATGCCTATTTTCACAGCAGCTTTTCTGAAAAAATTGTGATGCATGTTGCAATGTTTTAAATAATTTTTTGCAATAAAATTGCGAGAGAAAGTGAAAATTGCAACCAAGAAAAAGATGACTTTTTTATAAATATAATAAAAAAATCAACTTGTTTCAGGGAGAATAAAACCACAATCTGTTATGAGTGTACAAAGTAACCAGGATTAGAAAAATTCTAACAAAATGTGTGTTATTTCTGCACTTTGGGGGTATTCTGCAAAGAAGCAAAATCTTTTTGGAGATCAAACTCAGTCAACACAGGAAGAACAAAAGTATACAATATAAAAAAGCACAGAGTGAACCAAACCTTGTGTTCTTTTCAGTACCTGTGACAAAATATAGAAATAAAAATACAAAAATAATAAATGATTAAACACTGAGTCAGTTCATTGAGATCTGCATGTATGACATTTGCATGGGGAGCTTCTATGATTGGTGGAACTCGTGGGAAGCTACAACGATTGGTCAAACTTGCAGAAAAGATTGTGCAGATTGCATTGAGATTGGTTGAATTTGCATGAAGCATCAACTTCCTGGAATGGCTGATTCAACATGAATGGTTAAAAAGTAACTCATACTCTGAGTAATTTTTGAGTAGAATACTTTGTACTTTTAAGTATGTTTCTAACACCAGTACTTTTACTATAGAGTACACATTTTAAGTACTTTTTCCACTACTGGAAAAGAACAGCATCACAGATTGTTACAGGGTGTAGCACACATATCAGCAGATGGATTAGGACTGAACAGGCTGGGACTTGTGTTTTCTGAAGTCTTGCGTTTCCTTGACAATCCAGCAGAGGTCCCTGGTGTAATCTTATTTTCACCTGTTGTAGCCATTGTCTCCCCCACCCTGTCCTTTGAGTATTCAGGTTCCTCCACTGGGTTCAGTTCAAACAGCAGTATGTATATCACTCTGTTCCTGTTGCTTCTTGTGAGACTGCTCTATCTAACCAGGATTTTGTATCTTTGCTTCCATACATGAAGTAGATCATCTGCTTGTATGTCTGCTGTTATTTCCAGACAACCACTGCTGGCAGCAAACTCTTTTCTGAGCTCTACTGAGTCTGTCCCAGTCAAAGTAAAAACTGGACCCTATCTGTTCTGACTTAGGGCCGACATTTCAAGCAGGGAGCCCATGTTCAGGAGTTTTTTGCGACCATGTCCCAGATTGACTAACATTATTCCAGTGGTGGAATAAGTACTCAGTTCATTTACTTAAGCAAAAGTACCAATACAACAATGTAAATACTCCATTACAAGTAAAAGTGTGGCATTAAAAATCCAATTAAGGGGGTGCCCCTATAGCTCAGTTGGTAGGGTGTGTGCCCCATGTACTGAGGCTGTCAGTCCTCTGCAGTGGCCGCAGGTTTGACTCCCGCCTGCGGCTCATTTGCTGCGTGTCGTTCCCTTTCTCAATCTGCCCCCCTTCCTGTCATGTCTCCAGCTGTCCTAATGGAATAAAGGCAAAAAGCCCAAAAAATAATCTTAAAAAAAAAAAAAAAAAAAAAAAAATCCAATTAAGTAAAAACACAGAAGTATTATCAGAAGAATGTATTCAGCGTATTCAAAGTAAACGTGATTGTGCAGAAAAATGTCCCCTGTGACTAATGTGTTTTGACATTATTAGATGTTAATACTGCAATGCAATGCATATGAAACAGCGTTTCACTGGAGCTAGTTTGTCTACTGTAGACACAGTGAGCTACTTTTAATACCCAGGGCCCCCCTCACACCTTGTGCCCCTTGGCCAGAGGATTTGTTTGAAACAAATCATACAACTGCAAAGAGACACAATACCACCATAAAGAGACACAAAACTGCCACAAAGAGACACAATACTGCTACCAAGAGACATAAAACTGCCACAAAGAGACCCACATTTGCCAAAAAGAGACACGAATGTACCACAAAGAGATGCAAAATTAGCACAAAGTGATACAATACTACCACAAAGGGACACACAACTACCACAAAGAGGCACCGTACTGCCACAAAGAGACAGAACATTACCACAAAGAGACACAATACTGCCACAAAGGGACACGAAATTACCACAGAGAGGCACACATGTACCATAAGGTGTGGTGACATAAAATGACTAAGAGACACAAAACTACTACAAAGAGAATAATAGTGCCACAAAGAGACACAGATGTACCACAAACTGCATTATTCACACCTGTACGTTTCCTTGTGTGACATCTCAAAATGTCTTCTGTGAATAGGGCTTATGTCATGTCCATGCTTTAGTTTTGGTCCTCTCCTGTCCTCCTGGTCTGTGGCTACAGTTTCTGTGGATAAAAAACACTATAGCACTTATTTCTCAGCTGATCTCAGTGAGTGGGAGTGTTCTATTCAAGGGTTCATGATCTAGTAGGGAAATAAAGCAAATTAGTTTGTTTTGAGTTTTGGTTTGATTCATCCAGATAGGCATCTTTTGTTAATTTAATCATTTGGTTTGCTCTGATTGGTGGTTGGAGAGCAGTGCTGGTCTGAGGTTGAACTGTACTGGGTGTTGTTTGAGCAGTAAGTCTCAGGACCAGCTGACAGAAGAGACTCTTCTTGGGATTCATTCTGGGGTTTTGTAGTGCCTGAAGTCTCACTGTATTTTGGGGGCTCGATTTAAGATGTAACCCAAATTTGAGCATTCTTTTTTTAATGTTTATAATTAATTAGTAACGGCCTAATTCTGCCCTGCATGTATTAGTTGGTAAATGTTATTATGGACCTACAGAACTCTGCATGCAGGGCCTCGAGGGCAGTGGTTCCCAACCTTTTTTCCTTGGAGCCCCACCTACTTGTATCTAAGGAGCCCAAAGACACACTCATACAGTACATATGCATAGGAAGTTAATGATTAATCATTAATCAATTAATTGCCAAATACACAATTTTCTTGAGTTGATAAATTCAAAAGTCTGAGGTTATACAAGTTTAAATATTTGATTGTGATACATTTACTCTTTAATTACAGTTAAATTAAAAATATTATTTAAGATTAAACCAAATTGATTTTTTTCAGTAATTTTGCTGAAATCCTTGTCCCTCTTTAATTGAAATTGTGCAGCATCTACTTATATATGGACGAATCCAGTGACTGCTTTGTGAGTTCTGCCATCTTGCAGTGCCATTGCTGCGGTGGCATGTTGTGTCCATCACTCTCAGTGTCTGCTGGTTGGGTCTGTTTGGAACCCAAATTTGCAAGACTTTCGCAAGATTTTTTCACTCTCGCGAGATCTTGCAAATCTGAGGTTCCGTTCTACACACCATGTCTGCTATTGCCTGCTGACAGTGACATCATGGATAACTGGATTAATGACATTAAACTGCAGCTCTCAGTAACTGATGAAAGTTCCTTTTAGGATGGCAAAATCAATGTTCTTCAAATGTTATATAGTAGTTAGACGCTGGTTGTGACAATAGCCAGAAATGGATCATATAGAAGAGAAAAAATGGACCACCTCCACCATATTTAAGTGATGGAGTACTGTGTAATATACAGTATATTAAAAATATATATGAATTCACATCAGGATTTTGAGATTTTCATGATCAAAGTTCTTTTCTGTTAATATTTTTGATCCACTATGACACATGGTGTTCCTCTGTACACTCAGTGAATGTACGTAGGTCAGAGTCTTGTGTATTTTGCGTTCTGTTTTTTTCCAAAGTTGAAGTTTGACTCGACTGTTGGAGCAGCTGAACTGCACAGGTTCTTCCCGGCCTCCTTTTAGTGAATGAAATTCATTAAAATGATTTAGATGAGGTGATTGTTTTGTGCTTATAAAAAATTAACTAAGGAATATTAATGGGCAGTTTGGAAGCCCATTTCAATCAAAGTGATAGAAAAAAAATGAGTAAGTCAATATAACAAGAACGCTTTCTTGAAATAATATTTTGAGAAAGTTTTTCATTACAATGACCTACAGGATCTTTCAGGATCTTTTTTTCCATCACACTGGCAGAAACAGGCTTCAGATGCAAATTAAAAGTGTCAAAGTAACTGAACACAAAACGTTTTCAGTGGTTTATTTAAAATGCCAGTATAGATCAAAATGCAGTGTACTCTCTAAATCAACCAAAAATATTCTGAATCCTGTCCTTTCATAGACCTACAGTAGATTCTCCTTATATTCTTCTGGTGTAATTACATTTTTTTCTGCATATACATACGTGTACACATTTATTATTATTATTATTATTATTATTATTATTATTATTATATTATTATTAATATTATTAATATTATTTCAATTTAAAAAGTATTCATAACATCAGACCATACAGTTCATGAGAATAAGGCACACAGATCTACACAACAGAACAGCAGCCACTGAATCAAATGAAAAGCACAACTACATGACTGAGAGGTTTGTTTCTGTTGCACATGATGACGGTAGTGATGATGATGTTTCTCCTTCATCCAATAGCAGTAGGTGGGATGTCACCACCTACTTCCCAGCAGGGGTTTCAGTTTGTATCTGAGTTTCAGTTGGACTGGATGTTCTGTGTCATGTAGGCCTGATGTGGTTTCACCCATCTGTGTGTGAAAGTTGAATTACTACCTGTGAGGTTCCTAAATATCTGGTATACATGTGTATGAAATACATACACTATACTTGTTGATCAGATACATTCAGTTTTGGTTTTTTGTGGGATTTGTTGATTTGTTGGCAATTAGAAAATTAAAGACCTTTCATTTACATCTAAAAGATCAATAAAATGAGTAACATGGTGAGCTAGTAGCTCAGGTGGTACAATGTTTGCCCCATGTACCCTGTACTGATGAGTCCTCTGCAGTGGTGTGGGTTCCACTCCTGCCCACAGCCATTTGCTGCACGTCATGCTCTCCCTCTCCCCCTCTCCTGCCGCATAGTCAGCTGTCTCCCCCCACCAAAAAAAGCAGTTAGCTATTATTTCCATTATCAGTTAAAAATAAAGTGATGCTTGTTGTATTTCTTTATTCTGCTTTTATTTATATTTCATTATTTTATTTTAATCTTAATACATGGAAGCCCATTTCTACCACTGGAACCATAAATATACCCATGGTAAGTTATAATTATGTGATTAAAAAATGGCAAAATTATGAGATAAAAAATCGAAATTATGACTTTCTGACTCTCATAATTGGACTTTTGATCTCATAATTATGACTTTTTATGTCATAATTATGACTTTTAATCTCAAAATCATGATATACCATGGTGATATTTTTTCTAGTTTTTGTGACAGTCGGTTTCGACCCTTCAGCTCATAATCACACACACTAACTATCAATCGAAATAACATCATATATATCATATCAACGTATCATGGGCGGACTATTTCGTTAAAAAAAAATATGCGTAGCGGGTACAGCAGCACCTCTGCGTTTACAAGTCGCCTCCCGTTAATGACTTCCGAAATGCAGATGTTTGAATTTCCGAGGGGGTCCTGAAGGCAGCAGTGATCCTAGTCCCTGTGTGTGACTGAGGTGTTTCATCAGTGAGAGCCGCCGCCGCCGGGCTGGCATATCGCTGTGTGTGTGTGTGTCAGCTCAGTGTGAAGGATTACTGTGAGTTTCTCATCTGTTAGCCTCACATACACACTTTATAACCAGGAACACACATTTATCTGCATGGGAGACATCAGAGTTTCAAACATGAGCAGTCTGAGGGCGTGTAAGGAGCCTTTTGGTAAGTCACTATTCTGTGTGTGTGTGTGTGTGTGTGTGTGTGTGTGTGTGTGTGTGTGTGTGTGTGTGTATTAGGTAGTTAATATTACGGCACAGTATGGACTCTTCATTTGTTTTACATTAATCAACATCAACATTAACTATACCTACCTAACTTTTATCTTAGAATAAATTTCTATTGTTGTATTTGTTATAAAAAGTAAACTATAGCCTACTTTTTACCATTTAAAAATAATGTGATCAGAATTATCCTCACAGTTATATTAAGAACATTATAAACTGGTTGAAAATCATTGTAGCACCTCTAGTTTGAGTATTTCCTGGTTTTTCGATCTGCAACCACAACCAAGACAGTTTCCACTATTTAAAAAATCCCTCATTCTAATGATGGAAAACCCGTTACCTCTCACACACTAATCTTTGTTTCCTAGTGAACCTACATAAGACTATTAATACTCATCCAACAGTAACAGACTTAATGTATTTTTCTGCTCATATATCTGCCCTGGGACAAATTCTAATCAGTGTTGTGTCTTTGTCTCGTTCATATGAATGTTTGTGGTTAGTGGTGCTGTAATTTAGTCGGTGCTGATATTTTTATTCACATGAAGGCAGCAGAACAGTTACAAGTGCCCTACCTTCAAAAACTAAATTCTAACATAATAATAAACATAATATGACGCCGTTATAAGCTGTAACTAATGACGTTATTAATGGTCACTAAAGAAGTAAGTAGGTAAGTTATTAACCTTTGCTGTTGTCTTAAAAAACAAAACAAACAATGAGACCCTGAATTACAGCTTTAGATCTGTGCCCGAACCTGACGGGAAATTTTACAATCTTGCCTGTTAAAAGGAACTTTTTCCTCACCACTGTTGCCTTAGTGCTTGCTCTTTGTGGGAACTGTTGTGTCTGTAAATAATATTATAAAAAGTACAGTCTACACCTGTTCTATATGAAAAGTCCTGAGATAACATCTGTTATGATTTGGCACAAAATAAATGAAATTGACAGGAAATTGTTTCTGCATACTGAAACATATGTAATTGTGGTGGAAAATACTGAATCCCTGTGTCTCTCTTTAGGTAATTTTTTTACTTTAAAGGATATTCCACCCCAGAATGATAACCCACTCAGTATGTACTCACCCCTATGCCAATGTGATGATGGGTGAAGATCTTCAGTTCACAAAACAATCCTGGAGTTTCAGCAGAAAACAGGGTTGCAGCCAAATCCAGTACAATGGCAGTGAATGGAGACCACGGATAAAATGTTAAAAAAAAGAAAACAAAACAAACACAAAATGTCTCCATCCTGCTCGTGTGGTGTAATCCAAGTGTCCGCGAGCCGCAACATTAAAATTTAACCACAAAAGACACCATTTACACCATGTTTTTAGCTGAAATGTCAACTGTAGCATGTAGCAGGTAGGATGTAAACATGACATCGATCTCGCGATATTTTCACACGTGCGTCCATTAAGAGATATATGAAGTCTCGCGAGATCGACGCCATGCTTACATCCTACCTGCTACATGCTATAGTTGACATTTCAGCTAAAAACATGGGGTAAATGGCGTCTTTTGTGGTTGAATTTTAATGTCGCGGCTCACGGACACTTGGATTACACCACACGAGCAGGATGGAGACATTTTGTGCTTGTTTTGTGTTCTTTTTTTAACGTTTTAAACTGGGTCACCATTCACTGCCATTGTACTGGATTTGGCTGCAACCCTGTTTTCTGCTGAAACTCCAGGATTGTTTTGTGAACTGAAGATCTTCACCCATCATCACATCAGCATAGGGGTGAGTACATATTGAGTGGATGATTATCTAAGAGTGGATTATTGCTTTAAAAACAGTCACTTTCACACACGCCTTGTGTTCGACACATTGTAATGACACATTGTAGAGACATTACAGGTTAATGGCTGTTTGTCTGCAATCCTATATGATCCAAGCACACACTGTAGTTCTTTACATTACTAAGCTGTAATTTATAATATATCTATGAGCTGAGTTTTAGTTCAGCTCATTGTGTTTGCAGCAATGGAGAGACAAGATGGTTCAGTTGTAACTTTCTTTATTTGGACACCATATAAAATGTTGCAGTGCATATTTTATTATATTTTATTATTATTAAATAACTCAAACTGAGAACAGTGGAATTAATGGTAGACCAGGTTACCACCAATTCTTAATAATCCTAGTGTGAATTTGTGAAAAGTTTTTTTTGTAATTCTGCAGTACTAGACTTGATGTGGCTGAGCATTGATATTGACCATGGCTGCAATAATAACACACACTGACACACACACTGGTGGCAAATGTGGGTTTGCAGCCTTCTGTAGAATTTAGAGCATTGTGATCAGGTTATACAGAAGATCAGCTCATTGTTAGACGTTTTAAACACATCCTGGGAGGTAAGAAGAGAAAACATTAATTATCAGTGCCTCTTTATCTCTGAGCTCCTGTTTCAACCAATTTGACCTTTCCAGCACAGTGGCTGGAAACTGTTGAACTTGATTTTGGGCTTTTTGCCTGCCACTCTGGGCTTTGAATAACATGGGTTTTTAGTGGCTGGTAGTTATAGAAATACATGTGGTCTTTGCTACAGGCTTTGTTGTTTTGTTGTTGTTTCTAGCTATGCCGAGAGTTTTGGATTTATTTTACTAGGTTTTGAGAAATCTGTCTCTGTTTGTGGTGCTCAAAGATGTGACAAAATTGCATTTTAAGTTTTGAACAGCAATGTCTTTCTCTGCCTACTCTGATTTCAATAGGTAGAAAGTAGTTCTAATGAAATCTTTGCACCTTGTTCTGGGGTTATCCAGCGCAGTCATTTTCAAAGGGTGGATCATGACCCACAGGAGGGCCACAGGAGATTTTATCTGGGTCCCATAAAAAATAAAAGACTATGGAAGAAATTCTGCAAAATTTAAGATTTATATCTGCAGTACACATTTCATGATGCATTTAAAACATCCTATACTGTAAAAATAAAAAACTTGAGAAAATTTTAAAATTTCAAGGCAACTTACTTAATTAGATTTTTGAATTCTGAGCCAAACTCAAACTCCTAAGTTTTAAAAAAGTTTTTACCAACTAGTAATGTTTTGTTGGGATAACTTGCATTTCTTCTTTAGATAAACTTGAGTCTTTGAGTTTTAGAAACCCCAAAAAATTGTATTTAAAAAATTGAAGTAAGTTGCCTTGAAATTCTGACTTGTCTGAACTTTTTTTAAGGTTTGTTTTCTAGATGAGAGAAAACGAAAAAAAATGAGATGACCTGTTAACTCTGCCTAAATGCATTTATTTTTTATTTATTAAGTATTTATTAAGTATTTTTTATTTATTAAGTAATGTGTATATGCAATATACTATATTGTGATGTTGAAAGTAGTAGCAGCAGTAACAATGGTCAGGACGTTCAGTAATGCCCCAATTAACTCTCCCAAGTTTTATTAATAAGTCCTGTTGTCAACTGGGTCACGATGGTTTGTCATTTTTAAAAAGCAGGTCCCCAGGGAAAAAAAGTGTGGGAAACACTGATCTAGAGATGTTGGTGAAACAGACTAAACTAATTTATAGTTATAAAGTAAACTCTTTATTCTGACTTTACAAAGTTAGTGTCTGGGCTGCTTTAACATTTGAAGTTGACTGAATTTGAAAAGAGATTTTGTAACAAAACAAAACTATTCTAGTCAAATAAACACATTATTTCGGTTGTGCTTGTGAAAACATGTTCAAGAAGCTGAAGATATCAAGTTGAACCAATAAGTGTTTAGTCACATTGACAGACATTACGAACAAATTGGATTTCCTGTGACATTTTCTCAGTTTGAACACAAAGGCCTTCCAGCTTCAGCTGCTCCTG
Source organism: Lutjanus argentimaculatus (assembly GCA_034769285.1). Taxonomy (NCBI): domain Eukaryota; kingdom Metazoa; phylum Chordata; class Actinopteri; order Lutjaniformes; family Lutjanidae; genus Lutjanus; species Lutjanus argentimaculatus. Next base: position 2,205,185 of record JAWZSL010000036.1, on the reverse strand, counting down.
TTTCTTCCAGCATAAAGACATATGAAATTGCTCCCACTGAATTTCTTACATTTCCAGTGTAAGATAGAGAATGACTTCAATACTGACCTTCATAATGTTTTCATTATTGTGAAAACAAGCATGACTTATCTTAAAGTGTATTAGAAGCACACAGCAAGTTCTCATCATATATGTTTACTTCAAACTGCAAAAAAGGGTGTCAGGACGGCTTTAACTCTCACACAATGCATGCTGGGAAGTCTGCTCATAGGCTCATCATGTTTGATTAGAATCTTAATTTAATGAGTTGATTGAACTCTGTACAGTGCTTTCATTCAACTCATCATTTCAAGTCAAAAGACTTCAAATTAGAAGAACTGAAGTAAGAGTTCTGAAAATAAAATTTAATCACTTTGAATAAATAAAACTTGTATACTTCGGTTAAGTTGATGAGAAAGGATGAGTTGATTCCACCAACTTTACATTTAACAGAGGGAGTGCGGGGAGTTACACGCTGGAACTATTTCTTGACTAACAACAGTTTATCCCTCCACCCAACACTTCTGTGCAACATCTTTGATGGTACCAGTTAGGGGTGTAGAAAAATGTCCATACACTTGAGTATTTTGATATTATGTTGTTTGATACTGTATCAGTTCTCGAAAACAGTGTATTGTGATACATGCAAAGATTTGTGGCCGTTGTTCATTTTGTGTTGTGTTTAAACCCCCAACTTTTAGATATAGCAGTGTCCTTTACATGAGTCATTCCCAAAGACTGGGTCGGGACCCACAGGTGGGTCACAGGAGATTTTATTTGTGTCTTCAAATAAGTAAAAGGCTATGAAAAAAATTCTGCAGATTTAAGATTTATGATGTCTATATTGTTCTACTGATGAGAGGGAAAAAAATGAGAGCCTGTTAATTCTGCCAAAATGCACTTATTTTGTCTCATTTATGAAGCAGACTAAAATGTCCTATTTTTTTCCTGATGAGAGCAAATAAAAATAATAAGATAATAAGTTAACTTAGCCTAAATACATTTATTTCTAATTTATGAAGCTAAATCTGTATGATTTATTGTTAGGGCCAAAATTAGGTCACGATAGTTTGTCATTTGTAAAAAGCTTGGGAAACACTGCTTCAGACTATGAAAGCTTTGCTAAAAATAGATTTAAAAAATAGTGTTATATAATGTTGTGCACAATATTGCAATATATCACAATATATTGAATCGTAACCCCTGTATTGTGCCAATACACAGCCCAAGTACCAGTCACCAGATATATTGGGGAAACAGGTTTTGGTTTGGTCTGTGTACAGGCATGATGGTACCAACATGCAAGATAGCAACCTCACTGTTACAGCGAGTGTCTGGGAAGCTGTGCACAGTCAGTGGACCCAGTTTCAGCATGTAACTCCACCTAAAGCCACAAATTGTCATTTTTACATTTCTCTTTGTGTACAGATTAAACAAACAGGACAGAGCCAGGGTAGCTGTTTTCCCTGCTTTTAGCCTTTATGCTCAGCTAAGCTAACCATACGATTCATAGCAAAGTGAATGAGTGAACTAAAATGCTGCATCCTATTCAGTGGCACAGATACTCTGAGATACTGCTACTACTTTAGCCAAATATTTTTATGTGACTCTGATCAGCGAGAAACATCCATATTTGATTGGGTGATATGTCATCAAAGAGGGAGTAAAAGCATTAATATACCAGTCTAACACAGCTCAGCCATTCACATACACACAGACAGTGAAAGAGACACACTTACCACCCACTATCAGCCATGTTACACATGTAACAGGACGTTTGTATAGGTATGTGTATATAGCTGCTGACGGTCTAGACCTGGCTGTGTCCTGGGTCAGGTATTGGCATGCCATTCACCTCCATTCATGTGTGGAAACAAGTGAACGGCCCACTGCACAGGCTGCTTCGAAACAGTGCTTTATCCCTTCACAGACATGGGTGGTCAAAATGGAGAAAAGCTGGGTTCACCTGTGTGGAATTATGGCCCTGAGCAATGTATTATGATGTGGTTTATATTTCATCTCTTGAACTTTATCCAGAGCGTGCAGTTACATGCCCCTGCATTCCCAGAGAGGGAGAAACAATGCTCAACTGATCTGGAGTTCAACTTACACTTGATAATTGGGTGACTGGCTGTGAGTCCTAATGCATATACACTGTATATAAAGTGGAATAACACCAGTATATATACCATATTTACTGGTCTTTTTGCATGTTTGATCATATTAACTAGAAGTATGTTAATGTTATTGAATGTGGTAATGCTATTACAAGTTTGGACAGTTTTTGAAAACTTTTTTTTGGCGCAACCAAGGACTTTTAAGAATAGAGAATAGAAATAGATTGGAAATTTCTTGTCTCGGGTGTCATATGCCTAGATAGTTTGGTGAGTTGTAGGGACAGTTCTTAGATCTGAAACAATATGTTCACTGATCAATTTGTCAATCAGCAGTAAAACAGGTGACAACTATTATTCAAGCAAAAATGGCAAATATTTTACCCCTAAAACATGAGGACTTGTTGCTTGTCTTTGTCTTATGGGTTAGCAAAGTGAATAACTTTGGGTTTGGTTTGTTGTTCAAACAAAATAAGACAGTTGAAGACATCTCATTGGGCTCTGGGATATAATAGTTGACATTTTGCACAATTTTCTGATATTTTATAGACCAAACAATTAACCGGTTAATAGAGAAAATGACTGATTAACCAAAGATGAAAATATTTTAGTTTAAGCCTTAAACTTCTGATATTCTATTTTCAAAGTAACAAAATCCAGCTTGTGTAGGATGATTTTGCACCTCATGATTGACATCGAATGCCAATAATGAGTAACTCCAGAAGGAGTATGCCCTTTATATAGTGAGGTAGAGAGTAAGGATGTGGAGGTCGGGGTGGTGGATATGCATGTAGCATGACCAACTTTCATACAGGAGACCAGAGTTCATGTCTCCTGTATGAAAGTTTTAAACAATTAATATTCATCTGTTTAGTAACCGTAATCACAGTCTTTCTCTAATCTCTGCCACACTGGAGTTGCTATGCACAGATATTTTGCAGATTAGGGTTGGGTCATCAGCTGAACAGCCATGTAGAGCAGGGGGTCATCTACATAGCAGTGAAAATCAATGCAGTGTTTGCCAATGGAGACCCCCCTAGTGGTAACATCATGGATGTATTAAGGAGAAGTGGATACAGCGTTGGTGGCAGGCCTCTGTTCATTGCTCAATGCCGCATGAAGACAACTTCTGTGCTGGATCTACCGCATATGCTTCCACATGGTGCAGACTTTGACTTTCGGTTTAACCTCCACTAATGAATGGGAATAAAAGGATTTAATCATGTGGCTCTTCTAGACTTTTCAAATGGTATTGGACCAAATGTATCAAATCCTGATCATAAAAGCTGTTTTGCAGGGGTTATGATGCTCAAAAAAATGTATTCACCACTTTTTTTTTTTATAATTTAAGCTTATGGAGAAAAGTCTTTTGGGCATCTGTGCATCCTGTGATGTTGTCATTTCAGTTTGGCCACTAAAAATGTACTTCAAAGCATGGTGATCTTTCAAGGGGGTTTGGTAACATCCTATAAATCTGCAACCTTGTAGACTCATGAAAGCGCCTTGAGGCACAGCAATCCTCTACCTGTTTTGCCAAGCAGTGTGTGTTGATATATGTATGCTGAGGTCCAGAAGCACAAGCATATGAAATTCTTTTTTTTTTTTCGAGACTGAAATAGCGTGCTTCAGAAAATGGTCTGCAATAATGTCATATGAATTGTCATTAATTGCCAGAAAATGCAAAGCCAGTGGTATGGCAAGTCCTTTAATCCTTTAATTTTATCTTTGGCTTGTGGTGCAAAATTCTATAGATCTACATACACAGGTACTGCTTTGCATGAAACATAGAATAAAGATGGCGATTTGAATGAAAAGGAAAGCAGTTTCCCCATGGATTATTAATTACACTTTCAAATACCTGATAACTAGTACTGTCTAGAAATAGAGTCTGCAAGTAACATGGAAGCAAAGTGCAACATCTCTACATTTCCCAGTAGTCTTGTGTGGGCTGGTGTGGTGATGGGGATTTACCTTTCATTTCCCCTCAGATGACTGACACTGGCTGTCACCTTTGTGGCCTATGGCTGTTTATGTGACGGCATATAATTCCATAACGAGACTGCAAAGCACAACTGTTGAAGTACACGTCATAAATCATGTTGAGATGTAGAGTCGATAGGAAACAGGAAATGCAGCACCGTACACTAATATTAGACTGAGTTCACACTTCTCTCATTTTACAATTGAATTGCTCATGATACGTGATGCGATGTGATGCCATAGTCTGATGCACACATGCTGTTGTAATAATAGTAGTTATGCACATGTGCCTCTATAGAAAGTTTGGTGTCTGTGTCATTACAAGTGTTCACGCATGTGGGAGGCTTGTCAGAGTTACTGATGACTGAACACTTAATAATAGAAATAATCATGATCTTCACCTTTATCAATTTACCCTTTCATTTTAAAGCAGTTTGCAAATGAGCTTTTCTAACTATTAATGTGCGCAAGGAGCTGTCATCTGTTCTTTAAACTACTGATGTATGAACATTTACTTTCTGTGGATGTATTAGTATCAGTATTTACTGATTTAGAAAATGCAACAAATTGTTAAAGAAAACTATTTTTGAGTTTTGCTGTCTTCTAAACATTTTCCCCATGGTGTACCAAAAATGATCAATTTTATATGTTTGACTAAAACAAAGATCTTTGTTTGGTTGTTGAGAAATATAGACCTACAGATGTTACAGGAACGCAAAATTTTATTAGATTAATGAGCTTTTCTTAAAACTTATTTTTGTTTTATTTACATTTTTACTTTCACATATTGATGCTTAACATGAGACAATAAAAATCTTACCTCCTCCCCTTAAAATGTAGTGCTGTAAATTCAACAGGTAAATGCCCAGATGCATCATCTTATTAGAAGGTATTTTCTTTGAGGGACAGTTCACCCCAAAATCAAAAATACATATTTTCCATCTGGCCTCTAGTGTTATTTATCCATCCAGATTTTTCTGGTGTGAGCTGCAGAGTTTTGGAGATGTCAGCTGTAGGGATGTGCCTTCTCTCAAATGTAATGGGACTAGAAAACCTGTGTCTCTTTCCAAGTATCATGACCTGGTTACTGAAGCTGCTGCGAGCAGTTTAATGTAGGAACTACTTTCTCTCTGCAGTAGAATCTACCAGAACTACCTTAGAATCTACTGGAACTACTATTTTTCTACTAGAATGAAAGTAGTTCCTACATGAAACTGTTCACAACTAGGTCTGAGGATTATCTTGAGTTAGCAGGTCATGATTTTTGGAAAGGACACTAGTTTTGAATTTTTCAAATATATTTTTTTGGTGCTTTGAGCACCACAAGCTGAGTGCCATTTAGTTCAATATTTTGAAGAGAAGACAGACATCTCTACAGCTGATATAACCAAAACTCTGCAACTCACACCAAAAAAAAATCTAAATAGATAAATAGCACTATAGGCCACAGAATAAATATGTATTTTTGATTTTGGAATGAACTGTCCCTTTAAGTGGTTCTCTGACTATTCTCAAACAATGTTAATAAATGTGTGTGTTTTTATTTCAGACTGGAAAAATCGAACAAATACCTAATCCATTATATTTTGCAACATTTTTTATGTCAAACTGAATCACAGCTAAAAGATGAATCTTGTGTTACTCTTATTATTTTTTCTCATTTTCAACAAAACCCATGAAAAGGACAAAACAGCTCTGAGCTTCAGACTCATCCAAAATCCATGGGTTCCTTCCGAAGGAGGAACCCATGGATTTTCCTTTCAGTAAGGTTCTGTAATGTACTAAAGCAGCTGGACACAACAGTTTTTATCAAAAGTTACTCAGCAAATGTGGCATTTGTTGGGCGCTATTTTAAGCTGTGGATTAATCCACATTCAGTGCAAAGTATTTGGGGCAGCAGGACGGTGTGTGTGTAATTGATTCCAAATAAGCTACAGTGTGTGTCTTTATGGTAATGAAAGAACATGTCAGTCAGTGTGGCTCACTAATGTGTTTTTAATAGTGTTTGAACAACAATGGAGCTCTGTGGCCCATCGGAAGAAGATACATCACATCAGGCTGTGATACACACACGATACCTGTACCACGATACCATGATTATATATTTTAAAAGTCAATTGACTCTAAAGGCTTTACACAATATTTCAGACTAAGAAGTAATTAGTATGGAATTTAAAAAATGGGTCATTATGAACTAACTCTAAGAGCACTTTTGTTTCATCCTCTGTTGTCAAAATCTAAATGAACCCGGTGATTATGTTAAAATAAGCAGACATCTTTTATGTTTGGGGTCAAATTGACAGCTGCAATTTTAACCAACAAAATATGACTGTCACTGAAAATGTTAACCAAGTTTGCACTTCAGAACATCAGCAACAATCACACAGCAGTTAGTCAATCATGGAAAATATACCAATAAAAAGTATATTTAAAGAACCTGTGTGTCTTAAGTTCAGGCCCTACAGCATAACATTTTTTTAAAGATCAAAAATTGCACGTGAAATGTTCCTGTTATCAGTTAAAACAAAGAGAAAGAAAATAATTCTCAGGCAGCTGATGAAGTTCCTAAATGGCAGGGGCCAGAGCCCTAGAGATAGAAGAGTCGCGACACTCTATGATTTCGCCGCGGGGTGGTCACGTGGTTCATGTAAGCCTGAACAGTTCCAAACACACACCGCGCTGTCATGTTCTTCTATGTGACTGACAGCGGCGATCGCGACATTTCATGGTAAACATGAATAAAATCACATATCCAAGTACTTGTTTGACTATCATTGTATTATTGCATATTTGTAAATGTCAGTTTTACATTTGGAGTGGTAAGGTGACAACTGAAAACTATGTAAAGTACGTAGATACCTTTTTAAGTTTTGGAGGGAAAGTTTCACGTTCGTGTTACCATGGGGAATCGACTTTTACACTGAAATGCAAGATGATTTAAGATGTTAACTGGATTATTGTTTTTCCAGAGAACGTCTATATTTCCTTGATTTTGCTTTTAATTCCAATTCACTTACCCGTGGTCTGGGAGTGATTGAAAAGCAGAGTAGCAACAGTCCATTCAGCATTTAGTGTCCAGCCCACTTCTTCTGATGAGGCAGGAGTTGACGCACCATAACAATTTTAAGACTAAGCCATACACAAAGCATCAAATATATAATATATATCAAATTATATATCAAAATTAAGAATAATATGAGCCAGGAGTTGACCATACAACCATATCAATTTTAAGACTAAGCTCCAACACAAAATATAATATCAAAATATACTTATAAGAATAACACAACATCATTTTACGCCTTTGAATGAATGAAATAATAGTATTTTTTATTGAACAATTGGTGAAACAACAAGAACAAGTGGTGTGTGTGTGTGTGTGTGATATGACTCCTGCTCACAGAAGGCGTTCACTTGGACTGCTGACATAATTCTTCTTTTTCAAATAAAACTTAATCAAATGACGAATGTGTGTGTGTGTGTATGTGGGGAGACATCCTCTTCATCTGAATTCATCTTCATCTTCATCTTCATCCCTGAAAGTCGGTCATCTACAATACACACAAATACAGATAAGTATATGCATCACAAAGGGCCTCTGATATAATGTAGAGAGTTGACAATTAAAAAGAGGTAGTGATTTAATCAATTTATCCCTGGAGATACCTTCACAGCTAGCAGAGTCAACTAAAAAAGTAGCAGAAAATCGGTCGTCTACCAAGATAAAAAAATATATAATCACGCCGTGCACATACAAATAAAGCTCAGCATATGCATCATAAAGAGCCTCTGATAAAATATAGACAGTTGAAAATTCAAAAGAGGTAGCTATTTAATCAACTTACCTCTGAATATACTCGACGGCCAACAATGCAAATGAACGGTGTCCGTCGCCGTAGAAGCGATGTTTGGAACTATTCGAGGCTCCATAACCCGGAAGCAGACCGGAAGAAAGCGTACAATGGAGTCCTATGGGAGTGTCGCGACTCTTCTGTCTCTAGGGCTCTGGCAGGGGCGTAGAATTGGGTAGGGACGCTAGGGACATGTCCCTACCAATATCCAGCCACTAATGTGTAGTCACTATCAATACAACCACTGTCCGTAGTGTTTAGTCAATGATTATGGCACACAAAGGGTTAACAGTCGGTCTCTGTCTGATTGGTTCTGCCGGTTTCTCGCTAACGTACGTGTGATTGGCCGTCCCCTGCTGTCACTCCATCTGCTTGTAAAAGCTACTTGCAACCTGTTAGTTGGACAGGACAGGAGACAGTGCATGTATCTGCAACCCCGAGTGTAAGTAGGGAGGTCAACCGAAAAATTTATTTCCAGAAATCAACATGAATATTATGATTATAATATCAGTCTAACCTTAAATTAATGTGTTCTGAACAGTAATTGCCCTTAAGTGAGATTTTAATGTGATAAACTGACTGTTTTTGTGGCTTTTAAACGCACATTTTACCAACATCCTCTCAATATTACACTGACCTGACAGAAATCTGCCAGCAGTTCATTTCTGTTACAGACTGGCGTAGGCGTGTGTTTGGTTCTTTCAAATAGGAACAACCAGTGGACACTAATCTGCTTGTATTTGAGTATTAGTGACAAACCATTAATATATTTTTTTTTTTTTACATTTAATTTATGTTTTGTTGTATTGTATTTATGTATTTCCAATGTTGTTGATGGACAGTATGTTAATTGACAGTATGATGCACAGTTGCACTACAGAGTAAAGATGAGAACTCTTCGAAGTTGCCTCCTTGTCTTTCATTAGTTGCTTTAACCTATAACATTGCAGAATGCATTAAATTCTTGTATTCTCTTTAGATATTCAGATATGCATTATAAACATGTCAATTACTGAATTTTTTTCTGACTATGATTGTTTACTTGTTTGATCAGCTCTACGTGACATGGAATTATGATTGCAAATACAAAAAAAAACATCAACTTTCAGGAGTGCTGCCTTGGAGCACTTTTGTGTCCCCACCAATGTCAAAATCAAACCTACTCCCTTGCTAAATGGTTAATCAGAAGCTAGCAGAGTGCTTATTGCTTCAGCATATTGGTAACAGCATTATGCAATTAGGGTACCAAAAAAAGGGTAACCGTATTCCATTACAATCACAGAAAAAAGGAAGACATAATCGTATTACAGTTAAATTAAGTAAAAATTATTTAGCAGGATTACAATTTCAATTTCAAAAATCCACTTTAACAAAGACAATATACTACCATATGCAGTGCACACACATTACAACACTACTCACAACACCACTCTGGTCTCAGTGAAACCAGCTAATCTTACAGTCAATTCATTATCATGGTCTGCTAACCACTAATGTTAGCAACACAGACCAAAACGAAGCTACACAAGCTAGACAAGTGAGCTAGTTAGCTACACAAGACAATCGCTAATGTTAGCTGCACAGAACAAAAACTAATGTTAGCTACGCAGCACAATCGCTAATGTTAGTTACACGGATGAACTGCTTCTGTTAACTACACAGAAATTCAGTTATAGCCAGCTAACCTGTCAATACTACTCCAACTACTACTTACTGCCTATTTATGGCAGCTTACTTGAAGTTTAAGTGTGACGTGTGAATAGCTACACAACAAAGTACATTTAAATGTCTACAACTACCTCCATGTAAACATGCACATGTGCATAACAAAAGAAGAAATAGCTGCACAAACAATTGTATCAGAATACATTTTTACAGTAATCCCCCCAACCCTATGCAATACATATGTAATAAAAACACTTTAAAGTCCAGTGTGCCAGGTTTAGGGGGATCTATTGTGAGAATATGACAGAATTTAATATAATATCCGTAAGTATGTTTTCATTAGTGTATAACCACCTGAAAATAAGAAGATTTTGTTTCCTTAGAATGAGCCTTTATATCTACAGAGGTGTGCAGCTGATCATATTTATGATAATTTGATCGCTGTGCCCGAAATTCCGATTTCATTTGAAGTCAGACTGATATGAGTGTTTCACCATGTCTGCGGCTGACGTACAGGCTGGTTACACTCTGTCTGTGACCTACATATGTGCCTGCTCTCTCTCAGATGAACAACACCCTGAAAGCTGTATGTAGGAAACAGCCTGCTTACACCTGATCACTTAATCCTAATTCTAGCTTCCCATGCAAATTAAAGTTTCATCGTCAGTGAGTGTAACCTAAGAAAGGCCAGAGTAGTTCTTTATTTGGAGCCCTTTGGATACAAAGACTTTACAGTGACGCAGCCTGATGAAAGCCCACATAGCCCTGTCCAGGTCATTTCTGGAGCTGAAAAGCTGCCTTTGTGCTGCTCTCCCAACTCATCCGTGAACGTCCTTGTTAAAAATATTCCGTATCAGTGCTGGAGGCATTTGAATTAGGAGTTCATGTTAGTGCTGAACAGTATTTTCATTGTTTCTCAGAAGCTTTCATGCACTATTACGAGCTGGTTTGCTTCGTTCAGGAATGACGTAGAGGGTAAACATGCCTTAATTCACACTTGTAGGGCTGCACCTCACAATTATTTTTTAAATGACAGATCTATTGATTGTTTTATGGATTAATCTAACAATTATTTAACAACAATTAATTTACCTAAAATACATGTCAAAAACTTGTCTCATTAATATTTCAATATTTTATTCAATTATAATCCTTGAAAATAGACACATAAAGCACATTAGAATAATAATAGTGTCATATTTTAAAATTTTCACCCTACTTAATAGAGTCTGTCAGATGCCTGATCAGAAAAATACTGGGCCTCAAATCCAAAAGGAGCTATGTTATTTAGTAACTAACCACTGTCGGTGCTTCACTGGGCATGACACCGGGCATGACAGTTCATAATGACACGTCCACACACAATATGCAAATCGATTTATATTCGTAATTGATGACGTCGATCATGTCAATGAATCACCTCAGGCCTACATACTTGCCAATACTGATGTAGGTTAAATGAAAAAATAGATTAATGACATCAGACAGTTTGATTAATCATCTGCCCTTTAAAATTACAGTTGCCTTGGTGGCCTGGTAGCTCAGTTCGCAGAGTGTGCGCCCCATATACTGAGGCTGGGAGTCGTCTGCAGTGGCCATGGGTTTGATTCCCGCCTGCAGCCCTTAGCTGTGTCATTCCCCCACTCTCTCTCTCCCCACTTTCCTGTCATATCTTCAGCTGTCCTATGAATTGAAAGCATAAATATTAAATATAAAATTACAGTTGCCTGAAATGGTCATGATGTGTCATTACTACCCAGTTTACTGTCTACATTAACATGTCCAAACTACATCACACTCACATACCAGAATGCACCTGTTGGTAGGAGGATGTGGCTTTTCTGTGCCTCCTCTGCGGTTGATACTAGTGATATGTAGGAAGTGGATGAAATGAGGGGAGATGACAACACAACACCACTGAAGCTTCTTCCTTTTTTCTAACAGACAGGAGCAGCTCTGAACCAGTGGAAGACACAGACACCACCAGCTTTGTTGCAGAATTTGTGAGCACTTTTTTTCATTTTTCTCTCCTCCCAGTCATGTGTTTGTTTAACTGTCTCATTGTCTTGACTTGTCTTCTATCCAGTTTGCTTTGTGCTGATTTTCTCATTGTTCGTCCTCAGAAAGCAGAGTCTTACAGTAATCTGCTCAGAAATGTACCATAACTGAACACACCGTTCTGTGATTGCTAGCGCCCAAGGGCTCAAGAGCAGGTTGAAGCAGGCTGTTCCCTGTCTGTTCACACAAGACAGCCATTTTCTTCCACAGTTACAGACTACAGATGTTGCCTCAGTCTCATGAACAGATTGGTTAAAGTGACAGTTCACCCCAAAATCAAAAATACACATTTTTCATTGTACCTGTTGTGCTCTTTATCCATCTAGATAGTTTTGGCATGTGCTACAGATCTAGAGACGTCTGCCTTCTCTCCAATGTAATGGAACTATGTTAAAAAAATATATATTAAGGCATCACTTTTGTTTTTGCTCCTATTTGTCATGAGTTGAAGTAAAATATCTCAGACTTCTTCTGTACATACAAAAAGGTTTATTTCTTTAGAATTTTGTTCACTAATTTGTTAAAATGTGTGTCAAGTGAATGCTTCATCTTCATCTTTGCCAGAATAATAATAATTTGTAGCCCTATGCGAAATAGTCACAGTTCAGTGCCTAATAAATGTCCTTTTTCCAAGATCACAATATTTGAGAGAAATCATCCTTTTGTGTGCACAGAAGTCTGAGGTCTTTTACTTAAACTCATGAAAAACAGAAGTAAAAACTAAGTGTTGTATTTATAGTTTTGTTGATAGTATTCAGCTTGTGGAACTCAAAGTGCCGAAAAATACATTTGAAAGACTCAACAGCAGTGTCTCTTTCCAGAAATCATGACCCGTTCACTCAAGATTATCCACACACCTTGCTGTGAGTTTCATGTCGGAACTACTTTCTTTCACCAACTGTATCACCATGCTAGCAAGGTGAATGCTAAAATTTCAGCTCAGCTGAGGAGGACGCTAATAATGTTTACATCACGTGCTTTCTACAACTCGCACCAAAGCTATCTAGACCAGGGGCCTTCAATGTTCTTCAATGACCCCTTAGCTTCTAAGAGACTGAGCCCCTTATACATATCTTGCATTGAATATTTCTGGGTCTTGGCTTGTTTACACCTATCTGTACTTGTTAAGTCAGCACCATGGCTATTGTTAAGTGTGTTACCTCACCCTTTGCACTTTTGTCAGTGGTTTCTGAGGTGGAGGGTATGTCAGACTCTCCTCCTCATAAAGTTACAAATGATCTATTGTGAATTATGAATTATTAATATGTGCCACATACTGATTTACGATGTTAGCTAAGTCACAACTGCACAAGGGTTTATGGGTAGTCTTCTGTCAATGTCTTGTAATGCTTTGGGGTTTTTTCTTCTTCTTCTTTTTTTTTTCTTTTTTTTTTCAAATATGGTGATTTATCTTTGCTACATGGTAATGGGAAAAAATATAAATTGCAATAAATTTTAGGATCTCCTGGATAAATACATAGACAGGCAAAAGGAAAATATGTATTTTTGATTTTGGGGTGAACTGTCCCTTTAACAGAGCAGACTTGTGTGTCTCAGGTTAATTCAATTTACTCTCTAATATTGTCCTGTCTGTCCATGTCTCTCCCACAGTCCTTGGAGGCCAATTATCCAGTGCAAGTGACAGATCCTCATGGTAAATACGGAGACAAAACACAGTGGTCATTTTACAAAGCATATGGCTATATACTACTTCTGTCAGTCAGTGGTGGACAGAGTACTGAAAATCTGTACTCAAGTACAAGTACTGTTACATTACTTAAATATCACTCAATTACAAGTAACGGTACTGGTGTTAGAAAAATACTTGAGTGAAAGTACAAAGCATTTGTCTCAAAAACTATCCAAAGTATTAGTCACTTTGGTACCACCATTTCATGGTAAATAGGTGGTAATATATTTGAAATTTCTTAGAATTTACCTCCAAACGTCATGGTTAATTATGTGATAATTAGCAAGTACTGTTTTCATGTAGTAGGTGGTAATTATCAAGTAACATATTAAAATTTGCAGTTAATTTCAAAGAAAGTTCAAACGTGAAATGGTGATTACCACCTACATTAAAATGGTGGGGTGATTTGTGGGTAATTTCTAAGAAATTTTAAAAGTATTACTTAGTAATTACCACTATTTACAATTAAATTTTGGGACCTAAAATTGAAGTGTTATCTTACTTTTTAACTGTTGATGTTTAATCTATCTATCTATCTGGAAGGCTTTTAATGTGAAACATTTGTGCAGGAAGTTTAAAGCTTCACTGACAGTGATCAAAAAAGTGGCAACATTAAGTGACTGAAAAAAAAAAACTACAAATAGACACACAGACAGAGTACAAGTAATGTTCTAGCAGTGTTGTGTTTTTTTCCTCCGCACACATGGTGGAGATGAAAAAAACTACTACCACTGGGAGAATAACTGATTCTGGCTCATTTCAATCGATTTTCGATTTAATATTGACATTGTGATGCCCCCACTGGCCACTATGTAAGAATTTACTGTGCATATAGTTTGAACTGCCTTCTGTTGCTGTGAAAAATGTGTAAGCACATTTGTCAGTGATTGAAGTTTTCCTACAGTGGTTTTTATCAGAATACACTGATGTCAGTTGTGTGTCTCCAGCAGACGCTGTGACACTCCACCTGAGCTCCATGCCGTCTAGATACCTGAGTCCCTCCTCAGACAGAATAAGACAGGTCAGTATTTCCACCTTTGATGCAAACTGTGTTTGAAACATTATTCTTCATCGTCTTTCAAAGAAAGACTAAAGTTCACCCAAAAATGAAAATTCAGTCATTATCTACTCACCCTCATGCTGATTGAGGGTCAGTTTACTTTTTAGTCCATAAAACACTGCTGGAGTTTCACGGGAAAACAATGTTGCAGAATCTCCCAAACAATGGAAGTGAATGGTGACCAGTTTTCAAACTGGTTTTTATTCTGTTGTGTTTTTTTTTTTACATTTGAAAACTGGTCACCATTCATGTCCATTGTTTGGGAGATTCTGCAACACTGTTTTCCTGTGTTGTAGATATTAAAAACAAAACATGATTAAAACATGAGATAAGTGCCAAGTAAAGTTTAGTTTCAATTTCACTTCTGTCCACACATATTCCGACTTGTCCATGCATGCTCTCTGATCCTTGTTTCTCTCTTTCCTACAGAAGTCAGGTAGTTCAGTAGAATTGTAGACTCTGTGGTTATTTTTAAAAAGAATGCCATATGGATGTAATTGAGGTACATGGCAGGTATGGTGCTAAAATGTAGTGTTACAGTTGCACAAATAGAGAAAAGTCATTAAGTCAGCGTACTGACTCAGGAATGTTAGACAGCAATATGGAT
This sequence comes from Lutjanus argentimaculatus, assembly GCA_034769285.1. Lineage (NCBI taxonomy): Eukaryota > Metazoa > Chordata > Actinopteri > Lutjaniformes > Lutjanidae > Lutjanus > Lutjanus argentimaculatus. The sequence goes on along the minus strand of JAWZSL010000036.1, from coordinate 2,190,142 downwards.
CTAAAGTTTGCTAACTGAGTGTATGAATTGTATGTTATTTCCTCAAGCTCAAATTTTCATTTAGCAGAAGAGGAATGTGATATTTTTCCTAAAAGTCAGTACAATAAAACTGTCAACATTAATTGATAGCTTAATGAAAATCTTATAGTATTAGAGTTGCTAAATGGAGTTAACTCTGTTGTACCTTGGCAGAAGTTCACACTGTGTGTACTGTCTCATTTAGGCTGTGAAAACACAGGATGTGGTTTAGTCCCACTGAAGTAGAAGGTGCAGCTGTGGGTATCGCTAATAACAGAGCAGGAACATGGGCAGACAGAGTTGTAACGTCATTCTCTCTCATGCAGCTTTCTGCAAGAAAAGACAGCATTGCTGAAATAATAAACATGGAAAAAATGAAAAGTTAGCAGTGGGAACTGAAAAAAAAAATTGTCCATATCCATTTGTCCAGCCATCCCTGGTTAAATGTATCCATCCCTCCAGGGCTGGAGTCTTGATTCTCTGTCTGGCCTTGATGTACCGTAGTGTGCAGCACGGCTTTTGTTCAGACATGTTTAACTTGCACAAGCCGGTGAAAACGCATCACATCCACAGTTTTAGACACATGAGAGGAGACATGCATATGCCTCATCTATTATGAAAACATTGAAAACAGATTTGTCCATCTGATTTATCTTGTATTTTTGTGAATGGTTCTTTTTTTGGACATTTCCAATGAATTCTACATTGTTTTCAACTTTACAGTATTACATTTTATGTGGTATGTAGATTATATTAAATGGTAAATGGACTGTACCTTTCTACCTTAACAGACAAACACTTTACAATATTGCCTCTCATTCTCATTCACACTCACACACCAATGGTGGTGGGATTAAGGGACCGACTCTGGGATGAATGGACGGCCCACTCTACCTCTACCCACAACCTGAGCCACAGATGCTCATCTATCCATGTTGTATTGGGGGTTGAGTGTTAAAAGCCTTCACCACCACATGTTATGTACCACTGGGTCAGAGTGGGCAGGAAAGTTTCTAACAATAGGTGATGAAAGGCAAAAATCACTTAAGAGTTTTAAATTACATCCAAAAAGACCCCACAACCCCCAATATGACACGCATATACAGTATGTACACTGATGCTTATCATTTTTAAGAGATAGGTCTGGACTGCAGGCAGGTCAGTCTAGTACCTGAACTCTTTCATTACGAAGCCACGCAGTTGGAACAGATGCACGATGTGTCTTGGCATCGTCTCGCTGAAATCAGCAGAGATGTCTCTGAAAAAGGCATCATCTGGATGGCAGCATATGTTGCTCCAAAACCTGTGTACCTTTCAGCATTAATGTGGCCTTCACAGATGTGACAGTTACCCATGATGCCATGGGGACTAACTAATACATCACAGAGTTTTTTTACACTGTGGCTAGCTAGTGATTTTTTTGTCTCTTGTTTGATATATTTAAAAACCAAATATAGAACATAAGTAATGTAAATTTTGCAGACTGGCTCTAGAGACAGAAATGTCAGCCATGAGTCCACCACTTGTGGTCCAGACTGAAAAGTATTTTAGTTGGATTTCCATGAATTCTTTTAGACATTTTTTGGTCCTTAAAAAGGGCATTGTTACATATTTGGTGATGCCCTGACTTTCCCTCTACACGTAAGCACCGATGTGCCCAGGGACAGCCTCAACAAGACACTGGCATAACAGTGACCTCTAGTTAGGTATTTATTTCACTGAATTAACCAAACGGTTTTCCAGAAATTTACTATATCATCACACCACATATGTTTACTGTATATTATGATATAAAATTGACTTTTTCTAATGTCTCTATATTGCAGGCATGTATGCAATTGAGTTTAGGCATGTGAAGGAAAATGGTCAGTACACTGAATGTGATGTACTGTCAGTAACCATTTGTGTTTGTCTGTGTTGTAGCCAGTTGAAGATGTTGAAGAATGCACCTGCCCAACATCTGTCTCACCAGGTACATCAATTCTTATTTTAGGAAAATCACTAAACCACTCTGGATGAAAATTGCATTCATTTTGGCTGTCTTGTTTATTTGAAATATTGCTGACAATGGTCAGTGTCATTAGCATTATCGAGGCAAGGAAATTTCCATAATGAATGTGCAATAACAGGAACATTGCGTTATTGGCAGCAGTGACAGCACCCTACACTTTTAACAGTAGAAATATTCATTTGTTGGTTGACAGTACAGACAGACGAGAGATGTGGGGAGAGGGGGGAGTTTACTGTCTGATGGCCACCAGGAGGCAAATAGTTGAAGTAACTAAAGAAATATTGAAAAAATCAATTGAACTCATATTTATTACCTTTTAAATTTGATGTAACTCTTTTCTTGCCAGGGATTTTTGAAAAAGTTACCAGCCAGCACCAGCATTTTTGACAAAATTCACTGATTTTTCGGCATCCACAGAATATTCAGTTCTATGAATATGTTAACATAGAATATATCAAAAGAAAGAACAAATCTTTTAGTTTCACAAAAAACGTTTTGTTCAAGCTTCATTCATTCTTTCTTTATAAGCAGTTGAATGTTGGTTGGTTGCATCAAAAAAAATCCACTTTTCAGACAAAAAACTGAGAAAACAGTGTTTTTGTGAAAGAGACATTTTTAAGCAGAATATTGACTTGTGTGGCTAACATTAGGCCTGAAACACTCTGCCTGAGAGCCCCGGGGGCTGGAGCGATCTCTCCCCCGGCAGCAGTGCAGGTCCCAGTGAGCAGCCTCACTGTGTCACGGCTGCTGCAGAGGTCTGGGGGCTTCAGCACAAGGAGCTCTGTGCCTGGGCTCTGTGGCTCTCTGACCTGCGGATCTGCTGCTGAGCAACGATGTTGTCACATAGATAACACCATCTTCTTCTTCTGCTGCTCAATTCTAGTGGTTCTCTTCTTCTTTGAGTGACAGTTTTTTTGACAGATGATCCGTCCCAGCATCCCCTACCACCTGGCTAGTGAAAAAGCAATTTAAGAGATATCGTCAATGGCGGGGAAGCGTTGTCTTAAATGATGAGATATCTGGTCGATGGTGGGGAAAGAGTTAATGTAGTGTAATTGGAATGTAAACAATGTCCACATATAATGACGCACATCCTGAGCTTACTTTATCTTCTTTGTCCATCTCTGAGCTCAGACTACCCCAAAGAACTGCAGTTGCTGAACAGCCCGTGTGAAAAGTGCTGCTGCCCAGCACCTCCTCCCAAGATCAGCGACCTGATGAACGACAAAGACCTGCTGGACTTACTGCGGCTCAAACTGGATCCAAACCACTGCACCATCAAGAACTGGAAGAACTTTGCAAGTCGCTGGGGGATGAGCTATGATGAACTGACCCTGCTGGAGCACCGGACACAGGGCTCCTTGTCTCACAGCCCCACCCAGGAGTTCCTGCTGCGCTACAACCAGAAGACAGTCACTGAGCTCACCGAACTTTGCCGCATCTACCAGCGCATTGATGTGCTGCGGCTGCTGCAGAGCTGGATAGAGAAGGACTGGCCATCACGCTGGCAACAGACTCTTCAACCAGTTTGACTCTGTATATTTATCCCACCTCTCTTTTTTCTTCTGTCAGGGTCGTATTTCGTTGGGCTTTCTTCCTCTTTATAAGCTTGGGTAAATTTTACCACAGTTTTATCATTAGTAACTTTAGCAAGTGATCTTCAGAAAAAAGATAAAACAATGACAACTGAAAACTTCCTGTATCACTGGGTGTTCAGGTAGCAGAGGATCTTACAGACAGTATAGCACTGATGTGACTTACTACTGATTAACAGCTTGGCTCTGTGTGGCTCTAGAGATAGTAATGTTGGTTTGTCTGAAGGCCAGTGTGTCTGTTGGTCCGTCGGTTGGTCCATCACTTTGGTCCAGATCTCATCAATGGGTGGAGAGATTGCCCTGTAATTTTGGACAGGCATTCATGATTCATGGTCTTTCATCTTGGGACTTTGATGATACCCTGAATTTTCCTCAAGTCTACCAGCTGGTCAGTTTCCACATATCCACTGAAATATTTCAACATCTACTTGAAGGGTTTGGTACAAATTCTTCTACAAATGTTTCCCAGACAGTTCCCAGACTTTTCCACTGCACAACCACGAGATTTGGATTAGGGTTTTGACCGAAATGTCTCAACAACTATTGGATAGATTGCAGAGCTGTTTACTATAGACAGTCATGTTCCCCTCAGGATGAATTAATGACGTATTGATGTATTAAACTTGGTGATCCCCTCATTCATTTTTTTGGTGCCTTCATCCAGTCAAAATTTTGATTTGTCCAATATTTTGGTTTATGACCAAATACTTGAAAAACTGACATTCTTATCATCCACAGCTGCACTTTGATTGGGTTGCACCATCAAAGATCAATTTAATATAAGTACTAACTCCAGTTTAGCAAAACTAGGGTTAAAATAAGTAAACCCAGGTTTAAAATTAAGCACAGCTCTGTTGCACAATTAAAAACTAATCTCTGATTAGTAAATCCAAGTTTAGTAATGTAAACTGATAGAGTTCACTATGGAGATGCTGGTTTACCCAATTTAAAATAAATGAATAAAAATTCAGTTTGAGTGCTGTCAGGACCTAGTGAATATGAAAGAGAGAGGGTTGACTTTTAGCTGTATTCCTTAAAAAAGCACCGAAACAATAAACTTTCACTGGTATTTTATAATCATTTAAAATAACTATAAATTAAAAAGTACAAATGGAAGAACTTGAATTAAGAAAAAATATCAAATATATGTTAAAACAATGCCCATTAAAAGACAAAAACCTGCATCATATTATTGACATATACGGTGATACCAATATAGGCCAATATAGCTGTGCAAGGCCAATATAGGGCCAATAACATCAGTAAACTGATATATTTGTCTGGCTCTACTAAAAGGTTAGTTAGCCTAGTTAGCCTACTCGTGTTGGCTTGGCAGAGAAATTCATTTCAAGACACATCATAAAACGCAGCTGGGTTTAGTCTGTCTCTTAATTTTCTTTGAGGATTATTTTGCCCATCCATCTGAAAAAGTGATGATAATAAAAGTTTAACATCCTCAAGTGTCAATTTAAAGTTAATACTGCATTGGACTTTAAAGTTTTGGTGCAACAGGATCAAGATCAATATAGGTTTATAGATACCAATCTGAGGTTTAAAGAGAGATTTAAATTCATTTTAAGACAGTTTTAAAGTTTGGTGGAACATCATATAAAGTTAAGCCTTGATCGGGTTTAAAAATGAATCCTTGGTGCAACTCAACCTTTTTGTTTAGTGCTAAATAGCAAAGATTAGGATGCTAATATGCTAATTCAAAATTGTGAACATCATACCTGCTAAATATCATCATGTTACCATTGTTATCATGTGTATGATAACAATGCATGCAGACAACAACATAGAGCCACCCACATGGCTGTAGGCTCAGGTATCAGACCACATATGTCTGGATAACAAACACAAAGAGAACAGCAAAGTACTAACTTTTTATTAAATATTTTGTCTATTTTTTGAAAATAGTCAAACATGTCATGTTAGCAGGATGTGTGTCACAACCTTTGAGTAATAACTGTCTCATTTACTGTTGTTCTGTTGTTGTGGAATGAAGCTATGTGGGAAATACCAGAACAAATTTTGAATGTGATGGATCAGCAAGTAAAATCATTCTTTCTTAGATATCCCATTAATTTAGTCAAGCCAAATGAAATATTTGACATAAAACCAAAACAGTTGAAACTTTTAAAGCTCTTGTCATCAATGTTTTTTGTCTTTAAGTTTGTTCACGTTTGAAGAAACTGGATTTAAATTTTTTTTTTTTTTTTATTATTGTTGTACTTGTTTTCTCAGTATGAAATAAACACTTTCTGTGAAAGCTTTTGTAATTTTTGAGGGAAAATTAAGGAGCAACATGTGCACCTGTCTGTTAGATACATACACAGTTACAATAGACGTTTTTTTTCAATGAAGACTCTCAAATAATATTCTGATCTTTACTTATGGACATCACTTTATATTACCAATCTTGAACCTGCAAATATTTTCCATGAAGGTTCCTGGAAAGAACTATGTAATTTGACAGTGATTATATGGAAATAGACACATTGGCAAGTGTGCAAGTCAACTTATATGAAGTAAAGTTTTCAATAATAATTGAATATTTATTTGGGTTTAAAATGAGCTTTAATTTCAAGCAGGGAGCCTTCTAGGAATTTTTAGATGGTTATAGAAATCTAAAATAAAGTGTTGTAAAGCCTCTCATTGATTCTTATGGATCGATTTACTTTACAAATCAACAACACATACATCTTATATTTTTTCTTGTTTATATTAGTAAAGGATCACAAACATTTTGATTAAATTGTGTTGTTTATTGAACAAGAATGCACTCACTCATACAATTCACTTATCATTTAAATTTTTGATGGTAAAGTAATGCACTTTTCAGAAACCGAAACAGCTCAACATTATCACATGCAATACTGAGGCAGCTATTTAATAAGTAGCATACTTCCAAATCAACAATGTTTAGAAAAAAGCTTATATAAATAACAGGAATATACACATTATAAAAACAAGTTTCTTCATTAAGCTAGCTATAGTTATTACACAAGAAGGATACTGTAGCTGGCATTATGTCTAGAAAACTGTGGGAAGTGTAAATTAACGAGTTAACTTCTCTTTGTATGATCACAAACTGAAGTACTGAATTAGTTTAGTTACATGTATTTACAGAGTTTCTGGGCTGAAACTTTATTTATCAGGTTGGACTAGCAGGAATCAGTCAGCATCTGAATCTTTGATATTAAGGCCGAGCATTTTGGAGAGGCCCAATGACAATTTATCATTCTCATCTGATGTCGAAATTTCAGGAGCCACGAGGCCCAGTTCAGAGTCTGGCTTTTCTATTTTGAAAGTACCTCCTCTCACCAAAGAGGAATCTTTTGCTTCTGTAGAGGCACTGACATCAAGACTTGGAGCGGCGAGCTTCAGATCGATATCAGTTTTTGCTTCAGTTGGTGAGACATTAGCTGAGGGTACTTTTTCTTTTGCCATTTTTAATCTCTCCATAATGTCAACCTTTTCTCCTGCTTTTGATGGTGCATTCACTCTTGGCAAACGGACCCCTTTGCTGACAATATAATCCTTTTCCTCTGTGTCGAGCTTTGATAAGCCAAAGGTATCAACAATTCCTCCAATGCCATCATCTATGCTGCTCCTGGGCAGTTTGTGGAATTTGAATGCAGGAACCTCCACCTCAACATTAGACACATCAGTTTCAGAGTCAACACCACTTCCCTCTTCATCAGTACCTGAACTAGACTTTAATCCCCATTTGAACGGCCATCTCAGCTTACTTTTTGGAGAGTCTTTAACTTCAGCATTTGCTGCTGCTTTGATTTCTACTTCTGGTGTGTTGAGGCTTGTCTTCACTTCAGGAGCAGAGGCACTGACAGTAGGTGAACTGAATTCTCCTTCAAGACTAGGAGCTTTGACCTCCATATCAGGTAAGACTTGAAGATTTGCACTGGTATCAACCTCTGGAGCTTTTACACTAGACCCAGAAAAGTTCAACTTTGGAAGCTTGAAATGTGGCAATTTGGGCTTTTCAAGATTAGCATCTACACTTGGAGCTTTCACATCTACTTCAGGTCCTTTTATATCTCCTTCTACCTTTGGCACATTTAAGTCTACTGCAGGGACAGAGATGTTGACATCTGTTGTAGGAGTGCCTATGCTGACCTTTGGTGCTTCTATTCCAGCCTCGACTGAAGGTTGAACACCTGAAACTTCTACTTCAGGACTTGAGAGAAGGTTTGGAAGCTTAAAATGAGGCAATTTAAAGTCACCTAGATGGGAATCTAAATCCAGATCTGGTGTTTTTAATTGTGCATCGGGGCCTTTGAGATCTGCTTTGGGCAGATTGATACCTGCATTTGGGGCTTTAAGTGTGACATCAGGTGTTTCCAGTTCAGCATTTGGCAACTTGGCATCTATGTTTGGTGCTGAGAGGTCTGCATCAATTTTCGGTGAAGACAGACTGACATCCGGTGCTTTCAAGTTGAGATCAGGAACCTGGAGATCTGCTTTTGGTAAATCCAGACTTGCTCCATTTACATCAGCTTTGGGCAAATTAAGGTCCACATCTGGACCCTTAATCTTCGGGGCAGAAAGATTTAAGTCAGGTAAACTAATGTTAGTTTCAGGTATCTTTAGATCAGGGTCCACATCTAGGTCTGGAGCACTGAGGTCTCCTTTAATTGTCGGGGCAGAAAGGTCAGCATCCACATCAAGATTGGATCCTTTTACCCTTGGCCCTGAGAAACCAAACTTTGGCAATTTCATTTTGGGTAGCTTGAATTTTCCAGCTGAGGCATCGACATCTGGAGCTTGAAGGTCTACATCAGGTCCTTTGAGATCAGCTTTTGGTAAATTAATGTCAAGATCTGGTGCATCAAGACTGCCTTCAATTTTTGGTGCCGACAAAGAGAGATCTGGTGGTTTCATGTCCACATCAGGACTAACATCAATGTCTGGTGCTTTTAAATCAGCATCCAAGTCAGGACCCTTGACTTTTGGCCCTTTGAATTTTGGTAGCTTAAATTTAGGTAAACTCAGCTTGCCATCAGGTGGGTCAAGTTCTGGACTACTAAGATCCACATCTGGACCTTTGACATCAGCATTAGGCATGCTGAGATTTAGGTCTGGAGCCTCAATCCCACCATCAATTTTTGGTCCTGAAAGATTAAGATCTGGTGCACTCAAATCCACATCTGATGTCTTTAGGTCTACATCTGGTACCTTCACATCAGCATCAATGTCAGCCTTTGGACCCTTCAGTGTGCCAAATTTGGGTTTCTTGAAGTTGAACCATTTGAATTTCCCACCTTCAACATCTGGAGCATTAACGTCTAACTTGGCACCTTCCAGGTCAGCTTTTGTTAAGTTTACATCTACATCTGGTGCATTTATCTCACCATCAATTTTTGGAGCAGAGAGATTCAAGTCAGGGGCTGAAATATCAGCATCTAGACTAACATCTGGACCATTAACCTTCCGACTTGAGAGTGACCACTTTGGCTTTTTAAGAGTGGGCCATTTGACCTTGGGAGGCTCAATGTCAGCATTTGGTGCGTTAATGTCAACATCAGCTGTGGGCAACTTGATATCAACATCAGGGGCATCAAGTGATGCTTTAGGAGAGAGATTGATGTCAGGTGTTTGCACATCAGCATCAAGGTCAGCATCTGGAGATTTCACCTTTGGCCCAGAAAGCATGAACTTGGGCTTTTTGAGTGTTGGGAACTTGATTTTGGGGGCGTCAATGTCAGCATCAGCTTTGGTTAGATTCAGATCAACTTCTGGTGTGCCAATTTCACCATCAATTTTTGGAGCAGAAAGATCAACATCTGGTGTGCTCAGATCTGCATTCAAGTCCACATCAGCTTTGGTGCCATGAAGTCTGGGTTTCTTCCACTTCAGATGAGGCCAGGTAATTTTTGGGGGGTCAGCCTCAAGATCTGGGGTCTCAACATCTACACTGGGGCCTTTAAGGTCAGCTGTTGGGAGATTCAGCTCAGCATTAGGTACGTTAATGTCACCATCAATCTTTGGAGTTGAGAGATTTAAATCAGGTGCATTTACGTCTGCATCTATGCTTAAGTCTGCTTTTGGGCCTTTGGGCTTCTTCCATTTCAGGTGAGGCCAGTTGATTTTACCAGATGGAGCTTCTGCATCAATATTTGGGGTTCGCACATCTAGATCAGGGCCTTTAAGGTCAGCATTTGGCAAATTTATATCTATATCTGGGCCATTTATTCCACCTTCCACTTTTGGAACAGAGAGATCAACCTCTGGTGTGTTCAGGTTTGCATCTAAGTCAGCTTTTGGTCCATGAAGTTTGGGTTTCTTCCACTTCTGATGAGGCCACTGGATTTTTGGGGTATCAATATCAAGATTTGGGCTTTGAACATCTAGATCAGGGCCTTTGATGTCAGCTTTGGGAGCGTTAATGTCAACATCTGGTGTACTTAGATTCCCATCAATCTTTGGCAAGGAAAGGCTGGCATCAGGTGCAGACAGGTCAGCATTTAAGTTAGCATCTGGTCCTTTAACTTTGGGACCTTTCCATTTCATGTGGGGCCACTTAAATTTGGGTACATCAATATCAGCATTTGGGGTTTCTAAATTTACATCAGGACCATTTAGATCAACTTTTGGCCCAATCAGCTCCAAATCTGGATTTTTAACATCTAAGTCTGGTGCAGACAGGTTCAGGTCTGGTGTCTTTACATTTCCACTGACAGAAGGGAGATCTACATCTGCTTTTGGTGGTTTGATTTGAGGCAGATTGAAGTGTGGCATTGTGAATTTTGGGGACTTGTATTTCAGGTTGCCTGTTTTCATTTCTGGTTTCTCAATGTCGAGTGAGGCACTGGGAGTGTTTAGCTGGGGAGTTGAGACACCAACATCAGGTGCCTTGAGGGTGCCACCTAGATCTCCTTTTACATCTGGTCCAGTCAGTCCGAGGGAGGGTATTGTGAACTTGGCACCAGCATCAGCTGAAGGCTTATTTAGACTGAGACTGGGAAAGTCTCCATTGAGAGTGGGACCACTTATTTCACCCCCTAACCCTTGCGCAGCATTTAGATTTCCACTCAGGCCATCCAGGGAAACAACTGGTGCTTCAGCTGATGCATCCAGGGACGTATCTTTCTTTAGGTTGAGCATCTGTTGGTGATGAAGTGATAAGCAAAGTCATACAAAGTCACAGATGATCAACTATATGAAGCTATTTCAATCATGATTTCTGAGCAAATAAAGTACTGTTCATGTCCACTTCATAGGTCTACTATAAAAGGGACAGGCCAATAAACTGTTGAACTTCTGTTGAAGTGTCGTAATCATGACTAATGAAGCATTACTTTTTCTTTACTTCATATGTTTAGACCCCTCTTTTCCTAACTAACAAATTGATCATTGAAATGGAGTCCAAAATTATGATCTTACTTGTATTTAATTGCATTTTTTTAAACATGTAATGCCTAAATATACAGAAGGACAGATTTTTTTGAGGTGTCACAAACATAATGCTGTCATGAACAAGTATTGCTTAGTTAATCAACATTTGGAATTCAACAGAACACATGAGCACTTCACTGTGTCCTTTTTTGCCCTGCAGATTTACCCCTGAAGAAGACATGAACATCATTAATAACCTAGGAACCATGATGATTACAATCCATTACTTGGTATATTAATTAACCTGTTGGTCTTGCATTAAATCATGTATGAGATGCTGTGAACTCTTTTACTTTCCTGGTCATTCATGAAGTACTATATGTACCCCTACTATAAAGTGTTACATTAATAAGATTTCTGACATTTACATTTGCTAATAAAACATGGAAATTAAGCATTTTTTGGAGCTCTGCACTTTTAAGTGTCCAGGGATAAACTAACATTATAGAGTGAAATATGAATGCCAGCCTATAGGCCATACAACAGACACATCAGACTTGATCACTTAATCCAAATGGCAGAAAACATATTTTCTATCTTATCTCTTAGCCATGCAGAGTTTTGGTTTTATACGTATACCCAAATTCAGAGTTCAGATTGGGATTAAAACAATTTTTGAATGATGAAAATGTCTTTATAAACTGTTCACAGATACTGACAAAGTGGGTAACACTTTATAATAACCACGATTAATAAATGGTAAATTGACAGTCAACCAAACCTTAGTTAACAGTTATTTAACTGTTAACAAACACTAAAATGATAAATACTGATGTTTATGAATTATTAGTGATGCTATAGTTGACATTTGGGAAGGTTTTGTGCAACAGTGTAATCACAATGTAATTGTTATCATCTTCCAACATCTGTTATAAAAAATGAAATGCTAATTATATAGGTAACACTCTATGATGCCTGTGTCTATAATGCATTATAATGCATTATATGCATACTTATAATGCATTATACTGTTCTTTTAGCAATGTAAAATTATAGTTAAAAGCACTTATAAACATTCATAATAATTTATAAAAAAAAATCATCCTAACAAATTATAAAGCATCTTATAATAACTCACAGGGTCAAGTATTATAGTGTACAAAATTATGTGCGTTATAATCATATATGATTATAATGTGATTATAATGTCTAATGAAATTATTATAAAGTATTACAATAATGTTTTTGGGGGGAAATATTATATCAGTTAAATGTAAATGTCCATCATTCAGTTGGTAATTATCCAAAGGTTTTGTTAAATTGGATTTCTGTTATGACAAATAAATTAATTTTACAAGATTTTGTGTGTAGTTGTTTATATTTATTTTTTCCCTTTATTTAAAGCAAACAATGACCACTTATAGTGATTTATAACCAGCTTGTAACATATTATATCTGCCTGTACCTCAGGAATTTCAGTACTTTACTTAAAGCACCCAATGACCTCTTAAGAGTAATTACACTGTAATGCATTATAAAATGGTCATAATGTATTACAACTATGAGGATTATAATACACGATGATCTTTGCCAAAAAATGTCAGGGAGTGACCAGCAATCATGAAGTATTATGATACTTCATGTCATAAGTCATTGTAAAATGCTTTACAATGCCTTATGACTATTGTTATAAAGCATTATAAGTATTTATGACTGCTTATAACTATAACTATCCATAGCTTCAAGTACAGTATAACACATTATAACTATGTTTATAATGCATTATAGACATGGGCATAATAGAAAATGTTACCATTTTATACTAAACAGACTAACTATCAACTAAGTTTAATTAACTATCAGTTCACCATTGATTAATCATGGTTACTATAAAGTGTTATGCCTGGTTTAAACAAAACTTAAACTATCTGCACAGATCATCTTTCATTTGGCTGAACCAACACTTGTGATGTTTACCTCAGCAGGGTCTTTGAGACCTAATCCCAGGGAGCCAAGGCCAGCGCTGGCACCCAGCTCCTTCTTTGTCACAACCTTCATGTTGTTGTCATACGGCTCCAGGACCTTCAGGATGTTCAGCACTTCATTTTTGCTGAGGTGGTCGAGGTGTATAGTGGCTGCAACGATCTCATCCCCTGGAACAACCAGAAACAACTCATGAAAGCCAGCAGATTTCTATTTTTTCCTCAAAGTTATTTACACACAATGGATGAACTCTCCATAACTTCAGTGAGAAGTTTTAATATCCTGGCTTTTCTTGTACCTGCTTGCAGGCCACTCTTGGCAGCGACTGTGTCATCTGTGATTCCTGTAATGATGACTCCTTTGTCAGAGTCGTCCAGCACCAGACTGTCTGAAAAACTCCTGCTCTTGCTGTCTTCACTCTGTTTCAAAATGATTTACAAAACATCAGATGAGACAGGATGACACAGTTTTCACACATTTGCACCAGTTTCTTTGTTACGCTCCATCTTCTCAATAGTAATATGCATAAAGATATTTTCACATTTGCTAGCATATATATTTTATATGTTGGCTTTTAATACTCACCATCATGATTGGGTGTATTTACATACACATATTATGGGATTATACTGAAATACAGGAAACCATGGAAGCTCCAAACCACAGCAAAGTTATCTGTAAAACCACAGAAAACCAATGTCAAATGTTGAATTATGTTATTATGTCTCAAATCAGTGACCAAACTATATCATGTACCTTCTAGAAGATGAAGAGTCTTTGACATTTATTTTAAAACAAACATGAAATCTCTGTACACTATTAGAAATTAAGGTTCCAAGAGGGTTCTTCCTGTAGGACTGTGGTTCTACCCAGAACCATTTGCTTCTGAAGAACCCTTTTTTGAAGAAAGGGTTCATTAAGGTCTCTTTGTAATGTTGAAGGTTCCTTTTAGAACCCTTTTCATCCAAAGAACAATTTTTGGAAGGATTGTTGAGATCCTTTGAAGATCTCTTTCGTTATGACCGTAATAAAAAGTGTTCTTGGTTCTAGATGAATCCCTTGGAATATAAAAGGGTTCTGCACAGAACCTCCTGGCTGGTTCTAGATAAAAACCCTTGGAATATAAAAAGGATTTTCGGTAGAACCTCCTGGGTGGGATCTTGTTAGGGCTCTTGAAGGTGGAGAGGTTCTGGATGGAACCCCTAGAGAGTGTTCTGGATGGAACCATTACACCATAGAAGGGTTCCCTGTAGAACCTCTCTTAGGAGATTTTGGGTAAAACACAGATAGTTCTAAGTATAACCCTTTATGTTGGCTTCTAGGTAGAACTCTCTGAAAATTAAACCTTTATGAAAATGTTCTACCAGAAACCAAAAAGGGTTCTCTATGGGGACAAGCTAAAGAACCCTTAATGGTTCCAGTTTGCACTTTTATTTCCAAAAGTGTGCACTGAGCCAGATGATTGTAAGTCATTATTATCATCCATGAAAAGACTTTTATTCTTTCATTATGAAGTTTAAGTCCTCACCAAGAAAAGTACCAAAAACATGCTTTTCATTTTCAACCTGTTCAGAAAACTTCACATTCTTTCAGTATATGACATAAATATTCATCTGATGTGTGTGTTTATATATAAATATTTGTTTTTGCCTTTGTCTTTACTAGCATTCTTTCCTCACTTCTTCTGATTTAATTCGCAAGTTCAGTCATACAACAGGTTGATCATCTTTACCTTCCTTATTACAAAACCAAACACGTCCAGTTCTCCCTCAGATATCGAGGTGTGCAGATATGGAATGCTACAGTACATATTGTTAACAGCTTTTTAAAAGGAAATTTGCATCACATTTAATTCATGATGTTTAATTATTTCTTGACATGTACACATAATTATGTTTTGTTTTTGCTCTTTTTTTATGTATTGTCTAATGTTTCTTTGTTTGCACTGGATCATTTGTGTATTGACTGTTTTCTGTTTTTTTCTGCTCATTGTATGTTTCTTGTTGTCTTTTTTTTTCTTAGTGCTAGTTTTGATTAGTATTACTGCGTTTGTTTGTTTGATTTTTCCTAGAAGGAGGGGAGGTCCTTTATATAAGCCTGTGACTTCCTGACCTCTCCTGTTTTATTTATTTATTTATTTATTTATTTATTTATTTAATCTTTCATTATCGTATTTTACTATATTATTATTCATATGTGTGCAAGTAAAAAAATGTAACTTGTAACTTGTAACTTGATGTAATATTCAGTATACCTGCATGTACAGTATACCTGTATATGAACTGTGTATCTGCATTTAGAGCATATTTGCACATACAGTATATTTGCATATCATATCTGTAGATACAGTATATCTGTATATTATATCTGTATATACAGTATATCTGTGCAAGCAGCCTAAAATCTCCTAAAATCTAGCAATTCCTGATATTTGACCCCAGATGAACATGAAAGTTGACCTTGAAATATGAAATAAGACCAGATAGCAATAGCACAAACAGCATGGCTGCAACACTAACTGAAGCTCTTCATTATAGATTCTAAAAATCCTTTGTGCCATCAGCTCCCAGTAAGGGGCACTTCACCCCTCTGCCTGTGCTCAGGGTTCTCCACCTGCCTTCAGTAGCTCTTTAACTCTCTGACACTGACTGACGCCCACACACAGTCCAACCTCACACTGCAGGAATTCAAAACCTCTGCCAGGTTTGTTCAGGGGAATGTATGCATTGAAACCAGTTGGTTTGGATGCATTCTGACTGACAAGCCACACCGCTCAGCTCTCTCTCTCACACACACACATGCACACGCACGCATGCACGCATGCACGCACACACACACACACATGCACAGTGCTCCCTTCAGCCACACCCCAGTATCCTCACATGTAAATGTAATGTAATGTAATTCACTGGCAGTATAGTCACATAAATAAAGACAGAGCAGGCTTTGAGTTTAGCAGTGTTTGGTTGTGAAACAAGTCTGCATAAGATTTAAACTATCTGATGCTACAAAAACACTTGATGTTAATTGGTCAGCACCCATCAGTGTTAATGCAACAGTCATGAACAGACGCTAATCAGGTCTTCAAGATTACAAACAACTCAGCAGTCACAACATAGTCACGTAGTTTTGAATGAAAAATCAACAACTTTTCTGAGCGCCATGACAGGCTCATGTAAGGTAATGACTAAACTGTTGACAACAGGTGTACTTAATGCATTTTTTGAAAGCTCAAAATACACACATCACTACTTCTCAGAATCATTGTTGTTCCTGCAAAGGCATCTGAGGAACTCAAATAAATTATGATGAATAATAACAAGTTACATAACTACATGGTGTCTTCAGGCTCTTTGCAACTCCACAAACCAGAAACTCACAGCAAATCAAACATGAAACAACAATGTGGTTAATAGGTGTATCCTCTAAAACAGGGTGGCAACATCAACATCGATACCACCCAAATATTGCAAAACAGCAGGGTGTGAATCAGAGGGTGACATGTCCCAATTATGATCTATTTCATCATCTATTTTAAAAACTTGCCATAAAAGCAGGAACACATTTCCAAAGATCTTGACTTGTGAACAAATTTGGAGAATATTACAAGAAACCATGTAATTCCAAAGCATTTAAGAATATGACCCTAAAACGTCCCACTTTAATATTCCTTTAAAGACACTGTGTGTCCCTGCACCACACTTCATTTGCAACTTCTACAATTATTTTCACCAAAAAAATCTGTTTTCTTCCTAAGTCAGCCTAAAATGACTGATATGAAGACAAGCCAGGAGCTTAAAAAGAGGGCCTGTTCATGTATAAATATATAAATGAATAAAATTAACATTCATAATGTACAGTAAATCAGTTTAATTCAAGTCAACAACCTATGTTTTAACAATATCTTTTTGAATTAGGACAGTTTCCATAGACAACATATTGGATGAACTCACCGTATGCTGGTTCACCGGAGACGTCTCCTCTTCAGTATCACTGCTCCTCTGTCAGGCAGGACAGGATGGATCTGCCAGTTAAATGCCTATCAGCTTAAACCCAGCCAGGAGAACAGGTTAGGCCGCATCAGCACCGCCTCTCATAGTGCCCCCTTTTCCCCTTACAACACACGCACACACACACTCCCACCTACACACACACGCCTTGACTTCAGACTATGTCACAGAGAGCGACTCGCAGGCCTTTTGGCATCCGAAACCTGACTAGAAAGCACAAGAGAGAACGATACCACTCCTTCTTAACTGGACTAACCAGGTCGACAAAGTAACAAACACGTAGCAACAGTTTGTCACACACCAGCGCTTCACTCACACCCCAACACTTTATTCATTTCACTTCCATTTTGACACCTGACATTTTGATGGTGAACACAGTTTGGCACTTTTGCCAGGCCACGACACTGGGATTTTGTAGAATTCAGGGTTATTTTGACATTTCTGCTGAGTAGTTAAAGAATCATAACGCTGTATTTGCATGTATTTGCCCATTTACAATAAGTTATTGTTTCTTTATATTCTTAAAAGGAAGAGATTGTTTTTAGGATAGGTAAAGAATACTTTTTTTATTTTAGACCAGACTGGTTTCTATTCAAGTTGCAGAGCTTGGTGCCCTCCATCAACGCTCACTACTACACTAAAATTGAACAAAAAAAAAAGAAGACATGATTATCATCTTTCATGTATCTACCCCCTGATTTTCATACCACAGTGACATGAATGTAAAACAATGACTGACAGGAGGGTAGAAGTAGCATATTCAAAAATAAAAAACACTATAGCTCACATAAAATCAATATACAAATAAAAAAATAAAAAAAAATTGTTCTTGAATTACAGATTGAAGATTCATTTATCAATAAGTAATTGTTGGAGACTGAATAATTGGATTCGATATGATTGGTTTACTAACAAATCTACATGTAGTATCATTCCATCTTTTATGGCACCCAAGATAAAATCTTATTTCTGATTGGCTGGTTGGTAAACAATTTTACCTGCAGTCTGAATTAGTGCTTAAACAAAACTATACTGCAGCTACCAACAGCAACAACACTGCAACTTGACATGATCAGTTGATTTACCAGTGAACTAACAGTGGTGAAAAGAAACTAAGTACATTTACTTAAATACTTACGTACAGTTTTAGGTACTAGTATTCGATTTTTTTAAATTTGATGTTTGTTTTTCTGAGTAGAATAAAGGGAACTACAGCTAGTTTCTCATTATACAACACCATGTAAGAGGATCCATAAATTTTCCTTGTGCCTAGTATTTCCATTTCATAGTATTTTATACTTCTACTCCACTGCATTTCAGAGGGAAATATTGTACTTTTCACTCCCCTTTATTCATTTGTCAGCAGTTGTAACTAGTTACCTTTCAGATGAAGATTTTACTGACAAAACATAGGATCAGTTTACAGAATACAGATTGAACTAGGGCTGGGTATTGTTTATAAAAAAACCAGTACCAGTACCTGTACCCTTAAAGTAATACTGATGCCAACAGAGTACTTCATTCGATACCCAGTGGAAGCATTTTATGCATTTATTTTTATCAGACATCACAGGTGTGTAATATAGCAATGCTTTACATTGTTTTGGTGGAATCTCAGCACACTGAACCATCAATTCCATCAAAGACACCATGCTCACCACACCACACACTGTACTGGTTAGCTGCTGCAATAGTGGGCCAACCACACATTGCATTAAATCAAAGAATGCTTGTGGCAAGCATAACCGTACATATTCACTTTTTTTTCTAGGGTACAAAAAGGATTGGTTTGAGAAATCTTTTGATCAGAGATGTTTCCTTACTACTTGGTACTGGGTTATTTAATTTGATAACTTAAAAGTATTGTGTACCCAGCCCTAGATTAAACTATGTCATTATGGATTAAACTGCCCAATAATTTATGAGATGGTTAAAATTAGAGTCACCTCATCTGATTACAACTGTACAGTGCTGCTTCCAAGTTCCAAAGGTCATTAATTTGTCAACACAGGGTTGCACAACAAAATGCTTGATGTAGTCCCTTTATGAGACAAACTATTTTTTTTAATGGTGGAATGCGGAAGATGAGTTTAGCAGCATGACAGTAATATGTTAAAAATGTCAGCAATGACATCTACTAAGTGGTTGGCTCATGTTTTTAGCACACAGCCAGGGATGTTATCAGGCCCGGCAGCGTTATTCATATCCTGTGTGGATACTGACAGTGGCCAGTCCTCTGGAGGTGCAGTCAACTTTACAGCTGACTCTTTGTTGAGGAGATCAAAGTGAGTATAAAATATGCTGGCTGACCTGGCAATGAGGACTCAAACATGATGGGCGAGGTCCTGCTTTTGTAACCTGTGATGTTCTAAACCTCTCGCCACATAACTTTGGTGTTGTTGGTGCTGAGGTCTCTCTCCAGTCCTGTTTGATTATAATCACCAGCTACAATAAAAATACCATCCAGTTGTTTGGCCATGTGATGGCTGATAACCTCATGCAGTTCCTGAGTCTGCATCTGGAGGAATATTAATGCATATTAATTAGCTACATCCATAAAAAAAATATCAATAATATTAATCCAATAACAGGGGCC
Source organism: Lutjanus argentimaculatus (assembly GCA_034769285.1). NCBI lineage: Eukaryota > Metazoa > Chordata > Actinopteri > Lutjaniformes > Lutjanidae > Lutjanus > Lutjanus argentimaculatus. The sequence continues at coordinate 2,170,573 of JAWZSL010000036.1, read as the reverse complement.
ATACTTTTACTTTTAAGCTGCAGGCTAGCTCTTTCCCTCTGTTTACAGTCTTTATGCTATGACATGAGTGTGGGATCAATCTTTCACTCTTTAAATAAGAAAACAAATAGCTGACTACAAACACACTCAAACAGTAGCCAACAGAACACCCTGATCATATGGTCCATTTAGTAGCTGTTCTGGAGCTTTTATACAGCCAGCCACAGGTGTTTTAAGTGCTGAGAATATTGGATGGTTGAATATGCACAATTTCATGACAGCTGGGCAACTTCATTTAAGATCATGTGATATCATTAAAAGCTCCAGAACAGCAACTAAATGGATGTTGTGTGGTCAGATTGTTTTCTACTTCAAGTCTCAACCAACCAACATGGATGACGAATCAAACTGAGGCTGTATTTTCATTTGTGGCTGTGTTATTGGGTGTGATAGGAGTCCTGATAGAGACAATAATGTAGTCTGCTTTGCATCATGGTGTTCACCTCCACCTCATCTATTATTTTATTGTATTGGGACATCAGGTATTATCACTTACATATTATCTTTATATCTGCAGTGATGGAAAGTAGCAAAGTACGTTCAGTCAAACATTGTGCTTAAGCACATTTTTGAGATACTTACTGTATCTGTTACTTTATACTTCACTACATTTCAGAGGGTGATATTGTACTTTTTATTCCAACTACATTTATCAATGTGGTATGATCTATTGTTATACAGAGCTCCACCTCCACCATATATTTTTCATAACTATTATTATTTTTACTTATTATTTTTACTCCGATACATTAAATACACTATACTGTCTAATTAGTGTGCTCTGTGTTTCAGCGGTGTTTCAATTTCATGTAACAGGGGAGGACAAAATAATACAAATACCTGTCACTCTGAACTGAATACAACTTGATGCAATAAATACATCCTCTGTGATGTTCAATCTTTGCAGTGTCAAAGTGGTACATTCTCAGACCATAAGGTTGTTGTGAGGCATTTCAGTTATTTTGAAGATAATGTTCCTACAACATTCTCTGTACTAAAATGCTCACCAAGCTATGCAGCATTAGTCACTACCCAACCCATCCGACCAATTAATACAATGTGATGACTGTGTAGTGCACAGATTGAGAAGGGTGTTGTCAGTGTAAGACGATAGCTAAACGATGAGCAATAGAGACTAGATTACACACGAACAGGTGTGTGTGAGTTAGCGTGTTGGAGTTCTGCTTTAATGTTAACATGGAAGTCACAGAACACTGGGGGGACACAAAATGATGTAACTGTGTCACAGACACTCTAAAGAAGGTTTCTTCTCAGCATTTTGGTATGAACGTTTTCAGACACAACCAACAGAGCTACATGGCCAAACTACAGGCTCTCCAAAGACACAACAGAATAATTAAAGCTTCACTCTAATTTTTTAGAGTTGCGTTTCCATTAAAATGGGGGACTCGAAAGAGACAATGACTAAGAATGGCCAAAATCAAAGCAGAGGGGGAGGACATATATTCACTTTCAGTCTGTAGTTTGAGTCAAGCTGAGCAAAACGCAAGATTTTTTCAGAGGATCTTTTCAGAGGACTTTTTCAGACTTGACAAGGCTCCTACAGATCCATGTAAAACATTATATGACTGTTTCCATAGGCTAAGTGCAACTCCTCATGAATAAACTAAACTTTACATGCAACACTGGTGGACTGACCTTTTAAAAAACAGGAAGAGATGAACCTGTGCATGCAGTGCATCATCCTGGGGAATCTATACACTGTCAGGTGAAAAGAAGCACCAATAAGATGGCATGTTGACTCCATGTGCATCTGACAACTCTGTCTACTTACTTTAGTATCAGTGGGTTTATTAGTGACAGGAACCCTGGACTTTACTGGATTCTGAGGACCTACTGTTGGATTATCCTTCAAATAACTTTTTCCTTATGCAATTGTCTTTGTACCACTGGCAGCTACAACTGCATGGATGCCAGGAAAAATGTTCTCTGTTCGTATTTCCTCTTAAAATAGATGTTGTCATGTCCTTTCTTTCTTTTTTGAAAGAAAAAGTTTTCCCCTCCTTGTATAGAGTTTGGGCTGGGTTGGTTACTGCTGATGTTGGCTCGAAAAACCCCATGAGACACTGTGTCTGATTTTGCGCTACACAAATTAGCTTAACTTGACCTGAATTGAAATGGCAGGCTTAGCTAAGGAGGGCGGGGCTTAGCGCATGGTCAATTGCTTTAAATCATTCTTCCAAACAGCCTGCAACATTCTTTAAACCAGTTTCCCAAACTTTTTTTTGAGTACCAACTTTTTGAAAATGAAAAATAATCACAACGGAATTCACAACAGGCCTTATCACCTTATATTTTATTGATGCATGTTATTGAAATCAATACACATGTTTCACCTTTGAAGTTCGTCTATTGTTTAGCTTCTTAGGGGAGGTATTTTTTATAAGCCTTCTTGGCTTCCAACCTCTCCTGCACAATGTTTTTAATTTTTGTCATTTTAATGTTTGTTATATATATTTATATTTAATGTGCAAATAAACTAAACTAAACTAAATACATATTTTAATGAGTGAAAAATGCATTTAGCACAACAGTCTCTTGTTTTTTCCTCAAAACAATATAGACTTTTTAAAAGCTTTATAGAAGGTGAACTTCAGATGTGAATCTTAAATTTGCAGAATTTCTTCCATAGTCCTTTATTTATCTGGTGACACAAATACATTCTTGTGTGACCCACCTGTCAAGATATTACTGTTTTTCAAATGTAGTTTTTGGCACTTTGTGCACCACAAGCCAAATGTCATCTAATTTTATTATATTGGAGAGAAGCCAGACATTTCTATGGCCGATATCTCCAAAACTCTGCAACTCACACCAAAACAATCTAGACAGATGAATAGCACTAGGAAGAAGAAAAAATTGTATTTTTTACTTTATGTATTTTTTTTCATGTATTTATATTTTTTATGATTTGGGGTGAACTGCCCTTTAACACTTTACACATGTTGATTGATTTGAGCCACTGATTTAAAGGTACATTTGAAATGTATTATACCTTTTATCCTAATACTAACTATTCTAATTCTGTTGAACACTGTATTAGATTTCTCTGAATCACTTAGTTTTTTACTTGAATTCATGAGCATAATTTAATGCTGACAGCATGGACTTGAATTTGACTTGGAACTTGATCAGCAGACTATGTAGATAAGGTAAAGCATCCCAGACATTTTTTTGTTTTTCTTCATAGTTTCAAACCCATCAGAGTGGAGATGAAGCCCTGACACTCTGGTAGTTCCTTTTTGTCCTTCAGTGGACCTGTTACGTCCAATCTGAAATTTAAACTGGTTGTGGATCCACCCACTGAACACAGCCTATTAATCAGCAAGTCATTGGGGAGCTTTGTAAGAATCCTATTTGCATGTGTATGACCACATGACCTTTGAAAGGGAAATCAAGTTGAGCAATTTGTGGGTTCAGTTTCTGTCCTCCCACTTCTCCAGGCATCACTGGTCAGTATGCAGATTGTCACCACTGATTGTTTGGTGGAAGTAAAATGTGTGACACACAACTGCTCCAGATACAGATCTCCAGGGAAGATGGACAGGACTCTGAAAGTGGTTTCACTATGTCAATCTAATAACATTTAACATCAACAGTACAATACCCTGCATTACTAAATGTGAGGGTCCCAACATGTCACCTACCGACAATTTGTCACCACCCCTCAGCGTCTGACATTGCAGCACAAGGAACCCTTTAGCAGCTGCAGCTGACGCAGCCAGAAAGCTGTTTTTAACACTTCATTAATACTGTGAAATGGTCACAGTTTGACCAATAAAATGATCAGAGATGAGGAGTCGCTAGTTACAAGATCATTCACCTGATGAATCTCCTGTCTGCTCTCCAAACTATGTTTTGTCATGAAAAACCATGCTAGAAGTGATAATAGATTATTATACCAACAGTCAGACCTGTCTGCTGGAGGTGGAGCTCGTTCTAACTGCTCTATAACTTTATAGCCACTGCAGCTTTATAATAACTTTTTGCTCAGTTTTTAGATATAAATATGAAAAGTTGAAGTAGCTTTATATTTGGGCTTTTCTGTCTTCCATCTCCCTCCTCTGTCTCCCTCTCTCTGTCTCAGCCTGTCTGCAGCTCTCAGCCTGTGTGCTTTGTCTGCTCTCATTGGTGGAGCTGCTGCCTAGCTCTTCAACACATCCAGATATTAAATGTGCTCAATATCTATCTCAGCGTTGGGGAGTGAGCACTGGACGAGCTCTGGATCATGTCTCTGAACAGTTCACACATCGCAATCCTCACTCTTGGGGGTGCACAGCAATTTGCACTCTGATCGGGGGAGGGGAGTTATTGGCGATTTCCAGAATTTGTCTGTGCGTGGAAGATCTAAAAGGGCTAAAGTTGCATAGTGTGGCTCTGGTTTTAGGTTTAGGCACAAAAACTACTTGGTTAGGTTTGGGATAAGACCGTATTTGGGATTAACATAACTATGTTACGTTAAGTGAGTACAAAAAGACACTGAATCACACAGGTTGCTTCATAACAAAATGACAGCCTCTCCAGGATTTCACAGACTTTTTGGGGGGATTGTTGCGGCCTAAAATGCCTGATTTTGCGGCAGCTTTTCCAAATAATTTCAATGCATGTCCTGATGTTTTTAGGTTTTTTTTTACAAGGAAATTATGGGAACAAGTGAAATTTGAAAAAAAGTTGTGATTTTTTTTTTCATTTTTTGTATAATTCATTAAAATCAAAGGTAACTTGCTCCATGGAGAAGGAAACCACACTCTGTTCTGAGTGTTCTAACTAACCTCACCAAAAATGCTCAAACTACAAAAAATCTAACAAAATATGATGTAAATGTAAATGAAGAAGTTCGCTTTGGGGGTATTCCAGACAGAAGCAAAATCTTTCTGGCACTCAAACTCAAAACCAGCAAAACTGTGGAAAAATTGGGATGACTGGACAAAATTGCAAGGTCGTGCTGAATTCACAGGGACTGGCTGAATTTGCATTAACTGTTGCAATTGCAACATCACAACTTTCTGGAGGGACTGAAATGATATGACAATTTACAGGTGAGGAAATGAATTACTTGGTCAGCAGTGATGTTAGTACCATTTTCAACCCCACTGAATCACTCTGACAAATATTCTTTTTCATTTGAACTCAATCACAAAGCAGGTGTCATGGTTAAAGATTAAAAATCAGTTAAAGCAGAACTCTGAAGGATGAGGAATACAGATGGAAAAAATATCTAAAAACTTCTTTAACAAATAAAACAGCTGCATTTGTCAGTTTGATTCTTTTGACTCCACATAATAATTCACAGTCCATTATTTTACTTTCTGTGGTTCATTCCCAGCACATGAATACTGTTTGACCAAGCTGTGCATGAAGCCCTGAACAGCACTGAGAGTGCAGCTTGTAATGTGACATCAGTGACGTGTGCATATGGAGAGAGGTTTGATGAAGTAGCAGTGACTGTGAATCTGCCACGCCCAGCAGAGTTTCTCATTATGGAAAGAAGTTGCTTCTAGCGTTAAATGAGACACAAGACTGGTTTTCTAAAACTCCACCACAAAGCTTAGGTTTGTGATGAGTGACTGTGTTGGATTTGGGGAAATACATGATTAGATCTACTCAGATTTACTGTCAAATGACCAGAACTTGACAGTGCATAGAGAGTGAGGGGCTGACTTTGATTCTGTTGCTACACGTCTGTTAGCCGAGGGCTGCTTTTTCTCCAGTCAGAGAGAAAGAAAAGAAACACTGCTTCTCAATTCATGTTTCATTCACTGCCTCCTCTTCAGGTCTAAACTTGTGCCTTTTAATGAATACCTGTGGAGCAGTGCCGAGCAGGCTGGGGTCTGTAAGACAAAGATGCACACATAAACACACAGACACACACGCCTCCTCTACTATTACAACAGCACTAATGTTGTGTTTGCACCAGTCAACTGAACGAATATATTGTTGCTTTGCAGCAGAGGATTTTGTTGTCCAGCCAGTCAGCAGCATTCCCCTCATAGCTGGCCTTCTTCTCACTTCAAAGCAGAATTCTTCACCTATCAGTAGTGAGCTGCAGCCTGGCTGTGTATACGTGTCTCTGTTGAGTGTTTAGACATTGTCATTCAGGTTATTGCATAGCAGTGTTATCTGCTAAGTGGTACCCATAGTGAGGAAAGGCATGTGGAGCATGTGAAGGAAAGTGAGCTTTTTACAGTGCTACACATTGCTCCGAGCTAGCACTGAAACAAATGTGAGCTCATTCATTCAAGCCTGAAGTGTGTCAAGGGTTACATACCTCGTGTTTTGTTCATTAGTGGTTCATTTTGAACCAAATGAGTAGAAAGGGACTGTTCAGTTTGTCAAATTTACAGTAAAGTAATAAAGTTGTGAAGCGGGAAGTTATTTCAGACTTCCCTGGTTCTGGAAGTCAAAGTTCCATTCATTTTTCACCACAGAACATGGGTCCTCAACAGGGGGTCTGCAACCCCAATGGGGTCCCGGGAATTACTGCAAGGGGCGAGTTTTTTGTTTGTTTGTTTGTTTTTTCAAACATTAAAATATGTCTGAAAACACAGCGGAAATGATTAGAAGTGGTGTCTATAACAAACCTATCTGGTCTTTACATCATGGAGAGAGTCCCATGTTTCTGCGTCACCCAAAGGTGATACTCGAGTCACACGACTTAGAAATGAGTCACATAGTCACAGATTTGATGACTTTAGCCCTATTTCCACTGCTTCCTCGCCGGCATTGACTGAAGGGCCTGCTAATGCTGCTAGCACAGCTAATACTGCCAGACCAGTTAATGCGGCTGGCACAGCTAATGCTCCTAGTTCACCGGTTACCGCTAGCTCAGTTTATGTTGTCGGTTCAGCTAATGCTGTTGGGCCAGCAAATGCCGCTAGCGCCGCTAGCACAGCTAGCACAGTGGCTGCTTGTCGGACACTTCCACCACTTCCACCACCACCTCTTAATAAACAATAGCGGTTGTAACGGGACAGAACTGGAGATTCTCTGTGGGGGTGATTCCATTATCAGATTCGTCAGCCTACCTAGAGCCATTATTTACAGTCTCTCCGGTGGTAAATTACAAAACTTTATTGATCTTATTCCAGTGCTGGTTGACCGTCATCCCACTGTCCATACAGTGATTGTACACACAGGTACGTGTGACGTCATGGCCAGACAGTCAATGAAACTGCATGCTGAGTTTGAATGTCTCACCTCAGTCGTAGAAAATCTGGGCAAAACCTGTGTTTTGTCTGGGCCTCTTCCAACCTTGAGAAATGGCACTGAACGTTTTAGTCACCTTTTTAGTCTGCACAAATGGCTTCAAAATTTCTGCATTGCAACTGGACAAGGCTATATCAGCCACTTTGATTCCTTCTGGACTAAACGTGAATTATTTAGATTAGACGGTCTCCATCCTAACAGAAATGGGACTAAACAACTAATCTCTAACTTCATCCAGTTTATAGCATTTAGCTTACCACCAAAATCAAAATCAGATTGACTAATTGGCAATTTTGCCAGTGCGGGTTCTGGTTCTGATATTAACATTTTTAATATTCCTGTTTTAATTTCTGATAGATCTTCATGTTGTAATACAAATGTGTCAGTAAAAATCATGTTCATTCACAGAATATTTCTTATAATCCCAATCTTGTCATTATTCAATGTACTTCTCTCCCTCCTCTGAATGTTCCTCAGATTGAGCCGACTTCCATCTGTCTAAACCACGCATGTCCAAACTATTCCACAAAGGGCCGAGTGGCTGCAGGTTTTTGCTCCAACCAACCAGCAGCACACCTGATTCGACTAATTAGCTGTTTGAAGGCTGAAATTAGTTCATTAAATGAGTCGAGCCTGGTGTGCTCCGGCTTGGTAGGAACAAAAACCTGCAGCCACATGGCCCTTTGTGGAATAGTTTGGACATGTCTGGTCTAAACAGTCCCTCAAAAATAGAAAAGGATTGAGTCTGCTTCACTGGAATATCAGAAGCTTACTGCAGCCTCAGAAATTAGATAATTTGAAAATCTTGATGTCATAGTCAAATCCTGATATTTTAGTGTTGACTGAAACCTGGCTGAAGAAAAGTCTTAATGATTTCGAAGTCGCCATAAATGATTATAATCTATACAGAATGGATAGAGGAGGTGGGGTAGCTATTTATATTAAATCTTGTCTTCCTGTCACCATTTTAAAGGCTGTTTCTATACCGAAATACTTTGAATTCATTGCCTTGAGGATTGAACTGGCGTCCAAAAATTCAGTTATTGTAGTGGGAGTGTATAGGCCTCCGTCTGCTCATATCACCTCTCTTGATAAATTAGCAGAATTGCTTTCTCCATATGTCAACTCTGAATTGATAATTTTAGGTGATTTTAACCTAGACTGGTTAACTAATGTTTCTGATTACTTTAAAGAGATTTGTAGTAACCTTAATCTTTCTCAGTTGATATCTACTCCAACCAGGCCAAATCTAAAAAATCTATCTAAATCTACCCTAATAGATTTAATCTTATCTAACAAACCAGATAAAATTGTAGTTTCTGGTGTTTTTGACCTCGGAATAAGTGACCATTGTCCTATTGCCTGTATTAGAGATACACATCTAAAAAAATCCAGACCCCGAGTAGTGGGTAAAAGAAATTTTAAACATTTTAACGAACAAGCCTTTTTAACTGATCTCCACAATAGCGATATTCAAAATACACTGGATTTTTTAGTTGTGGAATTGGCAATGGACCACTTTACAAATTCTTTTCTCTCTGTAGTTAATAAACATGCCCCATTCAAAAAGTTTTGAGTCAAAGATAGATCCAGTCCCTGGTTTATACCTGAACTGTCTCAGATTTTTAAATTAAAGAACAAAGCCTGGGCATTAGCTAGAAGCACCAAAGACCCTGGCCACTGGCTTAATTTTAAGCAACTCAGAAACAGATGCACCTCCTCTGTGAGGAGGGCTAAATCTGAGTATTATTTAACTATAATTTCTAATTCTTACAATGATTCTGCTAAATTTTGGAAGGCAGGTAAATTTGTCACCAACAAGAACACAACTTCTTTACCTATGTATATTAAATTAAATGACAGTGTGCTATCTGATAAAAAGGAGATCAGCACAGCTTTCAATCAGCATTTTGCCGCAGCAGGTCATCTGTTTGAAACTGTGCATTCAGGGGCCCCCCATACAAATGGTGCTCATGTCAACTATGTCAACTATGACTATACCAACTTTGACTATGCAACTAATAATCTCATGTACTCAGAGCATCCTGCTTCTCATTTCACCTTACTGCCCTTTTCTTGTGGTGCAGTTTTTGAGGCACTTCTGAATATTGATCCTAGGAAATCAACTGGTGAGGATAACTTACACCCTTCTTTTTGCGACTGTCCTCTCCTTTAATCAAAAATCAAATAACGCATATATTTAATCTTTCAGTCTCATCTGGTATTATTCCTGATGTTTGGAAATCTGCTCATATTTCTCCATTATATAAGGGAAATGATAGAAGCAATGTCAATAACTACCGTCCCATTTCAAAACTTTGTTGTCTGGCTAAAATTCTAGAATCTCTGGTAAACAAACAATTAAAGGAATTTCTCACTATGTATTCAGTCCTTAACCCACATCAGTCTGGCTTCAGAGCAGGATACAGCACCATTACTGCTATCACTCTTGTTGTCAATGATATAGTTTCTGGTATTGACAAGCGAAAACACTGTGCTGCTCTTTTCATCGATCTATCGAAAGCATTTGATACTGTCGATCATACATTATTACTACAAAGATTATGTAGTATTGGTTTTGATGCTAGAACTTGTAAGTGGTTTCAAAATTACTTGTCTGGAAGGAAGCAATGTGTAAAGATGGGAATTGTTAAATCAGAGTTTTTACCAATTACAAAAGGTGTGCCACAAGGCTCCATACTGGGTCCAATCTTATTTTCTATTTATATCAATGACATAACCTCGTCTTTGTCCGACTGTCATGCCCACCTTTATGCGGACGACACTATTTTATATTGTCTTTCAGATTCTCCACAATTAGCTGTTAAGAATCTCCAAGCCTCCTTTAATGTTCTGCAAGGTGTGCTTTCTGATCTCAAATTGGTTGTAAATGGTCATAAAACTAAGTTTATGTTGTTTTCTCGGGCCAGTACTATAGACCTTGAAGACCTTCATATCGCCACTCTGGATAAACTAAGAATTGAGCAAGTTCGAGAGTATAAATATCTCGGTATGTGGCTTGATGAAAAGCTCAATTTTAAATATCATGTTGACACTTTTGTCTCTAAGTTGCGGCAAAAGATTGGCTTCCTTTACAGAAATAAAACTAGCTTCCCCTGCTTTGCAGAAAAAGAGTTATAGAATCAGTATTTCTGTCAGTTTTAGACTATGGCGATGTAATTTATAGGCATGCTGCCCCATCTACACTTAAATCTTTAGATTCAGTTTATCACTCTGCTCTACGCTTTACTACTGGTGATTCTTATGGTACTCACCATTGCATCCTGTATGAGAAGGTTGGCTGGTCTTCTCTTTCAGAGAGACGAAACAAACATTGGTACCTATTCATTTATAAAGCCCTTATTGGTAAATTACCACATTATATCTCATCTCTCCTTGTTCCGTCAGTCAGCGCTTACCAAACACGATCTCATGATTGCCTCACACTTCATGTACCCGAAGTCTACTCAAAATTTGGTAAAACTGCTTTTGAGTTCCATGTACCGGACACATGGAATAGGCTGCAGAGTACCTTAAAAAATTGTCAGTCCTGTTAGTTTCCAGCAATATAAGAATATTATTTTAAACCTTCCCAAAGCAGAGTGTAACTGTTTCTAAGTGATGATTTATTTTCTATGGTCCTATCTTGCTGGTTAAATATCTATGTTCACACAACAATTTTATGTGGTCTTATGTGGTTTAATGCTTAAATTCTTTAAAATCCTTAATACATTTATTTATTTGCTGTATTTAGGGGCCGGGCAGCCTAAGCTGCCAGGACCCTATTGTAATCCTGCATGTTCTTCTTTCTTTCTTTCTTTCTTCTTCTTCCGAGGAAATCCTACTTCCCATGCACGAAAAATGACCAAACTTTGCACAAAGGTCCAGTCCCATGTCAGATTGTCTCAGCTGCAAAAACAGGCCAATAGTCCTGATGGTGGCGCTACAGCAAGCCTCTAAAGTTCAAAATTTTGAAAGTTCATAACAAATCAACCATATGTGCTACAGATTTACAACCTTCACCAAAATGTAGCCCCAATACTGAAGAAACTTTTGTACATTTATACCTATTGCAAATTATGAAGTCCATCACTGTTTTTTTCAAAAACTGTAAAACTTATTAAACCTATCTCCTCCCACAATTTTTGCTCAATTGGCACCAAACTTGCTACAGAGCATCGTCAGACTGTCCTACACAAACGATCCACACAGATTTTTGATTTATCAAAAATTGAGCCTACAGTGCATCAAAATGTTTGACAGTAAACGGTATTATAAACATATACATGCAAATTCTTACATACAATTCTACAATACATTTTCAATGTTCATGAAAAAAATGACAAAATTTTGGAGTCATGGTAGATGATGTTTGGAAAATATCAGAATTTTATCTCAAAAACTGAATTTTTTACAGCATTTTGAATTTCACTCTCATGCGAACAATTGGAGTCAATGCAAAAATGGCATTTTTAAACATCAGTTTTTCACTAATGACCAACATCTCCATGCTGTCTAGATGCAATTTGTGTATTTTGGGATTTTTGTCTCAATAACTGAATTTTTGACAGCCGTTTGAAATCTGCCTTTACATGCTAACAGCTGCTGTCTTGCACACAGGTGACTGGCTTAGTCAATTTGTGAAGCTACAAGAGGTGTTTCCATTTGCCAATTAGCTCAGTGAGATAGAGGATGGTTCTTGGTGTTGAAGGTTGTGAGTTCAAGCCTCAGCTTGTGTAACATTTCCATATGAGAAATCTACCCAAACTTTTCACAAAGGTCCAGTCCCATGCCAGATGTCCTCAACTGGAAACACAAGACAATAGTCCTGATGGTGGCGCTACAGCAAGCAAATTTCAAAACTTTGAAAATTCACAACAAATCAACCATATGTGCTACAGCTTTGGAACTTTCACTTTGAAATGTGCTTTTCCATGGCATGGATGGCTGCTGCCTGGCACCCTGTTCCTTGGCTTAGTCAATTTGTGAAGCCACACATGCACTGTCACTTGCCAATTAGCTCAGTGAGATAGAAGATTGACCTCAGTCTCAGAAGTTGTGAGTTCAAGCCTCAGCTAAGGCAGGATGGACTTTCAAATGTGAAAGCCTTATGTTCAGGTATCATGCTATGTGGATTAGAGACTGCTAAGATTTAAATAATTATGATTCAGGGAGTTTTGGGAAGAGACAAATACTCTTTATCAACACGTTTCCCTGTTATCCCTTGTCTCTTTTCCCTGTTTATTTGGCTTAGCTATCAGTCAATATGCAGAGTCTCTTGTGCCAGAAATTGTGAGTTCAAGCCTCAACTGATGTAAAATGCACATTAGAATGCCACCTTTTTTTCATCTTTCTACACTCTGCTTGTTGCTCAGAATTGCCTAATTTTGCCTAAAATTGCCCGGCCCCGACCATTGCTGCGCAGCAGCTATAATTATTTATTATGATCTGCCGTTTAATTGATTGCAATTGTCTATATTAACTGTCCAGGAATGTTTAAAATTTGTTTTTATTATGCCTTAAATGGTGTATAATCAGGTCTCTCTTGCAAATGAGACTGTCTCAATAGGACTTACCTGATTAAATATTAAAAAAAAAATAATAAAATCTTTTCTCCCCCAAAACTCATAACTTTCTGGTATGATATTTTTAAATTGTGCAGTGACATACACAACACACAACTAACCCCTGATGGTCTTTTTGTGATTGTGGGTTGCTCTGACTTTTTTTTTACTCTCCCTTCTGCATTACAACAAGCCCTCATGTTTGGTATGGTCACAGCAAAAAGGCTTATCCTGAGAGTGGAAATCTGTCTCCACTCCCTGCTTTAAAAAATGGCTAAATGACACGGTTACTTTTCTTTAAATTCTGTATATTTTGTCAAATACTCACCCCAACTTTCTTAAGATCTGGGGACCCTTTGTTGAAGACATTAGGAGGGAGAGGTGTCATACTGGGACCTACACATTGGACTGCATTGTAACTGTGCTGTATTGCATTGTAGCATTGTATCGTGTATTTTTGGCCTTCCTTGACCTCACTCAGTCTTGGCAGTATGGACTCCTTCTGTGACCCTCAATCCACTTTTCAAAATCCACATTTCAATCATTGCACAGATTGACGTGCGCATGTGCACCTTTTCTGTGAGCTGGCAGTTTGTTTGTTTTAGTTTGTTCTGTTTTGTTGTGTCTATTTGGCTATTTTTGTACTGTATTGTGGAAAGAGAAAAATATCATAAATAAAATATTAAAAAAAAGACTTGCAACTTGACTTAAACACTAATGACTTGTAACTTCACTAGGACTTCAGCCTTTTGACTTGAAATATTTCATACCTTCCCCTAAGCCCAAAGATGAAAACATCTGTTATTTAAGATAAATAACAGAGTAGATCCATGAATCAACTGATTTCCTTTCATTTCCTGAATCAGCTAACATTAACACTATTCACTTTCAGCAAGGTGGCACTTAATTCTCCAGATCCACTTTGTTTAAACCAATCACACAGCAAGGAAACATGAAGAACTAAAGTACATACATTATTGAGATCCAGTTGGAAAAAATGATCATTCTGTTGCTGTGCAAAAACTATGAAGTGATCAACAAAAACTAAAATGTGTGGGTCAAAAATTATAGATGGAAACACAACAACATCCAACTTCACTCAGCATTTGAAATTGCACAATGAACAGTAAGTCAAAGCTAATATTAACATAGTTAGTGAGCTAATGCTTAGCTAATGTTAGCTTGACAGCAAAATAACAAATCAATGAGGCTGGAAACTCACTGTTACATTATGACTTGTTTAAAACTCAAAACTCAAAGTTTAGGACTTGTGACTTGTAAAACAATGACTTGGTCCCACCTCTAGTGTTGAATAACATTAAATATAAAGAGAAAAACAGAAAATATATTATAAGGTTGCGGGCCGAACATCATTGCTTGACAGCAGGGGCCCTGAGTGAGTCAAGTGTGTGTGGTTCACACAGGCATGATTGTAAGAACAGCAGGACAGAGGAGATAAACAAGCAAAAACATAGACATGGTGCTTGAAGTTGTATTTAAAATGATACATTTTAATTTACAGGCTATAGAGCCAGTACAGACACTCTACCTCATACAACACAATGCTGGGTGAGCTTACAATGGCACGTTTGCCTCGCCTCCCCCCTCTGACATTGAGGATGTGGTAAAAAGGTGGTAAGGAAACTTCCTTCCAAACAAGGTGTCATTAGCAGATGGAAAGAATGTTACATATTTATAATGTATGTGGTAAAACCATGCCATTCATTCCTTTACAAATATGTTCTTTAATAACTGCCTATGGCCAGTTGTAGCAATGGCAATAAAACCTCCACCATCTGTGACAGTAGGTTTGTATTTTTGGGCATTTGAATATTTGGTAAAGATGCTTTTGTGAGTAGCGCTGATTCATCTGGATATTTCAGCACAGGATAGAAATATTACATATTGCAAAATCTGTGTGAAAGGAAGAGTTTTTTATGCAGCTAAAAGAAGCATTAAATTAGAGTTTATTATTCAAGCCTGCCAGTAGCAACTCGTGGGCCTTGCAGTATTGCATGATAGCGATCAACCTGTAGGTGTGCAGAGCAGCAAGTGTAAATGGTTCCATGAATGTGACATGGTATCAGTCCTTGAAATAGTAATGGAATAGATGATATATGTTACAATTGTTAATTATTAGTTTGGAAGAGTCTGCCCTCTGATCACCACCAAAAACCAAAGATTTACTGATCAACTTATTTTCACAGTTAGAATGTCTTTCTGGCTCATTCTCAGAGTGCGTGTGTTGTGTGTGTGTGTGTTTGGGTCCCTGAAACCCTTCACAGAATCAGTTCCTTTGCAAAGCGGCCGGAAATAAACTGCTCAGATTCTGTGCGTACTTCACTGAGTCATGTCAGTTTTCACCAACAGTTCAAATCTTACAGTGAATCTATGGTTCAGTCTGCGTCGGGCAAACAGAAGTCCAGCCTGGTGTCTAGTTTAGCCTGTAACGATCCATTTATTGGTGTATGATCGCTTTTGTATTGTTTTCTCAGATATTGTTGAAACACCAAAGAGACAGGTTTTGATACAGTCTCTGCTCATGTGTTGAGGAGGGAATGCTGTGGAACTGCATTCTTACCACGTTGGTGTTCAGAGTGGAGACGCTGTTAATGCGCACGTCTTACTGTCCAAACACAGAACCTGTGCAGTGCAGTGCAGAGTTTTATGTAATGAAGGAGCCCATTAGATCTATTCTGCACAATCTAATTCAGCACAAAAGGCATTCCAAACATTGTACATCTGTTATACAGCAGAGGGTTTGCTTCCATAATGCATTCATAAATCTATCTTCATCACTTCTGCACAAGCATGAAGCCCGGAAATGTGAAGTGATCTCCCCCAGAGATATGAAATAATTACTAATAACATGATCAGTCTACATGTTGCCCTTGTCTCCAAAAATCCCATCAGCAGCTGATCCACCTCAACCTCTTCCACAAAACCTGTCTTACTCCCAAGAAAGGTTTCTTGGTTTCAGTGCTGGAGTTTCACAGGAAAACAGTGTTGCAGAATCTCCCAAACAGTGGAAGTGAATGGTGACCAGTTTTTACATGTAAAGAAAAACTGGAAAACCATAAAATGCCTCCATACTGCTGGTCTGGCATAAGTCTCCTAAAGTGCAGACATGCCATTTGCACACCATCACACCACACATACCCAGTTTAGATGGTGTGCATGACCATGTGAATGTGACTCCAAGCTAAGATTCTACAGTGAAGATTCAGGTTAAAAACATGGTGTAGATAACATTTTTTAGTCAACTTCGGGCTGTGTCAGGGCTGTTTACCTAAGTTTTAAGAAATCATCAATAATCTTATAGAAGGCCTAGGTGTTTATAACCGTTACATTCAGCAATATGTTAATGGAGTTGCAGGCGTATGTCTTGGCCCAATTGGGGACATGGAATCCAATTGGGTCATGTTCAAGTTTCCATCGCTGAGGTGGCTAGTAAGAGTTGTGGTCAGAAGGTCATGAGTGCCTGTGCCAGTCATAAGTAACTGCTCATGGACACCAGTGGTGAAGGAAGCTGTCAAATGAAGAAAGAGGCGGTTCAGGCTTGGTTGGCCCAGGGGTCTCTTGAAACAGCAGACAGATACCAGCAGCATCTTCAGCAGGTGTTGAACCAAAATCTCAGGTGTGGGTGGACAGTCAGCGCCTCCAAGTCTGAGTTCACGGTACTCAGTTGATTTCTCCCTCCCGGTGGGCAATGAGTCATTGCCTCAAGTGAAGGAATTTAAGTATCTTGATAGTCTTGTTCATGATGTTTGTGACAGGAAGACAAAGCATGAGATCGACAGGTGGATTGGTGCAGCATCAGCACTAATGCAGCTGCTGTACCAGACTGTGGTGGTGAAGGGGGAGCTGAGTCCAAAGGCAAAGCTTTTGATTTAGAGTTCAATCTACGTTCCAAACCTCACCTAAGGTCATGAGCTTTGGGTAGTGACCAAAAGAATGCAGGCAGCCAAAATGAGTTTCTTCCATAGCATGGCTGGACGCAGCCTTAGAGACAGAGTGAGGAGCTCGGTCATCCGTAGGGAGCTTGAAGTAAAGCTGCTGCTCTGTGTTGAAAGAAGGATCCTCCTGGAGGTTTTCCACTGGGAAGTGACCCCAGGGAAGACCCAGAACCCACTGGACGGATAACATATCTCATCTGGCCTGAGAATGCCCAGGAGGAAGTGTAAAGTGTCGCTGGTGAGAGAGACATCTGGACCCGGCCCCCATGAGTGGAAGAAAATGGATGGATAATCCTGTGTAATAACATCTGTTTGTAGCATAGATGTAGATTTGTGATTGGAATACACATGCTCCAACTACTGCATGTACTTTACACCTGTAGTCCAACTGTGGCATAATGTATCATTCCCATACTGAACAACAATTCATCACTCCTCTTTTAATTGCAGCCAAACAATTCAAGGTGGAGCTCAACAAGTACCATCTTGCCAAATCAATTCAGCAGTTGGACCTTAAAGGAACTTAACTTTCTTTTAACTGTTTCGGGAGATATGAATTGTTTAACTCAAGTCTTCATTAAAAGATTTTATGTACTCATTGCATATTACCATTTTTCATACTTGTTGCATCCTGCATTGTGTTACAGATGTTTTTCACATTGTTGAGGTCACATGAACACATCTTTACACAAGGATCATTTGTGCAGGCAGCAAACTACAAACTAATTCCAACTTAAAAGAGCCAGGCAAAGTAGAACACTGGAATTCAAGACAAAACATTGCCTATTTACCAGTCTTTGAAGAGTATCATGCTGTAGACTGAGTCCTAACAAGGAGACACATGTGTCAAGGTTAAAGTAGTCAGTGAGGCCACTGGGCCTTGTGCAGTAAATCAAGCTGGATGAAAAGTGACTGAAGCATGCCTGGTATCTGGATCAGCTCAGGTATCCTGCCCCACAGCAACACTGTGGGATGACTAATGTAATAAAATTCACTTTGACTCATCCATCTTATCTGACAACACTTCCAGACTACAACAATCTTCACTGACATTAAACATAGAGCTTATATAGAGAGGAAGACCAACCTACTCTACCAGTCAGCTGTCACTCCTCTGCTGGTGTATAGGGCCCCAGTGCTTTTAAGTAGAGTTACTCATTTAGATGTAACTTTCATTCACTTTTAGTCAGCAGCAGTGGTGGAAAGAGTACACAAAATCTGTACTCAAGTAAAAGTACTGCTACATTACTAAATCACCTTATTGGCTACTAAAATGCAGATGAAAGGTTTGAAAATTAATTCAAATTCTACTCCACTCAACTATCAAAAGTAACTAAGTACATTACATAGAATAATGAATGGTACAAATGAAGACTTGAAAATCTACTCATAAAAACTGCAGGTACCCAAAAAACTACTTAATTACAGAAACTAATTAGTTACTTCCACCCCTGGTGAGCAGCCGACACTGTGGTGACATTTAGGGAGAATGGTAAATGCTAAAAGAGTAAAGTACTGTCATTTACACTGCAACAGATCTTAAATCTGCTAGCATTAACCAACATTAGATGCTGAACATACCAGACCAAATAAGGCTACAGCATCAAAACCCACAAGTGTATTGAACTAAGACAGGCAGTGATGTACTGCTTATTAGGAGTCCAACATTTTATTTGTGAAAGGAAGCTATTTCCTCTTTGGAAAGCTATTTTGATGGATTCATTTTAAATTCTTCATATTTCTATTTTTATTTTATTTTCCCATTATTATTGCATATTAAAATATTTAATTAGTTTGTAGTTTCATCTAATTAGTCATAGGTTAAAAAATAATTCATAAAGAAATTGGTTAATGCCTATTTTTACTGTACAATTACTTATCAATTACTGAAATGCTTTATTACTATCTCCATGACACTTACAGAAGGATTTGCTTACCCAAAAATGTAATTTATAACTGGCTGTTGGAGGATAAATAATAGTTGTATATTTTTTAGAAATGATAGAATAAACAATGATGTACTGTTTCAATTCACACTCCATCACATTTACATTTAGCAATACATCACTTCAGGATGGGAACACCTCCGAGCATGGCCACAGGTACCATTTTTTGGGGTAAATTTGTGGGGTTTTGTCAGCCTGGAGGGACCTTACATTCAATATGTGAAAAAACATACACATGGGTGTTCCAGTACTTTTAGTATGTTTAAATGTTGCTGTATGTTTAAATTATCTAATTTTTAGGCCAATAAATAATAAATAAGTAAAAGCTCCAACGTTAACCACATTTTTATTGTTAGTGAGCTGCCAAGAATAAAATGTTAAAAATCATGTTGGGAAATGAAACTTTCAAAACGTATAAGTAAACAGTTTAGTGGAAGAATAAAACATGAACAATACAAATTATGGAGTAATTCTCAAATTTCTAGGGCTCACCAGATAAAAGATAAAGCTGACTGACAGGATTAGAGACAAAACATTATTTAACTCTGATACAAAAAACCTCCTCAGGACTTTTTGAAATTATTCAAATGAAACTATCTGCAAAGGGAAAAATGTTCCCAACTCACTGATCTTTGGAATCTGTAGATATCACAAGTATACACAGCTTCATTTAAGGGGTTTTGAGGTAAAAAAAAAAAAAAAAAAAATGTTGAGAATCATCGCTTTCTACAGTATCAGCTTATCCTGAGAGCAAACCGTTTGATCTGATGCATTTGCTCAAAGCTATAATATGCGACACAAGCTGACAGCAGGATTACAAGGACTTGAGAAGATATGAGAAATTTCCTTCTATCAAAACAAAACTACAGATACACAGAAGAGCACACAGTCCAGCTGACATTAAAGCCATATTCCACCCCAGAATGATAATCCACTCAGTATGTACTCACCCCTATGATGATGTGATGATGGGTGAAGATCTTCAGTTCACAAAACAATCCTGGAGTTTCAGCAGAAAACAGTACAATTGCAGTGAATGGAGACCACGGATAAAATGTAAAAAAAAAAAAGAACACAAAACAAACACAAAATGTCTCCATCCTGCTCATGTAGTGTAATCCAAGTGTCCGTGAGCCGCGACATTAAAATTGAACCACAAAAGACGCCATTTACGCCATGTTTTTTAGCTGAAATGTCAACTGTAGCTTCCCAGGTAGCATGTCAGGCGTCGATATATCGCAAGACTTTGTATATCTCTTAATGGATGCACGTGTGAAAATATTGCGAGATGGTGCATTTTTACAGCTGGGTGACACATTGTTTGACTGCTGTGTTGAAGCAACAGACAATAGCGAGATGTGATGCAACCACAACTTATGTATAGTAAAAAAATAAAAAAAACTCCACAAGACACATTAAGATCAGAGGACAGTTGCTTTATTAAAACTCTACAATAAGAAATACAGGTCAATGAGAAGTCATTAACATACATGGTATGTTTAAAAGCTTCACTCCCACACAGAATGTGTGCAGCACTGTGTAAAACATTCAGAGTGTCCATCAGAAGCGGGAGATTAAGGTCAAGTCTGTCTGAGAGGAGCTGGCCCGCAGCTGGCCTTTGACTGGAGTCATCTTCTGGGTATCCCTGAAAAACACAAGAGAGCTGATTTCAGAGCTGTTGCATTAGAGACTGGAAGAGTGCACATGGGTGGGGAACAGAGAGTGAAGGGTACTTTTTGAAGCTGAAGTTCTTCCAGAGGCTGCTGATGGTGGCCTGGACACCAGGATTGTTCTCATTATTTGTGGAGGAGGTTTTCTTCCCATATCCCACAGACTTTTTCCTCAGTCCGCTGGCCCTGGCTGGGCCCAACGTTCGCACCTTCGCTGCTTGACCCTGGCTGCTGGGCTTTGGTTTTGACAAACCTGAAACCTGGAAGGACAAAGACCACGAACAGGAGATACGATTAAAATGTCTTGATGCTTAGTATTTCTAAATTGTGAATTGAATAAAAGGTCCAAGAGTAAGATGAGAGATTTATACTAATCCCCTGTCTGTGTTAAGTACAGACTGGTACAGAGTATAGCGCTGCAGCAGCTTTCCAACATTATCACTGACATTTGTCAGGATTGGTACATTTGTGCTGTAGATCCTATATGAAATGTTGTGCTCACCAACTGTATCTAGAAACCTGCACCATAGCCAGACACAAAACTGTAGCTCATTGTGAAATAGCTCTCGTGCATAATGGTTGATGTCCACAGCACAGGCTGTCACGTCGGTGAGTCCAAACTAACCTTTTAAAACTTTAAGTCACAAACAAATGGAGCCCACTCCAATCAAGGAACTTCTGATAAAAGTACAAACAGGAAATGGGGGCAGAAAGTTGTATGTCCCTTTTATCAGATATTTTCAAGCATGACTCTCAATAATACACTACAGATAAAAAGGAGATAAGAAACTGAGATGAATACAGACATACCTCAGGACAAATGGGAAGGAATATCTCCTGAAGCACGTAGTAACCAACACAAATACATGGAGGGAATTGAAATGGAAGGTAATTTGTTGGACACCAGAAATGGTGGCTAAAATGGGTTCAACAAGGTCAAATAAATGTTGGAGAAATTGTGGTACACAAATTAGTGACCATACCCACATATTTTGGTCATGCAATAAATTAAAAACATTTTGTTGAGGTTTTTGGTGTACTTGCATCACAATTAAGTTGTTAAAACCTGAGCTCCCAACATATAATATGTGGACTGAGGGGTATGGGAAATGTACAAAATGGAACAAATAACATAGGCTTTGAGACTCAAAAAAGAAACATTGGATAAAAGATGGGATCCCTGCCATCACCGCACTAACATAATGAAGTGATCTAAATTCACCCACAAATTCTGAAGTACATTTGTGTCTTCATCTTCCCTACCTGACTCACCTCTTGATGCATACACACTCCCTTCCCTGACCTTACCTTTTTTCTTTTAGTCATTTATTTATTTACTACTTTTTATGTTTTTTAGTATTTTTTGTTTCTCATTTTTTGTCTATAAGTCATTTAGATACAGCCGGAAAAATTGTGAAAATAATTGTATATAAGTTCTTGAAACTGAAATGCAAACTAAGTTCAAAAAAACAAAAACCCAAACAAACAGCTCAATTCAGCAGTAAACCAGAAACTCCTGTGTTCTGTGAGGTAAAATTACAGAACTGATTAGCTTCCTATGCAGGCACTCCTGCTGCTTCTCCAAACTGGGGCGTGTCGACCTCCATCTACAGTAGGTGATACACTGGCCTAGAAGGCTGTCAGGGTTCCCCTCTGCTAAATTGTTGTAGATTGAGAAATCAGAGCTGACTTATTTCCAGACTTTACAGTCCTGTGGAAGAAGAGCATTTAATGGTGATATGACTGATCTTTAGTTATATGTCAGTTAAAGCTGTGGAGACTCTTCTTGACCTCATATATCAATCCCTCCCTTTTACAGTGTAATGAATGACATGCTTTGCTGGTAATATTTATAGTTTACTGGCTTGTCAGAGTGGAAAAACATCATTGCTGGCACATATCTCATGCTGTCAAGGAACACTAATGCATGCTAATGAAATTTGTAAGGTAGGCTGTCACAACTCTCACTTGTCTAATGATAGAGACACAGTGGGAATACAAACCTTTAATTCTTCTTTTAAAGGCTCTAAGACTGAAACAAGAATCTTCAAAGTGTTGGATGTTACTGAGGAACAAACCCACCTTTGATCTCAGCATGCTGGGTTTCTTTTCTGCTTCTGTTGAGTGTGTGGGACTCTGCTCAGGCTCTGAGTCTTTGCTTGAATTCATTTCCTGAGGAAACACATGAAAGACACACGTAAGAACACTGAGCCAAACTACCATGTGCTCTGCACACCCACTCCTGAATCATGAAACTCT
The DNA here is from genome assembly GCA_034769285.1 of Lutjanus argentimaculatus. Lineage (NCBI taxonomy): Eukaryota > Metazoa > Chordata > Actinopteri > Lutjaniformes > Lutjanidae > Lutjanus > Lutjanus argentimaculatus. The sequence goes on along the minus strand of JAWZSL010000036.1, from coordinate 2,147,912 downwards.
GATAATGATCCAACCACAATGGATGTACAGACATTAATAAAGGCAGTGGAGATTTGTGGGTACATACAGATGCAGCTTCCTCCTGGAAGGAGCGGGGGCAGCTGGAGGTGGGGACTTCCTCTTGGTGGCAGGAAGTGAGGTAAGGCTGGGACTGGGAGAAGTAGGCGCTGTCCTGAGACGGAGGGGAGTCTGGGGGGTTGTCCTTGTCTTCAGCGTTTCTGTCGGTGGAGGACGGACACGGGGATGACGTGTCTGCAGGGGGACTATGGGTCTTTGTGGAAGAAGAAGAAGAAGAAGAAGAAGAAGAAGAAGTCCCCTTCTTATAGTGAAACTGCTGCAGGGCAGACAGGCCTGACGTGGACTGAGACGGTCTCCTTCCTTCAGTCGAGGGGGAGTTGCCTGACCAGTGGAACAGCCTGAGGCCCTGACTGGCTGAACTGGGAGATGTGGTGCTTGGTGATGGAGGCGGGCTGGGGGTGTCCAGAGACGGAACATCGGGCCCATCGCTGTCATTGGTGTGTGTGCTGGGAGAGTTGTTGTGAGTGGGACTGTCATGCTGAGGTAACTCGTCCTGAGTGCTCAGACTGGATACTGACGAGGAGCTGCTGAAGAATCTACACGTGGGAGTAAACACAACCACAACTGGATAATGTATGGTGTTAACCTTACTGTACACTGATGATCAGGGTGGTAATGATGATCGCAATTATTATTTTGGCAAAAAGTGATCGCAACTATGGCCCTTGTTTTAAAGGAATATGCTTATTTTCTTTGTTTCAAAAGAGTGAAAGAAAAAGAATGGTGTCACTTTCATGTGTGTTGAGTGAGCTAGAGTCAGGATGTGGTTAGATGAACTTAACACTAACGGCATTTTCACACCTGCCGCGCCTGCTCCAGGTAAAATGGACTGTGGTCTGTTTGCTCGTTTAGTGTGGTTTGTTTGGGCTGGTATAAAAGCTGTTTTTTCTCCATTCTCCATGCATGCTCACATAAAAAGGGGCTTCTTCCCCTCAAAGTGGAGCGATTGCGAGCCCCCCCTTCAACATTACATGTCGTTATATTGGAGAGATACAAAGAATAAAAAAATATATTACGGCAAAAAAACAACACTTTTGCTGTAAATAAGGCAAGAGAGGAATGCTGGCAGAAAATTACTTATTTACTTAACGTGCTCTTAATGTCTGCCATTTATTTCTGACGTGACAACTGCACAAATCAAAGTAAAATGAATGTTACTGATTGAATATTTTTAGTGATAAACAGGATAGACTGATCAATTCTCTAATCAGTATTCTGAGCTGCAGTATCAGCAGTGCAAAATGGACTTCTTCCCTTATAGGACAACCTACATCGCTCATAAAAAAACATAATCAGGAAAAGAATTAGTTAAATGGCGATGCTTTTTCAGCTGATTTAATCTGAAACTCTGAACATAACCTGCACCCATCCAGGTTACAAGTAGGGATGTGCGCAAGTAGTCAACTATAAGATTAAATGTCGCCACCCTTGCTTGTCGGCACCAGAAGTACTAGATGGTTATACTATTTATCAATATTTTATTCATGCACAATGCCAGTTAACTGTTGCCTCTAAGGTGTTATACAGTTGCCCACCACTAGTCAGGGCTGTGGTCCCATCAGACAGCAATTCTTCTCGCCAAGCACAATGGCCCCAACCCCAGATGTTGTTTTCAGCGAAGTTGGACTGTGACGACTAGACTTCAGACATTTGCCACACCTGGCTATTGTTTCTTGTCCACCAAGAAATACAGTGACATCACCCACTGGTCTGTGGACAGCTGTTTTGAAGCCTCAGCATGCTGAGTACAATGAGAGCGAGGATCTGGTGGGTAACATACTGCAACTTGGGCAGTGCTCAGTTTTGGCTCGTCCATTCAGCAGGAAATAACAGTGGCCTTCCCGGTCACAAAGTTTCTCATACTACAACTAAACAGTCTCTAAAATATATTTCTGAAAACAACAAACAGGTAATGTAGTAACAGAATATACTGATCCATATTTGATCAACACTGTCTAGTTTGATCCGAGTTTCATGAGCCCCGTGTGTTAAACTGGACAGACTCATTGAGAACAACCTGTCGATCACATGGTATCCCCGCCCTACAGCATACTTTCCTTGGGACCATAATTTACAAAACGAGCATCATGCCGAGACCTTAAACTCATTAGGAAACAGTTTAATGAGCTCATAAATCAAGTGAGAAGTAGGCTCAATTCACCATAAGCTTACAAACTGTACAATCTGACTTCTTTTTAACACCAGTGGAGTTGTCCCCTTTGGCCATTTGAAAGAGTGCAGGGTTAAAGCACTTCAGCATTGGCCACAAGAGACAGGGAGGGGCAGATGAGGAGAGAGTGGAGAGGAGGCAAGGAGAGGAAAGTCAGAGGAGAGGACAGAGGAAAGAGAAGAGACAACCTTCCAAAAGACTTCCACATGACACATGACATCCAGATGAGACACAACTTTTCTTAAATAAATCTGTCAGTAATGTGTGCAATAAGAAGACGATTGTTAGATGAGGTTGAATCTGTGTGACCTCACCTGCTGCGTGTGGCCTGACTGCCCTCCTCAGCTTCCTGGTTCCTCCTCTGCAGAAGGGTGGCGAAGTGGTTGCGTGGTCGGGGCTGCCTGGTTAATGTCGGCTTGTCCGGCTGCTGATCCGACCTGGGTCGCTTCTGACTTGAGGCTGAGTACTGCTGCAGCACGTCCTGGTCTGATATGCTGGAGTCTGTGGGAGGCAAAAGACACATCCTCCAGATGTCTCATCACTGGCTGCTCCAGGCTGCTTTTACATTTTTGATTCTATTATTTCTACTACTACACATAAGCATTGTTCCAAATGCAAATATGAAAATTTTACTAAATTTGACTGAAACAAAATGCTGAGTGAAACAAAACAAAAACTGATACATCACAAAACTTCACAACATCACTAGATCAAAATGTAGGCAATGGAAGGTGTGAATAAATGTGATTTATCAATTCACAAGATATTTGATGCAATATAAAATACATTAATATGCAAATTATTTACATATTTTTATGCAATGTTGATTATTTAAAGACTATTATTTATATTAAATATTAAATATTTATATCAAAAATTGAAATTAAATAGTTACAGACATATGTAAACTATATACAAATAAAAAAATCTATATATAAAAATAATAATTATGTATTAGAAAATCCTATTTTAATTTGTTAAACTGATACTTTTAAATTAACAATAAATATAAAAATATTTAGGGGATATAAAATTCTGCTGTGTGCTCCATTGTTTCAGTGACTTACAGGCAATCTTGACCGTCAACTTTGTGAAAAGTGAAATCCTGTCGTTCACTTCATCCACACAGTTCACACTTCCCTTTGAACTGCTTCCATCAGTTTGGAATCTTACTTAATATGACTGAAGACTGTGCAGTTCACTTCACAGGGAACTTCTAGACAATTAGAACACACCAAGTGTTTTACTGCCACAGTGAGTCAGCGTCCTTAAAAGGAACAATGACAGCACCTGAGGATCATTTCTTTTCATCTACAAAAGGCAACAATGTTGATAAAAAAAAAAAAAAAAACCTTCGCTGGGTGAACTCAATGAGCTAAATTTACACCAATTCTTTTCAGCACAAACTAAAACTGCAGCTCACTTTATATCTCCATCTGACTATCCATCTACAAGTCTTTCTTTCTTTCTTCGATCAAATCTTCCCCGGTGAGGACAACAATCTGCAAACTACATATTTTCATATTCTCTGATAAAGGCCTGAATTGATGAACTTCAGGACAAAAGTTTTGCTTCCGTTTTAAAGGTTTCATAAAAAATAAAATGCACATTGTCGTAATGAGGTTCTACCTTCACATGAGAATACACAGGCAGGTCAGAGGCAGTCTCTGAATTGAAAGAAAAATACCTCGACTGAAATGACAACTTACTAAAAATCACAAAAATACCTGAAGAACTGGCTCCCACATATTTCATGTTTCATACTTGAAACTGAAAGATAAACATATATGCAGTCATAATGCAAGTCACTACATTATTTTGTAAATGTATGCCTCTTAATTTTTTTTTTTCATTTTGTTTACCAGCTTTTGTTTTATCCCTGCAAACAAAAGATTTCTTACACAACCTCCTACAGACAAATCAACCTAAATAAACAGAAATAAGTTGAAAAGAAAAGCAACAGTTACCAAAAACACACAAATGTGTTTTTACAATGTTTTAGTCAATAACAATGGTAAGTAGAGTTTTTATGTGTACAGGTTCTGTAAAATAAAATAAAATAAAAAAGAAAACTGTATTTTGCTGTATTTTATTCAGTCATACCAAAAACTAACTGCAGTTCATGTTTGGCTGAAAAACAGAGCATTTCTTTACACTGGAATCAATCTGATCAAGTGAGCAGAAAGACAGTCTTATCATGTACAGATGAGCAACTGGGACAAACTCTTAAAAAAAAAAAAAAAAAGAAGCTCTCTAAATCTCAGGACAAATGCGCACGTTGTCAGTAAATTGTTCCTCAGTCTAACTCATCAAGATCTTCAGCTGTCATCAACTAGAGGGCATGAATGTTAACAGCTCACCTTCCCGTGGTCTCTTCACCTGGAGCTCTCTGCAGGGCAGCCTCAGAACGTCCACGTCGACGACTCTCTCCTTCCCTCTGGTGGAGGGAGGCCTGTCTGGGGAGGCAGCAGATTGGGGCGGGGCAGCGCATGCTGGCTTAAAGCCTCTGCTCCAAATACTGGGCCCGGTGAGAGCTGGTGAGCCATTCCAGCTGTGACTGCGGGCTTTAGAGGGCTGAAAAGACATTTGCAAAGTTGTTCTAAATGAAATGTGACCATGTACTACATTTGGATCATCAGGTATCCCTCCAGTGATGATATGATACCTGTGGAGAGGGTTTGTCTGGGTTGAAGTTGTCTATCCTCTCCATGGTGTTGATGTCAAGGTTTCCCAGAGCCATCTGCAAGCCTTTATCATCTCCTACATTACTGGATTCAACATCATCAAGGATTAAATACTACGCAAGTGAAGGAGAGGAGGGTAGAATTTTTCATTCTAAATCAAACATAACAAAAGCTGACACTGAATAAGTTCCATTATTCACAGAGATGACACCTCGTCCAGTGTGAGTCAGGACAGGAGGATACAGTCCAGCATAGCTGAGGGTGGCAGGGTCCAAGTGCTCTGGGTATGGGTTGAGGGGTACAACCTTCCTCCTGACAGGATCAAACACCAGCTGGTAGAGGAAGGTGTTGTTAGCTCTGATGAATCCCTCGATGTACTGTTCAGGGACGACCAGATTCATCTTCAGGTACTGGCCCATCTTTCTGATCACCTGAAAGGACAACGAGAGCCGTTACTGGAACTCTGCTGCAAGCTTTTACTCAACACCACCAGTTTTATGATAGTGATGGTGTTAGTGCACTGACTGACTGACCGACTGCTAAACATTCTATCAAAACATTCCAGAAATTATGTGAACAACATTTTACTATTATTCAAAACGCCTGATTTTAAATGCAATTTTTGCCCATTCATATTCTCTATGTTAACAACACACAGTTTATATGTCTGTTTGTATGTATTTTCTAAAATTAGAGCCTCTACATTGTGCAACTCTTTTTTAATAGTTTGTGTCAATACATATCGCTGATACATTTCTGGTTGTTTAAAGACAAATGTCTGTCATTTTTGCTTTTGTTATCCCTCACTTCACTAACCCTCACCGTCTCAAATTCTAGTTATCATAATAACTGTGTTTAATTACGCTGCTTTGAAAAACAAACAGCAAATACTGTCCAGCATCAACAAAAATTTGCAACAGTCTCCCGGACGCAGGCACAGTGGCAATGTGGGTTTGTTTTTGTCACAAAGGACATGATGTCATTTCAAATCACTAAATCATTTTTATTATAAAACTTGGTGAAATGATTTCGGTGTGTGCATCAGTAACATTTTTAGCACATTTTAACAAAACCGCAAAAATGATGATAACGTGATCATTTTGGTCACTATAGCTGTGATATTTAAGTTTCACAGTGTTTCATCTCTATCCTTCACTCATACACAAAACACAAAAGTGAAGATGCTGCTGATCATAGTGTGTATGTCCACGTCTTCACACATACAGCACATATCTACACAATCATGTGCCTTCATCTTTAAACATTCACAAATTCCCCATTAAAATGGGGAAAAAAAGCTTTTTAAAAAAGAAGAAAAGTTATTAAGTTTTTATATTTAATTATAGAAGTAGGCCTACTACTGCTACTACAGTTTTCTATTACAAGTTGGGCTTTTGCCTTTATTCTGATAGTGACAGCTAAAGATTGACAGGAAAGGGGGTAAGAGAGAGAGGGGATGACACACAGCAAATAGGCTGCAGGCGGGAGTCCAACTGGCCGCTGCTGCAGAGGACTGATAGCCTCAGTACATGGGGCGCACGCTCTGCCAACTGAGCTATAGGGGCACCCCAAAGACATTTTCTTTAAAAATAATCTAATATTTCTTTCACATTTTTATAACATACAGTCTGTCAACTGTCTTAACTCAATTTAAAGAATGCCCATCTTCTTTCCAACAACTTTCCGTTCTTGTTGATTTTGTAAGATACCTTTTCCAAACTATAAGTCCTATCTGTTTTATTATGTGTAAAATCTGACCAGTACTTGTGTATTTTTTGCATGTAAAAATATATATTTTGAATGATTTTGTGTATACTTCAGTATGGTTGATGTTGTTCTAAAATGCCATATATTCATTGCCTGAACATATTCCAGGTCAACAGGTCAATCTTAAGGAAATATCTTTGAAGCTCTGATTCTACTCACCGTCGGGCAGAGTTGTTTTCAGTGTCTTGAATATTTTATCTTTGATATAGAGTGGTATGGATTTTTGATTTTGTTTTTATGTTGGTGTATCCTTCTTAAGTGAGGCCCTATTGGAATCCTAACCTCAAATAGCAGTTAAATAAATAATCCAACCTGACTGTTTCACCCTAAGATCTCACCTTGAGGATATCGGGGTCTTTGGCCAGCCGCAGCAGCTTGCAGGCCTTTCCCAGGCCGATGCCATGCAGAGAGGCCAGATAATCACAGCCAGAGAGGATGCACATGTAGCGAAACTTCTCCTCTGTGAAGACATTCCCCAGAGACTGACAGCGGCCCAGGTTACTTTGGTCAATCTCCAGGCCGTTTCCCTGCTTGTCCATTTTGAGGATCACCTGCATGATTGTGAAAGACGATTGATTATTGTGTTGGTGACAGCGTATGAGCATTGGTTCATGTTACCATTTCTTTAAGACAGTATTTCCCTTTGTCTAACATTAGGTTTGTTGCAAACATGACTAACAATGAAGCATTCGATTATGTTTTTTTTAGCACTGACTGAGCCCTTGTCTGTTGTTGCTCTCTCATGCAGGTTAGCCAACTTCCTTTTTGTTACAGCACTACCATAGTGTACACAGTCAGCAGCATGTAAAACTGGATCTGGTTTGAGCCTTCTCCATACAGCCATCAGGTTTCCTCTATGTATTTACATCCTGTATGCAGCTGGAAATGCAGCCCCTGGATCTGGTACATGATACCTTTTTGCAGCCGAATGCCAGCAGGTCAGAGTCTTCTGTGATGACAGCCTGGGCCAAACCAGACTTAGTGAGGTAAGCTAACTGAGCATCAGCTTCATACGGAGCCACAACGCAGTCCACTCCCCTCGCTCTCGCAGCCTGGTTTAAAAAAACAAGACAAAAACATTTACAACAGAACTTCACCAACATGCAACAGTGCTGGATGGAACCACAAAGAAGAAAATAATGTAACAGAGAAAAAAAGAGAGCACCACCTATATCTGTAGGGTTCAAAGGACCTCATACTAATTGCTCAGACTGCAGTGATTTGACCAACAAAGTTGACTTGGGGTCTTCATGACTGATGACTCCAGTCTGACTTTTAGCGGGCAGCCGTAGAGTTAAAAATTATTCACCTTAATAAGGTTATGAGCCATGGCTGGAGTGATGTTCACACAGCGGGTGAAACAGTCTCTGGCCTCAGACACTTTGCCTTCACGTAGCAGCTGTCGCCCTTTCTGAAGGTTGGCTTCTCTGCGCCTGAGAGGGACAGAATGAAACAGAATTAGTAACAAAACATGTAAGAATTTAAGAAGGTCAGGCAGTAAGAATGAAATATAAATCATATTCTGAATGCTAAATATTGAGGGCTACATTTATGATATAAATCCTACAAAAAGACAAATCACTGTCTTTGTAAATGATTTTTTGTTGAAGGTGTCTGAATTGGATACAGTGATGATGCAGTGGCAGAAAAAAAGTCGAACAGTCACAGATACAGCTCAGGTGCCTTGTTAAGGATAACATTAAGGTTTTGGGCATCTTTTAGATCTCGATGTTAAGCATTTATTTGTTGGGGGGTTGTTTGGTATCACATGTCTGCAGGTCTGTACATTCCTCTCTGCAATGGCCCACACAAACAATGTTGCACTGTTACTGTTTTGGAATGTGGTCCTTCAGATAGAGCGAGCTTTGTCTGAGCGTGTTTGTTAGCAGGTATGAAAAACACTGCATTGTTGTGTTTGGCGCAGTGCATCAGTGAGATAATTAAAACACAGTCATTGTTAAAGATATTCCAACTGGAGATATTCCAGTGTGTTTTTTTCATTCCTGGTACTGTTTCCAATAACTGAAGTTTGCATATCAGTTGATATCAAAATATAGCCTATATATTTATTATTTTTTAAACAGCTGTTAACCCTGTAAGATAAGACAAGAGATACCTTTATTCACCCTTTTACTTAACCCTAACCCCAATGGGGGAATTCAGATTGACATGGCAGCACAAAAAGTAGCAGGAGAGAGGAAGTGTAGTGGAATTAAAGTAAAAATAGAATCCAAGATAAAGACGATAAAAATAGAGATACTATATACAATAGCTGTGAATGTGCAATATGTCCATGAGACATAGACTGTTTAAATACATGTGCAATAACTCATTTTAACTGTGGGTGTTGATGGATGTATCAATGCGACATGATTGCCATTACTGTTGTATGAAGTTGTGTCTAGATGGGAACCCTATATATTTGCGAAACTCTCAAGAGTTTTGTACACCTTGTTTCTTGTACACGTTGTTCAAACTAATTATGTTTTATAATGTGACAACTATGTGCCTAAAATCTGCTAAGGTTTAGGAACAAATAAGGAGGGACAAAGTTCATGGTTTGGGTTCAAATTATTATTCTCGTGAGATCTTTCACAGGTCTCCTGATGTATGGCCTGGCTCAGGTTAAAACCTTTAATACATGAAGGAAGACACACACTATACACTATATAGACACACGATACTGTTCTGGTATCTGAACAACCCTAATTACAACCAATGACATTTATTTATTTTATTTACTTTGTTTCTTTTTTTTCTTGGATGCCCACACAGGGGTAGAAAGCAAACCAGAGTACCAGCAGTGGAAGTAACTGATTACAAATACTCAAATTACTGTAGTTAAGTATTTTTTTGTTTACTTTTTTTGTACTTTTATTAGTAGATTTTTAAGTCTGTATTTTTTACACTATGTGATCTACTTAGTTACTTTTCAAATAGTTGAGTACCGAGTACAATTTGGATTAATATCCAAACCTTTCATCTGCAGGTGATCTGATCACAAACCGACCAATGAAAACCAGGGCGTGCAAAACAAAAACAAAACAAAACACTGCAACAGCACAGGTTTGGAGTAAGGATGTTAATAATTAATCATCAATCATTGATTGATTAATCACAGTTAAGAAATTAACCAAAAATCTCCAGACAACATTGAAAATGAGAAAAAAAAGTGTTTTTATCTTAGAAATCATTAATGATTAATCAATTGTTCACGTTTTCAAATATCGGTTAGGTAAAATGCACAACATTTGCAGCCCTAGTTTGAAGAGGTGACTGTGAGCACTCAGCAGAACAGAGGAGGAGGTGAAGGTCATTTAGATTGAAGATCTGGAGAAACAGAAACCCCGACCGACAATGCATTAAAAATCAACGGTTAAAAGTGACTAAGTAGTTTTTGAGATGAATACTTTGTACTTTTTTCTGTTACTGCTTATACTTGAGTACACATTGTTGGTACTCTTTCCACCACAACAGAATGCTGACAGTTTCTGAGGGGATCAACACGAGGAGCAGTTTTTGTGCTTTAAACATGAATCATAAACGTACTGGGTGAAAAATGCTCCTTATCTTGAGCAGAAAACTTCTTGACAAGCTCAAAGTGGATAGTTAGCTGTTAGCTCCAGCTAACAGCTGACTATCCAGCTAAAACTTTGACTGTGTGTTTATGTGCAAACATTTATCAGGCTCTGTGATCAGTGCTTTGGTGATCACTTTGATGTGCATTTACAGTTTCACTTTGCGACATGGTGACAGAGGATAGATGTGCTGGCTGATGGCCTTTGGATGGAAAATGTCTGAATGACAAACCTGTCAAATCCACAATGACAACATTTCAGTGTACATTTATTTAAATTTGAACGTATTCCAGGAGGTTGTAGATGATAGGCTGTCCAGGATGTACACTCACACACAGTCAAGGTAAATAAATACTCACTCTCTGCGAGCCCTTTCCACCTCTTTTTTTGAGGGCAGATTGCGTCCATCAAACACCAGAATTGGTTTGACTTTGAAGGTCAAAAGCATGTCCACAAACTTCATGCAGTACCACACATACCTAGGATTGGACAAATTAAAACGCCAGTGTCAGTTCTGGACATTCAAGCCATATTGATGAAGTAAATATTAACAGACTTAATATACAGCTGGCTTGCATCTGGCCCTAATGAGATGTCAGGATCTAAACCCGGTGCATAGAAGGCAGATTTAAAAAAAGGACATTTCAAATAATGAATGGAACGTGGCCATTAAGGAGGCTCAGACACAAACAGGCAACACTAATTTAAAACTACTCCAATACATCTGGCTAATGCAGACCTACGTAACCCCTGTCAGATTGAACAAATATAACAGCAATATACCTGAGACTTGTTTTACATGTAATGAAGCTCAGGAAACATGTATACACTGTATCTGGGAATGAAAAACAATTTTGCCTGTGAATATTCCATTAAACTCCAAAATGACAATGCCGCACATATATCCAACAGATCTCGGGTTGAGAACCAAAGAATATGTATTTATTGATTTTGCTATGCAGCAAAATGAGTGATTGCTTTTAACTGAAGAAACTGATGCACCTACCTTTGGTGCTTGGGTCAAGAACATGCTCTCCAGAATTTATTTTGTTGTTGATGATGATGATTCAGGGCTTTTCACCATACCATTTACCTTTTACCATACTCAAAGACAGCTGTGGCTATCTAACGAGTATTCAAAAGAGTGGAGGTATGCTTGGTGCAGCTGTAACTGTATCCTGAGTTGTCTTAATTATATTAGTAGGACTATAATGTGATTTATTGTTAACTGATGACTTTATTAAGAGAGTGGGAAAAAGTACTTTTGTATTATATATTATTGTTTATTAATTTGTAGTATAATTTCCAGTGTATTGTTTCCCTCTTCTTCAGTGTCTTGCCATACTGTATGTTATGTGTTAGACAGAGTTAATTTGCTGATGAGCGTGTGCAAATCTTATGGAAAATATAATATAAAACCCAGAATACGGCACAATGCATGTCACTGGAGAGAATAACATACACTTTGAAAAACAAATTAGATGTTTACAAAGGAATCTGGAAGCCATTTAGTGACTTTATAAAAAGGAGAGCTGCTACAGGAGGAACATTTAAAGAAGGATACTGTATAATGATAGACTCCAGATGGGAATGGAGGCATATTTGAAGAATTTGGTGCAATTATGTTACTTTTACCATGTATGGTATATCTTTACTTTGTTAGAGGTAGCAGTGTATTTTTAATTGACTTATAGTGTTAAATGCTTTATGTTGATTTGTGCTCTAAACACAAAAGGAGAAGCCCAGAGAGAGATAACAAATGGGTGTGTTTGTGGGGATGGGGGTGTGGTATTTGGCTGTTTGTTTAAGTAAAAACTTACAGTGTAATATATTGCAGAATAACACTGTTGTTTGTGGAAAGAAAATTCAATAAAGACATGGTTCAAAAATAGTAACAGCCTTCCAAACACATTTTCTGTTTCATTCAGCTAGAAAAATACAAATAACTTACTGATCAGTTGGTTCTCCTTTGGCCAGTTTCTCAGCACATGAAAATGCTCCTTTGTGCAGCCAACAGTACGTGTCCACCGCCACAGCCAGGCCTTTGTATTTTTTCACATTGATGGGCTCGGCTGCATCTTTGATGAACTGCAGCAGTCCAGAGATTCCCATTTTCAGCTGCTGATCCTGAGACTGCAAGACAAGCAGTAAAATACTATTAAAAACGACTGGCCCCGCAGAAAGCTCAGATAGATCATTGTTAATAACACATAACCTTATGACTATACCTCAGAGTATATCTACAGCTGCCTCATTTAAAAGAAGAAAGTTGCATGAGCCAAGAACTGTAATAATATCTTAACCAATTAAATCTTTAATTGAGTTAAATAGGGCTGCATGCTGCACAAGTGGAAAATAGTTTGACAAAGTTCCAAAACAGAAACCATCTCTTCAGATTTTACATTTGCATGTCACAACACAAAACAGCTGCACACAGGAGCTCCATCTCCACACACATCACATACTGATGAAGGCCTGATAATGTGACTGACAGGCCATGAGAAAGGCCTGATCATGGCAGGGAGCAGGGAGAGTTTGAGCATCCACGACTGTAGATTTGTTGTTTTTTCATGCTGACCATCCAGGCTTCAGAACGACTGCTGTCCTGATTCTCAGCTGTATGACTCTCAGGCAGACAACGCTTCTGCTATTTTATAGCTTCTGTCTGGTGTGATATCTTTTGGGGCAGTTAATGACATTATTAGTGCGACACAGTGGAGAGATGGAAGGGAGTAACAGTGGAGAGAGATGAAAAAGTACACGCAACAGTGTTGCCGGTTCTCTTCATTGTTCTAATTTTCATATAATTTTATCTTTTGGGCTTTGGGTCTGGTTTATGATTTACTTTCTTACCTTCTGCTAATGTTGATGCCACAACTACAGCATTTCTTCTACTTTTCTTTTTGTTGCTCACAATCTATTACTTATCATTGGGAAAAAAGAAGGTTTGACTTGATTCCTCACATTTAGAGGCACAAGCTCTAATCCAAATACCAAAATGGAGCCTGTTAGCGCCCTCTCTGATTCATAGATAGGTTTATATATGGATAAACACAACTACATATGATATATCAACATTTTCTGTTACTGTCCATGGGTGGTTTAGATAAGCAATGTTTGCAAACAGCATTTCTATAACTATATTTCAAATTAGGGCTGCAATTAATGATTATTTTCATACTTGATTAACAGGTCAATTATTTTCTCAATTAGTGGATTAATAGTAGAAAAAAATGAATCAGTGTTTCCCAAAGTCTAATAAGACATCCTCAAATGTCTTGTTTTATTCCCACCCCAAAGATATAGAGTTTATGGTCAGAGAGGAGGCAAGAAGCCAGAAAACATTCATATTTAAGAAGCTGAAATCAAAGAATTGAGTTCTTTTCTTAAAAAAATTACTCAAACCAATTAATCGATTAACAAAATTGTTAAAGATTAATTTAATAATTGATTAATAGCCACAGCTCTACTTCAAAGTCTTCATTTGTGTGTGAATGTATCTATTTTTATAGGATCCTGAATGTCTCCTTTGAATATTAACTGAGATGAAGTTGGTAACAAGATGGTCTCTTACTGAGCAACTTGTGTGTTTTGTGCTCGACGACCTGTAGAAGAGCAGTGACCACATAATGAATAACCAGCAGATTCCATGTTCAGGTTATACAGAGACCTGTTTGATCTTTTGCTTCTTCTTAATGGCAGTGACTGCTTGGAGCTACTGTTGGAGTGCAGTTCTCAAATGAAGTTTTTTGTTCAAAATATTTTTATTAATTTTTTTAAGTTGTATAACATACAATTTGACATACACTTCGGTACATTTCAACACAAACCCACCCCACAAACAACCCCACCCCACTGCACCACCACAAGTCCACATTACATCACAGGTTCAATAGTAAATGTGATATGTGATTTAAAAAGGAAAAAAGTGAAAACGAGAGAAAGAAAAAAAAAAAAACAAAAAAACCAAAAAACACATAGAAGAGAAAAAAGAAAAAAAAAGGGGGGGGGGGGGTTATATCTATACATTCGAAATTTCAGAGGCATCTATTTTTTCAAGCTGATCTAGAACTGGCTGCCATATAGAATAGAAGTTGAGGGCACAGTCTCATAGCGACTTGGCATAGCGAATTTTTCTAAAGTCAAATGATGAAGAAGATCTCTGATCCATTGATTGAAAGTTGGAGGAGATTTGTCTTTCCATTTAAGCAGTATGAGTCTCCTAGCCAGTAGCATGGCAAAGGCTATCATGTTTTTGGTATGTCGAGTGGGGCAGAGATCATGCGGTACAACACCAAATATTGCTATTATGGCAAGAGGTTCTATGGGTATTTCTAACAGGTCAGAAAAGAATTTGAATATAGTTTGCCAAAAATCTGTTAGCTTTGGACAGAACCAGAACATATGTGATAAAGTAGCTGTTACTGCTCCACAGCGATCACATTTAGGATCAATATTTGGTGTTATCTTTGCCAATCTTGCTTTGGACCAGTGTAACCTATGTACAATCTTGAACTGCATTACCTTATGTCTTAAGCAAATTGAAGATGAGTGTATCTTATCTAATGTGGAGTCCCATATATCCTCAGTAAATTCTATGCCTAATTCTTCTTCCCATTCTCAAATGAAGTTTGATGGAATCCTGTCATCCTCTGCACAAAATCAAATCAATAAATCTGGACTTTCTATATAGCTAAACTTATCACAAAATTCAAATACTTCATTAGCTAG
Organism: Lutjanus argentimaculatus; assembly: GCA_034769285.1. Classification (NCBI taxonomy): domain Eukaryota; kingdom Metazoa; phylum Chordata; class Actinopteri; order Lutjaniformes; family Lutjanidae; genus Lutjanus; species Lutjanus argentimaculatus. Next base: position 2,132,904 of record JAWZSL010000036.1, on the reverse strand, counting down.
AGTATGGCCCTCCCTCTAGTGGTACACTGAGGAATTTCCTAAAATTTTTAAAATGAAATAATTAATTTAAAAACATATGATCAAAATACTACAGACTGTCAAACAAAAAATAATTAAACTAGATCAGTGAAATGTAATTCAAAATAAGTTTTGTCTTTCCTGTAGTACTTAAGTTTCAATGTCAGACTGCTACGTCATCACAATCATGCAAGTATTGCACACGCGCATCATCCATGATTAGTTAAAGGCTAAACTGTGATGGCAGTAAGTTACTGACTTACTGTGAAGGCTGTGTGCCTGTGGGTGACCACAGTCAAGAAATAATCTTCTTATTAGGAATAAACCAGACTTGAATAGTGTAGCTCTACGCAACTGTATTTTAACGTGGCTGAACAATACGAACGTACGATATAAATATCTAATTGCAATTATTTTGACTGATATTGCAGTTGCAATAGGATATTAGAGGTAATGATCATTTTTACACCATTATTCTTACTTTGATTGAAAAACGTGTTAAAATGACTATGGTGTGTTGTTTTTTTTTGTTTTTTTTTGCAGGAATTTGTACCAAATAAAGACATTTTCTGAGGACATCTGTAGAATCTGATGTGTAGGACAGGACATATCTGTCTCACCACATTCATTCATGTAAAAAATTCTGACACACATTTTGCCTTCAATAAATATTGCACCTCCTGCAGTTTGAAAATTGCAGAAAGCCATATTGCAGTTTTGATAAACTTTGGATTAATTGCGCATCCCTAGTCATAATGGTGATAACTTGGAGAGCCAACTGGCCTAGTGCATCACTTTCATGTGTATGTCCAGTGACTGTTGAAGAACAACAGATTTTGCAGCAGGAGAACTTCAATCAGTCAATGTAACACACTCTGACAAATTTATTGCTTCAATTGGCTACATTATCCATCACCATTAACTGGACATTCATATAAAAAGTGCCAAATGTTTCCTTTAAGTCTGTATTATTTAGATTTAACTAGCCCTCAGTGGTAAAAGAAGTACTCAGATCTTTACTTGAGTAATAGTACTACACATTATATCTGGGGGTTTAATCAAGTGGAATGGATTGTTGTAATTGATTATATTGTCACGGAATATCACTAAGGATGCCATTGTTGTGTTCTTCTGTAGATGAACCTGCTCTGCAGCGAATGCCTCCCCTCATTGCAAATCTCGGCCTCTTATTTATATGATTTAACTTATTTAATCATATGTTTACATGTTTTTTTTTCTTCTCTCTACTTATTCTTTATTACTTTATTATTTCATTATTTATCTATTTATTTACTTATTTATCTTTTCTTTTCTTTCAATAAGGTCCTCTGTCAGGGAATGTTCTGTTGTGTAAAAAACTGAAAAACTAAATAAAAAGTTCACAAAAAAAAAAAGTAGTAAAGTGTAAAAAGTCAAACTCCTGCATTCAAAATATTACTATCGTAAAAGTACAAATTAGTAGCATTAAAATATACTTAAAATAGAGTAAGTAGAATAAGTACTCATTATGCAGAATGGCCAATTTCAGAAACAATATACAGTGTATTATATTACCAGGGGTGGAGGTAACTAATTACAAATACTCAAATTACTGTAGTTAAGTATTTTTTGGGGGGTACTTGTACTTTTATGAGTAGATTTTCAAGTGTGTACTTTTACTCGTACTTAATATTCATTACAAGATGTAATCTACTTAGTTACTTTTAAAATCATAGTTGAGTACTGAGTACAATTCGAATTAATACCCAAACCTTTCTGTGAAGATTCTCAGTCATTCAGGTCATGGTATTCGAGTTCTTGAAGACATTTCGCCTCTCATCCAAGAGACTAAGAAGCCTCTTGGATGCTTAAGACAACCTAAGACAACTTTTTCTACGAATCCAAACCTTTCATCTGCATTTAAGCAGCCAATCAGGTGATCTGATCACAAACAGCCCAATGAGAACCAGGACATACAAACCAAAAGAAAAACAAAACACTGCAGCAGCACACATTTGGAGTACAGATGTTAAGGATTAATCTATAATCGATTAATTGCCATTAAGAATTTAACTAATTAAAAATGTATTCATGGATATTTAATCAAAAGGCATGGCAGCAATTTGCCCCTCATTTTACTTTGTTTTGTCTGGCAGAGCCATTTGTTGGATAAGAAAAATTAAACTTGGACTTAAAAATGACAAACAAAAAATTGGAAATGAGGAAGACGTGTTTTGTATCTTATAAATTACTAATGATTAATTGATTGTCAGCTTTCTCAATAATTGGTTCAGGAAAACACACAAAATTTGCATCCCTAGCTTGGAGAAGTGATGGTGACATCAGCAGTTAAAATGTAACTAATACTCTGAGTAGTTTTTGTGACACATACTTTGTACTTTTACTTAAGTGTATTTCTTTCTTTTTTTTTTTTAATTTATGAATTTTCAATATATAAAATGGGACAACAGGCATACTGTGGCACAATAAGAAAAGCACGACATTGTGTCAAGTGTTCATGAACAAACACACAATATAGATGCATAGACAGAAAAAAAAAACCCTGCTCAGAAACAATACCTTGACATACAGACCGTACCTGGCATTATGTAAAAATCAGAAACATAAAGTTACGTTGACAGAGAAAGATGTGAGTGAAGCATAACTACTACTGTTAGGTCATTCTTGACAAATATAGTAAGAATGGTTGCCACATCTTGTCAAAGGTTGCAGAGCTGAAAGAGACATTGTGTCGGATCCTTTCCACATGTAACAAACTGGTGACTTCTGAAAGCCAGGCCTTAAAGGAAGGCACCTCATCACTTTTCCACTGAGTTAAGATGTTCCTTTTTGCAATGACCATACCATATTGTATAGTTTTACGGTGCACATTGGTGAGCATAGAAAGGTGTCAAGAGCCACCTAAAATTGCAGTGCGTGGGTCTGGAGAAATATTACACTTATATACCTGAGAAAAGCATTTGAAAATATCAGACCAAAACTGGTTTAATTTGGGACAAAACCAAAAGAGATGACCCAGGGCTCCCTCAGCTGATTTGCATTTTGAACAGATTGGGGTACTTAAGTGTATTTCTAAAAGCAGTACTTTTACTTGTAATTGAGTATTATTTTAGCAACAGTACTTGAACTTGAGTACAGATTTTCAGTACTCTTTCCACTGCTGTATATTACCTGTATTTATCTCTTTCATGTTGCAACTGGCAACCAGGGAGCTAATTTAATCTATTTTACATACTGCTGGGTACATTAATCTGTACATCATGTTTTAGTAGTTAATGTATATTTTGTATAAATAGCCATAATCTACAAAGTAAATGGTATTTAAAGTAATTAAATCATGAAGTAAAATGTACTATAATACTGGCTTTCATATGTAGTGGAGTAGAAGTATAACGTAGCACACAATGGAAATACCATTGTACCTTAAAAGTGTTACTCAAAGTAAATATACTTAGTTACTTTCCACCACTTCAAGCCATGGGTAAACGTGGAGTACATCCAACTTAGATTCCTGATTTTCAGGTCTATCATTAGAAGTTATCAGTTCATTCGTAGCCAACTGGACTTGGTAGAGTTCTTGAAGACGTTTCCCCTACAGTACCTTGAAACCCAAGGTCCACACAATGGAAGGGTGGGCACTTGAGACACATGCCCCCTCTAGGTGTTAACAACCACACAGAGGTTTAATACCTGAACTCCCAAACCAGTCAGTCAGAAGTGAAGAAGCTTCTTGGATGAGAGGAGAAACGTCTTCAAGAACTCTATCAAGTCCAGTTGCCTACGACAAACCTTGATACGAACACCAGGACCTGATGACTGAGAACCTTCACAGACATGATCAGTTCATTGTTCTTCCCATCAAACACAGACAGGGCTGAAGCTGGTTAACACCAACACTAACTGCAGAGCTGCTCACTGTACATCTGTGCGCCGACTTTAACACAAAACACAAAACCCCCTGATGGTGTCAGACCTTTGTGACTGTTTGATAATGAGCAAGTCAACATTAAATTACAACTTTTTAATATAGTACTTCTACGTGCAGTACACCGTTTCGAGCTTTAAACATGGGATACTACTGTTGTTTCTTGTTTCATATTAACAGTAACGCTGATTGAGACACAATTTCAAGGACATCTTTCATCTGACGAAGTTGACTAACGTTAACACAGTAACTGAACAGAGTCGACCGTTTCCTCGCTCATATGACGTTAACTAACTGTGTCTACAACCGCAAACACAACCAAAACCAAATATAATACAATGTTAAATTCAATGAATGTCGCATTCAAACTTACGTCTTTGTTGTTACTCTTATCCACACATGCAGACAGGCAGAAGCTGGAGTGAGTTTAGTTTTAGCGGCAAAAACAGCAATTCAGTATGATCTGCTGCTATTGGCCAACTGGATGTAGAGGGCGGGGCCAAGATGTGCTATTGGTCAGATGGACGTAGAGCGCCGAATTATCAGAAAAAAGGGGTGCACTTCAAAACCTGTCCGGTACAGCACGGTAATAGGCTTACATTGTTGCTGTGCTAACCACCACTGTCTTGTTTTCTTTGGTACAACTCAGAGTCAATAATAACTATTGCTATTATCCCCCAGTCTCCCACACTGATCCTCTGCTGGTCAGACTCAGATTCATCCACACAGCCCTGGTGCCTCAGGCGCCACAGGCACAGCTACTTTCCCCGCCTTCGCCTCTTTTTGAAATTAGACACGCCGGTGTTCATATCGAGTTGTGAAAGCCTGCAAGAAGGGTGGTAGCCCACTTTTGACGATGTGATGGGAATATATATGTTAAATACTTAATACATGAGAAATAAATACATTTTAGGCTGTGTCATCTCATTTTTATTTCCTCTCATCAGGAAATTCATATGTGACATTTTAGCCTACTTCATAAATGAGACAAAATAGTGTATTTAGGCGAAATTAACAATCTTGTGTTTTCGTCTCATCAGTAATACAATATACTTATTAAAAAATGCTTCATAAAGGTGCACTGCAGATATAAATCACAAATAAAAGACTATGGAAGACATTCAGTCTGTTTCAATGCGTGATTTAGTTCCATTATATTGGAGTGAAGGCATCTCTTTGGCCAATATTTCTGCAGTTCACACCAGAACTATCTGGGTGGATAAATAACACTACAGGTAAGAGGAAAAACGCATTTTTGATTTGGGGCTGAACTGTATTTTTTCACACTCTTTTGTCCACCATGGTGCATTTCCTTTTTAAGTTTACCTCTTCTTGGAATTGACTGTCTCACAGCACCTAAATGTTCCAGAAACACAATCATTTAACTTATGTACTAGTTCTTAATTAACATAAATGTTTTACATCTTAGAATTTTTTTAATAGTACCACGATGAACTCCGTTGAAGGATATCCAGCCTGCGTCAGCTATAACAGTGCAGTGGTCACTTCCAACTGGTGTTTCAACAACATTTTACCAATAATTATCTTTCAGAATTCAGACAATGGTGTCATGCTTAACAAAAATGACTGATTAGACAAAAATGCTGAGTTGGTGTTTAAAATAACATTTTATGAGAAATAATACCATGTGCTGTACATAAAAGACAACCAAAGACAGACAACATACAACATAAACATCACAAGGCCCAGGAGTAGAAGCAAAGAGGACGTAAAAAAACAAGGAAATTAAAAAGTGCGAATCATGGCACTGACTTTAGTCAATGATGCTCTAATATCAGTTCTTTGTAGCTTACAAGTTGTTTGAATATTGTATGGCACCCACTTATTCTTGAATTCATACTTAAAAATTGGAAAGTATTTAGCATTGCTGTATTTAACAAGTAAAAATAAAAGATTTCTTATTTTCCTTCTTAAAATCAAACACACCAAAGAAAACATCCTTTAAATAATGCAATGAGATGTCTGGATAAACTATAGAATGCATAACAGAAATGTCTCTGAGAAAAATTCCAAAACAAAAATAATAAAAACATTCATCTGAGTTTTTACAACATGAGCTGTCAAACTTAATGTAAGGACAGATTTTTCAAAATGAATTTAAATGTAACTTTAATTTCACTTTAATAGTAAAAAAAATACTTGAGAGGTGAAGAGCACACATTTCTCTGAGGCAAATTCTCCACTAAATCCATTCGAGTTATAAGTGATTTTTTGGAATTCTTTGTTATTATTCTGATTCTGTGCTGAAAAGTACCGATTACACAACGCAGCAGGTCTCAGCTCACTTGTATTTTCTTGTTAACTGTCCCATGTCCCAGCTTTATGACAGGACTTGAACGTATCATAACACGTGTCTCATTTCCCAGCTTCCTCTGCACTTCCTGCTTTCTCTCCACCGCAGCAAGTGACAGACGGAACGAAAACAAGATGCGATAGTTCACTTCACTGACGAGCTGTGGCCAATGACAGCGTTACTGACGCTTCACTTAGTATTTTATTAAATGTCCGTTGTCTGAACCTGAACTGTGTGCTAGTAACAGAAACTCAACCATGCAGTTCTCTCCTACTAACGGAGATTTCACGTTCGTCTCCTCCACAGACGCTGAAGGTAGGCTGATGCTAATGCTAAAGCTAATCGCAGCACAGCTCCACGGCTAGCAGGCCTTCAAAGAGCTATGCTAACCACGTACCTGTTTCCCTGCTTTATGTTAACTGTCATAAAGTGTCCACAAACACCAGGTACTTACGCAGTCAGTGTAAACATAGCACTGACGCGTGGCCTTACACTGTGTTATTCCTTTTGTTACTGTACATTTGAATGAGCCGTTATCGTTAGACAGTTAAGTAATTGCACTACTGATACGTGTCGTTCAGACACGTAGTTAACATAGAAAATGTAGAGACTTTAATTGATCTTGTAAGCTACGAAGCTATTAAAATAAGAGCGTAAGAACTATAGAAAGTTACGCTAGATTCCTGCCCAAAATGTAGCCCTCACTCTTGTTTACACTGGTAACCCACAGACCTACCACCTCATGTACCATCGTCAGCTGTAACCGTAACAGACTGGGAATGATTCACAGAGACTTAGCATTGATGGCACAAAATCAATTACAGGCGATAATAAACCTTCTATCACAGATTTTGTAACAATGTGACTAACTAAGTGCTTGAACTAAAGCACTATCCTGTATCCATTATCCATTTAGATCAGAGGTGGGCAATTATTTTCCATGGGGAGCCACATGAGAAATTAATCTGGTTGCCGTGGGCCAGACATAAATGATAGCAGCAAAAGTAGAAGAAGAACAACTTAAGCAACATGGATGTACAGGATTGAGTGAATAAAGGTATAGTTTTATATAAAAGACACAGTTCATTATCATTACTAATGAACACAGATTGACCCCTTTCAAAATAAAGATCTGATAACAATTTAATGGTAAGCAAAATGCCATTGACTGTCTTTGGAAGGATGTCTGCCTTCTTTCCAATATAATTGAACTAGATGGCACTCTGCTTGTGGTGCTCAAAGCACCAAAATATACATTTGAAAAACTCAACAGCAGCGTTTCTTTCCAGAAACCATGACCCTGTTACTCAAGATAATCCACACACCGCGTTGTGAGTGGTTTCATGTAGATTTGAATGGCAAAAGAAGAAAGGCTGGATTGGAAAGATGGAGGCAGATGAGATCAGTAATCATTTGTGATGAGGAACTGCCCTGTCACGACACAGAGGAGACTTGTACAGGGTGACAGCAGCAGGCAGGAATAACCTCCTGATGAAATGAAGTCTTTTCCTGTGTCTACAAGGACTGTGCAGGATGTGTTTAGAGTAGAGCTGCAACTAGAGAAAATCATTTCAAGTCAAGATGATGTATTTAAACTGCCAAATCCAAAAACATTCCATTTACAGGTAGAAGCAACAAATAGTCAAACTGGAATAGCTGGTACCCTGAAATGTTCAAGTCAGTGATGATACATTTTTTCCTTCCATCCTTTCAGCTCTAGTTTAGATTGATGTTTTTCTACTCAAATGTTCAGTGTTGGTTACTCAGTGAGGTAAAAATGAATATAAAAAGGGGTATCCCAGTGAATTAATCCTCCTCCTTTATAAAGTTGGGGTTATGAGAGATGGTTTTATAAAACAGACCTTCAAGTGTAAATCAGTGGAATGACCCTAAGTGTGGTGCCTTGAAACCAGAGACAAGGAAATGGTGTGCTCCCCTGGCCTCCATCCAGAGTAAGATAGAACTGATGCAGTATGGTACCAGTCCATCAGGTTTTTGATGTAAAAGCAGCTGTTAAAGCTTCACATTGTGTCTGTGGTATTATTCTATGTATTTGCTGCCACACCAGCATGTGTTCACACAAACCTGTTTTCCACAGAGCTCAGTGGCACCATCAGTGCCCCGGACATTAAACTAAACATGGGCACAGAGAGCGGTAAAGACCCGTACGCCACTACCTTCCTGAGGCAGCGAGGCTACGGCTGGCTGCTGGAGGTGGAGGAGGATGACAGTGAAGAGAGCAAACCTCTTCTGTGAGTACATGTTGTGCTTTTTCTTTACCAGGGTTTCCCCCAGTGCTTTATAGGCCTGGCGGGCCGCTAGGCTTTTCTTGCCCCCCCCCCACCAGGCTAAGCGTCACTTGTTTATTTATTTTAAATAGGTTTTTTTATGCACCAAAACAGTGATACCAAAGACGGTATACAGAGCTTTTAACCGCATCTGGTGATACGGTTGAAAGCGCAATGGCGACAGCTTATGGTCAATACGTGAACACATAGGGGGTGAGAGGTCAGGTGTATTTTCCATCATCTGAACGCCCAAAACCTCTACCTGTCTACATGCTAACAACTTTTACGTGTCATGTCGGAGGAGCACTGGAGGAGACGATGAGCCCGCTCGTTCACCCCCAGGCCAAGGGGAGTGCATCCCCGGCGAGCCGACCGAGCCGCGGCTCGATGATGAGGCAGAGCCAGTGCGAGTTAGCACGGATGTTAGCACGTCATCGGAGCAGCCTTCTGCGAGCCGTGATGGTAAACATCAAACTAGCGGATTTAATCCAAAATGGTTAGCTGACCCTAAATTTAGCGGATGGCTCTACAAGACCGAGTATGGTAAGCATGAAGAGTTCTTTGAAAAGCCCAGACGGATTGCTGGCACTGATCCAACCTGCACCATGTGCAGCAAAAAGTAGAAGAGGTCACACAGCACCAGTGATGAGAATAATGGTGTTACTAACGGCGTTATTTTTTTCAGTAACGGGTAATCTAACTAATTACTATTTCCATCGTTACAACGCCGTTACCGTTACAGACAATTAAATGGGGCGCGTTATAAACTATAGCTACTCATTGAAGCTCTTGTCATCCGACTTGTCTCTCAGCCACAGGAGCTGCACAGCTGTTTTTTTTTTTCTTTGGTGAGGGAGGAGGGAGGGACGAGACAACCGCATAAGTGATGATGATTGGCTAAGTTAGCGTAAGCTTTCACGGTAAGCCAATCAGAGGCAGTGTTCAGTTTACACACAAACCACACACACACACCGCAGCCCCACACACCCAAACTAGCAGAGGTTAACTGCAGCAATGGCGAGTCTGGAGGGGAAGTTGGCGTTTTCAAAGTGGAAGTACAGACACTACTTTATTCTCCTTGAGGTAAAAGGCAAGAACGTACATGTGAAGTGTACATTATGTCCCGGAGCGAAGTGTTTGTCCACGTCACTAGTAACTATAACTAATTACTTATTTAAAGTAACGTGCCCAACACTGCACAGCACAGCATACCTCTTCAGCCTCTGAGTTCCCTGGTTTTACCCCTTGGCCATGTTTGCACTTTTTTATTTATGTTAATTTATTTTACTTTTAAATGTGACCAGCAATGGCTTGTTTTAAGATTCACTAGGATTTAACTTAAGTGAAAACAATTGATATTATTTATTTTAATTGTATTTTTTTGTGTTTGTTAAAACCTTATTTCAAGATTGTGCCTTTTTGTAAGACTCTACGTTTAAGTATTGTTAATAAATGGCTTATAATAACACATAATAGTCATAATTTCAAAATTCCTGTCAACTTTTAACATTTTTTTTTTACAAAAACATGGTAGGCCGCCAGTGGGCTTCTCTACCACCAGGCTTAGCAAGTTTTCTGGGGGAAACCCTGTTTACTCATACCTTTATTTGATCTGAGATTTATTTTTTCCATAGAAACATGAGTCATGTCAAATGTCATCTGTTCCCAGCCAGCTGGCTGTGGCTGTTTCTACTTACTACAGTTCACAAAAGCTTTAAAGCAATATTCCACTTTGCCAGAATAATCCACTCAGTATGTACTCACCCCTATGCCGATGTGATGATGGATGAAGATCTTCAGTTCACAAAACAATCCTGGAGTTTCAGCAGAAAACAGGGTTGCAGCCAAATCCAGTACAATGGCAGTGAATGGTGACCACGGATAAAACATTAAAAAAAAGAACACAAAACAAACACAAAATGTCTCCATCCTGCTTGTGTGGTCTTGTGTGTCTTGCAAGACTTCCACACGTGCGTCCATTAAGAGATATATGAAGTCTCGCGAGATCGACACCATGTTTACATGCTACCGGCTACATGCTACAGTTGACATTTCGGCTAAAAACATGGTGTAAATGGCATCTTTTGCGGTTAAATTTTAATGTCGCGCCTCGCAGACGTTTGGATTACACCACACGAGCAGGATGGAGACATTTTGTGTTTGTTTTGTGTTCTTTTTTTAACGTTTTATCTGTGGTCACCATTCACTGCCATTGTACTGGATGAGGCTGCTACCCTGTTTTCTGCTGAAACTCCAGGATTGTTTAGTGAACTGAAGATCTTCATCCATCATCACATCGGCATAGGGGTGAGTACATACTGAGTGGATTATTCTGGCGAAGTGGAATATCGCTTTAATAACTAAAGGTCTGCACAGGAGCAGCCTTACTGTGTTTAAAGCTAGGGCATTCTAATTGATCAAGTATGTCTGATGTACAGTTGCAGTCTGGTATTCTGTGGACATCAACTTTGTGTGTCTTCACCACCAACTTCACTCGCACATCGTGGCCACACAGTTTGGAACATCAGGTGTATTAAAGTGTAGTTCTGGGCAGTTCATTGAAAAGTTATTAAACTAACATTATGTCCCACAAACTTAATTTCTGTCAAGTCAGCATTTTTTATTAATTAATTCTGTCATACAAGTTGTCACTTAACCCTGTAAGGCAACTGAAAGCAGAGCACATGAACTGATCTAACCCTGCAGACTCAGCACACAGCCAGGCAGTCTGCTGGGTGGGTTTATTTTCAGGTTCAGGATTCCTTCACCTTTTCCAAAGTCAATTTAAGCACTTTTCAAGCATTTTCAAAGTGCATTTTTGCATCTTTCCCAGCATCTTACAGCTGTTGCAAATCACATATTTATACACGCTTTATAGATATTTATACGTGCTTTATATAGACTATAGGATGCTCAAAACGATTAGGCTCTATTTCATTCACCTCCATAAATAACATGTCGTTCTATAAACAACCAACATAGTTTTGTGATAGCATTCTACAGAAGGATGACAAATTAAATGAAAACACAAGTTTCATGTTTCAAAATGTTTCACCTCTGTGTGAGCAGATTTGGCATCCTGCTGTATATAACCTGGCTCAGCCAACATAATACAATCACACAAACAAACAGTGGACAAATAACTTCAATTTCAATAAAATCCTTTTCTTTTTCAATCTTTTATTTCATTTTCAAGCCAATGCTCATTGAAATGGCAACCTCCTGGCATGTTGTCGTCTGTTAGCCTCCCACTGACTGACTGTGGCAAACATCAACAAAGACCGACAGATCACACTTAGCTAAGACATAGTGGCAAGCGTGGCTTGAGCAGAGTTGTCTTCATTTTGAGCAAAATGCAAAAGCAATCAGGCTCTCAAGCTTGAATTATTCAGTCAGAGAGCAGCGGTAGTGTAATTACAGTTCCAAGCAGTTTAAGCACTTTATCCAAAACCCAAACACTTTCAAACCTTGAAAACAACATTAAAATTCAAGTAATTCTAAGGATTCCCACTGCCAGTAAGAACTCTGAAGGTTTTGTCAGCATTGTTGAGAGCAGGCAGGCTGTGTTCAGGACAGGCAGGTGTGCCATCGGAGCAGAGTCAGGTTAGCATAAATTTAGCAGTGAATGTTTCATCAGATAATAAATACCACAGCTCCTCAAGAGCCAAATACAGATCCTGAGTTTTTTTTTTTTCAAACCAGCAGCTGAATATATTGACAAAGGTTAAACCCCAAGACAAGTTCTCCCCTGAGCAGTAAAGGAGTCTCCCCTGTGGTCCTCACCACAGTCTGGAGGTTAAAGCTGGTTGTTTCCCATGCAATGACACAAACACTTTATTAAAATAACGTCACTGCATGCGCCACTAAAACAGACACCATCAATCATTTTATTCGAAACCATTTTATAATATTACTTATTTGCCATTACAAGATATTCATCAGAACCTAATTTACTCTGATTGTCCTGTTTACTCAAAAGTGTTCTTAACTACTGTATTTGTTGAATAAATGTTAACCAGTCATTTGTTTTTCATTTGTTTTGTCTTGGAGTCGGTGTCAGTGCAAAGCTTCTGTCACACTAATGTCGTCTTGTCTGTGAGCAGGGAAGAGCTGGACATTGACCTCAAGGACATCTACTACAAGATTCGATGTGTGTTGATGCCGATGCCATCACTGGGTTACAACCGGCAGGTGGTCAGAGACAACCCAGACTTCTGGGGCCCTCTAGCCGTGGTGTTGCTCTTCTCCATGATCTCCATCTACGGGCAGTTCAAGGTGAGCAGGACGCACTGAAAGCCACAGTGTCAACCATGTTTCCCACATTTACTTACTCCAGGGTCGTCTGTTAGCCCTTTCCCGCTGCAGGAATTTAAAGGGATATTTCAGATTATTTGAAGTGGAGTTGTAGAGGTTCTTAGCCGTAGTCAGTATATTACCTACAGTACATGTTAGTCGACATACCACCACTTTAGAGAAGCAGCAGGAGAAGCTAAACAATATACTACTGTGGAAAGTAGTTTAGAATATTTTCACTGCTTTAACTTGTTGTCAGACAGACTGACAGGAAAGCGCTATAAAATAAACCAAATATCACTTTCTCCTAAGCCACCAGATTACTTTAATAAGAACACTTATTTCACCTCGCAGAATACAGGAGTTGCTCGTCTGGTGCTACCTGTTTTAGTTAGTTTCTTATTGTGTGACTATGGTGTTTTAAAGATTAGGTCAGATTCACCAAAGTCACGTAAAACCACAAACTAACAGATTAAAGCTGCATCAGGTGAGCAACTCCCATGTTCTGCGAGGTAAAATTTCTGTTTTTGTCAAAGGAGTCTGGTGACTTTGTGATATTTAGCTTTTGTAATGGTAGTTTCCTGTCAGAAAATTCTCTTACAGCAAGGTAATGTAGTGAAAATATTCTAAATATAGCATACACAAAGTAATATCTATTCTTTTTTAGGTGTCTAAAATATGTGTTGCTGCTGACCCTGTCCAGCAGTACATTGTCTAGCTTCCTACACTGGTACTCCTGCTGCTTCTCCAAACTGGGGGTGTGTCGACCGCCATCTACTGTAGGTGATACACTGACTGTCGATAAGTAATATAATACAAACTATCCCTTTAATTAACTGTAACCTGAACTTTTAAATAACTAGAGAGGCTTGGTTACTAAGACAGACAACAGAGGAAGATAGTGTCATTGATTTTCTTTCATAGTGAATCCAGGCCACTGCTCAGGCTGACACAAGTCAGACATTTGGCTAACTTGCTGTTCTTAAATGTTTTTTGCCCAGATTGATACAGATGCAGTACTAGATTGGTGTGGTGATGTAACAGAACGTCTGCCTGACCAGTTACAACTGACAGTTCTGTTGCTAAACCCCTGAAAGTACCTGGAAGCTGCACTTCCAGTAGTATCACCTCCTGAGCAGTTACAGGAACTCACCCCCAAAGCAGAACAAACAGTCATAATGGATACACATTATATTGCGTTTGTTTGCATCATTCACAGTCTAGGATAAAAATGTAGGACAAACCAATGAATGCTCACCTGTTTACACATTCTCACAATCAGCAGCTTCAAGACAACAGAATTCATTTGAAGACATACAATTTTGGAGCTGTTGGTTAATTTTGTGGATATCATAAAATAGTGGTGGGAACTTGTCACAGTTTTCAGTGTTGATGCTGAAGTCAGCTTTTATTGTGCAGGTCATGTCTTGGATCATCACCATCTGGATATTTGGATCCCTCACAATCTTCCTGCTGGCTCGTGTTCTCGGCGGTGAGGTAAGTGCTGCTGATACCTTGTCATCTTCTGCAGCCCGTCAAAATACAGTTGGACACGACTCCAACTTGTTCTTGTAAAACACAAGAAACATTTTCTTATGTTGTTGTTGTTTTGAGCAGGTTTCCTTCGGCCAGGTCCTTGGAGTGATCGGATATTCCCTTCTCCCTCTCATCGTTATAGCCCCTCTGCTGTTTGTCATCGGAGGGTTTGATGTGGTTTCTACACTAATCAAAGTGAGTCAGAGAGCACACACAAACAGTCTTTTGTTTTTCATGCAGTGTAAAAATAAAACTGTAAATGGACAGATAATGTGTCTGATAACAACTGAAAGTTGTTAACTCTGCAGAATAGCTCCAATTTTATCACATTTGTGCTCTCAAATGACATGCTGGCTACTCTGCTTTGCCTGCTACTCCTGTCTTTATGGTGATTCACCAGCCTGTCCCGTTATTCTGCCTTTTTGTTCTTTAAAAAAAGGTACAAACACACAATTGGTAGGGGAGGCATTTTTGTTCTGCCTCTGAACAGGTAGTAACAGAGCCAAATCAACATCTGCGTGAAAGAGCGAGCCAGCAGGATGAGACACAACACTGATGATTTGCATGTCCACTCTTGTTCCTGGTTGTGTTTTTTAAATTACGTTCTTATGCCACATCTTTGACAGCAAAGAGCGAGAGGAATGAGTGGACATACTATACCAGATATAAACAAACCCAAAGCTTACTTGTGAATCCTTTCCCAATTGGCTTGGAGAACAGTTACCATGTTGACTTTTTTTATGTGACATTTGTGCAAACTTGAAGCTTTACTTTCTGCCTGGCACACAGCACAGCTGTCATGCTGTTTTCTCACCTATGCGATTGTCATTGTCACGCCCAGTGCTCACCTTATTTAGGTAGTAAAAGTACTTGCACTCATCTGTGCACCCATGGGTACACATCCCATGGGTGTGTTGGTCTTAATATGAGGTGTGGTCAGGCACATTGTTGGTGTATTGCTATCTTGAGGCAGCAGAAAGTGATTGTGCAAGTGGTCAAAAAAAGAAAAAAAAAAAAAAAAAAACCTGATCAAAACCTGATCTAAAGGCAATGACACAGTATTGTCCAGCTATTTAAAGGACGCATGATTCAGAGAGTAAGATGAGCCTAAGGAGGCAAGTTCACAACATGCAAACACTCTGCTTCTAAAGCACTGCACTTAATCCACGGCTCATAAAAACACATTTTAGTTAATAACAGTGGGCTACAGGTGGGTGAAAGAGGATGAAGCGTCTCCCTATTGAGAGAGACTTTGTATGCTTTTACACACGGGGCAGCTGTAACTTCATTGATTGTTCAAATCCGACAAGATTGGTCAGGATCTGATGTTCATTAATGTTCTGTGTTCTTCACGCACACAGAGTTCTTACATTGACTCACTGTTTGGAGTAAAGCAACATATAAATCCGAGCTGTCTAAAAAATATTTACTCTGGAGACTTTCTTCTGTCCTGTCAAGTTTATAACTACAGTTTTTAGTTTTGCTGTTTACATATGAATGAAATTTGGAGCTGTAACATTACTGCACACAAGGAACCATTTAAATGACTGAAAACAGCCTCTCCAAATATTAAATCCTCCTTTAAATGTGTTGAACTTTGCAAGCTGTATTGATGTCTGAGTGTTTTCTCTAATGATGTACTTGGATGATTAGAGAGGCTGCTTTCAGTTATTAATGTGGTAATGTTTCCATGCATGTAGTAACATCACAGCAGTCATCCTGCTGTGCACACAGTGTCTCTCCCCATATTTCCTCCACCTGCAACCCATCCCCTATTATTCAGAATGTTCATTTTTATGACCCGGCCTGTCTAACCTGTGGTTTAATGGCAGTACCAGCATCAATAGCATTAGCTCATTTCAGCATCTCTATTCACTTCTCCAACTTGCCGAATCCACCATTTAAATACCTGGCTTTCAAATGATGACACTCTGATTGGTTTGAATCATGTTACATCCAAAACACACCCAAGGTTAATTAAGAGATTTAATACAACCTCTTTGTGCCTTGTGGCTTACTTGGCGCCCAGATTAGGTGCCATTATAGTAGCAAAGTGAAAGTGGACACACCCTAAATGTACTTGTGCCATGCACTTTGGACCAGGGATCCTCAAGCTTTTGTTACTTAAGGCCACCTCTGATGTTCAGAACCACCCTCTAAAAACCAATCCATTTTGTCTCACTGAATTCAAGGAAATGTTAGCTAGCTAACATGCTTTAAACTTGAGCTGGTCATTGTTCATGGTCATGGACTGAAATTATGCATTTTATTTGGATGTGTTTTATTTCTGTGACTTCTGAGCACATTTGGATTTAAAACTAACTAGTTTTGTAAATTACCCAAATTTTAACAAAATAAATCTAACCACCTGACAGTAGCACTGCCTCCAGGGTCCACTAGATGGTGCTCTGAGGCCCAGCAGTTGGCCATGGCCCAGTAGTTGAGCTGGCTTCTTTAGACCATGCTTTATATATTGTCTAAATAGGGCCCTCAAACTGTGTATTAACAGGAAATACAAATTCCAAGAGTGGCAGCAAAGAACAAGAGCTGCCATGAATACATTCAGTAGTTTACAAGAGGACTTAAATAAAAGGCAACAGCTCCTTCATGCTAGACTCACAAGTCCATCTCTAAATGCCTCTTTCAGTAAAGACTGAGGATGGCCTTCATTGTTAACACTGGGTGGAAGAGTTTAAAAAACATAGACTGCAGACCCAAGCCAATGTCTTCAGGGTGACCCTTCATAACAGGGTGGTGACATAGAAGTTGTATGGCTGCCACTGCCAGACGTGTCCTTGAAAAAAATGCGAGCGACATGGGTTTATAAGTAGACATTCTCTCTGCTGCAACTATTTTGCATTTAGAAATCCCCAGGTGATCAGTAGGCAGTGAGATCTCCATTCAGGCCACATGAACTGATCTGTTGAAGTGATAGTTGTGCATCATTAATATTGGTGAATAAATGTAGTGATACTTGATTGTGTTCTGATCTTTCAGCTGTTTGGAGTGTTCTGGGCTGCGTACAGTGCTGCTTCGCTGCTCGTCGGAGATGAATTCAAAACAAAGAAGCCCCTTCTCATATATCCCATTTTCCTTTTGTACATCTACTTCCTATCACTATATACTGGTGTGTGATTGGACGAGTTGGGACTGTGGACCTTTTCATGAACAGTGACCCTGGAGCACAGGGGAAAAAAGTCAATCTATGGAACCAGGATTTTTTTTAAAAGGTGTTTATTTCTTTTTTAACTCTGCTCAGTTCTAGATGGTGGGGATGTCGGGAATATATATCAATGTATATAGTTTTGTCCCTTATGTCTTTGGTCAATAAATGCATATGGTTTTACAGCTTAACTTCACTTCACTTCACCAGTGCAATACAGTCCCCTTAGTCCTGCATTTACTTGTAGTTGATGAAGCAGGAATAGTCACAGGGTTGTATATTAATGTAATGATTTTTTTTTACTCTTTATCCCACTGAAGAATGTGGTGCCAAATGTTTGCGTGTATGTTCAAGGAAGAATCTGAGTAAAGAGACAGCACCACACAGAAAGAAGGAGAATGTTGAGCATAATGTTCTTCATTGTTAAGCACTGTATGTAGTGAATGTACTAGGAGAGGTGTTCATTTCTTGCTTTTCAGACTTGTTTTCTTAATTTATGGATTTCAGCAGCAGGAGCAGGTCGGGCAGATGGAGTGATAGAAATTATGTCAACTAAATGTGGTGCCTTGTTTTCCCACCACCTGTGTCCTGTTTGTCATCCCTTTAATACAGGTATATAATCATTTGATCAATAATTACAGTAAATTAACAGTTATTTGTCACTTAAACATCTGTTTTTTCCTGACTGATTGCTGCATTATATAGCTGGTCACACTAATATATTAAACAGTATTGTATATTGCAACACCCTTAAGATGGTTTCAGCAGGCTGGATTTACCCACAAAATTTCATTTAAAACATTAGTATCGGCTGTAGAGATGTCCGCCTTCCCGACATGTAATGGAACTAGATGGCACCTGAGCTGGGCGACATGGTCAGAATCAAATATCACAATATTTTTGACCAAATACCTCAGTATTGATATTAAGACAATATTTTAGGATTTTAGGGATGACTGTTGGTGCTTTCACAAAAGATTAACAGAATGAGATTTTTTTTCTTTTTCTTTTATTATTTATTATTATTATTTTCTTTTTATTTTAGGAAGCACAGCTAATATCTGTGATATCCACTTGTCAACCATAGGGACCTGTGTAGCAGACCATTGCAGAAAGATGCACTTTTGAGCCAAAATTGAAAGAATTGTTAACAGAGATTTGAGATCCTTATCAAAGAAATTGTCTGAGGTATGGCGCAACAAGTAGAACGAAGGAGTCAGTGAGAACCGTTTGCTGGTAATCTCCGGATTTCCAGAATGAGCTTTTTTCCAAAATACTTGGATATGCCGACACGACTAGAACACATGGAAAAATGTACCTTTAACAATTAAAACAGAGGTCTGAGCTCTTGGGTAACATTTTCTGGAGGCAGATAGGTGTATAAGAAATGCTGTGAAAAAAGGTTTCTTCATGTATAGACACAATGAGATTTCTGATAAATTGTCGTCAGCACTATGGATAAGTGGGTAAAGACAATAATAGAACAAAATCAGAAACTGACATCACTTTACTGTAATGCAGCTTTTAAAACCAGGGAAAGATGACATTTATGCCATATCATGATATAACAACACCCAAAATTCAAAACATTATCTAGTCTCACATCATATCAGTATAATATTAATATATTGCCCAGCCCCAGACCAAAGCTAAAGCACACGGTCAACCACACAAGTCTTTGCTATTAGCTCCAGGTGAGACATAGATAGAAGATAGATAGTACTTTATTGATCCCAAACTGGGAAATTCTTGTATTACAGCAGCGAAAGATGCAAATTCACACATGTGACCATGCCCTAACCACGTGACAGGAGAGCCACAGACTTTGAACCACGGTCCACACACTGTCTTATCTGAATTACAAACATAATGTGTCTTGTGTTGCACCTGAGCTTGTTGAACAGGACTCCAAACTAACACTTATCAGGGAAAAGTGGACTGCTAACTAGGGTTGGGTATTGATTCAGATTTCCCAAATTGATTTGATTCGATTCAGTTCGATGTTGATTTGGTTTGGGATATTTCAGTTAAAAATACCAATTTCACATGGATGCGAAAGAGATTTTCAGAGAACTAACGCTGTAAATTGTGCGAGGAACCCTCTAACCTGGTGCATTATTTAAAAAAAAAGTCTGCATGAAGAATTGACACCAAAGCAGTTACATTAAACATGTATGTTTTCTAAAACATGATCTGACCAACATACTAAAATTAGCAAAATCTCACGCTATGAGATCTCGTGCCAAAGGTGGGTCACGTGAGACTAACTGGGTTAAAACCACAGACTTTCTCACATCTGCAGGAGAAAAGACATATTTTAAAAGTTTGATTTCGGGATTTTATGAATTAATATTGGACCAGGCAAAGGAAAATCGATTTGAATCAATTAACAATTCAATTCAATAACAGTTCCCTAGGTGGTCAGTTGTAACTGTAACCTGGATCTCTCTCGGCCAACCTCGCTTTCCTTCAGCAGACTCATATTCATATTATCAAGTCAAGGGAACTGGGAGGTCTGGGCTTACCATTCTTTTTGCACTACTGATGAGCAGAGGCGGAGCCTCATTTATAATAATGTTCTTAGATTTTGGACTTGAACTTAGTCTTAAGATAATTTCTAAAGTCCAATCCATAAAAGATACAGTGCATAAAAAACTTTGCTTACGCAGATTCTGACAAGAGAATTTGTAACATACATGCCAGTGATCTGTAAGTCTCAAAGTAACTTCATATTGCCAAAATCTGCCTTGCAATCAGTGATTTCTCCTTACATAATGCAGCACTGCTGACGCTTTAGTCAGGACCAAAGGATAAAAGCAAACTACTTAAGTCACCACAGTAGAAGAGGAGCCATCTCGTAGATTGGGAGTGCGACACAATTAAATGCTCACACTTAAATGAATAATTCCTATCACATTGTTCATAAAACTGATGAAAAATTCAACACAGGCTTGGGCACATATACATCCCAGACTGCAATACCCCAACCCAGCCACCGGGAAAATCATGTAAGTCAAGTCTGGACGTTTCTTGGAGATTAGATCATTTCCACATCACAGTAAGGTTTTATAAATAACTGATTTGCTTTATACTGAAGTTTGAAATGGATCAAGCGTCTATTTTATTAATGAGGCTCTGATGTACTGGCAGTATGGATTCCGAGGTAGAGATGTCTGACCTGGCCCCGTGAAAAACCTTTAATACCTGACACGACCATGTCTTTGTGGCAGCGTTTAAAGATGCTGCCTTTAGAGGGTGGAGTAGGAACACCATTGGAAGGTCTCTAAATAGATGAGCACTTCCTCATTTGAACATTTACAATCAATGTTCTCATTTCTTGAGGTATTTATGATTAAGAGAATACATCCAGCAAAACATTCAATCCTTTGAGTGGCTCTCTGAGTATAAAATGCTGTTCAAGCCTCTGTTGGGTTCTCTAGAGGCAACACATTTAGTGTCAGAGTATGTTGTATCTATAATAAGCATGGGAAGAAGAGTTACACATTGAAACTGGTGATGATACACTTGAGAGAATGAAATCCTGCTCTGTTAACACAATACATCATCAGACTACACGCAACTGCACACATTGTTCCTGGTCTCCTACCTTTATGCCATATGTACAATGTTGATGAGGGCACCATTTTTTGTTCTGGTGCTGTGTGCACAAGGCTTCCTAATACTAAGAGTTGCTCCTGGTGGTTAAATTTTAAGGAAATGATTAGAATTGTGATTTCCCTTTAAAGTTAAAAGTAGAACCTGCTTAAGATATTATTAAAGTTAGTTTAAGTTATTTGCAAAGCATTTTAGCTCTTAAAAGAGCTTCTATGGTGAAAAACTCTCGAGTAAGGAGGCTATAGAGTTTCTTAAGCAGTGGAGAAAATGGCAGAAAGACAAAAAGGTGAAAGAAATACTCCCCAAAATGTGAACGACAGTGAGTTAGTAAAACGCTACAGATGAAGTCGTGCAGAGATAATGTTTGTGGCCGATCTCATTAGAGATGTGCTTATGTAATAATGATAATAATAATAATAATAATAATAATAATAATAATAAACTTTATTCACATAGCATAATAATGTTTCAGTTTTTTATACAAGAAAAGAAAAGAAAATGGAATTCATTGACTTCCCTTGTTAATATCAAATATATTAAGTACTAAAATGACCAACATGGTAAGTAAACATAAGCAAATAAATACAACTATCAGCATGTGAGCAGCCTACTGGGCAAGTAAGCCTGTTTTTTTTTTTTTTTTCAAACATTTTGTAGGATACTTTTAAAGTGAGGCTTACAATTTATTCAACAGAGGTGCTCTTTTGATAATATTCATAATTAGGCCATGCCTTAAAGGGATAGTTCGCCTAAAAATGAAAATCCGGTCATTATCTACTCACCTTCATGCTGATTGAGGGAAGGGGTTAATTTTGTTGGTCTGCAAAACACTGCTGGAGTTTCACAGGAAAACAGTGTTGCAGAATCTCCCAAACAATGGAAGTGAATGGTGACCAGTTTTCAAACTTAAAAAAACTGCACACCGTCACCCCACACCCAGTTCAGACAGTGTGGATGTGCACATGAACGTGGCTCCAAGCTAAAGATCTACAGTGAAGATTCAGGCCAAAAACATGGTGTAAATAACATTTCTTTAGTCAAGTTGGCATGTTGGGGCTTTAGCAGACTTGGATTACAGCAGACAAGCAGTATAGAGACATTTTATGTTTTTATTTTGTTGTTTTTTATGTCTGAAAACTGGTCACCATTCACTTCCATTGTTTGGGAGATTCTGCAACACTGTTTTCCTGTGAAATTCCAGCAGTGTTTTGTGGACTTAAAAAACTAAACCCAACCTTCAATGGGCATGAGGGCGTTTCTGTCTCTCAGCCGGTAGCAAATTTGACTGCCAACTGTTTGCACACTGCATGCAGGTTGACTTCATGTCACACAGGGGAGGGACGAGCCTCGCCACCAAAGGAGCTGCCATGACACCTGAGCAGCTGAAAGAATGGCATCATCATTCGCCCTCTGGTGGATATCCACATTAATGTCACCTTTGTCTTCCTCTCTGCCTCCACGCTCCTCCTCAGATTCGAGGAGCTGGCTGAACAGTGGGGGAGACCGTATTAAAGTCCTCCACCATGTCTAGTCCCTGGGGTTTCAGCTGTAAAAATGTTCTTTGTTTTGTACTTGAACTTAGTCTTGAGATCATTTCACTGAGCTTAAGTTTGATTCATAAAAAAGACTGAGCATAAAAAAAACTTGCTTAAACAAGTTCTGAGAAGACCTGCCTTACAATCAGTGACTTCCCTCTATATAATGTAAAAAATAAAGCTGACTAATTTTTGGTTTTGTGGCAAACTCAAACTCTTACATTTTGAAAAAAAAAGTTTTCCCAACCTATAATATTTTGTTGATCTAATTTACTTTACTTTTACTTCTTTCTTTTGTTCTTAGATAAACTGGAATCTTTGAGTTTTGGAAACAAAACACACTGAATAATGGTTAATACTTAAATATTTTCAATTGCAACCGTTAAATTTTTCAAGCACCCAAATAATGACAAATCGGGCAAATATATTTTAAAAATACAGAATTCTTTGTATTTTAAAACCGAGTTTCAAGTTTATTTTAAGAGATAAAAGTAAATGATTACATCAACAAAAGATTATAGGTCAGGAAAACTTATATGAGCTTATTACAAAACTTAAGAGTTTGATTTTGACTTAAAAGTCAAAAATTTAATGAAGACAGTTCACTTGAAATTATTAGTTTTCTCGGCTTCTTCTTTTGTTGTTGTTGTTGTTTTTCTTTTCTTTCTTTTTTTTTGTTTGTTTTGTGAATAGCCACAGACCAAAAGAAAAAAGTGATCTGTTTGGAGGATGAGATCACAGTGATGGTAGAGGACTGAAGCCAGGCAGCATGGGGGACAAACAAAGCCAAACACAAAATTGGAAAATTGGAAGTGTGTCACCATTAATTTGTCACACCTTTAATTTATAATCCCTATCATATGCATCTTCATTAGACTGATGCAAAGGTCACCACAGACTTAGGAATTTTTCTTCCCAACCTACAGTACCCCGACATAACCATCAGGACAATCACTAAAGTCTAGTCTAGACTGTGCTTGGATAAAATCTCAAGTTTTTATAGATTGAATCATAAGTCCATTTTATAAATGAGGCCCCTGGGCTTTGGCTGTAGTGTCAGTAAGGCAAGGTGAGGCTTTTCAGGCTTTTCAGGCTTTTGAGGCCTTGATGGTTAAGTTTGTGGTAGCAACAACACACAGAAACTCACCCTGCTGTGCTCACTTGTCAGATAAAGTGGTTTGAAACAGGGTTAATTCAACCATGACAGGATATACACAACCTGAATTTATGTGTTCTCTACAAAAGTAAATGTAGCTCAGTCCCCTGTAGCTCAGTTGGTAGAGCGTGCGCCCCATGTACCGAGGCTGTCAGTCTTCTGCAGGAGCCACCAGTTCTGCTCCTGCCTGCAGCCCATTTGCTGCATGTCATCCCCCTCTCTCTGCCCCCTTTCCTGCCATATCTTCAGCTGTCACTATCAACATAATGCACACATAATCCACTTTCAATTACCTGGAACTTCACAGGGAAGAAATCTAGAAAACTGCATGTAGGGCCCTGAGTGTTTATAAAGTGGGAAGGACTTGTCTAATGCTATTCAGGTCATTGGTCTGTCCCCTGACAGACGTGGGAGTAG
Organism: Lutjanus argentimaculatus; assembly: GCA_034769285.1. Classification (NCBI taxonomy): domain Eukaryota; kingdom Metazoa; phylum Chordata; class Actinopteri; order Lutjaniformes; family Lutjanidae; genus Lutjanus; species Lutjanus argentimaculatus. Next base: position 2,108,644 of record JAWZSL010000036.1, on the reverse strand, counting down.
CAGTTTAAATATTAGGGATGATAATGATTACTTGATGATTGATTTTTTGTTCAAGATTTTATTTAGATTTCTTGAGTTGATTTGTTCTTTTACATGGCTGTTGTCTTTTCCATATTTGAATAATAACACATTTTTCCAGTGTCGTAATGTAGGAGGGTGTGTGGATTTCCAATCCTTAAGTATAAGTTTTCCTCAGGTGAAGAAAAAAAGAGTAATCCAATTCTAAGTCCTGTGACATATCTTGGAATATACACATTGATGCATTAAATTTTACACCCAATATCTCTGATAACAGTCCCAAGTCCCAAAAGGTGTGGATCAGTGAATCTGTTATTCCACAGTTCCCTAATTTATTTCCATCATATTTATTTACCTGGTCTCTTGTACTGTTGTATGGTTGTTAAGAATTGGATTGATCAAGTAAAATTTATTAGTAAATAAAAATCTGAAATATAAATCAAGCCAAATCAAATTTTACTTACATAGCCCAATATCACAAATCACAATTTGCTTCAGGAGTCTTTAAAATCTGTACAGTGTGCAACACCCCCTGTCCTGTAGCCTGTTGAAAGAGTGAGTGGAAACTCCCCAAAATAAAACAGAGACTTTTACTGAGCATGCTCTGCATGTTATCTGATATTCAAGTATATGTTTAATATGTAGGTCTTTACGTCTTTATATGTTTCACGGGCTATGACATGCTGTTGTAGAATATACAATATGTTGCTGTGGTGGTGATAAAGCTAAGATACACCTTTATTTTTAAATTGTCATGGCACGTCTGTGTCACAAGTGTCTGGAATTGTTCAGTCATAAAACTGTCAAATCATAATTTATTTACTCTTTATAACGTAACATAAATATAACTGAATGTGTTAAATGGACATATGATGTTGTCTGATATCAATCGCAGACCCCTGAACTGAATCAAATTGAAATCATATTGCAGCAGATTTTGTGTCAGTAAATAGACCCTTTTACAGTTTGTAAACAATGAGAAAGCTGCTCGCGGCATCTTGGCAACGGAAGTACAGCGGACCACAACAGCTTGTCAATGGGCCGCTGCAAACACAAGCAGTTTTAATCGCGTTCTCAGTCTAAAGCTGGGGGCACGCTACAAGATTTTCACAGTCTTTGCAGATTTTGAAAATACTTGGAGCACACACTACACGACTGGCTTCAGCAGATTCTTTTAAAGACTGGGGATCACACATTTAAGGACTGCAGCAGATGAGGGATCACACACTACACGACTGCATCCAGAGTCAGCTCAAAAAATTCAAACATGTTTGAATTACAGCGACTGAAGTCGGGCGGAGTCTGTTCACCTCACACACTTGCTGATTCCAGTCTGTACCACATCACGCACTAACAGATTCTGTGCTGACTTGCCATGACGACTGTCCCCAACTAAAGCTGACTGGCGCAGACCAGCCCCAACTGCAAATCGTGGGTAAAATCTGGCCAAAAATCTTGTAGTGTGTCCCCAACTTAATCAACGTTTAATAGCTCGCAGCCATAGATGCCACCACTTGCTCTGAAACAGACAGTTTTTCATAAAGTTTAAGCAACTTATATCGACCACTGGAATATCAATTCTGAAGTATCATATACTCAATAAACACATGTTTTGGTGATTTTGGTGCTGGTAAAATGTTTAATTCAACCTTTGCAGCTTGATAACTGGTCTGGATGACTGGAGGAGACGATACTTCTGTTGCCAAAATGCACGCGCAGCTCTTCGATGACGTCAGCTGTAAAAGGGTCTATATCATATCTTCACCCAGAGAATTGATACAATATAGCACTGTGGTGAAATTTACACTCCTAAATGGTAGTGGTAGAGCTTCTGTGAATGGTCATGCTAGAAGGTGCCTCTTTACATTTAATTATCAATTCATTTGTTTATTTTTCATATTTTATTTATTTATTTATTTTCTTTGAATTTATTTTCCTGACAAAGTCAGTTGGTGGGTGGGAGCAGGGGCGTAGCACTAAATCCTGCACTCTGCAAACAGTCGTTCTCTATGAGTCCCTCACCACTTGGAATCCTTTGTCCATGGGTGGGAGGATAAAAGGTGGTGGAATCTGTGGTTGTTACCTTGGTTGAAATGTTCACTGTTGAATCATTTGAGCTTATTGGAACACTAAATGATTTTTTTCCTTTTGTGCCTGCTGTTTTAAGACATTAATCAGATTTTTTTTTTTAAGTGACCGATAAATAAATCAATGATGAAAATGAGAAGTGCAGTTCTAGTAGAAGAAGTAGAAGCATGAACACCCGCAATCCGGTATAATAAATACTAGTCTTTATCTGATGTGAAGTTTTTGCTTTAAATTGTAGCTGTATTGTAATGCTTGTTTAAGTAGTTTGTGGTGTTATTTAATTGGACTGCATCAGGTGTGTATAAATTGCTGGGCACAATAAAAGAAACATTGTATCCTGTTGTTATTATTTGTTACAGAGTTGTTATTTTGGTTTTCCAATTAGTTTGGCCATCCGTTATTCTCGTTTGCACTTGGTGATCTCGCGGGAGTTGGCACGGAGATACGCTAGCTCCGTTTACCTCTGGTGTAAGTGACAGAGAGCCGTGGCTGGAGTTACTCAGCGCTGATGGTGAATAGCCACTGCTGCGGTAACGGGCGGAGGAGAAGAAGCCGCAGAAGGAGTGAGCAGTGGCACAGGACTGATAGTTCCGAGTTAGTCTCTTAGATTTAGCAGTATTACTTGTATCATCGGATCCGCACAAACCTAACAAGGGAAGAGAAGGGAAAAATAAGGAAAGATGGCGGCCGCGGCCTCGCCGGGCTCCGGCTCGTCCACCTCCTCAGACTGGATTGTACTGAGAGACGGTTGCCTGCGTTGCGACGAGGAGGGCCTGCGGAGCCTGTCCTACCACCCGGCCCTCAACGCTATCCTGGCCGTCACCAGCCGCGGCAGCATCAAAGTCATTGACGGCACCTCGGGGGCCATTCTCCAGGCTTCAGCTCTGCACGGTGAGCCCCGGAGCCCTCTGTCCTTCTGTCCCTCTGTCAGGCCATCACACACACACAGCTTCAGCTGTGACTGTCAACACACACTGAACACGACACAGGAGGAGCTGAACCCGCAGCGAGCCAACTGGAGTTAACGTTAGCTCGTCCTAGCAGTTATCTGTGGGCCTCGTTCAGATATTTAGCCAGCAGGATTGGTTTAGCCTGTTCTGTTGGTGCAGACACTGAGTGTCTGGACAATTATGTGTTTGTGGTCCAGTTGAAACTGTCTCCTGAACGCTAACGTTTGCTAGTGTACACCACATTTGCGATATGATATATTTACCATGCAAGCTAACGGCTAGCTAACAGCTAGCTAACGCTTGTTAACGCTTGTTAACTTAGCACCAGGCTAGTTAGCCGGCCAACCGTCACTGTCACTTTCTGTCATTCTGCTCCTCAGTCACGATACGTAGTTACAAGTACAGTTTATATGTGGGCACCTGACGTAGCATGCCTACTATTACTTACAGGTAGTAACGCACCGTATGTTAGTGTGATTTACTGTGGTAGCACCCGAGCTAGCTAGCGGCTCTTTAGCTGCTTAACTTTCCAGCCTGTGGTGCGCACTGTCAGTCACTCATCTGGAGGCTTTGGTGTGATGCTGAGAGTAAAGTGACTTGATGCTGTAGTGATGGTGGAGTGGCTCATGTTCACCGGCTAACTGAGTGGAATAACCATTCTGACACTTGTCTTGTTGGGGTTGCATGTCAGCACACAGTGTCCTGTCACTGTCACAGTCGACTAATACAACATTGCATGCAAAGTTAAAGCAAGAATTACTAAGTTTCTCAAGCTGTGCTCCGCGCTCACCTGGTAACTGCAGCGTTGATCACTGTCATCTGCTTTGTTTACACATCACTGCACGTGTCAGTGTTTGTTTCAGATTGGAAAATAGAAATGCATCAAGACACTTGGTTTGGATGTCTTATAGATGGTGATTAATCGTTACCATTTGTTTACATCTTAAATTATGGTAATCTGATTAGGGCAAGGTATTGGCAAGAATCTTGTATACAATATGTAACATGAGACAGGGGTTATGATTTCAGTATATCATGGCATCTTGTAATACTGCAAGCAAGGTGTTGCTATTTTTATATCTAATTTTAGGAAAATCTGAGTTTAAAAAAAAGTTGAAAAAGTTGCAGTCAGAAGAGTAAAGATAGCTAACAACACTGCTATAAGCTACATCACAAAATGAATCACTGCCACAAATCTTTATGCAAGTGTATCAGTATTTTCTTACACCCCTACTGCTGATGGGTGTCAGTGTCTTTTTATTACTGAACAGTAATTTAAGTGATATGTTTAAATGTAAAGTAAGGCAAAGTAAAAGAATGAGCAGCAGCATCATTCTGGGTAGTGGTCATCATATTTTAGAATATTCGACTTTGTTTACATTGATTTTTGCTTAAGCGACCAGAGGAGTATACTACAAAGTGAGATTAATTGGTTAGCAAGGTATGTTGAGTCTGAAGCCGGGGCTTTCAGTATCATGAAGGTGGCTCTCTTTTAACCTGTCTAGATCACCATGGTAACTTATGCTCATGACCTGGTTGGGAGCAGGTTATGTTCAGCGTTTCAGATTAATTCCTCTGTAAAAAGCGCCGCTCTTAAACTAATTATTTTCCTAACAAGGTTGTTTATGAGCGATATAGCTTATAAACTGATGGAAGATGTTAAAAAGTGAAAAGTTGCTGAGCTGTATGTTTGTAATATCACAGAACAAATCCATAAAATGTAGAAATGTAACATAATGTAACAGCAGCACAAACTGTACGTGTCGTGTTGTCACAGGAACCACCATTTGGTGGTGCAGAGTCATTTTTCCCATTTGCTTCAGGTCATATTAACACTTTAAATTTACACAGTGTATTGTCAACGCACTAAAAGAATGATGAGACAACTGCACTGTCAGTACTTTTTACCATAGTCTGTTCTGCATCGCTAATATTGCAGCTCAGAACACTGATTAGAAATTCATCATCATTTACCATGGAAAATCTTAAATCAGTTACATTAGTTCGGCCAAAAACTTCAGTGATGTCCACGTCTCTGTCATTGTGGGACAGAGACAGCATCATGTTTAAATCTGCTGTATGAAGTTTTATTATTTAATGTGCAGTTTTCATGTTAGAAATAAACGGCAGCATTAAGATCACATTAAGTCAATCAGTAATTTTCTGACAGCATTCTTCTTCTCCTGCTTTATTTGCAGCATCGATGTTGCTTTTTGCTTTAATGTATTTTGTATATTTTCTGTAGCTCCTAATTATAACAACTTGATCATTTTGACTGAAGTGGGCGGCTCACAACTGCTTCACTTTGTGCGGAAGAAGAGTCAAATGACACAACAAATGCCCCTTTTTATGTGAGCGTGCACAGAGTCTGAAGACGAAAGCCTGAGTTAACAAAGCAAGTTGATAACCACCGTCGTGATACCGTTATCTCTGACTCAGGGTTTAGGGTTTGTCGAGCCAGCTCATGCAAAGAAATCCAGGCTGTGTTGAGCTTCCTTCGTAGTACAGACCTCAGGAGTACAAAGTAACAAAAACACAAATCAACCGAGAGAAAAGACAGGAATGGACTGGGTTAACATCAGGTTCAAGGTTCTCTACTGAGAGAAGCTGGACAAGGAAGCAAAGCAGCACTACTTTGACAAAAAAAAGGAAACTAACAGGCTCGATCTATATGAACATGAAGAGTAGTCAAGTGATCTAAATGAACTAAAATTACTTCAAGCTAACCAAATACTTTACACATATTTAGTTCAGCATTGCACAAATCAATATTATGTCAAGTTACACAAATAAAGAGAATCAGAATTTGATTCATTTTCCACCATTTATTATGGTAACACATGGTATAAAATAAGGGTGTGCCATCTTAGGCACCTCACGATTTGATTCGATTACGATTCAGGGTGCTATGATTTGATTATTAAACGATTCTAACGATTATTACGATTATCACGATTATCACGATTATCGATGCATCTTTTTCACCATACAGGATTTCTTTTAAACAAGGTATATTTGTCAGCATCCATTAAATAAAGTAAACAAACAAATTTACCTCTGTTATCTTTTATTTATATCAGACCAAACGATCCAACACATTTCCCACAACAAAAAGCTGCTCTTATTACATAAAATGTAATACATAAAGTGCCTTTAGAAATAAGACTTATTTTAAAAACTTCAAACTTATACAGTACTGTTCTGTATACATACATTAGATCATTATACACTGCACAGTATAAGACACAACTACGCTCTGTAGTCTGGCTCAGTGTCCCGCCTACAGCACATCTGATTGGTTAGAAGTTACAGGTAATCAATCAGCACAGACACACTGTGTCACAGACAGGGTGAGACAGAGCTGCTCCGGTGAGCAGGGAGGAGCTGTGTAGAAGTTAAGACAGCTGATATCACCAAAGTTTCAATAATTATCACAGTCTTATGATCTGTTTCTTTGACGACAGCATAGTTACATCAGTGAAAAAAGTCATGGTCTGGATTTCACTCAAGATGATGTGACGGATTTTAAATCAGCCGCTGTTCGCAGAGATGCGCTGCACACAGCAGCATCTGTCCTGTCTTTTCACTGGAACTCTGCATTGAGATTTCAGGTATTATAACTCATACAAAAGTAACAATGACAATAAAACTATGATGCTCACACATTGTCCGCGGATCACATGCGTGCCGAACCGTGGAGGGCGAGCCGTACGGAATACGGATCAAATGCGATCTGTTGCGCCCCTAATTTCAACCCTGAAGAGTGAACCTCACGCTCAGTGACAGTAGCCAGCGAGTTAGCTGCCACCGTGTTGGCTAACAGTCTGTTATGAGTCCGTCCCTTAAAACTGTCTGGGCGGCTTTTTTTGTTCCGGCCAACTTGTTGGTGCTGCGGTTGTGTTTCTGTGACTTTGCTATCATGGAAAATAATCGATTTTTGAACATTTATTAATCGTTATTGATGGTCACGTGTCGCATCGCGATGCATCTAAGAAACGATGTATTGGCACACCCCTAGTATACAACCTGAATAACTCTGTTAGTGCAGTCTACATCAAAGGGGTTTATGGCTTAAGTGTCAAAGCCAGTTTAACTAGCTAGATGGTTTCATAACAGCCCACACACACACAATCCTGTCAGTGGAAATGATGTCTGCATTCGTCTTCAGGATGCCACAGTAGCATTTTAAAGGCTGGTTTGCATGAAAAAAACACAGAATTTCTGTATAGCTATGCAGCCAGGTAGTTGTGTAAAGATAGCTGTGTAGCAACAACACAACAACAAATAGCACAGCTTGGCTACCCTCTGCCAGGTCTGTGCAGCAAGCAATAACCACAAAATAGTTAAATGTGTTTTGATTATGACTTACGTATATGAAAATGCTGTGAACACACAAACATGTTGGCAAATGTTGCTGAGGTGATGTTTATTCATCTCACAGCCGCTACCAATGCCATGTTACGCCTCTTTGTTAACTTGGCAAGTTAATTCTCACTCCATTAGTAATCTGTTTCCCACACCAGTTGTCAGAACGTTTTTTACAGTTGATAATACAGCAAGCGTTGACCATTCAATTGTGTTTTTTTAAGGTGGATAAGAAATCAACACCACCGTCCAACATTTACCTCCGCTGTTACTACTATTTGGTCTCTACCTTCCATGTCGAAAAAACCCCACAATGTCTTGTGTTGCTCACTGCTGCTCATGTCACAAACCCCATTCTCATATTGTTTATTAGCACCTGTTTCCATCTGAAGCATGTAATGCGAAGAATTCTTTCTGAAGGGGACTGTGACCATGGCTCCCACCAGAGCTAGTTTGTTCATGAGGCTGTTGACTGTGAACTAGGGATGCACAATAAATATCAGAGCTGCTAAATTATTTGCCCATATTGGCTAATTGAACTATATTGGTCTATATTGGTATCGGCATGAATTAGCCGATAGAAGGCGGCAATGTCAAGTTACGTCCCCCTTGATTACTTGTATTACAAAATGAAAGAAAAGCTGACATATATGGCAACATATGGAGACCTTATGCAAACTTTATTGATAACCTTTAAAAATGTTGATATGGTTATCTGTTACTACTGAGGTGATGAATACAGTGAATTCTTAGTGTTTGGGGGTAAAAGTCCTTGGGGATTGACTTCACACTACATATTGTTTGTAAAGTCCCTCCATTATTTGAAAGCCTTTTCTTTTCTATTTACATTTGTAATGTTTATTCATGTTTTTTTTTTTTTTTATCTGTGTATCTGTAGCTATACTCCTTGCATTGTGTTGTTTGACCTGTTTGTCTTGTCCGGTCTGTCAAGGGTATTCCATACACATATAAAAAAATGTACACACAGTACTCATTCTCACTCCATGTTGGTGTCTGGGAGAGAGCACTGTCAAAAAACATTTTAAAGCTATAGTGCGTAACTTCTGACACCCCCTAGCGGAATTCTGCGTTATTACAGCAATAAAGCCGGCATTTCCATATGACGTATGCCCAGGTGTACCACGCCCCCCCTACTATGCCCCCCACTCCCCACCGCTATCCCTCCGTCACCGTGATTTGCGATTCCACAACATTTTTATTCTGTTTGAAGAAGGACAGCCAATGAAAAAAAAGATGGACTCTTCAGAAGAGGTAATTATTGTATGTTTTTTTTCTGCCACAGAAACGCAAATAGCCTGTTACAAACGGGAGACAAGGTGCCTGCTAATTTGTAGCTGACAGGTTAGTGGACGAAAAGACCCAGTGGTAGTCAGCAGAAGTTATTTGTTGTCCCTCGGTCACTTTCCTTCTTTGCTAATAGTCCTTCAGCCGAACGTCCAGGCTTTTTCTTTGTGGTAGGATCCACTTCTGAACCATGTCTCGGCCGCTTCTTTGGGTTCTCCGCCATGTTGCTTTCTCTTTCTACCTGCGCTCTGTCTCTTGCTATGAGACTCTCCGCTCTTCCTCCCCCTCCCTTCTTGTTGTGAGGTAAAACGTGTCATTTCCTGTGCGCCAGCGCAGGAATGTCGCCGGTTGACAAGCAAAGCAAAAATGATATATTGAAAAATGCCGCCAGGCTTAATGTGCATTGTGTCATCTCCTCTAGTAGTGGCTTGGGTGAAACAGACATTTACGGACATGTAGAAGTTATGCACTGTAGCTTTAAAAAAATCTGTCTGTCTATGCATGCATATATATATATATATATATATATATATATATATTTGTATACACGCACATGTATACAAATATCAGCTGTGTACTATATAATATTTGATTTGACAGATTGTCAAAGCACTTAATTTGAATTCTTAGGGAAATGATTCATAAAAGCCAACAAGAAAAAAAAACTGAGTCAGAACTGTTCTTAGTTTTTGTTGTCATAGTGATGTCCATTAGATTTGGTTTGATCAGAGTTGTGGAACATTAAATCATCCATCTTTGCTCACTGCATCCTCGCCTTCTTACCCTTAGGTGTGAATAAACTACGGCTTATATCAACGTCTTTAAATACAAACGTGTGAAATTATTGCTTGTCTTATTGGTTTCGGCCATTAGAAGCAGGTAATAATTGGTTATTGATATAGGCTAATAAAATCCATGTCGTGCATCCCTATTGTAAACAGTATTACTACACACAGTCACTCAAATAAATGCTGTTTGACTGTAATAATTGTGTTATTTTGGGCTGCATCCCATCTGAGGGTTATTTCACATGACTTACAGAAGTTGGACCTCAAGGAGATGTACATCTTTGTTTAATGGAGTAGCCTTCTGAAAACAAAAGGTAGATTGTAAACAAACAGACTTGCAGCCTTACTGAGCTATTGGATCTTAAGTAGACTTGAAGTTTGCTTTAATGAACTTAATTAACCTTTTCCAGTTACTGGTAGCTGGTGTCATGTGTTTTGCCATCGGATGTCTGTCAGTTGTGAATGATGGAATGTTGAGCCCAGTTGAACCTTCTCAGGGTGGATGGTTATGCCATATCCACATCTGTTTCAACACTTGTTTTGGGAAACTAGTGGCAAGCAGTGTCACCTTGCTGTACAGTACTGTGTACTGAGGATGACAAAACCAAAGACGGAATGGAAAAAGCCTGACATAGTTTGGATGGTTGAAAGGTTTGTTTTGTTGTTGTGACTGTATATTGCATGTTTTTTCCTTTGAAAAAACAACATAATGATCAAAGCCCTCTCACCATATTTTTTACTCCTCACTGCATTTCTGCTACGCCCACCAAGTTCATGTTTCAGGATAACCCAACAGATGGAAATCTGTCAAACAGTGAAAGTTTGCTGTCAGATGAATGTGACTGCTGGAGCTCCTCCTCTGCTGGAGCAGCTAATCCAGTAAATCAGTATTTCACTCAGTCCAACAACACAAGTGTAAGAAAAGAGTCATTGAAAATGACTGCATTAGAGAAAAGGAGCACTTTGGATTATATTACAATCAATTTGCATGTTTACTAGTAATATATAGGCACACCTGCTTTGCATGCTGATTCAAGGACTGTAAACCCAGTTTTGCTTTCAGTTTGTTTTGCTTTGTGCTCCTGTGAATTTGGCCAAGGACTGGATACTGATTTTAAGATACCAACTAATTTGGCTCCCATACAAATACTACCATTATCAACATCAACCAAAAACTTTAGCAAAAAAACCACATACGTTGACATGAGGGAACCAAAGGTGGCAGTATGCTAACTCATTTCCAGGGTTTCAAATTTCTGCAGTACTCTATAATCCCTGATGGAGATGATCAGAAATAACAAGTTTTTTGTAAATGTGTCTCATTTAAGCATGTGTATGTTGCACACTAATTGGTTTGTCCCAATCTGCTCATAAAGACCTTTTTAAAAATGTGAACCATCTTATTTACAACTTGTTGAAGACTTTCATTAATGAAGTAACAGCAGCAGCATCACAGCAGCACCGTCTGTATGTTTTCTCATCTGTAACTATGTAAGCGTGTGCATGCAAATGCTAGGCTAAAAACAAGGCTTACAATGCTGGGGAGTAACTAGTTACATGTAATTCAATTTCAAAATAAATGTAATGGCAATCTGTTACTGATACTTAGAAAAATGTGTAATTAAATTAGTTCCTAATTGCAGGTAGAATCAGTAGGATTTATTCGAACTGTTTGTAAATGCATCAAAAAAGATAGCAGGGTGTCAGATACCAATGTTTTTGATTGGTAAAGCATCCCGAGCACAGCAAAACAGTGAGGGATAAAAGGAATTCCAGGCAGAGGGCAGGCTCTCTGCAGATACAGACACCACCACACACTTCTAGTGGTTTATAAGTTCACATTGAAAGGGATTGTGTATAAATCAGCCTATAGATTGTTTTAAAGAAAATGTTATATATTATAACATGTAAAATGTTTAGTTTATTTGGTTTATAAAAGGACAGTGTGCAGTGACATTGATCATTTACAGGAAATGAAAACATGGTTGCACCCTGCTGAGTGCACTTTTCTAGTTTCAGTTATTTTAATACTTCCACACTGTATTCAGTCATAAACAAATAGTTAACATCTGTCACCAGTGGGATGTGCAGGAACAGGTTTGGTGTAACATTATGGCCAGCCGTGCTCTTTACTGCATACATGTCTGTTTTTATTGAACTTCAGTAGGTGGCAATAGTCACCTGTTCCTGCAGGCCATGTTGCAGGATTGCATCCACATGTGATGTGGGCTGAGAGACACGTGACTCCTTCATTGTTTTTATTATGGGAATATTCCAAGCCTGTTTTCCTAAACACACATATATGTAAATTAACTAGTATGTGTGGGCATGTATGAAAAATGGAATAACAGATTACATTTACACATTCTGGTTCAACTTATATATTGTTTAAGGAGAGCTCTGATTCAGCCACTGGAAGTAAGAAGCTTACGTGATGTATCAGTATAACAATAATAAGAAATAAACTTTTACATTTTGATAGTTACTGTTTTCATCATTTAATATCAATGCTGGTACGCAGTAATGCCACAAGAGCACAGATGAGTCAGTAATTGGTGTTAAACTTCATTTTCTGTCAGATTTCTGTCCGATCAGTGTCTTTTTGTCAGTCTTTCACACTGGCATATAGTTTGTGTGTTTGCATTAGGACCCTGCTTCTGTCAGTCACTACCCACTCAAGCCAATAGACAAACCAAGGGGAGACGTCTCAGTCAGTTGTAGTCAGGAACTTTAAGCTTAATGTGTACAAACAAAGACAAAACATATAAATATGATTACTGTTTTTATTCATCAATTGATTAATTTCAGTTTCATAAATAGTCTGTCCAGTTCTCCAGACATCAGAGCAGCTGATGCTATCCGTGTCAAAGGTAGCTGGTCAGACTTGTTTATCAGAACAGATGTTTGGCATTAGATGGTAGACCAGACATGGTGAGTACCTGAGGTTTCCCTGTATTATTATCTCCAAATTACACTTCGCCAAAGATAAATGGCAGTGGCATGTTGTGCTTTTCAGGTATTAACTTTGGAGCTTGCTTGTAGCCTTTCTCCTTCAAACCTCCTGAGACTTTCCTGTCCTCTGTCCCTGTCACAGCTAAACCTGGTGGTCGTGTCAGGTGTCAGTACTTCCCTGCAGTGGACAAGGTGCTTTTTGTGGACGACTATGCAGTGGGATGCAGGAAGGACCTGAACGGCATCCTGCTCCTGGACACAGCTCTCCAGCCTCCAGTGGCCAAGCCTGAGGACATGGTGCAGCTGGAGCTGCCAGTCACAGAGGTAAGAGTGACACCAGGAAGCGGCACACAGGGACGCTTGTTGTCACCTGATATTTGACACCAGTTGTTGTGTTTGGCCTAGATGGGTGTTTTTACACTAAACCTTTTGTTCCACAGTCAGAATATTAGCCCTTGGTTGGAATAAGCTGCTCATTCTGTGCCTATGAAAGGTTGGATAAAACCTTTGGCAACAGTCTTTTAGCAGGTGAAAATGTGTTGTGGAGCTCCCACAGATTAATTTTATTTTTTAGAGCTCAACATCAAACCAGTAATGATATAAAGCAGTGTTTCCCAAACTTTTTTCATGGGACCTGCTTTTTAAAAATGACAAACCATTGCAACCCAGTTCACAATAAGCCATATCAGTACATTCTAGGAAGAGGTAATTTGTGCATAAATAAATGTTACTGACCATTTTTACTGGCATTTCTGTATCACCTTATATTATCTTGGTGCTTTATTGAAAACAAAACTTTAGAAATGAGAAATAGATTCATTTAGGCCGAGTTAACAGGTTGTCTTTTAGTCTGCTCAATAAATGAGACATAATAAGTACATTTGGACAGAATTAACAGGCTCTTGTTTTTTCCTCTCATCTGTAAAACAATAGACACATTTTAATGCTTTAGAAAATGTGTACTGCAGATATAAATCTTAAATTTGCAGAATTTCTTCCATTTTCGGTTAATTATTTGGGGACCCAAAAAAAATCCCCTGTGGCCCACCTGTTGGTCCCGACCCAGTCTTTGGGAACGACTGGCATAAAGTACACAATATTGCTTCAGTTTAACCGACAGGCGCGAGAGATGAAACTGTATGAAAATTTCATATACGGGTTATGGTGACCAAAATTAAAATAAAAAAAAAATAAAATAAAAATGAGCTGAAAATGTTTAAGTTAAGTGCTGATACACTCACTGAAATCAATTCATCAAGTTTTATCATGAAAATCTCTCATAGATTTGAAATGGCATCATATCTTTTGTTTTCACTGATGCATAACAAACCCACGTTGCTGCTGTGCATGCGTCTGGGAGACTGTTTTAAACGTCATACTTTCTGAAAGCTTTTTCACTTTCAGTTGTTACACTTCAACTAACCGTTCAACTGGTTTTAGTGCTTTCGTTTTACCTTAGACTTCAGTTTGTCACAGTGGTAAACATTAAACACATCAACTGTCACGTCAGCACTTCAACTGACACCTCAAAACCTTTCAGTGCCTCAGCTGAAGATGAAATGTAACCAGTTAGACACCAAATCCATTTATTTCATAAAATATTGAATGACCATCCACATACTGAAACTAGCTCCTGGGCTTTCAGCCAGGTATACACTGTGTGATTTTGGGCTGTCCCAGACAAAAGATGATCACTGTGAAAGAAACTGGGAGGTGAGAGGTCCAAAAGATGTCCATTCTCACGTTTTTGTGATTAAAGACACTGGAACAAAAATATGACAGTGTCAGACTTTCAGGATAACCTGCTACAACCTGCGTCTAAGCAACTAATAGGAATGTGGTGTGTGTCAGTGGACAAAGACTGATCACTACAAAATGAAACATGGACACGCTCACCACTAGCAGTGTTAACTCCTACAACTCCTCTTCAATGATGACATAAGTTTCAAACCATGTTCATTAATTTGGACATTGCAAAAACTTTTGTACTTATTTGTGAGAATTCACTTGAAATATGTCTAAATGGTCTTAAAAAGGTCTTAAATGTAACTGCAAAAAGCCTGTATACAGTGATGTCACTGAGTGGAGGTTCTTTTAGCTCATATGTTTGGCAGAGTCTGGAAAACTGAAGACAGCCTTATTATGTGTTATTTAGACCTGCCATCAACCTATAGATGGAATTAACATTAATTAGTGACAGGTGATATGATCTGAGCCGCTGATTTTAACTGGTGAAAGTGATTATCAGCGTGGGCTAAAAATGAGAAGCTGCTGCCTCAGTGTTCTGTAGCCTACACTGCTATCACTGTTTGCTAACTGTCAGAGCGCAGAGACTTTTGCCCACCCAGGTGTTAGAACAATCACCGGTGTCTTAAAATATTTTTTCACATTCACACACTCTAGTTTTCACTCTCATATATGGTGACATGATCTCCAGGCTGAGATCACAACACACAGTAGATTTACAGTGAAGAAAGGAGCAGATGTTGGTCTGTTTTATTTTAACCGTCACCAATCCATTAACATATGCCCGGATCTGCTCCTGATACTGGTTCTTAAGATCAGCTCTCGACATCTCTAAAGTCCTGAGTATTCTCCCAAACAGATGTGTACATGGACAGCTATGGACACTATGGACATATAGTAGTCCTGCTTATACTAATATGTGTTTCTCTGCTTGAAGAATGTGTTCCACACAAGGGATATGTGCAGTTAGTCAACTACACACATTTACTAATATTTTATTCTTAAACAATGCTAGTTAACTGTTGCCTCTAAGATGTTATGCAGGTTAGTCAGGGCTGTGGTCCCATTAGACGGCAATAAGGCTGAACGTAGGCTGTGACAGAATAAACTGATATGTAACCCCTCGACTGGAGCAACATCTGACCACATTCAGCACAGACATGAACATTAACCTGCAAGCAGAGTAACTGCTGCTGCTAGCACTGCTAACGTTAGCTACACTGTGTGTCAGACTGGCAGCTAATGTCAGCTCCAGGTAAACAATGTTGTTTGCCCTGAGATTCTGTGATCTTATTCGGTCTGAAAAGGTGAAGCAGGTTAATGAGATGTTATGTTTTGTGGGTTAATGTGCAATGTTTGTATTGCACGGCGCAGTGACACACATTTCACCAGCATTTAAAATCCGATTTGGTGATTGTAGACAGTGATTAATGGCTTCAAATGACACAGTATTTTTACAGACAGTGTTTAACAGTATTAATTAATAAATCATGCTAAATTTTAACTGCTTTCCAAGTGTTTTCTTACTGTTAGACTAGTTCACAAGTCTAAAGTAAAGTTTGTGTTTAATTGCCAGGGAAATTAGCCACCAGGAACATCCCTATTGCACACATGTTCCACACAGCATAGTGGCCTTGCAGACAAGCAACAAACAAACAACAAATTGGAGGTATGCAGATGTCCCCACGCACCCTTTGATGCACCTGAAAGTATAATTTTGTCTTAGAGTCAACATATCCTTTCAAATGATAGAGACACGATTCATAAAGCACATTGTTGGAGAGAATGGATGAGGTTATTAGGTTATTGTTAAGGTTTGAGCACATATTCATCCTAAATGTGCTTATCCTGACTCTGAGCAAAGCAGCACAGTCAGGGTCAGTGGGAGACATATTCATCACCCTGTCTGTGTTTGATTGATTAAAAACAGTGGTTTTGTTGTTACAGATAATTGGTTTGGAGCAATATGTTTCTGGGACAGTTTGACCTTACTGTAATACAGTAGACTGTCCTTTGGTACATCAGATACATTGAAAGTAACATTTCCTTCTTTGACCCTGGACTTTCACTGGTCTCTTTGGCCCAGTTCCAGTGTCTGCCCAGCCATTCTCACAAACTCCTGCTAAGTCCACCAGGGATCAGGGATATCCTGCTGTGAAATCTGCAACTGCTTGAAGGCACTCTGTTGATTTGACCCCTTTATGAAAAATTTTCATCAGGCTGCTCCTCTGTGGCCTTCTTTAAACAGAATAATCATGCATGACTTTGTGACATTAAATAATGGAAGAGACAGTAGAATTTTGGAAGCATAAAAAAAGAAGCATTAAAGTAAACTGGGAGGAGTGGGCAAGAATGTATTGCCCTGTAAGACCAGATACACGTTGCCAACCAGCACTGTGTTTGTACTTATTTGTTTTATTGTAACATGATGGAACAACATCAGACACTGTAGTTCATTAAACTACATGTGGAATATCATCTTTACTTTACAGTTCACACAAATGTCTCTTTCCAGGTAATGTGACTTTTTCAACCCATCTTTTTTATAGCCTTGTTTCCATCAGCTTATCAGGTTTTGATATGCAAATTATTTTTCTTGTTTGGCTGCCTCAAATCCAGTTTAAGTTGAGGGTCTGCATTCACACACACAAGCAAGACAGTAGACTTGGCTTCTGTCAGTGTTAAGCTTTTTTTCCTGCTCTACGGTTGGTGGCAGTAACAGACCAAGAATTCAGCCATAATGCAGAAAGGAAGGCAGCTGGTTCATAAACCTGGATATAAACAATGCAGGTTTCAAATGACTTTAAAATTGGCCTTACAGGTTCAGTGTGGAAGAAATGCAATTCAGGGTTAGGTTCACAGTGTTTACAAGAAATGTCACATTCCCATGTGAACAGTGAAACAGGTTTTGCTTGATGTGATAATTCCTCTTGCTCAGACCAGCCAGTAAAAGAAATCCTTGATTCTCTTGTGATTTGGTGACAAAGTCTTATCAAAATGTATTCCAAAGTTTATCTGAAGTTAATATGAGGCTTCAGTGGTCTGAGTAAGTCAAAATATCAAGTAGATATCTGCCAAAGTTAGTCTGTCTTTCCCTGTTTTTCTGCTGTAAAGGTAGTAAAAAGAGGGAATTTTGTACATGTTGCAACATGTTTTTGTACATAATGAAAAGCTGAATTTTGTCTCTTATCAGTTACATTGAAAGGAAAGGATCTTTTGATGGACAGAGTGTGATTACAGTGAGCAAACCAGTTTCAATGTTCATTTGTACATCTGACCATTGTTTTAAGACAGACTTGAAGAACTGTGAATGTGCCCTTTAAAACTCTTGTTAGGCCAGGAAATGAGGAAAGGCAAGAGTACTTTAGTGGCATATATCAGTTGATCTACTCCAACATGGCATTGGCTGCTGATACAAAAACAAAAACCCACTACATATTCACACACATTACAGTAGAACAATGCCAGGTGAGGCAGGATGGGTACAATACATTTTGTGGTTGCAGCACACGCAGATGCTCAAATTAAGTGTTGTTGTGAAACTTTCATGTGGTACTGGTATATTTGAGCTAAATTAATTTTGGTTATATTATTTATTTAGTTGTTTAATGCACCGATCCCACTTGTCTCCTGTTACAGTACCTAAACATCAGGTTATGACAGATGCTGAGTACTAATCCAATACCAGTGATCTGTGTGTGTGTCAGGGACTTGCTGAGTCTAGTATCCAAATAATATAGGCGAATGAATATATGGACAGTTCATTTGGTGTGTAACCAGATGCTTCAGATATGCTACAGTATATCTCAGATAACCTCCACAATTTTGACAATGTAATGAACTGATCTATTATCAAAAAACACATAGGTTAATTGGCTATCCTACAGGATTGTATTGGCCTGTTCTGTTTGCCCTGTTCACTTTGCCACATGAGTCAGGTTCCAACCACAGTATTCACAAGTAAAAGCAACAAATTGTAAATGCATTTCATTTAGTGGGTCTCTAGTGACTAATTACAGTCTGTCAGTCAGTCAGAAACAATTAAGTCACATTATCATAGATGACCCTGTAAAACTATTTTGTTATGAAGAAAGTACCAATGCCTGACTCAGGCAGTTCTAACTATGACTAATATATATGCATGTGTCTTTTCAGGCCCAGCAGTTGCTGTCAGCCTGTCAGGAAAAGATTGACGTGTCCAACACAGAGGGCTATGAACTCTTCCTCACCCAGCTCAAAGAGGGCCTGAAGAATACCTCACATGAGACGGCAGCCAATCACAAAGTGGCAAAGGTTAGTCTGCCAGCCTTTCAATAGGTTCTGTTGTTTTCATGGTGTGCTCCTCTATGAATAGAAGTCTACTGTTTTGCTCATATCAGCTGTGGAACAGCGGCATTGAGGATATTTAATTTGGCTATTAGCAACACCAGAGAGTCGTGACCAGTGTTGGAGCATGTGGGCCGTCACGTGAGAAGATCACATGACAGGAGCCAGTTAATCACTCTGGGCTCACTCAGAGTAATTCACTAAACTTGTTCCTGTGCCTTCTGGTTGTTGTGTTTTCCCCCAGTGCTCTTACTTCTCTAACAGCATTTTGCCAAAAAAAGAGCAGCATTCATTGGAGCGGGCGGAGAGGTGTTTGCAATCTGCAAGCTCACCACAGCTAGATACTGCTAACACGTATCTAAGGAAAGCTTGTGGGGGGGGTCGGTGTTGGTGTCGGTGTCTGTGTTGGTGTCTGTGTGGGTGGAATACCTCAGAGCAGACAAAGCCTTGGGACCCCAGGCTGGGAACCAGTGCTTGAAGGAGCAGGTATAATTTGGTATAGTCCGGCTGTGTCTACTAGTCTCTGTTAGGAAGGACAGTCCCTTATCCATGCCTTCCTGCTGGCATTGCCAGCTTGCACCATTACTTCTGCAACAAATCACCTTCATTAAAAGCCAGCTTCCCAACTTGCTGGTCTCTCTGTGTGCCAGAGAGGGTGCTTACTGACTTTAGAGCCAACTCCAGGTTTCATTTGATATGCTAAACAACCTGGCTGACCTCCCTGTGAGCGCTGTCCTCTGTAAGTTATGGACTTAGCATTCTTGTCACAAAAGCTCACCATCTTTCCTTTGGCAAGTTTCCAAATTTTTCAACACTTTTTTAATCATTTGGAGTGAGTTACACATCAAGTAACCTTCCCATTCCAGTTAGCTGTGGATCTATTCTTTCTTCAGCATATGAGTGTAATAGTAACATCATGTACTGAAGTGAACTCGGTCTGCTAGTGTCTGCTTCAGAAAATGGACAGTTTGATGGATGGTCCTCTCTTTCTGATCTACTTTTACTTTCACTACCCTTCAGTCCATTTCTCTTCTCTCTGTGACTCTTCTCCCTCCGTATTTCAGTGGGCGACAGTAACCTTCCATCTTCCCCACCACGTGCTGAAGCTGGTGGCCAGCGCCATCGTCAATGAGCTCAAGAAGATCAACCAGAACGTAGCTGCCTTGTCTGTGGCCTCATCCATCATGGACAGGCTCTCCTACCTCTTGTCAAGCGCCAGGCCTGAACTCGGGGTGGGCCCTGGGCGCTCTGTAGATAGGTGAGCATGCAGAAAAATGATATCAAACAACTGAACACTTAATCATAGCAAGATTCCTTCAGGGTGTTCTTAATGCAGTATTTCTAAGCATCACTTTGTTGCTAAGAAAATATTGTGTTTCCATTTACTTGTTTTTCAGAACTCCCTTTTCTTGTTAACTCTTGCCACTCTCCTCTCTTCCTACTGTAATTGGTTTTACTAAAGTAGATGAACATGTTACCTCCCTGGTGTTGTTCTACAAGAATTATTGTAAGGTTGCTATAATCTGGATTTTTGGGGTTGATCATCAATCACCGGAAACAGTATCAGACAGTACCGGTCACAGGGTGTATTTAACATGTTCTCTTTATTGTGTTGCTTTATATAGTTTTTTAAACTATTCTTAACAACATTGTATATAAAGCATAACTGTAAAGCAACTTTAAAAGTATCACAGACCTACGGGACCTGTTGTATAAGAACATGATTTTTTTAAATAAAATTTTAAAAAATGGTCTTTGTTGAAATAAGTGGGATATTGTTACAAGAAAGTAATGACAGATGTAGTCCTACTTATTTCAACCAAGAAAAAAATAGAAACTGTTTCATTAAAAAAAAAACAAAAAAAACAACTTTGTGGCATTTCAAGTATATTTCCGAGTTTAAAAAGTGCACTTGAATGTATCATGAAAGTTTACAAGGTGTGAGGTCCTCCTTTAGCTCAGTTCTACTGCAGTGGGTGCCATTGGGTTTGAGTGGGTTCCCGTGGCCCTTTGCTGCATGTCTTCCTGTCTTTCTCTGTCCCCTTTCCTGTCACACTCCTGGTTTCTGCTGATTGACATGGCTGGTTAGCCACGTCAACCAGGCACTACCATTTAGTGTTCCCTTCACACATAGCACTTGCATTTTGTCATGGATTAGGGTTCTCGAGGGATAAATCGATGTGGGTTATATGAACCACAATGTGCACATGACAGATTTCACAGATGGTCTTCTATAAAATAAATACAGTGACACATTCCAGGGCAGCGTACAGAACACTGGGCATGTTTCTAAAATGTGTTGTTCTTCACAGGTCTTTGATGTACAGTGAGGCCAACAGGAGGGAGACTTTTACATCGTGGCCACACGCCGGGTACAGGTGGGCTCAGCCTGATCCAATGGCTCAAGCTGGGTTTTACCACCAGGTGGGTTCTGAGGGAAGTCAGAGGAACATATACTCACTTTACGTGTCTGTTTGCATGCAGTCACAAGACTGTTCGCCTGCACAGCAGTGTATGTTGGTGTTTCAGTCACAGTTAGAGGTAGAAACACTGCTGCATCTAACTGTAATCATGGAGACAACTCCTGTTTAAACTCATGTGCTTTGTGTCATGCCAACAACCTCAAGCATCATTAGGGTCTGTCCAAAGGAGCAACAAATGTAAATGTTGCCATTAGCAACAACATATAGAGTAATGTCAATGCCATAGTTTTTACAGCAGCTGTACAAGCAGAGGATTCTCCAGAATCAGCTGTGTAAGTGTTTGTAAACTTTATTGATCCCCTGTCTCTCCAAAGCCTGCCTCCACAGGGGATGACAGAGCCATGTGTTTCACCTGCAGTGTGTGTCTGGTCTGCTGGGAACCTACAGATGAGCCGTGGTGAGTGGACTGGATCATTAACTATGCATTCATTTACTGTGACATATCAACCAGTTTCCTACTTGGAGAGTGTGCACACACAGAGGTGCACATCTGAGTTCAGTGCAAGTCTATTAAAACTAAAACACTTGGCTCATCATGGTTGCCCTCATCATCACTTTGATGAAGGCAAAATAGCAGAAATCTTGGGACAGGTATTAATTTTAACATCAACAATGGCCATTTCTGCACTCCTCCCAAGGTCCGAACACGAGCGGCATTCTCCCAACTGTCCATTTGTGAAGGGCGAGCACACACAGAACGTGCCGCTGTCAGTGACACTGGCCACCAGTCCCGCCCAGTTTCCCAACAGCCCCGACAGTTCAGACAAGATCGCCTGCTATGGCTTCGGCAGCTGCCCGCAGTTCCTGGCTGCTGCCACCAAGAGGGGCAAGATCTGCATCTGGGACGTCTCCAAAATGATGAAGGTCAGAGCATCAAACTGTCCGACACAGTATCTTCTGTCTTCTGTTCCACTTTCAAAGATGTGTCTGACTGTAAATGTTAGTGTTCACCCCAGATTAAACAATGTGTGCTTGTGTGGTGAACAGGTGCACTTGAAGTTTGACATCAATCCGTATGACCCGGCCATCCTGAGGCAGCTGATCCTGTGTGGTGGTGAGCAAAGCCAGCAGACACTGACCGAGTCTCGAAGACCAACTCTCGCCTGGCTCGAGGAGTCGTCCTCATGCTCTGACCTGCCCAAGCTAGAGGGAGACAGGTGAAACACACACACTCATTCATATACAGTACAAGTATACACTAGTGTTGTCACTAAACCAAAAGCTGACTTTGATACTAATACAAAATTTAGTATCACGATACTCAAAATCAAAATGATACTTGAGACTTCACTGATACTGGTTTGATATTTGATAACAGATCAGAAACAGATGTCCACAAGGGACATTAACCCTCAATGTACAGTATGCTGCTGCAAAACCATAAGACCCAATGACAATGAAATCTGAACTATTTCATTTTAATTTAATACACTTGAGAGAACATTTCTGATCTATGGTTATATTGTTTGGGTCAGATGTTAATTTATATGATAAATTATAGACCCACCCAGCACAATGCTCACGTGGTATTCGTTGGATTGTACCATAACTACAAAACATGATTTTAATGTTACTCCAGCAACCCAATCACATTTTCTTTTTTATAGTGAGGGGCATTATGTTCACCACGGGCACTGTTATCTTGGCTAAATTTCATTAGTGTGCCTTTCTTACTGGCTCCTCAGTACAAAGCTGCCGTAGTTTAGAAGTGACATGTGGCTGGAGCTAGTAGCCCTTTGCTCTTGGGTTAATTCATGTTTTTAAAAGACACCAAAATGAGACCCCAAAATAACTTGCCATTGACATTTTCTTGAGTGTAAGTTAAAAATATTCAATTTGAGTGAAAAATTCGACAGACAGGTGCTGACCTTGGTGGAGCTTTGGAGGATAGAGCTGGGGACAGAGCAGAAGGTTCTGAAGGGATGATACAAGTCACATGGCACCCTGGGTGCCTGTGCAAGGTGAAAATTCCCTTCACTTCCTGCGTGAACACGCCAACGTTGACCTACAACAACTATTGAACGCTGGAAAATTCCAGTATGAACCATTTTGTAGTGAAAAAAGTGCCTAAATTTCTGTACACCAAGAACCCTAATGCACATTCACATCAGCTCTTACAATCACACATACTAGGGATGTGCAAGATTAGTTGACTACATGATTAAACGTCACCACCCTCGTTAGTCGGCACCAGAACTAGTAGGTTTATTTGTCAATATTTTATTCATTCAAATCAGACAGATGACAGCTTGTAAAACCAGCACAGGTTGGTAGTGTTTTAATCTAGAAAATGGAAATAACGTTGAACATAGACTGTGACAGAATAAACTGGTATATAACCTGACTGGAGCAACACATGACCACGTTCAGCACAGACATGGACATTAACCTGCAAGCAGAGCAGCTGCTGCTGCTAATGTTAGCCACACTGTGTGTCAGGGGGGCAGCTAATGTCAGCTCTGGGTTGTTTGCCCACAGACACTGTGATCCTGCTCAGTCTGAAAATTTGAAGCATTTTGTGAGTTGTCATGTTTTGTAGTTTAATGTGTAGTGTTTGTATTGCACAGCACAAAGTGGCATGCATTTCAGTGACATTTAAAATATGATTTGGCGATTGTAGACTGGGATTAACGTTTTCAAATGGCTCCTAATACACAGTATTTTTTCGGACAGTGTTCAACATTATCAATTAAGAAATTGTGCTCAGTTTTAACTGCTGTCTGTGGGTTTTCATATTGTTAGACTAATTGACTTGTCTAAATTAAATTTTGTGTTTAATTGACAGGGAAATTAGTCTCCAGGAACATCCCTAATATGTACAACTTAATACAAGTTTCTCACAGTAAGCCCATAAGCACCTACCACAGCCAGTGTATGTTGAATATCAGAGTTATATGTGAATAGTTCACCTCTGCAGTGTTATCCCTCGATCCACGCTTTGTTTAGAATTAGTATATACCTCCATTTGAAATCCAGAAGAACACTTGAGTAATGCAAACAACCTCAAGGTTCCAAACAACAAATTCTTGAGGCTGAGGTTGCTGTGGCAACATGTGAACCATGTTGTATAGCAGAGAAGGTAAGAAAGGGAAACTCAGAGGCGTGAACTGTAATGTGTGAGCCACATGAGCTCCAGCAACCTAACCAGAAAACACAGATGAGCAGCCACCCCATGTCAACTCTCCAAGAACACAAATGGAATGTTTTTGCTGAATGCTGGTGGAGCAGCTGTACACCTGAGAGATGAGACTGGCTCACGAGTCAATCCTATAAGGGATGGATTGTTTTTCTTTCTTTATACCAATGCTAAAACTGGCAGGGACCTTAGTATCTGTATGCAGATAACTGGGATCATTCTTATTTCAGGTAACTTGAGGCTGAAAACAAACTTATTATAAAGTAAAGACCAAGCAGTCTTCTGCTGCTCTCTCTGGAAAGTTTCATGCCTATTTGACATCTAACCACAACCTGTCAGAGTGCTGTAGTACTGCCTTCGACTGTTTTCACTTCCCCAAACAAAGCCACTTTGCATGTAGCGCATGTGCACCGGACTCCGATGTGGATGACTTGAAAGAGAGTGGCCACATACTGTGACACAGCCAGTCCTTGTGTGTGTGTCTGTCTGTCTGTCTGTCTGTCTGTGAGTCAGTTAGTCACAGCTCTCAGTTGATGTTTGATTGTGTTACAACCACTTGTTCTTTTCCAGTGATGACCAGTTGGAGGATTCAGACAGCGATGAGCATTCCCGATCCGAGTCAGTAACAGGTATGAAGATGTGAACTGTCACTGTTGATTGTTTTGTTTGTTTGTTTTGTTGTTTTCCTTGACTGGACAGGAGAAACCTCAGTCCTGTTCTTTTGCTTGTGTTCCAGGCCAGCAGTCCCAGTGGGAGAGCATGGATGTGAGCCTCGGGGTGACGGCGCTGAGCGTGCTCCAGCAGCCAGAGAAGCTCCAGTGGGAGGTGGTGGCCAGCGTGCTGGAGGACACGGTCAAGGACCTGGAGGAGCTGGGTGCCAACCCGTCACTGAACCAAGCCAAGGCCCACAGCCAGGCCAAAGCAAAGGACAAGGTCCCGGACCACCACAACATTCCTTTCCCCTGCCTTCTAGCTGGAGGTCTACTCAGCTACCGCTCAGCATCCAGCACACCCATGGCTGGGCCCCCACCCGCAGCCCCAGCTACAGCACGCAGGACCACAGATGGTCCCCTTAGGACTCAGGGCCCTGAGCCCTTCCACCCTGGGCCTCTACAGGACCAGGGCCCCATGGAGATAGAGACCTGCAACCCCCAGACTGCTGCCCAGGAGCAGGGCTTCTCTAACCTAGCAGGTTCCCAGCCTTCCAGCCCGTCTTCTGTGGCAGCTGTGCGTAGGACTGTGCCTGTGCTGCTGCTCTACAGCATCAGAGAGGTGGACGACAAGTCATCGGGACAGGTGTTCGCTCAGATGAACAACCTGATGAGTAAGGGGCTCCATGAGGAGGGCTTCACCGTGCCACAGATCATAGAGATGGAGTTTGACACACACGAGCAGCTTCTCCTTCAGGATCCCCCCATCACCTACATCCAGCAGTTTGCTGATGCAGCCACTAACCTGGCGGGGTTAGATGGTCATGTGGACAAATGGAGCACACTGGCTGCAGCCACTGTCTCCAACCCACCTCGACCTGGAGCGCTGGTGCAGTGTTTGAGGCTGCCCAAACAGCTGGAGGAGGAGAACCTTTATGTGGACTCCATCACACCCTGCTGGGATGGCGTGCACCTTCTGGTCGGCCTGCAGCCGTGCGGTGCTGAGTCTCTGAGCGCTACGAACCAGGTGGAGGCCCTCAACAACCTCAACCGCCTGCACTCTGCCCTGTGCAGCCAGCGCAAAGGAGACTCCCTACACCCAGTAGCCAATGGGGTGGAAGGCCACCACCCAGGGGGGTCACCGCCTCAGACACCCCTGATCTTGCCACCAGGAGACCAGCAGCAGCAGCAGCAGCAGCAGCAGCAGAGGGCCCTGAGTGGTGGGAGTGGAGGTTATCTTGCACTCTACAAGCTCAACTACTCCACCCGTATAGTCACTTTGGACGAGGAGCCCATCAAGGTGCAGCAGATTTGGGACCCATGTGATGCCATCACATCTCTCATCCTGCTGCCTCCAGATGTGCTGGACAGCAGGGAGGACGACAGTGAGGAGGCTCCTGAGGAGGCTCTCCCCTCAGGATCAAAAGCAGGCTCATCTGGGTTTGGAATGAGCCCAGCAGGCTCTGCTGGTGCTGGAACTGGGACTGCATGTGGAGCAGCCACAACCAGCAGTAGCACCACCATCACCAGTCCCTCCACCTCTGCCTCCAGCCACAAAGAGTGCAAGCGGGTGGAGGTGGCAGGCCTTGGCCACCTGGTGGTGACCACTCGGGCCGGCTACATTATGATACTGGACCTGTCCACTTTGGAGGTCCTGGCCAAGGTGGAGCCGCCTAAAAAGGAGGGGTCAGCTGAGGAGACAGACCCCTTTGTCTCAGTCACCTATTGCTCTGGGACTGACCGCCTTTGTGCCTGTACCAAAGGTAAGACAGCAGTACTGTTGACACCTGGGATGGATGGGTAGGCTATCTTACTCTTTAACAAAAAAGTCTCTCTCTGTAGGGATCCTTTCCATAATATTGGGGGAATTTATTTATATATTCAACTATTCAGTAATAGTGAAACCTTTTCATTGACAAACTGGGTGTTTTATATTTTAAAAATTAATTTAAGGCTAGGCCTGGTGGTATTTTATAATTTTCTTATTGTTAGTAATTTTTACTTTTTATTGTTAGTAATCCTATGAAAAGACCCAAACCAACAATGTGTTAGTCCATCTCTCAATACCATATGACTTCTGTGGCTAGATATGACGTCTGTGGCTTTCACTGATGTGTTTTTAATTGTTTTTGGACAACAATGCAGCTATATGGCAAAGAGGGAAAAGATAGATCAGGCTTTTATACACACGCCATGCTTGTCAGTATGATTACTGTCTTTTATGTTTTGTTGACAGTAAGAAATATATAAAATAGCTCTAGTGTTATCCCTCTAAAATAATTTTAAAAATGTTTTTGGTCATTTGTTTTTGGTTTGTGTCCTGTGAAGTCTCTCAAATTGACAAAAACTAATAGAGCCCGACCAATAAATTTAACCAGGCCAATATATTGGCCCATATTGGCTCATTGTAGATGTATTGTATTGGTGGACATGTAAGTCAATACATGACAAGAAACTGAAGTACAAAAATGGTGAAAGAACTATTTTTTTGTGCCTGTACTGTTATTTTATATAGTCCAAATTGATATTGTGTCACTGACACAGTAAACTAAAAAGTACTATGTAGAAACATTATCAGATCTGAAATTAGAATCAGTATCTGAGTATCGCTATGAGATGTAAAAATCCTGTATTGGTCAGGCTAAAAATTATATAATAAACTTAAGTTTACAGTCTCTACTGTAATATTGAAACATTTTGTGTGGCTCATAAACACTTTCCAAGATGATACATGAAAAATGTAGTAGGATGCAGAATAAAGCAAAATGTTGAAAACATTTGAAGCATTATCAGGTTACCTAAAATTATTCAGTTAGTGCATTTGGTTGGATGCAGTGCACATTTACACCATTTTACTCATTCCTCCAAATGTCCATTACTGTATTTACTGACATGTGCCTTTTGATGTTATGTTGATGTTTTCACTCTCATTGGGCATGCTCTGTGATGTGAGTTGTTTTTTTTTTTTTGGTTTGTTTTTTTTTTGGATTCACAAGTGATTTCTACTTTTGAAAAAGTTAAAAAAAAAAAACCAAAAACTTCTGTCAGAAAGTTTTTAGGACCGTTTCATATAATTCACTGTACTGTACACTCTAGTGGTCCAACACCTGCAGGTAGACATTAATATACTGTGTAGATAAATAAACTGAGGTTATTGGTTAAATGAAAGTGATAGAATAGTAGCTATTCATTGTGTTTCTGCTCTCCTCTGAAGGTGGAGAACTTCATTTCCTTCAAATTGGAGGTGTGTGTGACGATATAGATGATGGAGACATGTTTATTGATGGCCCCCTTTCTAAAGGGGCTGATCTGCTGCTTGAGGGGGCAAAGCCCTCCTCCAACCCCTCTAGCCCCGGGATCACAGGTAGAACTGACACAAGACACCTCGGTCTTTCACTGAACTTAACACTGCAGTCTTGACTTCTTTGGCCTCCCAGTTGATCTGACAGCCCACATTTGTCCCCCAACTTGTCTTTGTCCAGGAGTGGACCTCTTGGTGGACCAACCGCTGACCACGGAGAGCCTCATGTTGCTGGTGGAGCTGACACGCTTTGAGACGTTGACTCCACGCTTCTCGGCCACAGTGCCGCCGTGCTGGGTGGAGGTGCAGCAAGAGCAGCAGCAGCGACGGCACCCACAGCACCTTCACCAGCAGCACCATGGAGACGCAGCCCAACACACCCGCACCTGGAAACTTCAGAGTGACAGGTAGTTGCTTCTAACTTCTTTCATATTGTCAGGCAAAACAGTGGGTTGTCATGGGCAACACAGTACTTGCATACATCTTGTAGGCTCACATTTTTTCAGTATTTTCCAAATTGTATAGTATATGGTAGTCTTAAGGTAAGGACATTTCCTCTGCAAGTGGTAGTGTGGTAGTGTTCCCACCACCATGACACAAAATATAACATCAAAAATAAAAATTATCTGTATAAAATCTCCTCCTGCTTCTCTTTAACTGGAGAACATACTGCTCACTGTAACTCTGCTTAGGGAAATGTAAACACATGCTTGTTTTATCTGATTTCAAGAAGAATCTGACCCAGTTGTAGACATTAAGAATAGCTACATAGAAATAGCCATTCTTCTCATGGATGGTCTTGTTCGCTTATGTAGGTCATATGAATGCATTGATATTAATTTGAGACGGTTTCATTACCCGTTAAAAACTCCTTAAAGCTCTAGTAGCTTTAATTGACAGTCCAGTTGACTATTGTTGCAGTGTTTCCTCTGTTGTACATGATGGCTTTCTTACTAGCAGCATGCGAGAGATCATCATCAAGTGCCGTGAACTCGTTTGTGATTTTGCCCAGATATAATATGACAAATAAATTTGCACACATTTTGGTCTGAAGGTTAGTTTGCATACACACACACTCCACTAGTGGCCTGGCTAGCTAGCAGGTGAAGCTCGTTGTGGGGATATTTCCTCCAGAGAAGCCATATGTAACTTGTGTGATGTTCCTCCTCAGTTCAGTAGTAGTAGAACATTAAGTTAACATCCAAGGATGGCTTGAAGCCAAAGATCACGTTGTTACCAGCCAGGGGAGAAAGTGTGATGTGTATTGGTCTGAGGCCATCACCTAGTTAGTGTTCTGTATGATTGAGACTGATTCGCTGCCAGTCAGCGTGGCAGAGGACGAGGGTTTCAAAGAGAGATTGTTGTCCTGTTGTTGGTTGTTCCTTAGTATGGAGTGTACTGGTAAATACAATTGCATTTCTTCAAAATGCCCTTATCTTTAGGTAGTTGTAGGGTCTCTTACTGTTCCACACAGATCATCTTCACTAAATTCACTAAATTCTTTAGATGAACTGGAAGAGAAAGTGTCTGGAATAGGTATATTATCTCTTCGAGTGTGTTCATGTTTTTCCTTTCAATTTTGGTTTGACATGTCATGTTTTTGGGATCCAGACTTGCACAAATTTAGTCGAGGATGAGTCCTTTGCCAATCTGCATTTGGACAGTTAGCTTTAAAAACAAATGGTTGGATGGCTGACAGGTGGAAGGGCTCCTCCTGTAACCACTCAGCTTCAGTGCTTTAGTTGAATGTCCCGTTGTTGACTCACGTTCTTTCTGCAGCTCCAGCTGGGACGAGCATGTGTTTGAGCTGGTGTTGCCCAAGGCCTGCATGGTGGGCCATGTGGACTTCAAGTTTGTCCTGAACGCCAACATCGTCAACATTCCTCAGATCCAGGTCACTTTACTGAAGAACAAAGCACCCGGGCTGGGCAAAGTCAGCGGTGAGGACACTGCTCTGAGATTTGTTCCTTTTACTGGACTGTTCACTGTGCATTGCTGCACGTGTACATGTAAATTCATATTTTTTGCAAGTTTGGTGTTGCAACATTATGTCTTTCCAATATGAGCTAAAAACAGAGGCAAGTTTTTGAATAGTGGACTCTATGTCTGAATCTTGCTTCTCATGTGTGTAACAGAGACGGCAGTGGACAGACAGATCTCCTTCCCCCTCTCCAGTGTCCTCCATGCCAATGGGGAGAGGAACGGCCAGCCTCTGCTGCATGACTTCACAGAGGACATCCAGTTCATGGACATAGAGGAGACATCAGGTATAAGAATACAACCACTTGACATTAACATGCGGTAGCACAGTGCAACTTTCACTTAAAGATTCACAGAAATAGTAATGGCAGCAGTGGTGGTGATGAACTTAGTGGTTATGGCCCTGCACACTGAGCTTTGCAAGAGCATTCTCAGAGTCCACAGGAACACCCCATCAATGGATGCCAAGCTGAACTTGGCTAATTTCCCCTTTTAATTGGGATACTAAAGTGACACCTAAAAACTAGTGACCCTAACTCTTACCATTAAGAAGCTCTCCATTGCCCAAAGGAGAACATAGAGAGGAGTTCCCTCAGCCAGCTGGTCCTTAGGCTCGCCTCTTTTAACAGCACAAGGCCTCAGGATGGCCCTCACACAATCTGGGCCAACCAAATTATAGCTAAACAAAAAGAAAATGACATTAACTATTGGACATCTACCACAAAAACTCAAAACAAATCTCAATGTTATTTGGCTCTAAACAGACAGTACACAGTGGCAAACTATCTGAGCATGGTGACTGATCAGAAACTGAGAAAAGACATTAACTATGAACAGACTCAGTGATCACAGCCTGGCCGTAGAGACCGGCAGACACAGGCAGACCTGGCTTCCCAGAGAAGACGGGCTGTGTCAACTGTG
The DNA here is from genome assembly GCA_034769285.1 of Lutjanus argentimaculatus. Lineage (NCBI taxonomy): Eukaryota > Metazoa > Chordata > Actinopteri > Lutjaniformes > Lutjanidae > Lutjanus > Lutjanus argentimaculatus. The sequence continues at coordinate 2,077,635 of JAWZSL010000036.1, read as the reverse complement.
TCCACAGAGACAGGTGGAGACAGAGCAACATTTCCTGCTACACTGTAGCAGACATGAAGCTATCCGGACAAAGTTCCTCACAAAAGTTAAATGTTAACTCAAAGATTTCAATACAGTCTCTGAGACCAAAGTGAAATATCCTCTGGTAGAAAATAGTATTAAACTGCAACATATGTCACAGCATAAGGACAAATACAACAATACGTGACAGATGTTGGTAATTCTCCTCACAGCTTATATTCTGCCTTTTACTCTGCCTTTTATTTTTTTATTTATTTATATAGTTTATATATTGTTAATATTGTTAAAATATTGATATATTCTTTATTATTATTTTGTTTTTATTTCACTTTTGGCATTTACTTTTTACTGTATATTGTATTGTATGTATTGTGTATAATATAACTTTTTGCTTTGGCAACATGTTTGATCTAAAACATCCTGCCAGTAAAGCTGATTAAATTGAAATTGAACTTGAATGTGTGTAATATCAGGTGTATTATCCACCAGTTCATGTGTTTGTGTGTTTGCTGTAGGCTCTGTGCTGTGTCCATTCCTAGAGGACCACAAGGAGGACATCCTGTGTGGTCCAGTGTGGCTGGCCAGTGGGCTGGACCTCTCTGGCCATGCAGGCATGCTCAGCCTCACCAGCCCCAAGCTGGTCAAAGGTAACACCCATCACATTTACTCACTGATGCCTGACAGTGAAGGTCAGTCATCCATGAACTTGTGAGTTTGTCAGTGTTTCTCACTCGTCACTGCTCCTCCGTCCACTGCAGGCATGGCGGGAGGGAAGTACCGCTCCTTCCTGGTTCACATCAAAGCAGTGAGTGATAGAGGGATGGAGGAGAGCCCCCGGCCTGTGTTGAGAATGCCCAGTGCCAAGCCTCAGGGCACCAAAGCCCACTCCCTGTCTACCCTGCTGCAACGGGCTCAGGCCTCCAAGGTACAAACTCACACTGTCTACCCTTCATCAAATGTACATTCATGTTTTTTCAAGTCTGTCTTACAACAATCAAGACGCCTATACGAACATGGAAGCAGTTCTTGCTTGCTGTAATCATTTCTTCAGTTCATACTGCCCATTACAGGGATAGCTCAGATTATTTGTGTGTTTTTTACTGCCCTGATTCATGGTTATAATTCAGAAATTGTCATATGTGTTTCCAGTTAATGGGTGTGGTGCCTGGTGTCTAGGTAAAAGTAATTTAACCATGACATTAAGGGAATATTTTGGATTATTATTTTGGAAGTGTGATTGTATGAGGTACTTATTCATAGTCAGTGTATCACCTACAGTAGATGATGGTCGACACAGCCCCAGTTTGGAGAAACAACAGGAGTACCAGTGTATGAAGCTTAACAATGTTCTGCTGTGTGACAGGGTCAGCAGCAACACATATTAGACAACAAAAAATGTATATCAGTTTAAGTGCACACTATATTTTCTTTGCTGTCAGACAGCTGGAAAAATGCTATTTTATATGAGTCAGATATCACCCTCTCCAAACCAACCAAACTCCATCCAAATCAGTAATGTTACCTTGAATTTTGCCTCTAATTTTACCAGTCTTTCACTTTATTTGTGTTATTGTGTGACTTGTCTTTTCAAGGGTAAGTTCAGATTCACCAAAGTCCCACAATGACACAAAGAAACTAACAAATAGAGGCAGCCGTAGACCAGCAACTCGGCTGTTCTGCGAGGTGAAAGTGCTGCTTTTGCTTAAGTAGCTTAGCTTATATAACCATGGTTTCCACCCAACAGCAAGGTAAAGCAGTGAAAATGCGAATATAACATGCACTTGAACTGACAAAAAATGGATATCATAATGAGCCTTGTGAACTGTGTTCATTACATCAAAAATCTGTGCCTACACAACTGCTCAGTGGTTCTCTTCACAGTGGTACTACCCAGCAACAGATTCACAAGTCACATTCATTTAACTGTGTATTCTTAATTTGTGTGTGTGTGTGTGTGTGTGTGTGTGTGTGCGCGCGTGTGCGTGTGTGCGTGTGCAGGAGAAGGTCTCTGCAGTGAAAACAGAGAGCCCTGCACCCTCAAAGAAAGTAGAAAACTTGCGAGGCTGTGATCTGCTGCAAGAGGTTTCAGTCACAATCAGAAGGTTTAAGAAGACGTCAATACCCAAAGAAAGGTCAGCTCACTGCTGGTTCTGTTCATACTGCTGTCAAAATGTTGTCATAAGTCATGTCATGAGTACACATGCAGCACTAAGACACATATAGCAGAAGTTTAGTGTTGAATTTAGTGTTAATAGTAACAGACATAACATACATCTAGCCAGATGACAGTGTCTCCTTGGATCCTGTTTGTTTCTCCTGGACATATTGCAGAAGTTAATTTTCTTTTTCCTCTCTTGTGCTTTTCAGGGTCCAACGCTGTGCTATGCTACAGTTCCTAGACTTCCATGAGAAGCTGCTGGACGCGCTGTGTCGGCGGACGGAGGACAGCCCAGCCACTGAGCACGCCCAAAGCCTCATCCTGGACATTTTGTGCTGGCTTGCTGGGGTTTTCTCCAATGGACCCTGCAGGTAGGACTAAAGTTCCAGCACAGCAAGTCTGATGGTATCATCTAGGACATCTAGGTCAAACATTATGTCCACTTTGACATTTTCAAAGACAAGTGATATATCCTGTGGCTTCCTTTTAGCTTACGAGAAGGAAAGGAGGGGCTGCTGGCAAAAACCCGGACACGACTGACTGATATTGTGCGGATGTGTTTCTTTGAGGCTGGCCGGAGCATAGCGCACAAATGTGCTCGCTTTCTTGCACTTTGTATTAGGTAAGAAACATTTCACTGATGATGCTTTTGGCTCTTTTCCACTATGTACACTTTATGACCCTGTAAACCCGGAGCATCCCGGAATCTGAACCTGTGAGAAGCTGTAATGGTCAGGTTCCAGCTTCTGTCGGGTTTTCCAATGTGTTGTCCAAACCAGAACGCTGCAGATATACGGTATGTAAACATGTGAGGTCACACTATATATGGTGACACTGGGACACAAGTTTTTAATTTTTATGAAATGACGTGGTGACTTTCAAATGTCAGTACTGTTACATTAACAGAAGATGCCAACCACAGTACCAGGTGGACAGAGTTAGAGCTGCAATGATTAGAGGATTGACAGAAAATTAATTTCCAATTATTTTGATAATCATTTAACTGTTTCAGTCAGTTTTCAAGCAAAAATGTCAAACATTTGCTGGTTGCAGTTTCTTTAAGTGAAGATTTACAGCTTTTCTTTGTCATTCATGACAGTAATAGAAGAGTCTTTAGGTTTTGGACTGTAGTTCAAACAAAAAGAGGAATTTGACAACACTTTGGCCTCTGGGAAATGATTGTCATTTTTCACATTTTTGTAACATTTTCTAGACTAAGCGATTAATTGCAAATATTGCATTACATATTAACTGATAATAAAATTAATTGTTATAGAAAAAGCAGGACAGAAATGCAGAAAGGGAGCACACAAGACAGACACCAGATCAGCTCCCGCACAGCTGACTGGTTTTATCTCTGCTCCACACTGTCCAGTTCCATCTGAGTCCAAAGACAGAGAGTTGGTGGGAAAGAATCTGTTGCTTCTCTGAGCGTTTTTATTTCTTTTCAGCGGAATGATGTAGTGTTAGGTCCCAAACTCTAGCTTCTTGTTAAAAAAAATATTTCACTACTTGAAACGTGATTTGATTTAGAAAACACCAGTGCTACCTGAACGTTACTGGGATGTACAGTTTATAAAGTGACTTACTCCCCAAAACTGTATGAACAGAACATTGGATAAAAACACATGCTGGATATATTGAATCAGACTTTGTTTCAGTGCTTATTTAATTCCTTGTCCTGCATTATTATTAATTGTGGTGTTGCATTCCTTCCCCTGAGAGTACCTGAGCTCGGTTTAGTGCCACCTAGTGAACAGGGTACAAATGTGGGTTCAGGAACTTGCTAATAGTGCGTACAGTGGGAACAAGAGGCGAATGTATGATAATATCTACACCTCATATCATGGGTTGTGAAGTTGCTGTAGTGGAAAAAGCCTACATGATACATGTAGGGTCTGTGTGGTGATGATAATGAACATGCTGTTTGATTCCTCGCTGTAGCAATGGGAAAGGAGACCCAAGTCAGCAGGGTTTTGGTGTGAGTCTTCTTAAGGCTCTGCTCGACAATATGCCTTACTTGCCTGCAGCAGCAACAGGTGGTAAGTAACTGACCAACAACACAGAACAGCATACTGTTTCTCCTTCATGACTCCCCAGTGTTAGTGTTCTCACCTCTTCTCTCTGTTGTCTGCTTTCAGGCTCGGTGTTCTGGTACTTCGTGTTGCTGAACTATGTAAAAGAGGAGGACCTCGCTGGGTGCAGCACCGCCTGCGCCTCCCTGCTCACCGCCATCTCTCGACAGCTGCAGGACCGCCTCACCCCACTGGAGGCACTGCTGCAGACAAGGTACCTTCAAAGTTCTTAGTTCGGGAGAGGCTTACAGCCTCTGTCGCCATTTTATTCTATTATTTAAATTATATTCAGCAGATGAAAGTGGCTCCAGTGTCTGCTGGAGTAATGCTCATTTATACCACTTCATATGGTCTCATTGACATTTGTGCCTGAACACAAGCATCTCCTGTCTGCCTCCCTCCAGGTACGGCCTGTACAGCTCTCCATTTGACCCGGTGCTCTTCGACCTGGAGGTCAGTGGTTCCTCTTGTAAGAATGCCTTCAACAGCAGCATCGGAGTCCAGTCAGATGAGATTGACCTCTCTGACATTCTCTCAGGTATTCACATCATGTTACAGCCACGTTATTCAGCCGACTCACTGGGGACTGAAGATGAAGATACATCACACACTTCACATCTTATTTACTTTAGGTGCAAACTTACTATTATAATTAAAGCTAGATTTTCACCGGTGTCCAACCATTAAGTGATATACAGTGGTGGAAAAAAGTTTTCAGACACCCCATGCATTTGTGAAATATTGCATTAAGAATCACTCTTAGGTCTTCAAGTGCAATTTCTTTTAGTACAGTCACAGCCAAAATACTAAACAAATCCTAAAGCCATTAAAAACTTAAAATTGATTGGTTCCACAAAAATACATAAGAAATTTTGAGTATTGGGTCATTTTGGTACCAGTGATCCACTAATGAAGGTCGTGCTTTTTATTAAAAGACACAATTTTTGTTGCCGTGCTTCGTGTCTATATAAAGCCAGCACATTTGAAAGTTCTTCAGAGACAAAAATGGCTAAAACAAGGAACCTAACGCAGGAAACATGCCTGCAGATACAGATTCTCAGCCAGGAAGGGTACAGCTGCTGCCAGATAGCCAGGAAGTGCAGATGCAGTCCTTCAGCAGTTGGATACACTCTGCAGAAATACAGACAAACCAACAGCTTGGAAGACAAACCAAGATCTGGGCGTCCAAGGGTTTCTTCAGCAAGAAATGACCGCATCCTGATCCGCATGTGCAGGGAAAACCGCCGAATGACATCACAGGAGCTTCAGCAGCAGTGGTCAAACCAAACTGGTGTCCAGTGTTCCACCCGCACTGTACGTGGCCGACTTTTAGATCACGGCTTAAGGTCCTACAAGGCTGTCAAGAAGCCCCTGATCAATGAGAGACAGAGGTTAGCCCGGCGTCATTGGGCCCAAGCACACAAGAACTGGACAGCCAGGAATTGGAAGAAGATTCTGTGGTCAGATGAGTCCAGTTTCCAGCTTTATCTTCCTCCTGCTAATGTGAGGGTACGCAGAAGGCCAGACGAAGCATTATCTCCAGCATGTACAGCACCTACTGTCAAGCATGGTGGAGGCAGTATCATGGTTTGAGGATGCATGAGTGCTGCTGGTGTTGATCATCTCACTGTCTGTGATGGCACATTGATTCTCGAAACCCACATGTTCCCTTCTGCACGTGCACTGTTCCGTCGAGGTCAAAACTGGATGTTTCAACAAGATAATGCCCCTTGCCACACATCCAGGGCCAGCAGAAATTGGCTGCAGGAGCACAGTATCCAGGTCTTAGAGTAGCCAGCTCAATCCCCGGACATGAGCCCCATTGAAAATCTGTGGTGGATTATCAAAAGGTCTGTTTCAAAGCGTAAACCAAAGAATTTAGAAGAATTAAAAGCAGTAATTCAAGAAGAATGGGACAAGATTACCCCTCAACAGTGTGAAAGGCTTGTGGGGAACATGCCAGCCAGGATTAGAGCTCTACTGTGTGCTAATGGCAGGACTACTAAATATTAATTTGATGATGTGATGGTTTATTTATTTTTTGTTCAGTTTTGAACACATTCTCTGTTATTTGTTGACCGACAATCTTGAGAACTGACATAATGAAACTGTCAAGAATTTAGTTTTGTTAGTTTTTCTTGTAAACAATAAACAAGAAAAATATCATTTGTATTTGTTTGTGTCTGTCGAATGTAGCCACACCTTTTGAAACACAAAAAAGATTTTCCCACAAATATTTCATGATAATATTTGAGATTGTGTAAAATTTTAAGGGTGTCTGAAAACTTTTTTCCACCGCTGTATGTATGTAAAAATATCACAGTTTGTTGGACATAATTTAGCATAGCAAAAAAGTAGTATGTATTTATTTCTATGCAATACCTGCTGATTATTTTTAATTTGTTAATCTTAACATTCTCTCTTTCTGATTATTTGATTAACCTAACAACTAATTTATCTATTATGCTAATGACTTTTTTTTTAAAAAAATTGTTAGATTAATATAACAATGAATTTACCCAATATTTCAATATTTTATTCAATTATCCTGAAATACATAAAGCATATTGGAATAATGATAATAGTGGCATATTTTAAAATGAGTCTGATTTACATGTCACTGCTGTGTTATGATATCAATTATATTAGACCTCATCTGTCTAAATAAAATACTGGACTTCAAATTCAAAAGGATTGGTGTGACACAGATGAATTAAATCACTAGATGTCATTGCAACCCCTTCCCTGAAATGGGGAATCAGTATTTTTACTGAAGCACTTATAAAATAAACTGAAGATGACATGAATTTATTTCATTACAGCAGTAATACGCAGTGAAGATAATCACTGGCAAATGTATTATTATCAGTGTGGGGCTAGGAAAATAACAATTTAATGATTTACAGACTGTAACCACATTTTTTAATGTTACTTTAAGACATTTTCTCACTCATACATGGCAGTTAAAGTCAGCAGAAAATATAAAACATGACAGTTATGTATGTGAAGAATCATGCTTGTGTGGGGACAAAAACTAAATGGGACTTTAAATCTTGCTGTGGCCATCATCTTTACAAAGTGCTCCAGTGCTTTCACTTCATCCATGAGCCGCCCCTGCTCCACTGTACTCTGTAATTGTGAAATGTGAAATGCTGGACAGTGTTGAACATTTATTTTTAAAGGAGACTCCCTGATGTTGTTTTGTTCTGGGTATTGTGTGTCTGCAGGGAATGGAAAAGTGAGCAGCTGTGCGGCAGCAGAGGGCAGCTTCACAGCACTAACAGGCCTCCTGGAGGTGGAGCCTTTGCACTTTACTTGTATCTCCACTAGTGATGGCACGAGGGTGGAACGAGATGACGCCAGCATGTTCACTGGTAAACAGGACTTTTCTTTCATTTGACTTATCTTTGGCTCATTAACTGCTGGTTGTCTGACCTTGTACTCTTTAATCGCAGTGAGTACGTTTGGCGTGACGCCTGCGGTGGGTGGCCTGTCGACGGGAACAGTTGGTGAAGCTTCTACAGCTCTGAGCTCTGCAGCTCAGGTGGCTCTGCAGTCGCTGTCCCATGCCATGGTGTCTGCAGAGCAGCAGCTGCAGGTCCTGCAGGAGAAACAACAGCAGCTGCTGAAGCTGCAGCAGCAGGTCAAGTCAAGTCTCACTCACACACAGACTCACATGCAGGATTTCACTTTTGTGTTTGGAGTAGTACTAGTGTTACATTTAAACTGGGCAAATAAAGTTAAATTCAAGGAGAATCTTTTGGCACAGTGAGATGTTCTGTCACAGTCTTAACAGTGTTTCATTGGTCCTTTTACATTGTAGGAATGTAACAAAACCGAACACTGCATGTTGTCATTGCCATGACTTTTGCTTTTATTTTCTGCCCGTTGTGGGAACTAGTTCCTGGATCTAAATTTAAAGTGCAAGTTCCAGACAGTTCATCACTATTGGTCAACCAGATGTGTTATCATTATACTAAAAATGAAGAACAGAGAACTTGAAAGATGTTCAGGTTGAAAGAAGAAACAAAGGAAAAGATCTAGCAGATGATTTCTCATAATGATACAAGATGAGCCAAAGGAAAAAAAATCTAAAAATAACACAAGACTTATAGGAAAATAATACATCACAATGAGTGAAGACTACAGATCTATGAGGTGGTTTGACATATTGGAGTCTGTTTTAGGCCTCTGACAGCACATAAGAAGAAACAGGGAGCACATAAAAAGGACTTGTTGATCTTTCTCTTGCCCTTTTAATGATATATATCCAAAATGTCCACCTCTTTGTAAAATAAGGTCTCACAGGTTCCTAAAGGTCAGGTCAGAGAAGGCTCGGGTTCTGGGTTGTTAAGGTCCTGTGGTGGAAAAAGGTTAATAGTGCAGCAATATTTACCATGTCATAATGTGTTATAGCAGTCCTTATGAGACTGACTTGAAACATGTTAGAAAGCCTTATTCTGCCACTGAGTGACCTACCCAAAACATGAGCTGTTTCAAGACTGAAAATCTTGTCTGATTAAACGTATAATATAGTTGACCATGCAGCTTGAGTCAAACTAAGACATTTCATGTCAAACAGGAGTATCCAGCTGTAGAAGTTAGTACCAGTTAAGTGTTCCTAACACCTCTTTGTCTGTCTGAGAACAGAAGGCCAAGCTGGAGGCCAAACTGCATCAGACCACCTCTGCAGCCGCGGCTGCCTCCGGTGTGGGGCCCATCCACAACTCTGTGCCTTCCAACCCCTCCTCTGCTCCTGGCTTTTTCATCCACCCCTCTGACGTCATCCCTCCAACACCTAAAACCACGCCCCTCTTCATGACCCCTCCACTCACGCCGCCCAATGAGGCGGTGTCAGCAGCCTTTAGCGCGGAGCTGGCCCACTTGTTCCCCGGCTCCATGATGGATCCTGGGCCTGTGAACCTGGCTGCACACAAGAACACACAGAAAGCAAAGCCGGTTAGTTCCATCCAGCCTGATGATTGGTTAGATTATGAAAGCTTCCGTAAGGATTTATACTGACAACATATGACATTTGTGTTTATATTTGTGTTGTTTATTCATGTAAATAGATTCTCTGTTTGCACCTCAAACAGGTTTGTCATTTTTTTAGGTTCTCAGTTGACTACCAGCATTTTAAGCCAAAGGGAATCATCAATATTTATTTATAGTTGTTTTTTTTAAATATTATATCACAAATATAATATTTATTTGTGATAGTGATCAAATGGTGCAAAAACATTATTGCAATACATTTTGCTATTTCCCCCAGCTCTAGTTTTATACAAAAATGTATTAATATTTCTTCTTTATAGTAATTTTGTCAATTTCTCAAAGTTAAGTATGTAAAGGAGCAATATGTTACCACTGTACATGCAAAAATGAGTACAGCAGTCCAAATAGTGAGTTGGATCCGTAGACTGTATATTAAATAGGTTGTAATCCTATTTAATATAAAATTTATGGTTGAAGCGGGTTGCCCCCCCCCCGACACGCAGGCTGCAGGAGCTCATCAGGAGCACAGGATAAGCTTGTAAATTGACAATAACAAGCGACGATGAGTCCTACGCTATAGGTGATCTGCTGTTTATAACTGTCAGTTTCCTGTCAATGTATGTAAACTTCAGCCTGTTATCCTGAAAACAAAGCCCACTGCTCTGAAATTACACACTCTGGACGATGAGTTCAGTGGCTGCCTGTCTCACTGCTGCCAAACTCCATTAAGATTTTTCTCAATTTAACAGTTATAAACATCTTTGCCTTCTACAAGATTATTAAAGATTTCTTACAACTCATAAACAGACACTTACTGACAATGGCAAACATTTAGAATTAATTTGAACTCTGATTAATGCGAAATGGACATACAAAACAGCTATTCCAGTCCGCAATGAAAGTTTAAAAAGGGGACACCATGATTGTAGCGTTCATGTCAAATAAGGCCAGTATTTCAACTTTACATGCTTGATCTCTGATGACACATCATGGTCATTTAATGATTTATTATGGTAGATTTATTACAGGTTTCTCCTTTTAAAGAAGCATTTGTAACAAAACTGAAACAATTTTGAAATGATACCGAGCCTGTGTACTATACAATGTAAAGAAACAAGAAAGAACAAACTAAGTAGAGTCAGTTTATTTATCATTTCTGGCAAAATGTAAATGTTTTTCCTTTGTTCTTTTAACCTTTTTGATTGTGAAATAATGGTTTGTTTTTGCTACAGAGTCCAATGGGCAGTGGTCTGGCTTTGGCTATTTCCCAGGCGTCTCACTTCCTGCAGCCTCCTCCACATCAGTCCATCATCATAGAGAGGATGCACTCTGGTACGTCATGTAGTAATGTTCCAGATTTACCACCTAACTGCTGCTTGAAAATGTTTAGTTCGATGAGTCAAGACAGTCTACGGTAATTGTAATTTCAAATCATGTTGCTACATTTATCCATGAGGAATATGCAGTGTGGCAACTTTATTCATCTTTAAAAGCAAGTGAAATGTTTGCAATGTGATCTTCTCATTTCCCCTGTCCTTTCCTCACAGGAGCTCGTCGCTTTGTCACGCTAGACTTTGGCCGTCCTGTCCTGCTGACAGATGCTCTGATCCCGACCTGTGGCGACCTGGCCTCTCTGTCCATAGACATCTGGACTCTGGGGGAGGAGGTGGACGGCCGCAGGCTGGTGGTGGCCACCGACATCAGCACCCACTCCCTCATTCTGCACGACCTGCTGCCCCCACCTGTCTGCAGGTTCATGAAGGTCAGCTTTGGATAGCGGCAGGATGGCTGACCTGATGGGAACAGTTTCATATGTTAGTCTCCCACACTGATGTATTTTTGTTTCTTCCTTCGACTCTCAGATCACTGTGATTGGACGCTACGGCAGCACCAATGCACGGGCAAAGATCCCACTGGGCTTCTACTATGGCCATACTTACATCCTACCATGGGAGAGTGAGCTTAAGTTGATGCATGATCCCCTGCGGGGAGAGAGTGAGGCAGCCAGTCAGCCAGATGTGGATCAGCACTTGACCATGATGGTGGCCCTGCAGGAAGACATCCAGTGCAGGTAAGACCGGAAGTAAATTGACAGAACTTAAAGGTCCAGTGTGTCAGATTTAGTTGGACGTGTCAGAATATGGCAGAAAGGGAATGTAACATTCATAAGTATGTTTTCAATACAATATACTTTATTGTCCCACTTAGGGAAATTTGTCTTGGACTCAGCAACTGTGCCATAAATGCCTCGACAGCCACAATGACAACAGACAATACATCACCAGGCATACCATCTCAACAACAATTACATAGCCATATTGCACATATCCCATAACATTACACACAACACATACACCAGTGACAAAAACATGTGCTAAAAGATCACCATAATAAAAACACTATAAAAAACACTATAAAAATTATTGCACAATCTTCAGCCTCAAGCAGTATTGTTCAGGAGTTTGATGGAGGTTGGAACAAATGAATTCTTAAAGCGGTTAAGTTTACAGTTGGGGACTCTATATCGTCTGCCCGAGGGTAGGAGCTTGTATTCTAGATGAAGGATATGGGATGGCTCAGTCACTATCCTCTGGGCTTGTCTAAGAACAGTTTGTTCGTAAATGGACTGCAAGGTCTGATAGTCACCCTTTCCCATCACCTTCATGGCTGTGTGCACCAAACGAATCAGTTTGGTTTTCAGCTTTACTGTAAGGTTGCAATCTGTAAAGCTCGCAGCTGAATGCCACTAAATCCTACACACTGGTCCTTTAAATTGTCCAGCTGCATTCCCAATGTCTCGGTTTTGACTTGGAGGCTGTATGTTGTTTTGGAATAAAATCCAAATTAAAATTAATTTGTCTAAGAAAACAAACAGGAGGATGTAGTACGTTTGTTGGGGACTATTTTCAGGGGCATATTAATTCACATTTGGTGCCCTCCTGTTCTTGCTGACTAGGTACAATCTAGCTTGCCATCGGCTGGAGACCCTCCTGCAGAACATCGACTTGCCACCTCTCAACAGCGCTAACAATGCCCAGTACTTCTTACGAAAACCAGACAAGGTGGTGGAGGAGGACCAGCGTGTTTTCTCGGCGTACCAGGATTGCATCCAGTTGCAGCTGCAGCTCAACCTGGCTCACCACGCTGTCCAGCGGCTGCGCGTGTCACTGGGCGCCAGTCGCAAGTCACTGCCCACAGCTGGGGCTACAGAGGCCCAGGAGCTGGTCCACAGCTCCTCAACAGAGCAACTGAGGACCATCATCCGCTACCTGCTGGACACACTGCTCAGCCTGCTGCACTCCAACAATGGTAAGCAGATTGCTGGACATAGCTGGGTTTGCTGTTCAATCAGGGGCTGTATTTTGGAGATGACAGGGTTATAAATGCTTGGATATTTTCCCCCTGCATGTATTCACAATGGTTCATGTGTGTGTATATCTTCAGGCCACTCGGTGCCCTCTGTGCTCCAGAGTACCTTCCATGCCCAGGCCTGCGAGGAGCTCTTCAAACACCTTTGCATCAGTGGGACGCCCAAGATCCGTCTTCATGCTGGCCTGCTGTTGGTGCAGCTCTGTGGAGGCGAGCGCTGGTGGGGTCAGTTCCTCTCCAACGTACTGCAAGAGCTCTACAACTCCGAACAACTGCTCATCTTCCCTCAGGACAGGTAGGACACTTGAGCGTTTCTGTGGAGTGCACTGTCTTCTCTTAAAGGGAAACTTCAGTATTTCAGCCAACATTTTCCCATGATCTTATATCTAAGTGACTTAATTAGTCACTTAGGACAATAATTTTTGAAATTGGTCCAGATGGGGTAAATGGCCAGAGAGGACTGTTCTTTTCTGGGATCTTTGATCATTGAGCGTAGCGAATGAAAGTTATTATTCTTAGTTTTTAAACAGAAACAGAGCTGAAGTGAATTTACTATATGTTAGACAAGATAAAGATTTATTTACTTTCTGGACTTCTTCGTTGAAATGAGATCTTTTTTCTGTACTTGGTGTCCCTCCTGCTTTAAATAGAATTAAACTTGCTGAAGTGACTTTAACACATCTTTGTGAAGCCTGAAGCCTGCTTGTTGCTGCTTGCAGTTTAATTTTGGGCCATTTGGGGCAGCTATTTGCCTCTGTTTACCATAAAAGGTTTGAAGACAGAATCGCTGCTTGCAGCTATATTTTTATATCTGTTTTTATGTCGTTTAGTGTGACTCTATGCTACAGAGATTTTTCATTGCCTGATGCCTTAGCTCAGCCAACTGCAAAAGTGTTTTCTTGCAACACAGTGCAGCTTTCTGTCAGTATGTGGGACACTTTGATTTGTCTGCTCGTGTATTTGGGAGCTACATCAGCACAGACTCTGCTACAGAAAGTAACTGTGGTATTTTTCCATCTTGTTTGATCCCAGGGTGTTCATGCTCCTGTCGTGTATCGGCCAAAGATCGCTGAGTAACAGTGGTGTGTTGGAGGGGCTCCTGAACCTCCTGGACAGCCTGCTGTCTCCACTGCAGCAACCACAAGCTGCTGCCCAGCGCAGGACTGAAGGTAAAATACCTGCATTGTGGCAGCTTACAGGTGCACAGCTACACTGGTGCACAAATTCCCACATGAAATTCTATCTTTGAGAATGTGTGCATGTACATTTAGTCATTTGGCAGATGAGTTGCTATAGTGTGTGTGTGTGTTTGTGTGTGTGTTTTCCAGGTGTTCTGGATATCCCCATGATCAGCTGGGTAGTGATGCTGGTTTCCAGACTGTTGGACTATGTAGCCAGTATAGAAGATGAGGCTTCAGGTGGGAAGAAGCACCTTGGAGGGAAAGAGCGTGAGAGAACATTTACAGGTATATGAACTGCACACCTGTCCTCCTGTCACCCGGCAGCTACAATTTGCAGTTTTCTTCCACTACAGGACTTTACTTTTTGAAGTAGTAAAATTCAAAGAAAAGAAAAAAATTCATCAAAATTTAATTGTACGATTGACAAATTATCAATCACCGTTTTATGTCTTATTATTTAAACCAAACAAAATTGCATTTTAATAGGTCATTAATTTAAGATAATAATTTTGAAAGGTTACAAATACATATTTTCACATGTAGAGTTACATTGCGACCAGTCAAATCTGATTTACAGATATCTTTACTTTGAGAATCAGTCATTTCTTTTCACTATTGAATAACAGCTGAACTTCCACATGTTGCAAAAGCATTGTGATGGTGGCCTGGTAGCTTGGTTGGTTCAGCTCCTACCTACAGCCCTCTGCTACATGTCTTTCTCTCACTCTTAACCCCTTTTCTGTCATATCTTCAGCTGTCCTATCATTAAAGGCATAAAAGCTCTAAAATTAAAAAAAGAAAGAAAGAAAAAGCATTGTACATGTACATTGAAGACAACTACAATGACAATTTGGCTAGTGGTTTTTGATATGAAAAATTCATTTTTAGCTAGTTACAACTGTATTTCAGACATCTGAATTTTGACATGTGAGAATTTAATTTTAGATTTCTTGAATTCAAGTCATGATATCTGTAACGTGAGAACAACTGTAAATAGTAGCATTTTCACTAGTAAGAACTGAATTGTTGATGTCAATTTTAAACATTTTGACAAGTGAGAATTTACATTGTGGGCATGTCGACATGTCAAAACTGAGTATTAGACATCTGTGATTGAGTTAGAATTGAAGTCAGTGGTAAAAGCTGACTATGTGTAATCAAGTTACAGATATCTACAATGGAAATTAATTCTTGATATCAAGAATGAACATTTTGACTAATGAGAAATACATTTTATATCTATTAAATTAGAATTGCCACTAGTCAAAAAGCAATTTTTATCTACAATTTTGCTGTTACTGCTACTATTAAATGTTAACAGGGCTTGTCATCCAATATAAGCTTTTGAAAGCAGAAAGCTCCTCTTTGATCTCTAAATAATGATATTTCCTTACAGTGTGGTAACCTTGCTATAAAACTTTCATACATTATACTTTAACATATTGCATTGTTTTTTTCATTTCTTTCTTCCATCTTTTTCACATCTCTTGAGCTGCTTCCAGCAGCAATGTGATTTGATTCAGTGACCTGATGACTGTTGCTGTCGGTCTGTCCTTCAGGTATTCAGTGGAGCTTCATCAATAACAGCCTTCAGTCCCAGAACTCCAGCAGGTCAGCTAAAGGCAGCAGCAGCCTGGATCGACTCTACTCCCGCAAGATCCGCAAGCAGCTCGTCCACCACAAGCAGGTAAATGTGTCTCATCCCAAAACCAACGCACCCTCAAAGCCTCACTCACAAATGTCTTTTTTTTAAATAGTAGGGATCATTATTAGTAGATAATCAGTAAAAATATGTCCCTGATAACCGTACTGTCAGTCATGCTTATCACATCTGTTTGCTGTGTTAGCGAGGTAGCTAGCCAGCTATAGTTTGTTAGTGCAGCAACACAGCAGAAGTAGGAAGCCTCGTTTTGATGCTCACATTTGTCCTGTTAAAATTACTGCATTCTGCTGTTAATACAAACTCAACGCTTCCTGTAACAGTTTCAAATTAAAAGCCCTCTAGTGTTTCAGGGGACAAAAAGCCTTTATTTCTTAGTAAGGTTTTTATTGTGAAAAATTTGCAAGAAAGTGTTTCTCTGACTTGCAACTCCACTATTATTTGTGGGCTTTTTTGTGTGTTTTTGTGTGACACCTAGTGGTAAACTTTGGTATTACTGGTCCAGTTTGCTGTAATATCAAACTGATCTATAATACTGCTTTACCAGCAACTACAACAAAACAAAAAATAATCAGTGGCTCATAGACTATCAGCAGTTGGAATCAGTGGCAGAAAAAAGCGAACAGGGCATCCCTATTAAACGGCCAGGTACAGCAAAATATATGAAAATGTGCAAATAAGTCGGGTACTTAATTAGAAACCTCAGGAAAATGTTTTTCTTGTCTCTTTTTTATTAATGTGCCTGTCTCATGAAACTGCCACATGAACTGGGTTATCTGGAGTGAATGCCTTTGCAGTGCTTATATTAATCATGCCCTTTTTATTGTAGCAGTTAAATCTATTGAAAGCAAAACAGAAAGCTTTGGTGGAGCAGATTGAGAAGGAGAAGATCCAGAGCAACAAAGGTTCTTCCTATAAACTGCTTGTAGAACAGGCCAAGCTCAAACAAGCCACATCCAAGGTAAGCACCACATCCCTGCTGTACAGACTGTTTGCAGCAGCAGATCCTCAGCTCAGAAATGACTTCTTACAGAAGGGCCAGTGAATGTTTCTTTATGGATTGCCCCCATATTTTGTGATTTGTATGCCAACACAATTTCAAAAGTATGAAGACAGTCATGTAAATTCTATTCTTAATTATTGTTAATTATCCTTACTGTTGTTGTTTTGTAATTTTGGGCATCATTTTGCTCATCTGTGATGGGAGTCTTCCATCTGTATGCCAAGCTAACGCTGCTTCCAGCTCCCACTGGATAGTTTAAGCAGTTTAGGCAGCATTAACCTTCTCATGTAAATAAGCATGTTTCCTAACATGTCAAACTATTACTGTAACAGCTGATTTATTCTGTTTTGTGATCCTAGCAATTTAATTGATGAGTAAAATGTTACCATAACTGATGGAATGGGGATTGAAACCAAGAAAACAAATTATTTTGGGGAAAAACAGCAGAATTCCCCTTTAAAATAATTATGTTCCCTGTTGTACTTGCTGAACCAGCCCCATGTAACATTAAACTTGCTAAATGTCTGCATGATTATTAAAAATGTGTTGCCTGCTGCAAAAATCAAAATACAGTGCTTCTGTTCAATAATATGGCACTTATTGGAGTATGAATTGAGTGGTGCTGTTGCATGAAGTGAAAGTGGAGCTGGTTTCTATAGCTCCACTGATACAGTATATTAATATCTCATATTTCTCTTCCAGCACTTTAAAGACTTGATCCGTCTGCGGCGGACGGCCGAGTGGCCCCGCTCCACGTTGGACACTGAGTCCACAACAGCCAAAGAAACCCCAGAAGTAGAACCTCTACCCTTCACACTGTCCCATGAGCGCTGCATCTCTGTGGTGCAGAAGCTGGCCCTCTTCCTCTCTCGATGGACTTCACCTGCCACGCTGACCTACTGCTCTTCGTCTGCAAGGTATTCATCTCAGACCTGGACTTGTTCAGTTCTGTCATCTCTAAATACCAGGGTTGCCAATTGTATGCACTTTGCTTAATCAATCATTGGTAACATTAACATCAATTAATCGATTAATAATTATTAGAGATAGACAGGTGTATACAGATACACCTGTATATCAGATCACATGCAGAGCACACTGATTAAAAAAATCTGTATTTCAGATCTTTGTTTGATAGTAGATTGATTAAATTTTACTTGGTCGATTGAAGTCCTTAATAGCTGATCACTTGTTCATTGATTAATTGTTATCATCCGTACTAAAAACACATAAATAAATCTTTTTTTAAATCCCAAGGTACTTGCTAGGATAGCCAACGCCACGAGACCCACAATCCACCTGTGTGAGGTGGTGTCTGAGCAGCAGCTGGAGCGTCTGCTGCTCCTGCTTGTGGGGACTGACTTCAACCGGGGGGACATCTCCTGGGGGGGTGCCTGGGCACAGTATTCCCTCACATGTATGCTACAGGACATCCTGGCAGGTGTGTTCAGTTTGCTTGTGGTTTAGTGTCACATTTGTTTGGACTTGATACACAGATAGTGTGTTTGTGTGGATGACTCATGTTTGATCAGCTCCAAAAATATTTAACGTGACACAAATAGTTGTTTGAGTTTCTGTCTGCTTTTAGAGCAGCATATTCTACTGCAGCTTCATCTTTTTCAGTGTTAGACAAAAGCTTGATCACATTGGTCTACTCTTGAATGATTTGCAGATGATTTGTCAAATGATGTGACAGCTGCTGTCAAATCAAGCTTCTGTTGTATTCTGATGATTCTGCATTGCTGATATCTGGGAAAGATGAAGTGGCATTGATCTTAGTCTTAGTCTCATTTAGACGTTCAGATCAGGGCTTACTTTATTCTTGACATATCTTTTTTTTTTCGTAATTATAACCAATTATAGCCAACCTGAACTGGCATGCTGCTGTTTAGGCCTGAATTATTTTATCCATTTGTTAACTAAAAGTTTCAAAAATTTAACTTCACAATGTACCATTGTGTCTGACCATTAAGGCCTTTGTAGGTGAGGAAGTGCAGCAAAGCTAAAACAGGAGAAATATGATTTATTTTCCTAGTTCTTATTAGTACAAGTGCTGCAGTATTCTGGACCAGCTGGAGAGGGGTTAGAGACTTATTAGTGCAGCCTGATAGTTCAGTTCAGTAATGCTCGTATGATCAGCAGTACCATCTAGGATAACAATATCCTAAGATAATGACTTTCAGAGATGTTTGGGGCAGAGTACAATAACTTGAGTTTTGTCTGAGTTTAACAGCAGATCATTGCAGGTCATCCAATTTTTACATCCTTCAAACATGCTAGAAGTTTAGCTAACTGACTGGTATCATCTGGCTCGATCGACAGGTATTATTGGCTACTATCTGCATAAGAATGAAAGTTTAAGTGTTTCCAAATAATATTTGGGTTAGGATTCATTGTTAACATGTATAAATAGTGGATGAATTCTTTTAGTATAATTGGTGATATTGGCCTCTTCTTGTAGATGAGGTAGATACTTTAATCATTATTAAATGTTCAGTTTCACAATTTGAATACAATCATTGATTTTAACCCTGAAAAAGACGGCTGCTCCTTGATGTCTTTTAATGTTTGTTCTCCTGCTAAAACTCAGCTTTCAGTTGTGAACTGTTGTAAGTGTGTGTAATTAAGTGTAAACTTTGTTTGTTTCTCCCAGGTGAACTGCTGTCTCCAGCGTCTTTGGATGTCATGGATGAGGTGGCGGTGGGTGAGGAGGCTGGGGCGTCGTCCTCGTCAGCGGGGGCTGATTCGGATGATTCGCTGCCCCAGCCGGCACCCATCCCCCTTGTAGAGAGCATTGATGAGGCCCTGGTGCCTGATATCATCGCAGGTACTACCGGGACCTCCTCAGTATTCCAAAGTGCGTGGGTAGCCCCGTCCATCCTCCACACTTCCCACAACACAACACAGATGTTGACATGAACCCACACTTTTTATCGTCACTATTTGTGTTTTAGTATTTGTGTGGTTAAAATCCTCTCCTCTTTTTTTGCGTAGCTGCATGCTGACTGTTTTTCTCCACAGTATGGTTTTGTGTGTATTGTCATAGAATTAGTTCTGTCTTTTGGAGTGGGAGTTCAAACATGTACATTCAAGGCTGTTTGGGGCTTTTTGTCATTTAAACTAATATTGTCATTATGAATTTTGCATTATTTTAGTTTAATGTTAACGTTCCATTGGAGAAGTATATATTTTTCAATTTTGACACCATCAGTAGTTTTCCTTATTCATCATGGTGTTGTCATACAGAAGCGCTGAATTTGGTCATTACTGTGTCTTGTGTTTGGACTCTTGCTCCAGTATAGGAACTAATAGCTTTCAAATTAGCATTAAAATTGCCCAGTAACGTGCTAAAGAAAGAGTTTCTCTTGCTTGTTTGTTTTCCTAGTGTGTTTGCTTGGCAATATTAAAGCTTTTTTCATTATCCAAAGGTGCTCCACCTCTGTCATCTTTGGAAAAAGATAAAGACATAGACTTTGACTTGCTACAAGACCTGATGGATGTTGATATTGATCCTTTAGATATTGATTTGGAAAAAGATCCACTCGCTGCCAAAGTATTTAAGGTAAGTTGAGCATGTAATCCTATTCTTCTTTTTCATTATCTCTATTTACTGACCGGTTACTTGGTACTGGCTTGTGTATGGATATAAAGAATCTGCAGTTGACTGCTGAGTTAGTGAATGCAGCATCAAGGCTTTCTGACTGAAATGAACAACCATGTAGCTCTACATACCATGGAATATAGAGAAAAGAGGAAAAATCTGATTTTGAGGTTGAAGTAGTTGTGTATATATGTGTGTGTGTGTATATATATATATATAGAGAGAGAGAGAACATATATATAGTAAAAATTAAATATCAATTTTACCATAAAGGGTAGAATATAGCAAGATAGATGTATGATTACAGGGAAAAATTGTAACATTTCAAGTAGCCCAATGGATACAGGATTTTTGAAGTCTATACCGATATTAGGGAGTAAAACAATTCTGACTGATTTATCAACTGATAGTCATTATATATCTAAAATGACATCATTTTTTTAATAATAAAAGAAAAAAATTATTGAACATAAAAAATCTTCATTATGCTCTTTAAAGAATTTTACAAGAAAAATTTATAATATTTTAAGAATAGTAATGAAATTAACTCAGGTTAAAGAGAACAAATTAACTGAAATGATCACATTACACTTTTCTCCTCGAATATTTCTGCTTTATTCTCAAAATATATCTGCTTTCCCCACAATACCGTTATATTTCTGTTAATCTGGCACACTGCTGTGTAGGCCTGAATTGTTAAATTAATTGATGAATTGTTGAATATTTCTAAGATTCAAATATTTGACTTTATGAAGTCTACACTTTTTGTTATATTTGTTAGTATCATCTTAAAATCTATCAGTTTAGTCATCATAGTGGTTCAGCAAATGAATTTTTCTTTAAACTGTCTTATAGCACAGCTGTAACTCACCGTAAAGGATAAGTTCGGTTTTTTGACACCTGGACCTTATTATTAGGATTAAATACGCTCGTAGACTCACCCAGACAATTTTGGTGGAGCTCGTAGCCGTTTTCGAGCAATTTAGATCCATCCGACGGCGTTTTTTCTCATGCCATAGTAGCGGACGGGGCCAGAAATCAAAGCCCCTAAATTAGACATTATCTGCTGCGAAACTCATGCAATGTCCACAACAACACCACCAGTTCGCCCCCATTCGTGGATGTGCAGTGGTTGCTTGTTCTCTGGCCAGCTATTCGGCTCTTTCCCTCTGCATCCTCCTTTCAAATAGCTCCTCGTCGGTGTATTCTGGCTCAAAACGATACGGGCATCCATTATACTCAAAGTCGTCGTCAGACACTTCTACATCGGATAAATATTCCGCCATGCTGCACAAAAATAGCCGTGTTGCCGTGTAGCCTAGCAACAACAGCGTCTCTACTCAGCTGCAGTCCTGCGGTGCACGTCTATGACGTCACCAAAAGTTACCCATCCTTGTAAAGCCCCGGATGACCATAACAACGAAGTTGAGCTGACATGGTGATAACACTGGCCATTCATTTATAAAATGTAGGTGAAATGAGCGAGTTTCGCAGCAGATAATGTCTAATTTAGGGGCTTCGATTTCTGGCCCCGTCCGCTACTATGGCATGAGAAAAAACGCCGTCGGATGGATCTAAATTGCTCGAAAACGGCTCCGAGCTCCACCAAAATTGTCTGGGTGAGTCTACGAGTGTATTTAATTCTAATGATAAGGTCCAGGTGTCAAAAAACCGAACTTATCCTTTAACTGATAGAATTCCAAATCAGTTTCAGTCATTGACTTGAACACTAAAAAATGCTGCTGGTCCTTCATGTCCTTTAATGTTATGCCTGGATTAAAGAGAACCGTTTTTTCTCTTTCTTCAGCTCAGTGTTCAGCTGTGAATTATTGTTATCAACAGAGTGAGAGCACAAGCTGAAAATGAACAAGGAGCTTTACCCTCATGATGCTGTGTGAAGTTGAACAGCTTGCAGGCTGCTTAATTTTTAGTTAAATGAAATGAAGGATGACATAAAATAAACTTGTTGTAAATTATGTGGACAAGATAAAGTTATTTTGCTGCTTTTTTCAGGAACACTTTTTACTTAAAGCAACAAAAGCAGCTTTTTGGGATTTGAATGTAGAATTGATCTGTTGGCAGTAGAGTTGCCCTCATGGTTCTCATCGCCTCCTTCTCTTTCTCGCCTCTTCTGTTCTCAGCCTATAAGCAGCACCTGGTACGACTACTGGGGTGCTGACTATGGCACATACGGGTACAACCCGTACATTGGAGGGGTAGGTATCCCGGTGTCCAAACCTCCGGTTGCTGCTGAGAAGCCCGGCTCACAGGGTCTGTCGGTGTCCGTGTCACAGGGTGAGTAGAGGCCTGAGTTTTGACTTCTCTGAATAAATGTTTTGATGTCTTTCCATCTGGCCTTTGACTTTTTGCCTCTGTATTCCATAGCACTTGATGCCCGGCTAGAAGTGGGCCTGGAGCAGCAGGCTGAACTGATGCTCAAAATGATGGCAACACTACAGGCCGACTCTATTCTACAGGCCCTCACTTCAAGTTCATCCACAGGTAACCAAACAACAAGTGCAGGACATGGACATTTCAATAACAACTGCTTGTTGATATATATTCTCCTCAGTGTCTCAGTTCCTGTTGGAGTTTGTTTTTGTTTTGTTTTAGTGTGTGTAAGTATCATGTTGTAAGATGTGGTTTTTGTTTGTCTTTCAGTGAGCCAGGCCTCCAATGGGACTGATGACTCCCTGCTGAGGGCTCTCCACGGAGGAGGCTCTCCTCCAGGCAGCAGCCTGATGGTCCAGCCTTCATCCATCCCCATGTTGAGTGCCTGCTTCAACAAGCTCTTCTCCATGCTGCAGGTTCACCATGTACAGGTCAGCACAGTCCTCCATCACCATCTGACTAATCAGTATATCAACTTATGTGTGTAAACCTGTGCCAGATCACTGTACCTCATGTAAAGGATTTTACTTTTTAACTACTTTTGTACAGTTTTTGCAGTGAAATATGTGCAGGAGACCCCCTAGAACCTGCTTTTCATTTCATTTATTATTTAAAGGATTAAAAGTAACATTACAGATGATGAAATCAGTTACTTTTATACAGGCCTGACTCAGTTAAAACTGGTTTCCAACAGGTTTCTGTTCTGCAGCACATAAACCAAATCACATCACAAAACAGAGACAGTCAACAAAAAAAAAAAGACAAACAGCAGCACAGACATTCAGAGAGGAGAGGACTGGAATGAAGTGGGCAGATATTATGGGTTAGATCAGTGATTGCAAGTGTGTCCTTCCATCAGATAGTTTATACACCTGTTTGAAATGTGTAACAGAAGTTATTGTTCTAATATAATATGGGATCTCAAGCTAGTACTGGGATAAGTGCAGGGGAGATGCATACCTGTTTTATGTTGTTTCATAGAACTAGATCAGCGTGTGTTGGAGATGTGTTATTGTTTTGAATCAGATAATAAAATTTAATAGCGTGATTATTTGTGTAGTTCTGAAAAGTTGTGGCGTCAAGATGTGAAAGTGCAGAGCAGTGGTGGGTCCAGGGGGGTAAATTGTCATGGATCCTAAAAGCCCTATTGCACAATCTCATTATTGGTTCGGTAACTTCCTTTGTTAGGTGAGGGACCAGATTGGGAGATAGTAGGATATTGTTGAAAGAATTATTGCATGCAGATGTGTCAGAGGCTGTATGAGTGAGATGTTGTCTGATGTAGTAATAAACATAGTTTCTGGATGAGCTTCAAGTTTAAAATGTGGTAATGGAAATGAAATAAAGGTTATAATCTCAAAACCATCTTCTCTCCTGCGAATTGGCAAAATCTCACCATGCTGTGGCGTCATCAGCTGCTCCAAAAATCATCCTCAACTTGGGAAGAAAATGGAACACAAAGTCCCCATGCTTGATGGAAATATT